>CM072169.1:12756745-13364245 GCA_036850595.1 Rhyacichthys aspro | reverse complement strand
TACATAAAACCTGGGCAATGGGCTAAATCAAAGACAGTCAGCTTCTGTTTGGTAGATAATAACAATAATAAGTGTGTGGCAATGTTTTTGAAGGTATGCTAGAGTCTCTCTGTGTCCACTCACCGTTTCTTTGCACAATTGTCTTTAGTGAGTCCCCCAGTGTTGACCAAGGCTGACCAGGCAGTGGTTGCTACATATGGTATCGCTGCTGCTTCTGTGTGGCTCAGTGATTTGGGTTTAAGTGATATCTGCACACAGCACAGACATTAAAGTAAATAAAACAATATGGAAAAACATTTTAAGTGGTACATCAGTTGAATATTGTGCACTGATTGTGACCTCATTGCCACTCAACACCACAAACTCAGCCAACGTCCCTTGTTTCCATGGTGGAATGGCGGCCCACACCTGAGGAAGTCAAAACACCTGTTATAATGTTTATAGGAAACAAAAATGAAGTATTATGACTTCTTACACTACCGTCTTCTGTTTACAGCATTCAGAAGTGAGGCCTACATTAATACTGAATGTACGCATGACTCACTTGGACTCTCTCTGGAGGGTGTTACACCTATGTCCACCTCATTTGTTTACCTCATCACGCTCTTTGAAGTACTTGACATCCAAGCCACACTCCATGATGACCCCAGACACGTCCCTTCCCAGAATCAGAGGGAACTCATTGCCAGATTGTTTGATATTCAAAGGATCTCTTTTCATAGAGAGTGTGGCAGCACCATACCCATCTGAAAGGCAATACAGGTTTATTACTAGAAGTTAAAAAAAAACACACACACACATATACAGTAAATTCATCACATTCTGAATTTACAAAAGTATCTTGGTTGATTTTGAGATTGTTAAACATCTGAAGTTAATCTGAAAAGTAATACACTATTTACAATAAGCATGTTTGAGAAACGCAATGGATACACTAAGAAGCTGAAAATTTATAGAACAAAGCTGATTGATATAATGCTCATTTCCCCCCTAATTATATAAAATGTAAATAAACAGATAGCTGTAAAACCTTTGTTCCTGTTTTCCATTAACTATCTGCCCCCACTCAAAGGTAAGTTCAAAACAAGAAACATTAAAGCACTGAAAAGAACTTGCATCAAAAATACCCACAACTTTAATCCAGTTTATCTGGCCTGATATACAAAATACTCACCTCTCATTCTGACATCCAGAGGGTTTATTCCTGCAGCATACACTTTCACTATGACCTCATTGGGGTACGTTATAATAGGGAAGCTGGCATTTCTTGTAAACCTTAAAACGTCATTACCCCCATATTTATCAATGACCCAGGCAGGCATAATATCCATGCAGATCTTTGTTGTACAGAACAGTCTCGTATTGTTGCCATGTCTGAAAACAACTAAATTTGTACAGTGGACCTTACTTGGGCAAAATAATTTAATGCACCTACATAAAAAAGCCATACTCATCTTCTAACTTCTTAAGGAGCGAATAAGAAACGTATGCAACTTCAATTTGCAGCGCGTTTTGTCAAAGATTGTCTGCTATGTTACATACCTGTTAGATATAAAACAGACTAAGATGAACATTTTCAAAACCCCAGTTTCATAACTTTCATAACCTATAACGTATATCTTACTTATGTTTAAACAAACACATAAAAATCCTTCAGACTGTTCTCAAAGAGATGCCCTGTTTCTGACAGCTACTCGAAAATGGCTCTCTTCTGTGGCATGCCACTTCCTTGTTGACGCTAAACTCAAATTAGCCAATCACCGTACAGTTTCTTCAGCTTTAGACCAATCAGAGAAGACGCTGTTAGACGAGCGTAATCGAAACAAATATGGCATCCCAGAGAAGTGCATGCGTTTAACGAAGGTTGCTGACAGTCAAAGGACAATTCAGGGTCTATTCATGAAAATATCGCAGCTATGCTCAGTTTAACAATAAAGGAGGTTTGTAGGAAGATTTTCGGTTCTCCAAGCTTAGTCCTTCTAATACGTATAAAGACATGAGTCATTTTATTGATTATACTGTACTAGCTTCTGTTATGGTGTTATTATATGCAGTCGTTGTGCTTTTACCACCATCGAAATTTGACTTATCATTATTCTCCAGGTGTCCTTGGCGTTCAGAGAGGGAAGAATTTCCCCTACAGAGCTTTGCAGGAAATGTCTGAACCAAATCAAGAAAACACAACATCTAAACGCTTACATTACAGTGACAGAAGAATTGGCTTTAACACAGGCTCAAGAAGCAGAAGCAAGACTCCTGAAAGGTATCATTGTGTGCCTTTATATACTCATTTGCACTCATTTGAGTTTTTTTTAATTTATTTGTTTTTAATCTATTTTATGCAGGTTCTCCCAAAGGTTTATTAGATGGAATTCCTTTTGCTGTGAAGGACAACTTCTGTACAGAGAACATCAAGACAACATGTGCTTCCAGGATGCTCAAAGGCAGGTGTCCTCTGTCTCAGATGTCTATCAAATCTAACAAATAAATCATTATTTTGTTGTTGTTTTTGTTTTAAACAGACTACACTCCACCATTCAATGCTACAGTTGTCCAAAAGCTGCTTGACCAAGGGGCTGTCCTCATGGGGAAGACTAACATGGATGAGTTTGCAATGGGGTAAAGCAGGTTTATTCATATCAAAGATTCAATTTTATCTGGGCTCATGAGACACTCTGTTATCTTTGTCTATGCTTATCTTTTAGAGCAGGAAGTACTGATGGTGCTTTTGGTCCAGTGAGAAATCCCTGGAGTTATGCAGCTCCGTACAGAGAAAACACAAGGATGGAGCCTCACTTTGACTGGGTTGTCACTGGAGGAAGCTCAGGGGGAAGTGCAGCTGCTGTGGCATCACTCACTAGCTACCTGTGAGCAACAAAAAAGACACATGATAAAAATAGTTTCTGCTTGAAATTAAAAATGTACTGCTTTTTGTCACAGAGCTCTCGGTTCAGACACAGGGGGTTCTACACGTAACCCTGGGGCACTTTGTGGCATTGTGGCTCTGAAGCCTACTTATGGTCTACTGTCAAGACACGGCCTCATTCCCCTTGTCAATTCTATGGATGTCCCAGGCATTATGGCACGCAGTGTTGGTGATGCAGCTTTGGTCTTGGGTAGGAAATGTGACACCTTTTGACATACTTTTCTAACAATGTATGCACTTCATAAATGTGTGGCTGAAGTCTTAATGGGTAAATCCAGGTAATTGTTGGTAAACAAATATTGCCCAGAACCCAATCCACTCTTTTAGTGCTCATCTCTGAGTTTAAGTTAATTCCAGGTTTTAAATCACTCTGTGGGCTGGTATTGACTGAGAGTTCTCACTGAGTAAACTATGGAGAAAAATGGTGAAATACAGGCAGAAATCACAATAATTCACAATAATTTTGTGTGTGAGCATAAATTTAATTTCTTTAAAAATCAGCATATTATACCTTTTAAGCACACTCTTTAATGGAAGACAGCTGTACTAAAAAGACATACCATATTACCTGCTATAGCCTAATAGGGCTAATAGACACTACAACTGCAATTATACAAGACCAACAGCTCCAGATATTAACGTAATACCAAAACTAAATCAAGATTTTGTTTGTTAAATGCAGGTATTCTCCAGGGTCTTGATGATAAAGACTCAACTACCATTCCACCTGAATTACCCCTTACACAGCTACCTGAAGACTTTGATGTCAGGAACATATGTGTAGGCATCCCCAAAGTAGGTTAAGTAAAAAAGACCTCTGTGAAACATACTTTTCTGAGACACTGTTAATAGATTCCCCTGTCTGCTGTGTGATGTCAGGAGTATCATGCCCCGGGGTTGTCTGAGGAGACAGTGGAGCAGTGGAATCGTGTTGCTGACATGTTTGAGAGAGCAGGGGCTCGGGTGGAGCAGGTATCCCTACCCCACACCCAGCACTCTATTGTGTGCTATCATGTGCTATGCCATGCTGAGGTGGCTTCTAACATGGCGCGTTTTGATGGCTTGGAATACGGTATGAATTTTTACTAAGACTTCATGCTAAACAAGTGCACACTGCAGACTTTAAAGCTAAAGTGTAAATATGTATTATTAGGCCATCGTAGTGAGATGGACAGCTCAACAGAAACCATGTATGCTGCCTCCAGACATGAGGGTTTCAATGATGTAGTGAGGGGGAGGATACTGTCTGGGAACTACTTCCTGCTCAAACAGTAAGCAAAGCAGAGATATGCCATCTGAATAGCAGCTTTTAATTGGTTGAAATAAATTTACCATGTCATTTTTATTTTTCCAGGAATTATGAACACTACTTTTTAAAGGCACAGAAAGTGCGGCGTCTAATTGCGGATGATTTCAAGCATGTTTTCAACTCTGGGGTTGATGTGCTGCTGACACCCACCACACTGACTGATGCCACTCGCTATTCTGACTTTACACAGGAAGATAATCGAACTCGCAGTGCTCAGGAGGATGTCTTTACTCAGCCTGTGAACATGGCAGGTACAGGAAGAACAATACAAATATCTAGACTGCAGAAAGTGTAAGAGGATAGAATGTGTGCATGAATATTTTACTCACCCATGTATAAAAACATTTTCAGTTCAGCTTATTTCTCCATTTACCATGAGTAGGAACAAATTGGGCAAAAGGGAACGTGTGTTTACATGCTTAGAGCTCAGTTTGAAGTAACCTTAACTACCCTTGAATGTTTTGACTCCTTGATGTTTTGTTTCATTGTAGGTCTTCCAGCTGTTTCTGTACCGACTGCTTTATCCAGACAAGGCCTTCCTATTGGCCTACAGCTTATTGCCCCAGCCCTTCAAGACAAGAAGCTTCTTATTGTTGCTCAATGGATTGAGCAGAGGGTTGGATTTCCCTCGATCAGTGACAGTGGAGAGTCCAGTCTGTGTGACCAATGGTCAATGACCAAAAGGGAGCAGACCTCAACGATATAAGAGAGCTAAACAATGCTAACACAGCTTGACTCTAAATTGTGGCTTATAGCGCAGACATTATGGATGGACACTTACAGAAATAAAACTTTTTTATTTAACCATACAATATCAGTTTCAGTCAGACAATCTCAGCTGAATCATTTTAATATATTGAGGTTGGAGCATAGCAGACACTGTTGACATTTCAATTTATTTACAACAAAACTGATTTCAGACATGTGTAAAATATGGTCTTGAAGCCTTCTGGTAAACATTAATTGGCAGAAGAAAAGTGAGAGAACATCTTTTGGAATTCACCTCTTTTTTTAAGGAAAGTTGTCCTCATAAACCAAAGGCCAAATTAAAACAGTTGAATTACTAGGCTTCTTGTATTTCCATTAATAATCAATAGACATTTTTAATATTAATGTTTTATCTTCAGACTCAATTCTCTATAAAAACTAAATTGGGAAAAGTTTTCAACAAAACACAGCATGAGTCTGTATGAGTGGATACAGACTCTCGAACAGAGGGCCTTTCTCAGCTCTGGTTCCCGTTGACATTCTCTGAGCTGGATGTGTGGATTTACAATCTGTCATTCTCTGCACTCCCTCATTCCATCTCTCCCACCTGGCCAGCTAGTTGCATTGCCTCTCGTTTGATCTCCCTTTAATCAGTCATCATGATCTGGCACAAAATGGTTTCTTTCAATTTCCGAGGCATATATGTATTGTGAATGAAAGAGTACTGAGAGTCTATGACTGAGAGGATTAGTCATACAGCTGTGAGGCACAACAAAGAGATTTCCGAAAATTGTGGGTGGTTTCTTCACCTTGGTTGCTGATTTCAAATAAACACTTGATTTTGGGTTGTATTCAAGGTTGACATTACAAACTTATTTTTAAACAGGTGACAGAAAATAGCCGGCCCAAGTGAGCTGTTGCCATTTTGCATATTCTGCTGTTTTGTTATATATTTAAAAGAAATTAAGCCATAAAAAAGGGGAATACATTCAATACAGCTACCAAAAGGGAAAATGAGTCCCCACTGTCCCCACTTCACCCCACTGTCTCATCTGCCAGCTTCACTGCACATGTTAAAGGACAGAACACAATATTGTTAAGGGAATGGGGCACATATTTCTAAGAAGGTAAGGAGGAATTTAGTCAAGCTTCCTGTGTATACATCGCATCACTTCTGGTGAGTGTAGGGTGTCACATTTACATACAGACAACTGCATATTGAGCAGTTTGAGGAGACCTGGGTCTTAACAGATGGTTGTCAGATAATGTGATGATAAACCTGTCATTATGTGATTCTACATGTTCCTTAGAGTCACATATTTTATTGATGAGTGGCTTTAACAGCATTATCTCATGCTTTAACACATTCACACCTTTGGCTTCATTATCTTGCAAGGTGTAATTTTATCAGAGCCATTTATGTCTTGGGCTTTCTGGTTTCTGCTAGAAAGGAAACAGTATTCAAGAGTAGTTTCTCTTTGGAATGCAGTCATTATTGTGTCCTGAGTGTCCTTCTCTTAAGCCTGATCCCACCCCACTCACACTCACCTCTCTTCTGTTTTCTTTACTCCATACCATGAGCACCTCACTGGCTAACAAACATTTTACCTACGTGCGCTTGGGTTTCTTGTTACGTTTTAGGAAGGGGGGAGGTGTGTTAGTTGGGTAAAAGAGGCTGGAGGTGAGCAGCCATAAGTGGTTACACTCTGGTGGTCAACTAAAGGACATCTCCTCTCTTGATCACCTCTCCACACTTCACAGGTATTCAGGTTTCATGGCATTGCCTGCAGGAATGTGGCCAGTACTCCACCAGGCCTCTGTAGTTTTTCATTATGAATTGGTGATTGTATTAAAAAACTAAGAACCGCTAATGAGGCAGAGGTGTGGCAGACAAAAAACTGGGGTGAAAGGATGAGAGACAAGCTCACTGAGAAGAGGTCTTAATCAGAGCTGGTTTCATGAAAGACAAACTAGACAATAGAGCCATTGTCATGTGATCAGGGTGGGATACAATTCCCACATTGATCTGTAGTGGGTTTGCTGTGCTGGGGGTAAGCAGGTGAATTTCTGTAGCATACAAGTGCCTTGATGGGAAGCCGGGGGATTTACTTCCATTGTAAGTTTTGTCTCATCTCCATGTGTGTATTGAATCGGTTGTTGCCATGACCCTTAGCAATTGTAGCAATAGTGGATTGCAGTTTACAACTTTTACAGTCAGTTTCAACTTGATGCAAGCTCAAATTCAAATAAAATAGGTCCTAAAACCACCTGTAACTATCCAGATTAGACTAGATTCAGGAGTAAAAACATCTATGGATTTTAGAGGCAGTAATAGTCCAGTTCTGATGTTAAAGTTGATACCATGTTTCTTACAATCAAAGCTTTATTGAACTTACAAAAGTCAGCTTCTAAAAGCACAATCATTTACATCACATGCTCATTTGGTAATTACAAAACTTAAAATTTTACAATCTTTTTTTGGGCTAAAAGCCTGGACTCAAGTATACATTTTGTTGGTTTCATGGTAGCCTGTAATACAGACGTTTTACAATGACTTCCTGCACAGGAACATTTAGGTCCATCTTACCCCGCTGCTGCTGAATAAGGACAAGGGCAGCGGAGCGCACATCGTGGTTTAAGCGCAGCGTGTGGAACTGGGCACTGGGCTTTACGCACTACTTTAAAACTCCAAGAGGACTTGAGCCAGCCATCTTTACAAAAACACGGCTACTAAGGACAAGCGGTGTAAAAAACTGTCCTAAGTCCAGCCATGTTGGCGTCGAGTGTCCAGTGCGGGGATCGTGTTCTCTGCCCATTTAGGACCAGCCGCAGAGAAGAAACCCAAGCAGCGCCAGTGGGAGCAGCACCATGGAGCCCTCGGTCCTTCCACAGCCGTTCTTGTCCCGAGTTACGTTCACGGCTGTCGTGGCGTTGGAAGACATCATAGTGTTATAAGACATGGTAGCGTTGGAAACCTTCCTGGTCGTGGTCATCGGAGACACTGTGGTGTTCTTCTGAGCCTGAACCTACAAAACAAATTCATGTTGTTTTTTAGTCACTATTGTCCCTAATTGTTCAGAGACTGAGATGAACTTTTTGAAAACAGGTGAAATAAATGTAGGCCTACTGAAAAACATACAAAATTGATGACTGTGCAAAAAGCCTCTAACAAGTAATATAACACACTAACCTGTGATGCGAGATGAAGAGCCAGCAGCAGGGCTCCTAAGAAACATAAGTACAACTTGTTCATCTTTGCTGTAGTGCTCGAACAAAGCCTCTGTCCTCTGAGATGTGGATACAGTGAATGAAATGAGAGATGCGCACGTGGGGTTTTATACTCAGCGTGACTCCATTAAGAGCCACCTGCGGAGCATCACGCTGCATTTGGGTGCTGTCGGAAATGAGACCACTTCAGTTGAGCGCACTAGCGTAATAAATTGTCATTACGGAGAATTTTAACGTAGTAAAGTAAAGTAGTAAAAAGTAAAGTAAAAAAAAATCCAGCATTTCATTATATTTTAGTCTTTAACCCGTAGCCTATAGGCTCAGATTCCCTTTCTGATAGTCATAAGAGGTAGTATTAAAAGCCTACAAATTTAGACAACTTGTTTTATGTTTAAAAACTGGCTGCATCCGTTTGTAAGTGGGTTCTTAACACAAAATGGGCAAATTGCTCCCCCCTGTGGTTATTTGCACTCATTACAATAAATCACGCTGCACCGGATTAGTATTGGCCTATACGGCAACCCGTAGTTGTTCTGCGAGCTATTTCTTCCGGAAGAAACACATTTCAGGTAGAAAGGCGGAAAACAACAACAATAACTTACGGGTGACACCTTGCTTCAGACTAAAAACAACTCTTTTCTTTTTCTCTCTAGGCCCCAGCACCCTCTGGCCATGCTGCTGTGCCGGGTTTCTGTAGTGAGCCAGACGCTGGTGCGATGGAGCCGGAGGTCACAGCGGGTAGACGGCCTCCTCCGTCGCGCTGTGTCCCTCAGCTCTAGTCGGTGTTACGGTGTTAGCGCCGGAGAAGGCTTCGCTCAGCCGGCAGAGCCCACCTCTGCCCAGGCTCTTTACCGAGACACTGTGCTCCTTCCCAAGTCAGATTTTCCAATGAAACTGACCGGACAGAAGCTGCTGGACAGAGAAGTGGAGATCCAGCAGGTAGGATATAAACCCTGCTCCAAAATGGTCAAAAAGCACTAACTAACCAATGACAGTTTTTGACCGAAATCAAATCTACTACAGGACATGATATTTTGTCCAAGTTTGCGCTAAACTTGTCTTCACTGCACACCTGTCTGTCCTATAGACCTGTGGATTTGCAGAGCTGTACTCCTGGCAGAGAGAAAGAAAGGCTAAGAAAGAGTTTTGCCTTCATGATGGACCGCCTTATGCCAATGGAGACCCTCATGTTGGACATGCACTCAACAAAGTAAAGTAATGTTTCCGTTATCATTCAAGTGCTCCAACTTATACTTTAAATCAGTTTAAATTTTTATTTTGTTTAGATCCTGAAAGATATCCGCAACCGCTTTGAGATGCTGCGGGGGCGGCAAGTTCACTACATTCCAGGTTGGGATTGCCATGGCCTGCCCATTGAGCTGAAGGCTCTGGGAGAGCTTGGGACAACTGGGCTCACTCCTCTTCAGATCAGACAGAAAGGTAAAAACAGACACCTGAATGTTATTAGGTGATTAAGGTTTGTGGCATAGACTTGTTATTAACACTTTTGTTATTGTCCAGCTCGGGAGTTTGCAGAGAAGGCTATCGGTCGTCAGAAGGCTGCTTTTCAACGCTGGGGAGTGATGGCTGACTGGGATCAGTGTTACTTCACTTTTGATGGTGCTTATGAAGCTGCTCAACTTAAAGTGTTCCAGGAGATGCATAACAAGGTCAGAGTCGTGAGTCCATTTACGCTTTAATAGGCAGAGATTTTATTAGTCTGATATTCATTAATTCCTATAAAATTATGCACTTCAGGGTCTCATATACCAGGACTATAAACCAGTTTTCTGGTCTCCTTCCTCAAGGTAAAACATGGTTATCACTGAGCTGTCATCTGGTTCTGACACAAACCCAAATGTATTTGTCACATCCAATTGAGGGTTTTAACCAACATTTCCTTATGCTGTAGAACGGCTTTAGCAGAAGCAGAGCTGGAGTATAACCCTGAGCATGTAAGCAGAGCCATCTATGCCACATTTTCTGTGGTAAAGTTGCCCTCAGATATCACTAAAGAAGCAGGTACCACACATTACACTAATTTCTGAAGATATTGGGGTAAACAATATTCAGTTACATTGAACACCTGTGGGCTTGCATGTTTTGTGTACATTAAGCAGGTTTGGACAATGTCTCGGTGTTGGTGTGGACCACCCAGCCTTGGACCATTCCTGCTAATCAGGCTATTTGCTATATGCCTAATGCCCAGTGAGTAGTTCTAGAGATTTTTTTTTAGTTTTCTCTTTTGAGCAATAGAAACTTAAGTCCAGCCAAAGAGATGGTAGTTGACTTAAGTCTAGAATCTACATCTCTACATAGAATCTACATCATATATATATATATATATATATATATATGTATATGTATATATATAATTTGCTTGTTGATTTGCTCTGCAGGTACTCTCTAGTCAGGAGGGCAGATAACAGTGAGTTGCTGCTGGTGGCCACTGAGCGCACTGCAAATGTAGCAGCCTTTCTAGGCACAGAGCTAGAGATTGTAGTTACTTTAACAGGTAAACCTCACGCTCATGCAGTCTTGCCGGTCTGTCTGTAAGTTATAAGCCATAAAAATGTCTTGATTGTTCCTGTGTCTGCTCAGGCTCCCAGCTTGAAGGAGGGATGTGTAAGCATCCCATTATTCCTGCCAAAGAAGTGCCTCTTTTGCCAGCCAATCATGTCACTATGGCAAAAGGAACAGGATTGGTTCACACTGCACCAGCTCATGGCATGGAGGACTATAGTGTGGCTTCACAGTATAAAATGTCTGTGGTATGTGTTATTTTTAAATAATTTGAATAGACTGTAAGTCTATTTTTTGTATTTTATCTCATGCCAAATAATCAGGTAAAGTGTGTTTAACTAATAAATGCCAATTTTGCCCATTAGGACTGCATAGTGGATGAGAACGGCAAGTTCACTGAGCTGGCAGGTCCTGAGCTGCAGAGTCTTTCTGTGATGAGTGAAGGAACCGATAAAGGTAATAAAAAGTAACATCATAAATGTATAAGTGTTTGTAGTTGATTCATATGTTATTTGTGAAATTAGAATCCTGTCCTGTCTGTTCCGTTAGTGATCTCTATGCTGAAGGAATGTGGGGCTCTGGTGAAAGAGGAGCAGTGCACGCACAGTTATCCATATGACTGGAGGACCAAGCAGCCTGTAATGATCAGACCGAGCAAACAGTGGTTTATCAACACAGCATCACTTAAAGACAAGGCCAAGGTAAGACTGTCATTATCAGCTGCCACATGAGAACTGTCATTCATTAGAAACAAATAAGAGTGAATCTAAATTATACTTTGTAGGATGTACTCCAGAAGGTGCGGATCCTGCCCGAGTCCGCCCGCAGCAGCATGTCGGCCATGCTGGACAGACGGACATACTGGTGTATCTCCCGACAGAGAAGCTGGGGTGTCCCCATCCCAGTCTTCTACCACAAAGAGACAGGAGAGCCTCTTATTAACAAGTAAGCTGATTTTTTCACATTTGACACTTTAAATATATGTCTCAGAAAATCTGTCACATCAATATGTATCCATTCTTTACTTATCTCTCTGCTTTTTGCAGACACACTGTTTCTCACATAGCAATGCTGTTTAAAGAAAAAGGCAGTGACTGTTGGTGGGAACTTCCTATTGAGAGTCTGCTGCCAGCAGAAATCCTGAAAAAGGTTATTTGCTTTTTTTCCCCCGAAAATTATATATTCTATTATATAGTCAGTGTGTTGTGTTATATGTGTACTAAATGTTTTACCAGAGTAAAGCTGGCCCTGTGTCTGACTATGTTCGTGGAGAAGATGTGCTGGACATCTGGTTCGACAGTGGGGCATCATGGGCCGCGGTGGTGGAAGGTAGGCCTCAAAGCTTATATTTCACTACATTCAAGCTTAAAAAGCAATTCACTTTTTGAGCTTTTATTAAATTGATAAATAAAGGTGTCTTCTTTGGAAACAGTTCAAATGACTGTCTCCAAAGCACATATGTTCATTGTGTGTCATTTTTAGAGGAGATGGAAGGAGAGTCTGAGGAGCCAGAGTCACGTCTCAGCTGGCTCCCCACTCGGCTTCGTAAACCTTTGACTACAGGTTCTAATCAAACAGCTAGAGTCTCTCTTTACTTCTCTTCACTTTAGTTGTATCCACACCTACAGCCTTTTGCTTCAAATGCTCTTGGTTTTTGTGTTGTATGATGGATGGATATGAATAGAGTAAAACAATGAGTTGAAACTTTGTACTGTTGGTACTGAGGAAATACAAACCCAAAAGCATTTGAATTTCCAGTTAGAGGAAACTAAAAATAAAAAAGAAGACTGCATAACTCTTGTTTCTCCTTTTGTGCATGAAGGTTTTTAAGAGGCTTGCTTTGGACAACTGGATGGCTATTTCTATTTTCATGAATGGCTCAAGCTCTGCAGGCTTTACTTTACTTTGTCTTATATCTGAGAGAAATCTGCCCCACTCCACCTTAAAAAAAAAAACAAACAAAAAAACACTTTTCCCAGATGTGGTCCTTGTGCTTATAATACAATATATGTATGGATACCTTTCCACTAACAACTGCTGGTCCTTTGTTTTCTGGTACAGTCTTCATTAACCACCTTGCATATATGTGTTTGTTAAAGTGTCTGTAACTCATATCACCCTCTTCTCTCCCCTTTAGAGTCAGACCCCAGGGTGGATGTATATGTGGAAGGGAAGGACCAGATTGGAGGCTGGTTTCAGTCCTCTCTTCTTACTAGTGTAGCTGTAAGAAACAAGGCACCATACAAGTTAGTATTCGTGCTCACAATGTTGTGAGCTTTTTTAATTGTATATTTAGGTGATTCAACATAGAAAAACTACAAAACAAGCGTTATTGGCTTTGTGTATTTCTAGGTCTCTAGTCGTCCATGGGTTTGCAGTCAGTGAGAAGGGAGAGAAGATGTCCAAATCTGTGGGCAATGTTGTGGACCCTGATACAGTCATTAATGGAGGGAACGTAGGTTTAAATAATTTAAAATACCTAGATTCTGTTTTTAACCTTTCTTTTTCAAAGGGTAAGGTGTGGCAGATGAAGGTCAATTGAGTCAACATTCCATATTGTTGTCTTTTAAAAGGACCCCAGCATGCCTGCCTATGGGGCAGATGTTCTTCGATGGTGGGTGGCAGAGTCAAATGTCTTCTCTGAAGTCCAAATTGGACCCACTGCACTCAACTCAGCCAGAGAAAGCATTAATAAGGTATTACATTATGATTTGTGTATGTGTTTTATTGGCACTGTTTTTACATTGCTTTAGCTCTTTATGCTTTATGTTCTCGCACAGTTGAGGAACACTTTGAAGTTTCTGCTCGGCAACTTGCGTGGCTTTGACCCACGCACTCGAGCAGTGGACCCCAAAGAGATGTACTACATTGATCAGTATATGTTGCATCTGCTTCGGGAATACAGCATCAAGGTATGTTCCGTAAGATAGCATTATAACTAAATAAAAGCTATATGTATATGTTAAACTACCTTGGCTTACCTTGACCTGGATGAATCTTCACAGACAACCTGTAAAACACATTGTAATATGTGCTTGTTTATATGTTCAGGTGACAGACGCCTATAGTGAGTTTGATGCTGGCCGGGTCATCCGTCTTTTGCAAGCATTCATCTCCAGAGACCTCTCTAGCTTTTACTTTAGCATCATCAAAGACAGGTAAAGTAATCATAGCATACTGTTAAGCTTGTGTGTTCACAGTATTGACACTTTTCTTAAATATCTTTTACTGCATCTATTCTAGGCTATACTGTGATCAAGAAGACTCCTTAGGCAGAAGATCATGTCAGACAGCATTAGAGGAAATTCTAGATGGGGTGACTCGATCAGTTGCCCCCATCCTACCACACCTAGCTGAAGAGGTGTATCTTCATGCACCGGGACATGATGGTGCGTTTGTGTTATGTCATGTTGGTTTGTGCTGTTCCATGTTCCGTATGGTTCATATTCATAAATTGAAATTGTTTTCCAGAGGGGGAGACGCTGTTCAAAAGTGGCTGGATTAAAAGTAGCTCTGTATGGCGGCGGCCAGGATTGGAGGAGGCAGTGGAAGGAGCCTGTGCTATACGAGATTCTTTTCTCTCTTCTATTCCAGGCAAAAATGCTGCTCAGTATGATCTTACAATTGCCATTGAACCAGGTCTGCTGTTTGAACTCATGGAGGTAAGTATTACATGAACTTACCACATGAAAACTTCAGTAGAAACTAATATTCTCTTCCTTATTATCAAGTCTCTACAGGAGGAGCCCATTTCCACCTCCTCTCAACTTGCTGAATTAATGATGTCAGCTAAGGTGACTCTAACTAGTGAGTTGCCCCGGGACTTGCCCCCAGATGCCCTGCTGAGTCACGGCACTTTCCTTATTAACCTGGAGGGTAAGAACATTTAGCAATAGTCAACTTGTAAAATGAGTGTTACAGTGGAGGTTGAGGACTTTGTATGAGTGTTAACTGATGGCTATTTCCAGGTGGAGTAATCCGAGAAGATAGCGCCTACAGTATAGCTGTAGTGCCCACCTCTGCTTCCCGGTGCCCAAGGTGCCGCCGCTTCACTGCAGAGGCCACAGACTGTTTGTGTCCTCGCTGCCAGACTGTTTTGTCACAGACTCAGTGATACTCAGTGAAGAAATTGTGCATTTTCTGATTGTTTCATCTGAATGAAGTCATATTGTGGCTCAACATGAAACAAGATTTACAAGATGAGAAGTAGCCAAAGACACAATCAAAGGCAGCAAGTGTCGCTGGGATACTGGCCAACAGTCAAAAAGTACAGTTCAGTTATGGTCACTCTGGGCATGAATTAAGTGGTTTCACATCACTTGTGAGAATCCGGTATGCAGAAGGGTTTGATGCGTTTAGTTAACACACACAAAATTTGTTAATTAGCAGTCTGGAAGAAATGTCTAAGTTAAGTTTATAAATGTTTCACTACAGGAATGTCACTATGTGACAACAGTGGGAAATTAACTGTATGAAAGGTTAGAAAATATTATGTGGATGATTTTATGGTAATGGATTTGTAAAAGAAATGTAAAAGAATGTTCTTTTCTTATTATATTGGTATAGAAAATTTAATTGAAAAATATGGAAGAGAAGTCTGAAGTGTAAGGTTAACTGTTTTATCTTACACAGTGTGTTTGAATATTGTTGCATGATGCCAATTAATACATCTAAAATTCTAATCTTTTGAGAAACCTCTTTATTCTGCATTGATTAGCCCTGTGGGAGAAGCTGCATGTCAGACTACAGAATAGAGGAGTGTACAGGCACAGCTAGTACAGAACTATCTGCATATATAAATAAAAATAAGGTACTTTTTTATAATACATCTATGCTTACATCAGTTTGTAGCAGAAAGAAATGACAGAGCATATGGCACACAAGAGTTAAGTAAGAAGCATGAAATGATATGTGACAAAACTCATTCTTAACAGATATGAATCTTTTCAAAAAAGAACTATTATTTGTTACATGCATCAAAATGATTAAAATGGTTAAAAGTTATTTCACTATTCAATACCAGCCAGAAGTTTACTTTTCATTTTCCTTCCTGCATTGTAGTTAGTTTTAAGGAGCACAAGAAAAACCTTACAGATGTGTGACACATGGATATATGAAGAACACAACTGTAGAAAATAACCTAAATTACATAAATCCAAACAGCTGGCTGGTATGGCATGTCCACAGTTGTCAACATTTAACAAAAGTCAAATAGCAACATTTTAATAATATGACAGTCAAGACAATTGAGGTGATTTTGCCTCAGCCTCCAGCCTTAACTATTTTCTACTGAGGTCTTTTCTTCAGGGTCAATCCTCAGTTGTGAGGGCCTCCACAGCCTCCAGAAGGTGCAGGGCCAGGCTGTATTGGGCATGGTTCTCTGGCAGGATTTCGATCAGGCGGCTGACCAGCCTGCCAGTCTGGGACAAGGGCACAATCGGGCAACGCAGCTCACTAGGATCCTGCAGTCCAAAAAAAAAAGTTTACTTTCACACTTTCATAAGGAATAACACTATCTTAGATGACATAATTTGTCTTGGGTCGACTCACCATTGCTTTGAGCCAAGTGCAGAGTGTGGGGGGCAGACGGGCCAGCAGCTCCATTGCAGGCTGTGTTTGGCTCTGACTGTGGAGTAGAGAGTAGCTCAGTCTCTGCCCTGTCAAAACCAACAGCTGAGAGCCCAGCACATCTTTATCTTCCACCTCCAACATCACCTGAAAAGGACAGCAAAACATACGTAAGATGAGGAATTGTAGTATCAACATGTAACATCTTTAGCATCCTTTTCTATTTTTAGTACTTGTTCAGCTCTGAGGTCTAGACCCTGGTTGTAGAGTTCACAGACGAGATGCCGCCGCAGGATGTCGGGGTTGACCTGCAGCAGAGAGCCCAAGTCTAGACACAATGAGGGCCACCAGTCAGCCATAGGGCTATTTGAGGAAAGAGGGGTGGAGCCAGACTCAGGCAATGAGTTGGAACTAGTGTCTACAGCTTGCACCCAGCTAGTCAGTACTCGCAGAAGGAACTGTAACAGCAGAACACCAGATGTTTAAGTGCTCTTTAAAAGGTTTTGGGGTTTTTTATTAACAGAGTAAGTAACAAGCTTGTGTCTTACATCTTGACGTAGCGAGACAATTGTTGGATCCATGTCTCCACTGGGCATCAGCTGGATGGTTGTTAGATCTCTAAAGAATGCATTCTTACCCTGAAAACAAATGTACAGACAAATAAATCATGAGGATATATTAAGGTTTTTGTTTCAACATTTATAGTGTGTCTAAACAGAAGCAGATATATAAACATCTGTAACCTGTAAGTAGAAGTCATACTCAAGCAGGACATTTTTGTTTTCAACATTAGTGATCATTGGGATAACTTTACAGATAAATCTAGTCTTGTATTCAAGGTGTGTGTCTACCTTGCTGTCAAACAAGCTGAGTGGTTTAACCTTCAGACTAAAGGTCATAGCAGCATGTAGCAGAGAAGCTAACAGACAGTGATGCTGAACAAGTGGGTAGTGGACTCCTCTCTGCTCCATGGCCAGTTCAGCTATAGAGGCCGGACCCTCAGCCCCACTCCACACCTCCTCCACAGATAACTCTGGAGCTGGGACCTCCTCCACTGCAGAGTCGGCCTGTTGAGAGATAAAACCAACTTTTACAAAAAAAATTAAAACTAATATATATATATATATATATATATATATATATATATATATATATATATATATATATATATATATATATATATATATATATATATATATTTTTTTTTTTTTTTATTCTAATGCATCAGACACAGCAGATATGAACCTACTTGTAAATGATGACACTATAGAGGCCAAGACAAGCAGTTGTTTAGTAGTAGTGATTAGCAATAGTAGTAACAATACCATAATAATTATTAAAAGTTAATTTAATGGCACAGTAATTATTTATGTATTATAAAAACATCAGAACTAACAAAAGCAAACGAGCATTTCAAACATTTCAACACTCCTTGGGCTGGCCATGCTGTGTTCAGGTTCTCTGTCAGGCACTGCCCAGTCTCCATGCTTTGTCTTGGAATTTCTTTACTTACAAAGTATTTTAAAAAAGACAAATGGTATTCATTTTTAACCAATTGTCCAGTCACCTCCATGAGGATCTGCAGCAGCTGAACACAGCTTCCAAGGAAAGACGTCACGGCTTTGTCTCCCATTCCAACATCCTGAACATTCAAACATAAGTAATGAGTAATCAAAAAAAATGGTAAAATTACATCTAGAAGTGTAAAAAGACACACACCCTTCGGCATAAGCGGTCTTTTGGTGCCTTTCCCACCTAAAAGAAAAATACATGAAAGATTTAAATGAGAAAAGCAAAAATACAGGAATGTTAAATGGACATTGCTTACTTTTTCCATCAGGAAGGCGGCTGCAGAGAAACGCTTAACAATGAAGGTACTCCACATCATTGTTGAAATACCTGTAGAGAATTAATTATTAGAAATGACTATGAACTCAGATGTTTTATAAAATGACAAAAATTTGTTAGAAAAATACCTAGTTGGATATGTGCACTGGAGATCTGTTTTAGATGTTCCACAGCCCAACACAGATAGCGGCCCACCTAAAAAGATGGTGGTGAAATTAAATCTTTCAGGAGTATCAATGTAATGTGTGATGAAATCTGAATGAAAAATTGAGTGAACTTTACAGCACTCCACTCATTAACAGGACAATTTTTTATACATGGTAGAAGGTAAGGATCATTTGAGTCAGGTTTTGTGTACCTCTGGATCTTTGTTCCACTGCACCACATATTCCCAGCAGCAGTGAGCAAAGAGCAGGTCAGGAGCAAGGGAGTTTGGAAAACGCTGGCACAGGGCCACTAACAGCTCTGAAAAGGTGACAGTCAAAACAAGGCTAGTATTTAGTTGTTGTATGTTGTAGTTGATGTAAATAAGAAAAGCAAATAAGTTGTTAGCTTATCGTTAGCTTAGTTTAAAGTACTTTTATTTTTATTGTAGGATCATAACACGTATATGAAAACAAGGTGGATAAAAGTAAGAGAATCCAAAAAATTATTATGTGGAATGTATGGCTGATGAAATTAAAATCCAAACTCAGACTATCCCATGGGCACATCTTTTTAAGTTCTGACCTGCTGTCTTGTCTTTGTTGTCTTGACTCTTATTGACACCCTTTTCTGGTTCTTCTTCTTTGGATTCTGAATCTTTGCCTTCTTCCATTTCAAGAATTTCCCTTAGTCGCTCAGGAACTAAGTTATGTCTGAAAACCCACTTAGAGACGCTGTCTGCAATGCCGCCTAAGTATATAGTGATGAATAAAAGTTCATTAGTGATAAAGTAATGACATATTTCTGAAAATAGTTAAGAGCTTACCAGTGCCTCCCTCTAGGAGCATTTTAATAGAGCACTGTGTTGCAACTCCTCCTGTTGCCCCCTGGGGCGGAGATAAAAGTAGTAGTGTTTGCAGCACTAAAACATCCTCCAGCTGACGGACACACACCACCCACTGCTCCAGCTCTAGTGACACTGCTTCCCACTCCGACTGCAACTATGAGACACAACAAAGATGAATTTGTTGATCGATATTCCTACAAGATTAAGGACATATTAAGATTTTTCTACCTTGCTGTCAGCTCTGTTTGTGATGCAAGCTTTAGCAGCTCGATAGGCAACAAAGGCCGCCAACAAAGCGGCTGCTGCATTGTGGGATTGGACGCAAGTACCGCGAACCTGTTGCCACCAGGGGGAGATTGACTGGGTGTCCCATGATTCCTCAACTGCACCTGAAGCGAGAATGAATAACAGCATTCACTCATCCACTAAATTTCACTGAAATAAATGTTACTTATTTATTCAGTTTAATTTATACAATTCAAACTATAACAACACAAAAAAAATACCTTTCATGTTGCTGAGTGTGACAAGCAAGGCGTGCAGGTTTCGTACAGTCTCATCAGTTTTCTGTAGTATCTCCTTCTCCCTCTGTAACCACATGCTCAGCAACAGAGACTGAGGAAATGATGGGACAAATGGCAGGATCACAACGTAATGCATTATAAAATAACCACTGAAATTTACAGTAAAACACTAGCGGTTTCATATTACCAACAGCTGCTGTGGAGTGACACCAGCCTGCTGCAGTGTGTCACAAACTTTAGGAATTGAGCTTTTTCCACAAAGGCAGCTCCAGAAGAAGAAATTCCCTGCACATATATTAGTAACATTATGAAACACAAATATTAAACTTCAGCGTGCTAGTTATTAAGAGTCTCAATGTGAGTAAACTGGTGTACAACTGGCACAATAATGAACATAAGGTGCCACTTTTCAAAACAATGTTTGAGCTCAACATATACCTAGCTGGTTCCATTCACTTTCCTCCTTGCAGATCACCTTCAGCTCCCCCTCCTCTGTGCACTCAATGTATGACAGAAATGCTTGTGCAGTAATGGGCAAGTCGGGTGAGTCCAGAGCAAAAGAAACACTAGGTCTGGTGTTGAGTTGTGCATAGCGTTGCAAGATGGGGCCCACACGGGACAGTTCATCCTGAATGCCCTCAAGAGAGTCCATCTACAAACAGGCGTAACAAGAATAATTAGGAATACCTAACTTAACTTCAAGAAATGCAAGTGCATTTACCTCTTCAGAAGAAATATCTGCTGAGTCTGTATTGGAGTTTAAGCTTTCTACGTCAGAATAAAGCCTTAGCAATTTTAACTGTGAAGAGCAAAATTGGAGTAATGTTGCATCCACTTCATCAGGATCTACAAACAAAGCGTAGTAAACAACATAGTTAAATGTTTGATACCAACAAGAAAATAAAATGTAAATATAAAGCAGTGACTCAACCTTGGCTTTTCAGAGTTTCATATAAGGTGCATGTGACATTAGCAAGACATGAAACAGGAGCACTCTTATTGGACAGCATAGACTCCAAAGCCTAAAGATACAAAGACACCATTAGAAATCTCACTAGAACACTGTACTACACACATCTTGGGTAGTATAGTTGTATGTGTTCTACCTGTTTTTTAACTGCTGGGTGTTTAATATCAACCAACACACCTTTAGCTTCATTCTCCAAAATATCTAAAAACAAAACAGTAAAGATTAAACAAACATTTAAATGTACAAATAACATCCAGCAATGTTAAATCTTACCAGATTCAATGTCTCTGCTTTTTAGCAAAGTATTTAGTTTTTTTAAAAGATGCATATCTTTAGCCCGTTCACTCTTCTTGTCACTACAATAGGGAAAAAAGGAAGGAAGTAAGGAAGTATTGAGCACTACTGTATCTATTAATTTCTGAGCATACGAACTGACCTGAGAGCCAAGTGGAAAGGAATGTTCACAGTCCTCAGTGCTCCGGTAGTGGGGTCCAGTAGACATACTTGCTGCGTATGGAGCTGCCAACCCTGACTGGTCACACTGTTAACCCCCATCAGACGATATCCAGCATACAGTAACCTGGAATATCACATACAGGCATTTCAGAGTATGTATACTGTGAATCCTTTCTTGCTGCTGCCTGAATACGTCAGCATTGGAAGTACCTGCAGTGTTTTCCAACATTAAAAGCTCCAACCCGGGGCCCACGCTGCATTGCCCATACTTCAAGGATTCCTCTTCGGGGGGCATAGATTACTAAAAAGAGGGCATGTCGTCTGGGAAGGGGAGCAGAGGACGACATTTCCCGAATGCCTCGCTCCTCTGCAACCTGCATCCAACCAAGCTGTGCATCTCGATAACCTAGAGATGACATGGCATTGCATAAGTAAAAACAAACTCTTTAACCCACAATACACTGTCTCTATCTATGTATCTCTTGCCTTTCCACATCCGGATAGCTATTCCCCTGACTAAGTCCAACAGTGTGACTCTTCCAAAATCATCTGTTACTCCAGCCAATGTGTTGCAAGGAGAGAGGCAGATAGATTCACCGTGGCGACGAGAATCTGGGAGCCCAAATCTTAAAGAAAGAGGCCAAGTGTTAGATACGATAAATGGGAAGGACAAGCAGGTACAAAAGAGCCTGTACATACACTGCATGATCCCAGTTTATAAATATATTTTTCTATAAAACATCACAATAATTACCTAATTGGTAAAGGTGTTGCAGGTTCCACTTTAGGTTTTTGTTTTTGAGTAGCATCCTCCTCAGGCTTGTTTTTGTTCTTGTTCCAGCCTAACCACCCACTGAGATGCAGAATGCCAATTAAAACATGATGTTAATATTATGTCTTTATGTTGTTTGCTAAATCTTGTTTACTTAGGTATTTTTACTCAAAGCCTCTAGCAAGTATACGTAGCATGTTGCATTTAATGTGAAGGATGAAAATAAAGGTGGTAAAAACACACCTGGCAGCATTGAAGAGTGCTGAGGTGAGTTTACTGGCTACAGCTAAAGCCACGTGGGACAAAAGAGGCTGGGAGTTACCCTAAAGACAGACAAATGGAAACATAAAAAACATGTATCTCTCTTTATTAATTTACTTAAGAAAGAAATATGTGTAGTTTATGTGCCTGATTTTACCTCTACAGCATAGAAAAATCCTGTGTATGGTCCACTTCCCACAGTGACATACTGAGACATGGCAGGAGGGCTGCCCTTAATTGATGCATTAAACCCTCCAAGAATAGAGGCATTCTTCATTTGGTCAAATACACATGTGGCCATCACACCTGGCAAAAAAAAAGATAAGATAGATAAACACATTGTTTATTATTATATATTTGTGTATGATAATCGTGACACTTTTGGCACTATGTAAGAAGGTATTTTGTGTAATTTTAAACAAAAGATTATAAACAAAAAAACAACATAATATAAAAACATTTTGTATAAGCTCTTTTTCAAAGCTCTTCTTTTTCAAATTCAAAGGCACGCAAACCATTCTTCCCAACTCCTTTCCCCTCACACCTCACTCACCAACACTACAGTGATCTACAATGTTGTCCATTTCCTGCAAACCCCACTTCTTGTAAGCTAGTGGAGGAGGCTGGATCACATCACTACCTGCTGCAGCAGCTAGATGGGCATGAGTAGAAAGAATAGAAATCAAACAAGAATAGTCTACAGCATTGCATAAGTGTTAAAGAAATTCTACAAATTACACTACTCACTCAAAAGCAGTTTCACTAGTTATCCAACATTAACTGTATATGGTTATTAATAGTGCAAAAGCCGAGCACAGAAATAAATGTATGCATAATTGTACCTGAATGCGGCAAACACTATTCATTCAGCATGTATGTTCTGTTTATACATTGTTACACTAAAACATTATGTGCACTACAAACTTGAATTTCTACTTCTATAAAAACACATATTCACAGACAGACTGTGTGCACTACCTCTTGCCACCTGGTTTTTGCAGGCTCTAAGAGACTGAAAGAGACTGAAGCCATCGACAGTAACCAGAGCAGCAGGATAGAGGATACTCAGCTCCTCGTGCTGTGGGAGGACCAATCAATAGTCATACAGTGGGATTATTTTAATACAGTGAGCTGAAAGGAATGACTAGTGTTTGTGTTACCTGCTCTGTTACCCCGGGATGACGAGGGATCTCATATGTGCGGCATTTGAGCCTCAACGCAGGATCTTCATGAAGAAGCTGGGCCAGAAGCAGAACCCCATACTGAAAAGACAAGACTGTGGTCTTATTTCAAGAGAAAGACATGAGAGAGTACAATAGTACTGCAGAACATACAAACATAAAACTTAAACTGTTAACTAATATACCTCTGTGTAGAACCGGACATAGCCAGATGTGAAGCCCACAACCACACATGTCCAGTCAGGCCGCCCAGTGGAGCTCCTACACAGTTAAAGTTTAAGTAATTCAATTTATACAGTGTTCACAAAAACACATCACAGCAATGCATACTTACCTTTTCTGGCTGGCCAGAGGAATACAAATAGCGCTACTAACACATTCTCTGTCACAAAAAACACACAATATAGTGTCAAAGTCTTTTTTTACATTCATGTAATCATTCACCTAACTGCATTCATTTTTTGCCTCTTACCCTTCTTCAGTGCTAAGCATCCCAGTCCATGACACAGCCAAGGTCATCTCCTCTCGGCCACTGTCATCTGTACGCCACTTGGCTGTAAGAAATATTCATCATCCCTATTTTTAGTTAATGTCCCTGTTTTTGGAAAAGAATGTGCAAAAATGTATATGCGACCTGAGAGAAAGACTGCCTTTTGTTCGCGAGCCACAACTAACAAATCAGAGCAGGGTGACAGAGACACAACACAGTCCTGCAGCCAGCCAGGAGTACTCGGCCCCGCACTCTCCTCCACCTGTAAAACAACATAAAAGTAAGCTCAGTATATGTATTGAGTCTGAAACAGAGTTTATAAATCTAAAGACAATATGCAAAAAAGGACCGTAGTGGGAGTTGTGGCATTCTCCTCTTGGACATCTTTGTCCCATGCTGTCTCCCAGTCAGAGGTGTCCCAAGTCAACTCATCTGTGAAGAAGAAGATACAATAAAGCAAACTATATTTCTGTAAGGGAAGTACTGTACAGTAACTAAATTGTCTTTCTAGATAAATATCACTTCATTGTTACTGGTAGTAAGTAGGATTACTGATAACATATAAATATACAGTGTATTCACAATGTCCAAAAACTACCAACATATATGCTTATTTCTATGGCTCCCTTTTGGGATTAAGGACACTATGGATGCTAAAGATCCCAGTCGATCCTTAAAGAATTTTAAAAGAAACATTTTAAGTTCAACACTTGAACAATGTAAGCACCAAAATGCACCGACTATTTAAACTGCACCTGGTATTTAATCACACGATTTGTAGTGTCACATGTTACACGTTTGTTGCAGTCAGAACAAGCAGTGCTGTGTCTCTTACCTGTTTGAGTCTTGTCCTCCTCTGGCTCGTTTTTTTGGCTCTGGAACAAGTAGTCCCTGACATTTTTCAGCTCTTGGAGCTTACAAAACTCCAATAAGCTACAGGACATTTCTCTTTCGTCCCGTCAGGACCGAAGGAGGAGAACTGAGCCCAGTTAGCCTAGTGGCTAAGGCTAACAACACAGTTGGCTAAGATTAGCTCGGCAAAATGACACTTTTGCCCAACCCCTTTCAGGTTCAGTCCGTGACAAAAGACAAGTCTACAACTACTGACAGCTGCTGCAAATCTCTGATCGATGAGCAATGTACAGTCTTTTCCAATGTTTGCACTTTCTTCTGTTCTCTCTGCTGATGACACATCGTTAGTATAATAACACAGGTCACTTCCGGGCAGTAATGTCACTTATTTTTTTCAAAATAATAATAAAAGTAACGTTCATGATTAAGTATATAGCACTTGATCACAAATCTTCTGTTTTGATCTTTTTTTTTTTCACTTGTTATTTTATAAATAGAATAACCTATAAAAAAAAAACTAATCTAAACAGGAAACTAGACAGTCAGATGTATTGTCACATTCAAATCACTAGAGAGCAGTAGAGCTCTATAAAGGTCAATTTAACCTACTCAGCTAAAGCACCAGTCCTTTCTACTGTAGCTCTGGCTGTGTTTGTTTGTTGCAAGCCTGTTGCAAGCCTGATTCTGATACCGATCTGTATATCAACTAAAAAAGTAAATCTGTGTAAAAGTTTGTTTGTTTTTTATCCCAGAAGTAGACAACTTGTGTAACATATTGCTCTGTTGCCTACATTATGCCATGGAAAAATGTAATGCATTTTAAGATTAGGCCTGCTGAACCCTTTACTCTATGTAGTTTTACATCACTTGTAATTGGTGTATGGTCACAGATCAAGGTTAATTTATTTCATCTGTAAACATGTTGGGTGTAGTCAACTAAACCAGCTGTTTATTGTCGTCCATTGTTCATGATGCTTGGTATCTTTCTTTCCTAACTTTCTTAAAAAAGAATTGGGCACTTTGCCGATACACATCCTGCACCTTTACTAACAAACCTACATCGTTCTCATGTCCCAAACACTGGGCTATGGTAAACACACACACACACATTAACTCGTCTCTAGGGGGTGCCCAAAAGTTTCCTGACCGGATGGCCAGACACAGAAACTCAGGAAACAATTGAGTGTCAGAGAGGTCCTTAGGCCCATCTAAGTTATGTTTCCCTGTCCTGGGCCATTGATTACTGAGATGTTGTTGCATCCACTGTTTTACAGGGCACAGGAACAACTCCCCATCTGGTTCCCTCTTCCTCTGTTGAAAAGGAAATGAGCTGGCATCACTCTGTCCCAGAAGATGTGATGCTGATACACAATGGGAGATGGCTTTGCTTTACTTTCTCGCAATGCTGAGCATAAGGTAGGTTTCAGTGGGTTTTAAATAAAGTCTGCCAAACACAATTTACAAATCTTATAATTCACAGATATTTGTGAGAAATATGTACCTTAAAATGCACAAAATAAAAATTTGTCTTTACACAGGACAGGAGACACACTGTACAGACGCCTGGGTGCCGTACGGCTTCAAGTGTGTGTCAGCCAGTCCTCCGCGCTGCCTCGACATAATCTCTTCACAAGTACACTCTACATCTGGAAAACACAAACTCTGAAGGAAGTACTAAAGTCTAAAAGACGGAGGTCGGTTTCACATCTCCTTGCATAATCATACTTTCTGAATACTTCGCAGGCAAAAAGAATTCTGATCAAGAGCCTAATTTTTATGAAAAAGAGAGGTGTGTAACTATTAAAATCTTTATAAAATTTCATAGGGTCATCACTAAATTGTAGCAGCAAGTATAGTGTAAAGTTTCCACTGCTGCCAGATTGGATTTATTGTGTGCTAGGCCTATGCTAAATGTTTAATGGCTTTTGGTGTTTTTAGGTTAGGTAGTAATTTCTTTGATCTTGTTTGAACTGAAAAGAGTCTTTGTTTTCCAAAATATTCAGAGGCTTCTCATACCTTGTATCATTAAAATAATAAAACATGAATGTATGTTTATTTTAATGAGTACTTTCAATTTCTTTTTGGTGCACTGAGCTCTTATGTCTTCTTATAATAACATAACAGTGTGGTTAACAGACACTTCTTGGAATGGAAACTGAACCTTGCAAGACCAGCGCAATATAAAATGTTCCTTGCATAGCTTACATTTTATGAGGGTTACAAAGGTCACAATGTAACACCACTGTCATGTGATTCTTATTTCACTTAACCAATGTTCTCCTCCTGCACTCTTAACTTGTGATACATTTGTTGCTGCAGTGCATTATCAAAAACATGTCCCAGTAGTTTTTGTAGAAGAAAAGCTCTATGAAAATGAAATCCCGTCTGCTTTATTTCTAATTGGTTTTATAAATGCCACTTTGAGTGTCTGTAGTCTCCACACTGACCTCTGACAATGAAAGACAAACTAAAGGCCTGAATACGGGATGGTTTTTGTTGTTTAAGGAATCCCATGGTGACAGGGGACATTCTTTTTTCCATTGGCCTCAGCACATTTTTAAGGTCCAGTCTTGCTTTAGAAGCAGTCATCAGCAAAGACCTGAACATAACCTGTTTTGAAGGTTGAAGACTTTTTGCTAATGCAGAAGATAAACGATGAATGATTAACCCCATCCCCTAACATGCCTAAAAACGGAGGTAACATTTAATAATATGCCTATTTTACATTAGTCATTGAGGTATACAAGTTCTTTTACTCTTTTTGGTGCAAGCTCATTCATCTGACCTTGACTGGTACATAATGAACAAACACAGGTTGCCACAGATAAAAATGTAAGACACAGCAAATTTTGTATAGGACGAAAGTTATGATAAGGCCTCCAGAAATACATACCAAAGACAACAGTTACATTAGCACTTTAGACCTGGTCCCTTGTATTTTAATAGTTAGGCATTGTGAGGTTAGAAGATTGTCCAGTTGATTTTTTAATAGGTGACTCATTTAAAGTAAATAAGCTGCAAAGATCACAAACAGTTTATAGTATATGTTTATTATAAATGAAATGAAATATGCAGTATTGTTATAAACAACATTCATAACACTAAACATAAATAATTTAATTATATAAAAGACATAATAAAACAAAAATGCTGGAGTTACACAAAATGGAGCAACAACAAAGCATAGGGTAGGACACATGGCTTTAACTAACCTAACCTGTGTCTAGGTTAATCAAGAGACATGCCTGAAATTCAGTCTAGACAAGTACCATGGCTGTATTTACATGGACAGTGTAAAATTTAAGAGCTGGACTTTGTGAGGAAATACTGAGAGAAAAGTGAACAGCCAAACACCCAGTGTGCACAAAGCCAGCCTTTTAGTGAGTCTAATGTGACTGTAATGTTTCTTCTCTGCCTTGCAGAATTAAGTCAGTGTGGTCTGTACTGTATTTTTAATTAAGCTACAAATCTACAATATAATGGTATTTTTAACTGAATTTGGCATAAATAAGAAGAAACTGAAGCAACTACCATTGTACAATACAAAATAACACTGTTTCAAGTTTTTGTGTGCAACTTAATGCATGTTATAGACAGTTGGTAAGCAGGCTCAACTTCAGTAAAAGTGAAAAACAATGGACATGGTAAAGTCCCTGCAGTTTGCAACTGTATATTCACTTAAAACAGGGAAGTACGACAGGTCTGAGAGCACTACAAGTGCCCTTGTTTCACGACTAAAACGTACGTCAAGAGAGCATTGATCTGTTACATGTTAACCTTGGCTGGCTGACATCAGCGGTACCTCAGTCACTCCAGTGCAAGACCCCTAAGGCAAACACAAGTAACAAGGCCATGTCCTGAGCAGAGCAGTGTTTGTGGCTGCTGATGGGACAGGAGCCAATGTGTACATGGTAAATACAAAGAAAGTGAAAATATTGTTGCTGTGAAAGTTCCCATTATGTGCCAAGATGATACAACACCCCAAAGGCAGTCATTGGTACACCAAAAGCAGCAAAACTAACTATTTAAATGTTGATCAAACCACAGTCTATGGCACAGAGGAGGCTCATTTGAAAATAAGACCTCTAAAAGTCTTTACCTCACATCAGATGCAAATCATTTCTCATGTCTGAGTGCTTCTTTGACAGGACATTCATAAATTGGCTTCTCCGTTCATGACATTAACCTTCCCAGGTTAATTTTCCATTAGTTGCTTGTGCTTTACTGATGACCTTTACTGCAACCACAAGCTTTTAGCTTGAAGTCAAAATAACCGTAAAGCCTTCTCAGACATAACAAATGGTCAAGGTCCCCACTAAAAACTCTAGTGTAATTTTAAAACAAATAACTAGCCCTTAAGCACCTTCAGTTTCTTTAAGGGCAATTGTTTGGCTCAGGTTTATAAGAAAAGAATGGACTTTGAACAGTCCTTAATTGCTGGAATTGTGCAATGGACAAGTGACATAAACCCATTTAGCTGGTGAAAGCTACCAAGTCCTTCATTTTAAGAATTTTTACAAAACTCACCAATATGATGAATAATCATGATAGGACTATTGACTCTGTCATTTCCACAATCCTTATCGGTCTATGAGTAAAAAACACACACTTGGATATGGGTTATAAGTTTGGATATGTTACAAAATAAATTGTACAAAATGTACATTTCTCAAACCACATAAAAAATACATAAATATAACAGTATTTGAAATTCTCATAAGGTTACCAAGTCATGCTTTGGTGGGCACATTCATCAAATGCAGGATATTATTTGTTCATGGATTAATTTGAAAATTAGTGTTTTAAAAATGCTGCAAATATTCATTGAAAATGTGATTTTCTGACTTTGCAGTCTTACATTATTAGACCCCCAAAGTGCAATGAAATGTTGGATCCTTCTAAATATTATAATACTTTGGTTTTAAAGGCAGACAAAAAGGCACATAGTGATTTTGTGTATTTTCATCTGTTGCTTCCTTTATGTGTCGGTGTTGTCTTCCTTTGAGTATTCCTCAACAAGTTTCTCATAGGAGTGGCAGTGCTCTGAACAGTCACTAGTGAACACAGATTCCTCTGATTCAGACCCTTGCTCCTCTTTTGAGTTTGTTTCAATGTTTTCATCACATGTTGTAATAGACAGTTTTGCCTTAGAATCATCATCGTCTTCCTCCTCTTCCTCCAAGTTATTGCTTAAAAAGTTTTCCTCATCAATAAAAGTGATATTAGCATTCTGAAATGTGAGAGAGTGGTATTCTTTTGAGTCCCATGTCCTTCGACTACAATCTCCCGCTCTGCCATTTTCCAGGTCCACGTCTTTATCAAGCTGGTTCTCATACATTTGGTCAGGGTTAACTTCTAGGTCACCTTCCACGTGGTCTTCTGTTAACAGTAAACCACTGTCTGAACCCAAGAGGTAGTTCTTTGACTTGGAAAAGGCAACAGTCACACGGTCACTAAAACTATAGCGCCTCTTTTGACGTGGTGACCTGTCCAGACTGAGGATTGTGTGACCGTTATACACTGGAGCATCATTACAACTCTGAGATCGACCCATCTCTTTGGATTTGGCTTTATTTATGGCATTGACATCAGTTCCATTGGGTTGGCTGTCTTTTTTATTGCCAATCTGCTTGATCAAGTCATTGTAGCCTTCCTGCTTCTTTGACAAGAAACTAAATATGTTGACATCATTAGGAGTCGGTGGCAATCTAAGGGAAGCTTTGTGAGACTCTTTATAATGCTGCAACTCATCAAGTGATAACTTGCGTAGTTTGCGACGTTTTTTCAGAGCCTTGTGTGCTTCTATGACCATTCGCACTTTCCAGTTGAAAAACAAAGAAAGCCATGCCAACCCAAGATAAATCCAAACTTCCACAAAGTAGCGGTACAGCGTTGGATATTCTTTATTTGGTTCTACACCTGGAAGGATAAAAAAGTCAAATTAAACTAGACCAAAAAGAATGACATACTGTTTCCAACATCGCAACGTAAACTTACCTGCAACCAGATCTCCAAAACCAATTGTTGTTAAGGTGACAAATGAGAAGTACAAGCCTTCAATGTAGGTCCAGCCCTCTTGGGACATAAACACAAAAGGTGGAAGGACTAAATGCACCAGCACACCCCAGAGGAGGAAGATAGCCGTGCAGGTAAACTGAGCCTTTCTCTGGAAAAGAGAAAAGGGAGCTTTAGATAAATGGTCATGGGATACCACAAAGAGATCCAAAAGAAAAAAAAAGACGACATACCAGTGAAAAGCCTTTCTTAGTTAGATATTGGCCGAGGTGCTTGGCTCTGCCTCCAAAGAACTTTCCCAGCTCACTGATCCAAGTAAGACATAAAGGGACACCAAACAGCCCATAGAAGATACAAAAAACACGCCCAGCTGACGTTTTGGGGGCAATGTTCCCATATCCTTTGGAAAAATTAAAACAAAGTTGAGTTTAAAATGTAAAGTAAGAGCAGAACTACATCAGAGTCCAAAAAATGACTTACCAATAGTAGTGATAACAGTGGCAGCAAAGATGACAGCATTTGGCCAGTTCCAGTTGTTGAATGTCTTGTTGCCAGTAATAGTGACGCCTTGGCCTGCAGCATCAGATACTGCCTGTGTAATGAGAGAGGAAATAGTAAAAAAAAATATGTGAAAAGACATTACACAAACAGACAACATAAATGACTGCAATCAACGCCACTGTCCAATTTGACCAGGCAAAAGGAGGACAGGAAGTGAGCTCCATTTCTTCCACCACATCCTTCCTGCGATAAAGTGATGGTATCACTTGTAGTGCTCACAACATTGTGCCCCCTAGAGATCTGCTTTACCCTGAGGGGTTTATAACTTTTAACTACTGCTTACTTGTGTCAGGAACAGGAAAGACACAGACACAGACGCAAAACCTAAACAACCATTTCATAATCACAATGACATAAGATTTCGAAAGCACCAGGTTGAAGTGCTTCAAAAGTTATCATTTGACTTTAATTCACTCCACTCACAGTTTAACGTACTGACTCTTGAGAATGCAAAAAAATCCTAATCAATCATTGTGAACCAACAACTGAACAGCCACAAAATGAATATGCACCCCCTCCTAGGGTAGTGGCAAACACTGTTACGGGCCCCCCAGCAAATATCATCTTTCATACACCAGAAGGAAATGTGCAGAGGTTGGCCAAAAAGCACTTAATCCCCAAAGTAGCAGAATATGCTTATTTGTTTAATAATGACAGGTCTGTGACAGCTCTGCTCTGTAATTAGGAGCAGTAAAGGGGGGCAGGCTTTTGTCTGCTCAACAACACTATTTTGGGAGACACCACTGATGACAGATGATTTGTGTTCAGTTATGGATTGAAGTTTAGGACAAAACATAATTCCCTGAACAGAAAACAACTGTAAAACTGTAGTAGAATAAAGGCACTGTGCATAAAGAAGACTTTGCAATGAACCCTTGTGATCCTTGCTCTTCAATCTGCCTTCAAAGTATGAAAAGATTGTATTACATCATCAGACGCCTCAGTCTGATAGAAAGCACCTGCATTAGAAACACCAGGGCCTCACAGACTATAAGCTTTAGACATGTTCCAAGTCTCATACAACCAGTTTCTTTCCATGATCACAGAAAGTTAATAAACAAAAATGTTGGTATATGATATATAATTTATCATTTCCATGATATTGCTCTCTACTTCCATACTCTACTATTCTACTTATCTATTATTTGCAGGACAAGTTATGTGTTAGTGTGAGTTATTCTGAGTTATTTTCCTTTGATTTTAATTTAATAGACTGATGTGGTGGCATTTTGTAGTACAATTCAGAATTCAGAAGTCTTCTGATTTAGTGTGGGCAACTAGCTGCAATATTGTAACTGAATGAGCGTGACTTGCACATGTCTGTCTGTTATGTAAAAGACAGAGAAGTGCTGAAGTCTGAAACACTCAATCTGCTGATTCACAAAACTCCAGTGAGGGCAGAGTGCACGCTTCATGGGAACAATTGCCAGACCTTAGTTTGCCATTTTAAAAGAGGGCAAGTAAAGTGACCTTGAGAAGATTTATCTTAGAATTAATGCAGATCCAAAATAATTTAAGTTTTTGTAAAACAGTGTGGAATGTTTGTTGCCTTCAAAAAGTAATAAAAATATAGCAGTAAAACAGGTTTGTCTTCAGGTTTGTTGAAAAAAAACCCTCATAAACTACAAGGTTCTCCAAAGGTTATAGGTCAGCCTCAGGTCAACTCATGGCTGCTAAAGGTCTCAAATGACCCTGAGAACAAGAAGCAAAAAAACATCCACTGGGAAGGAAGATAAAAGACACTTTGTGTGTCAAACTGAAGACAGTTCACCTCCGGAGGAAGTTGTTAAGCTAGCTGAACCATTTGGGGGCTTCTTTAGAAGACTGACCACCTATGTAGTCAAACCTGGTCTGCTGATGTGGGTAAAAAGACATTAAAAATGTGGGTGAATGTTACTCAATTGTTTCTTATAAGACAATTATTATTAGTATTATTGAAACAGTATTTTGTAGCAAACAATTTCTGCAAAGTAATTTGTGCACAGACTGTTAGAGAAAAGAAGTCACTTCAAGCAGATCTTAAAATATGCTGGCATTTATGTTTTAGTCCACGATAGTGTTGTCCTAATGGTCATAGTAACAAGAATCCAAGACTGAAGGCGAGACTCTTCTTGAGGAGAAGTGAAATGGTGCCAAAGTGCAGGCTAAGCAGTTTGACACTGCCACTGTTGGATAACCAGAGAACAGCAAAATGAAGCCACAATGACAAGCTTGGACTTTTATCAGAACAGCCATTACACACCACTTTAGTTCCTAGGTATTTAGATTATAAAACACAAACAAAGCCCACTCTAGCCATCTTGGGTCAGTTCAGCTTTGTAACAGCTAGATTTGGTAAACTTTTCAAAGAGGTGAAAGGTCCCAATGTCTTGCAACTGTTAACCAGAATATACACTGTTACAATGTGTTTAGACAAAACTGGTAATTTTGAGACTGTAAATTGCTTTACACGTGGCTCATTATTCCGTGATGCTCTTATTGCTAATTCATTTAGTCAAGACATCTGTGACAGGAGTCTTAGATTTAGGTCAAAGACAGTGGTTGAGCTTTTCTTCTGAGTGGTGTTTTCATGTCACAGATTGTAATCCAACTTAATGCCAACATTAGACCATGTAATCAAAACGCACATTTGCTCAAGAAAGCCACCATTCTCAAGCATCAAAGACATGTCTGTTTGGTTAATTAATTGCTTACACCTAAACTCATGACATCAAGATCAACCGCTACCTTCAATGACTTTGAGCTATTTATTTACGCTTTGCAAGGGGGAAATAAAGAGTTGACTTCATTAGGCCAGCACCCTAGGCACATGACAAAGTTAACCAGCCTCCGAAAACACTGAGCAGCTTCATTCATTTGTGCCTGCTCGTTCTGACCACCGGCCATTTTAGACTTCAAGCATGTGATCACACTGTATTGATGAACACATTAGTAGTGTTTGCAAACCTCTTCTTACTGGGCCACTGAAACGTGATCTTAAAATCATGTGCGGGGGTACTAGGCGAACTGATATTAGTCATGCAAAAAGTCAAATCAGACAACCCAATTCCCCCTGTGAAGAGTAATGGTGGAGGGTGGAGGCCACAAAACAAGGCAGCTCTTCTTTCATTTCTTCCTAATCATTGCAGACAGTTGACTCATAGCAACATCTGATTTAAATAATTCTCAGTAAAGCAGAGGAACTATTTTTGACAGAACTTTTTAAATATATTTCATTTTGATCTGGAATAATTTTTAATATACATTTTATATAATTCATGGTGTCTTCCGCGAGGTTTACTGATTCTGCCATACATACAGACCATAGCTACACATAAGGTAATACGTGTGAATTGCCCCTGTCACTGAATAATTGTAACAGCCTCTCAAGAGCCAACATTGATGGGCCATAAAATCCAATCTGTAAACTGTGACCACTTCAAGGCCTGTACAGTTAATAGTAAACTCTTTGTTTTAAACACAGAGAAGACTAACTTTTACGAGACTGTCGCCTTCACTTGTAAAGACTGCTTATATGTTTTTAATAGCTGACAAGCGGGCAAAGTTTCCATTATGGAAATCTAATAGACGCTTTGAAGTTGATAAAAGCCAATACACTGTATGTTTAGCTGGTGAATCTAATCCTTTGGAGCAGGTGTTCTTGGAGAGCGGTGACAGGAAAACAGTGGAAAATTACACTGTGTAGCGATGTAAACAGAACTTTCTGCTTAACCAAATGTGTGGTTTAAAATATTTCAAAGTAAGTTCAAAATCCCTGTAGCTGTGGTAAGAGTGCAACAGAGTGGGAAATGTTTTAGTTTCTGATGACCAAGCTGTGAATGTACAACCAAAATCGCAGCAACAACCATAATTTTCTGTCAAACCTAACATTCCTTACGATGTTGAAAAGCAGCTTTTGGCCAGTGCTAGGATTTGGCTTTTGTGAGGTGTCATGAATGGGGGAGGTTCATGGACATATTCCCTTCCAGAGAACCCCAAAGACAAAAAAGAGGCAGAAGGAAGCAGATGGGGGGATGGGGGATGATAAATCTTCCCAATACGAAAGTGGGCCCAAAAAGGGGGACAAGTTCATACATGTTTTTGGGAATACTTGCAAGTCAGAGAAAGTATGCCAATACTGCCTATTCTTTGTGGCAAACAAGGGAAGTATTTTTCTACGTTATGTGACAAAGAATAAACATGTTAGGTCTTTAGTTTAAAAAGCCACAGTTTTGCATTTAACGTTCTTGGACAGAAGAATATATTTGACATGTTAAGATCATATGTTTCAGCACAAACAAATACAAAGCATCAAGGTCACAGAGGGGCTTCTTGTGAACAAACACTGTCATTGGGGCAAGCACCTGTGAAACTGCAGACTGTTTACCCACTATGTGTTCATTCAAGGCTGACGGGAAACCACGGCTCAGATTAAGGATTCCAACTTTACAGCTGGTTAAACAATTACTATTTTTACAAGAAATGGATGAGTGACACTCCTCAAGTTTATTTGGGCTACAATTGCACGCAGTCCCTGCAAACAAGATACTTCTGTGTTTTATGAGGTAAGTCAAGGTACGTTAGTAACTGCGTGTTTTGTGAATTTCCCCATTGTGGGATCAATAAAGAGAGTGGGGTGGGATCAACCTAAGAAAGTCTGCAAGTTATGCTGGTAATAGAACTATATATTCTATTTTATTTTACTCACAATTCCTATCATCAATATAAGCAGTAATAATAATGCGTATTAATTTAATTTACGTGCTCAGATTTGTAACACCTGCTTGTGTATGCTAATTATGTTTTTTACTGTACACCTATGTACTATACACTGTCTAAAAATGTCAATATGAATTCAGCTGGAATGAGTCTAACCACTTTAATAAGCCACCTCTTCATCAAACAAACAGAGAAGCCCTGGATGAGTCACTGTGACAGTATCAGATCAAAAGCGTGCAGCAGTTTGTCTTAAAATGTGTTCAGTTTAAGAGCCATACCTCTAATATTCTGTTCAAATCATCTCTCGTCAGACAGGGATAGTCCTTGAGTATTTTATCCTTTTGGGCATTATACTGCTTTGCAGCCAGTTTCCAATTGGGCTCCTCCAGGACTTGAAAAATAGCTGCCCCAATGGACAGGTAAAAAATGATAGCAGAAGTCAACAAGGGGCCTTTATCTACCATACTTCTGTACCGTGACAACTCTGTCGACAGCGCGGGACAGGGGGAAGAAGACACAGAAGGGGGGTAGATAGCGACAATGGCCCGGAGTTACGCGGGAGGCATTCTCTGCTAGGCGGCTGCTGGGTCACAAAAAGTTTCTTCCGCGCCTTGGCTTTGGATAGTGAGAGAAAAGTGTCGCTGCAGACAACATTGGGCTCGACACATAACCAAATAAACTTGATCATTAACCGTGAGTGAGCGCAAACAAGCCGCCTCCACGTGAGCAGCAGGAGACGCACTGGCCGCTGCTGAAGTAGTGCAGGAGTGAGAGCGAGAGAGGGACGCGCACAGGATCCGCCCACGAACTGGAACAGCAGCGGCGGGGGACACTGTGGGCTGTTTTATGTTCTCTTTATCTGCAGGTGAACGGCTACTGAAGGTGTCAACCAAGTAGCCTACGGCAGGCCTACTTCATACAAGAAGTTCTAGTTCCTAAATATCGAAACTAAAATGAGATCACGTGGTTTAGTGGCAACGCAAGTGCAATTTAAAAGAGTAAGATGTAGCTTTTTACCTTTATAGCCACACAGTCATTAAATTATCACCACCCTACTTATTTTTTGATGGTTCCTTGACATAAATCAGAAAAATTAAGAGTCTTTGGGAAAAAGGCTGAATTAGGACTCATTTTCCCTCTTTTCATGGTGAGTTGGGCCTTAATTAAATGAAACGACTTAGGGACTTTGATAAAATTATACACATTTTATTACATGACTGTCATTCCACCACAGGCAGCTGCAGATTCAAGTCAAGAAATAGTGAAATGAATGACTTTCAATCTCCACTTATGAAATGTATAAATGTTTGTTTAAAGAATTCATTCTGTTGTCTTTGTTAAATCAATTTTTGTCAAACAAAGATCAAAATGAAGAACAAACTTATTGATTAGTGAGAGTCACATATCCTCAAAGATAGGGCTTATCATTCGTGCCGGTCAAAGAACACAGTTGAAACGGGGAAGTCTTTTGTATGACAAAAGGAAGGTGGGAGTACTGGAGGTAGCATTTACACACCTTTCCCCTTAGCAGACTTCACTTTAACTGTGGCCCTAATGGATGTGTGAGAATTCAAGGCATGCAAGACAACCAGGCATTGCATCATCTTCACCAGTGTACTCCTCGCTGTGGGCTTTTTTCAGTGTTACAGTATATGTGTTTGGCTAAAGGTCTGCAAGGTCTGCAAGGAAAATCAATGAGATCTGCCAACGAAACATTTTTGACCCAACACTTCCCACAGTCAAGTTCAATACATGTTAAGACTATATACATCAGTTGCATCACTCTGTACTAGGCTAAATATTGTTTTATTGCTCTAGGCTCAACTACTTTACTGGGTTATTAAAGCCACAGTTATAAGATCATGTGTGAGAAAGTCTGTTAATCCAGTCACTTGTAAAAATGCCACAGTTATGCACAAAAGGCAGTGTTGCAAGAGTGAACTTGTTTTTTTAACAAACCAATGAGGAAAGCAGTTTAAAGATAAGCTTCCTTTTTTTTCTTTTTTGTCCCCCCAGGATGAGGTGAGAAACACCTTTGTGATGTCAAAGAGCAGTCACACATCTGCAATGTTCAACTATCCAAATACACTTGATCCTTTTTGAAGATTCAAATACGTATACAAGCTGCAAAACAATAATGTGATGTGTTTATTCACCATGAAAGGGGGAGAGGAACTTTTATTTGTCTCTGAGGAAGTGAATGAAAAATCATTTTGCTGCATGCAGAAGCATGTGGTTTTTCAATTAGCTGACTCAGCTGTATGCTGGTTTCAGGGACTGGAGGTCTGCTGGGCTCTTTGTCGTCTGCTGCAGAGATTAGAGCAGAACAGTGCTGCATGTTAAACAGTGTCCTGACATACAGAAAGCTTACATAACTCTCATTCCAGCTTTGTAGTAGGCTCCTACACCGCAGTTTAAACTTGACCTCATCACTGTACAGTAAAAATACCACAATGATTAGTCTTCAGTTTACAGTGTAGCTTCTATGTTTTTGTTTTTTTCGTCTTTATTGTTGTCGTGTGAACCGGCCATAGATCACAGAAGCATTTTAAGGAGTATGAGCATATCTATTTTCACATGTCGCTATAAAGGAAAGAGCCAACTGATTTGACGTCATGATTGTTTCTTCACTAAACTTCAGCAGATGAATGTCTCAGAAAATGTTGCTCCACTGACAGTTGACACAATAAAAGGTCAAACAACAGCAGATGGTTAGTGATACTGTATACTGAGGAGCAGGCGAAGGCCATCGTGGTGGTTCCAGCAAGAAGCCCTCTGGGATCCAAGGGGACTTCCGGAGTTTGAGTTTTGCTTGATAAGAAAACCGGAAAGACAACATCAGATTACAAATGATATACACTTTAGATGCATTAACACGTGTTTCATTTAGTGACCAACAGCCTCGTAAGGCAATAGAATCCAAAAATTTTCTGCCACAGAGCATTATACAGAGCATGTTTTTCATGTCTTGATAATGAAAGTGGAAAAAATGCACTTTTACCTGTAGGTGTCAATTACTTCCTCCCCCAAGAGCAAAACAGAAATAAGAAAACAAAAGAAAGGAATTACTCATTTCAGTGATACTGCTAACTCAGAGGTTCATTTTTTCATGTCTTCCAGTTGAGTTTCTATGAGGGCAGTGTGCTCTGTTTTTTTTAGGGCAGTGGGAGGTCAAGTTTATTTAACAGCCAATTACTCAACAGGTTACTCACGTTCAACTCATCGACTGCAGTGTGTCCTTGAGCGCCACGTCTGAAGTGAAGCTGTCTGACCTCCGACCTCCCTCTCAAAAGAGGTTCACTACTAACCAATCAGATCTCTTTTTGGTCGCACACATCTTTTGTTTATCGTGCATTGTTCCTGTTTGTGAGGCAATATTTTGGGACATCCTCCTTTAAAACGTATTTTTAGCTGGTGAAGGTGTGTACAATGATTGGAGCATGTGAAATGACCAAGAAATGCTTCCTACTTCCATTGTTTTATGTTTGTGTCGTGTTTTTTTCCACACTTCTTGGTGGGAAGGAAACCTACACAATCAGCAAGCTAATGTGCTTCTGCGTTTCTTTGAGTGTGCAGTTTTACCGTCACAAGCATAAAGAAAAGAAAATCTGATCATCACTAAATCTTATTGTTTATAAATCACAAATGGTCTATTTCATAAGATGCATTGTAACATAAAAATAAAATAATATACTTGTTATGTTATTTAAATCCTTTAATAAATGTGTGATTATCTAACATACACTTGTGCATTTATCTTTTTTATTTGCAACATTATCAGCAAATTTAAGTTACAGAATAACAAATAAATTATAGATGTGTGTGTGTGATTTATTGTGCTTAGAGGTTTGAACAGAAGAACCTGTTAGTTTACTTTTCAAATCCAAGAAAGATCCTGTGTTCCAAGAAGACTCATTAACTGTGATTTTTTCACTTTCTTTGTGCAATTGTGGGACTTTACCCATCGTCCATGGTGTTAAACCGTTGCACGTTATGGCAAACAGGTCAGTTCAGGTTTGCATTTCCCCATATCAGCAGGGCACACCCATATGATTCCGATGAATCTTACTGAGCCATCAGCAAGTGGTTAGTTATATTTAATGTACAAGGTTATGAAGAAGTGCTGCACCCATCTAATAAAGATACCACTGTCAACCTCTTTCTTGCAAGACCAACTTGTCTCCCTCATTTCCTGCTCCTTCCTCACAACAGTCCATCCACTAAGCTTTTTACCCAAAATATATCAGCTATTCTATCATTATGAGTGCTGCTAGGTATAAGAAAACCCCAGTGTCATGAAGCACCTTTCTAAAGCATTCCAAAAACAATCTGGTTGATCACATTGTTGTATCACAGTGACTTCTGCTAGAGCTGGGATAAGAACTGGTAGTTACAGTGCCATGGGAGTTTTAAAAAGAAATGCTTATTGCAGTGAAGCAACGTATTATGTAGCGTATCAGCTCACTACATGACAGAGAATGCATTTGTGCACAAAGCAACTTCTCATGGATTACCCAAAGCATACAGTTGGAAAAATCAGATAAGTGTACCAATTTTAACATGAACAATGATAAACAACAGTTGTCAGTATTTTTTTTTCAACCATCTCAGTGACTGAAGCGAGCTGTGCAGCAACACAGGTTGTTATGGTGTGCTCTTGTCTCATGCATAGGCATGTCTGGGCAGCTGAGAGGATATAAGCCCAAGAGGAAATGAGCAAGGGCATGTCACTAGTTGGTTGTTACAGTCTCTGACTACACTGTACATCAGAGACATTATCAGCTCCAAATGCTTTGCCAGTGAAGAGAAGCCCCCTAATTACAGTTACGCCTCCAGTTGTACTAGGGTTCGAAGTATCAAGAATGTGATCACTCAGCCTCACCATTTCTATCATTTAATCACACAAAAATAAATATTAGTCAGTGTAGGCAAATGTTTTGACAAACATCAACTGATCATGTTGTTCCCAGAGCACATGTAAATAACACATTCCTGTGTACATCTGCATGTTATAGGTCTTGGAAATGTCACACAATGGATCCATTCAGCAGTAACTATAAACATGTCTTAAACACAGTAAGCATTGTATTATAGTTTCATATGACAACTGTCACAAGTTCACAACACTTGTAGAGTTGTTATTTGAAAATGTCAAAAGGGACAAGGGAGATATACATGTAGAGAAATGTTTTACACAAGCTTTCATTATTGCAGTTTGTCCTGCTCTGTGGTTAATTTACTATTTTTTACCAGCAGCAATAAAACAGTTTGCAAGTGTTAAATCTTAACCAATTAACTTTTATAAACCAGCTGGATGGTGGGCTCTTTCTTGTACACTGGGCAGAGATGTAATGTCTGTTTATGATGATATTTCACTTGTATTTACAAATTTCTCAGGTGACATGAAGGTACCTTCTCTCTCTCTTCTTGTCATCTGTTACAGTGTGTGACAATGAACTACGGACTGCAGGAATTTTAATCTTGATAATGATTGATTAGTGACTATTATTTTATATTTGTTAAGATGCAATGTCTATGTGCTGTTTTGCTTTATGATCAAATTACTTATCAAAATATTTGCAGATTAAGTTGTTTTGCTTATGTAATTAGTTTTCCATAGGTTGCCACCTTTTTTTTTTTTTTTTTTTTTTACCTGTGAACATCATCACAAGACCTTTTGTTTCGATTGTTTACGTGGGAACAGCAGTCAGTGTCCAAATCTCAGGTAGCCAGAAAAACTTGTTTCTGGTCTGCAGCTATGCAGCGTGACCACACTTCAGCTGAATGGACTATCAACACCTACTTTTAGGAAATCAGGGATTGGTGAAAGAGGAGTACATAATATGGGATGTCATTTTACTCATTATGTAATAGTGCTTCTCACTTTGCACACAACAGGTCTGAAGATCTAACATTACATTGTGTTTGTGCGCTTGAACTGAAGGTTATCACTAACCTATAATACTGTGCACTTTATAGTGAGCCAAACAGACTCACATTAAGAACAGACCCTTATATTCTTTCAATAGGCCTAGAAAAATGTGTTTAGTGAAGATGAGGGAACTTTGCTCAGAGCAAGGACATAGTAGTTTCAATCCTCAGGCTGATGTCCTCTCCATCCTTCTGTGGCTTCACTCCAGACATGCTGGCATTTTCCCACCGTCCAAAAACATGCATGTGATCAACTGGAAATAGTCCAGGTTATACCCAGACTCACACCTAGAGCAGCTGGGATAGGCTTCTGTGCCCTTAAATGTTAAGCTTTAGAAGATGAATGAATGCATGTACACAGAAGATAAACAACCATCTCAGGTGGCTTGCTACTGTTGTATTATCAGATGGAGAAGTGAGCTATGGCAAAGCTAGGACCCAGTCACCCTTAGTCCATATCAAACTGGACTTGAAAGGACAAGTATTTTCTACATGAATGGTTTTCATTTCCCTGCCAACTTCCAATAACTTCAAAAAGCCTTGGCGGAGTCAAACATATTAAACAACCACTAACTGCACTGCATTAGTTTTGTGTCTCTTTAGGGTCTTTATTTAAGTTAAACACACATTTAGAGTAGACTTTAACTGTGGCCAGACCAAGGTAATAACTGAAATCTGTGATCAGCATGTTGATATTTCACATGACACTTTGATAGATTATAGGTGAAAAGTGAAATAAACACAACATAACTTAAAGCCTTCTAAGAGACTGCCCTTCACCGACATTGAATTGTTGTGTTTCCAAGTATATCTTTTCTTAAACTTGACTTTTGTCTTCTCAGGAGATGATTATGTGCCACGTCACACAGAGTTATATTGCAGCATACCTAACCGGGCAGGCTCACTGTTTCCATGAAATAGGGTTTGTTCCTATTGTTTCATGTCGAGGAATCATCAAAAGAGCTTTGAGGCTAAAAGTTACAATGAATTGGAGGCATTGTGTCCTGCAGTAAAATGTGACATAATGTTGCTTGAAAGGATTAGTAAGTGAAACTACTGTATATTACTTAACAGGTTTGTTATTTGTCCTTAATTTTCTGGTTTCATCTTTTATTGTTTGACATTAAAAAAAAAGCTACTGCTCAGCAATTTGATTTTCTCTTCACTGTTATTACAATGCAGGAGTAGGATGGCAGAATGACAGAGGTAAAATAAATTTGGGAGATTTATATGCTATTTGTCTTTGTTTAAATTATTATACTAAATACACACAGACTTTTTTGACAAGCCTATTTCAGAATCAAGCTCTCAGGGGAAGTTGAATGGGCGTAATGTTTTGGGGCAGGTCACGATGGCCAATAGCTAACGACGTGCTGTGCTCTGTTAGTCCGACTGAGAGTGTGACCTGGCCTGTCTGTTTGTTAAGAAGGTAAATACACTTACATTTGAGCTGGCAAACATCCTGGTCATCTGTCAGTGCTGCGTGTTTTGCAGTGAAAAAACACACACATACAACGTAAAGGTGTACTGATGTCACTGAACCCTTAAACCCCCCATCCCACCCATAAGACCACCCCCTGTAAGTGACTCACACACGTGTCAGTGTTTAGTCTGCTCCCTTACATCCACACATGTTTAGATCAGACATTCTGTGTAAGAATAAGTATGTAAGGGAAAGCAAAGCCCATCTTTTTGAGCTTTTTTGGGCTTCTTTTTGGCTGTAGGCTCTCTGTTGTGCCCACTCTGGTTTCACCTTTATGTGGTGCAGTATGTGGCAGGGCATGTCTGCTGCTGTCAGCGCAGCACATGCCTATCATCTGATTACTGTAATTGGTGGGGACCTTTTGTAAAGCAGCTGATCTGCTGAGTTGCTGAGTTCAAGTAAACAAGAGTGTAAGTCAGTGGCAGACATTCAAGGAGGTCAAAGTGCGTATGACTCTTTTCATTTTCTTGAACTTTTAGTCTCACAGAAATGTTTTCAGTTGAGCTTTTGCCATTTTGCCTTCATTTGATAGGCACAGTGTAGACAACCAGGAAAGCAGGGTGATAGGGAGGGGAACAACACTGGGCATTTGACCCAAACCGAAATTGAACCACAGCCTCCTGAGTGTGTGGTATGTGCTCAGCAGTTGAACCACCAAGGCGCCCCTCAGTATAGCTTTTAGTTACAAAGTGATGTAAGGCAGTAACAAGCTCAGACCTCTTAGGGAATGAGCCCCCGTAACTAACATTTTATAGTAACATCTTCATGTAATATTTTAGCAGATTCAAAAACATAATTAAGAGTTAGCAAGAGACACGCTCTTTATGTTCCATCCAACAGGAATCCAATATTATAAAGACATCACTGGTGGAGGGTTAACACAGACTGCATCATAAAAGGGCAGAAATTGGGGGAAAAACTGGCACACAGACAACATTAGAGGCAGGATGTGGATATTGTCCACCCATTGGTCCAAAACTGGGAGTTCAGATCCAATGAGAAGGATGGAAAGAGACACGCATAGAGCAAACATTTCTTTTTGAGCCAAAAGTGAGAGACAAACTGATGCTAATCTGGAATGAGAAGCAGATAAAACATATACTCACCACACACTATACTGGACGAACACAATATAGCAGCTAAGAAAGCACTTATTGATTACTTTTGCCCTTGGGATATTTATACAGCCCTGTCTGTGGTCACACCTTAAATAATTAGCCCCATAAACAGCGTCTATCAGTCTCAACTTTAGACTTATCTCTGAAGTGTTGGCCCTTTACAACAGCTATATTGTTAATTGCAGTGCAAGCTGAGTTTTATCTGCCACAGCTATCTAAGTCTGGCTTCAGGAAGAACACAGCAGATGTTTGACCCATCAATGATTAATAACCACAGAAATGTGAGGAAACCGTCAGCCGCTGACAAGACAAAAATGGGTCAGTTAAATGGTACAATTCATAGTACAAGTAACCACAAGTCACTCCTGTGCTCCTCCCGTCAATCTTCACAGTTGCATACACACCACCTTAAATGGCCTGTAAATGACTGAAATGAATAGTTTTGCTGCAGGGTATATCACTTATATAAATGTTACTCCTTGTGTCCTATTTAACATTGAGTTAGTATGTTGCATGACTTAAAGCATAATTAAAGACAATTATGAAATTATGTCCATGGATGCTAAAGTGTAATCTAGGTCTGCTATTATGTGACACTCCAGAAAGATCAATAAAGAGTAAATAAAATGACTTGCATAAGATTTGCTTTGACCTGGAAAAATACAAAACTGAAAATCTTTTGACTATAAAATAAAGGACATAAAAGGATGCTGCCATTTCCTGTTTTGTCTGTGTATAAGCTCTAAAATGTCATACAACACAAAGTCTTGCGTCATTGAGGGGTATTTGCAGTCTTAGGCAACTGGATAGAGTGGGGTCTGAAGACGCAGTATGGCAAAACAACATTCCTCTAGAGTTGATTTGGTCAGACAGTAAACAGGTCATCCGCATGATGAATAGGTCACTTTCAATGCATTCCTTGTGATCGGCCTTTTGCATTTATGTGCAAAAATGAGACGTGCACAGATTCTGATGCATATGCAACTGTAGTACTTGTACTTAAAGTAGGCTACTTGTTCTAATTTTCAGGGGTGATGTCAGGGTGATCATTCAGAGTGATGATATAACAGTTTCCTCGCAGCTGTATGTTAATGCATGTGTGCTCAGTAACACAAATACCACTGCAGACACACCTATGTGCTAACTGAAATGTGTTACATATGGCCCACAAGTTCAAACCTATTGGGTGACCCTCACAGGTTCTCATTCCATATCCTTGAGTGGAGCACATTGTTGAATTAGAATATAGGTTAATGATTCTTTATCAAAATACAAGCTTTGTATTGTTTTTACATGCTGACATTTCACATTTAAAATACCGCTTATTAAGACAAAAGCTCAGAGACCTTTTATATTGCCATATGCAAGTACTCTTCTGGGACAATCCAGGTAAATATTCCAGCATACCACCACCAATTGATGCTCAGACACTGTTCTCTGACCTTCTCCATGTTTTGTAAGAAAACTATTCATCCTGCTCTTGCATTAAGGCAGTACCCCAAATGACAGGGTACGCATGAAACCTAAAGATGGGTGATGGCAAAAATGGGAGCTGTTCTGTAAGTCTGGTCTGGTCTTGTAGGACTTGCACGATGAGTTGGATGAAATTGATGGACAAAAAGAGAGGGGCACCGGTGTTCCCACACATACTGAGCCCTCACTGAACCGTGGCCAAACAGTTATGTGGGGTTTTGTTGTACAATGGTCACAGTCTTGTCATTCTCAGCTCCCCACCATCCTCCCACTTCGACATTGTGCTGAAAAAAAACTAAATAAAAAAAATCCTCTTATTAACGCCCTCTTGTGCTTTCTGGAGTTTCCCTCAAATGTCCTCTCGATTTATAGATCCTGTTCTATATATACATTTTCCACTAGTTTCTGGCCATCTGTCTTTGTCACTTATTTCACTAAGTAAGCCAGATTAGCCTTACGTTTCCTTGATGCTGCTCACATTTGTCAGGTAAAAACAGCTGGCAGAATATTTAAATTAGCACTGCATGTTCTTATCTAAAAAGTGCATCTTTGTATTTCCAAACTAATGTATATTCAGTTACTTTTAGTATAATATCGCCATCTAGTGGACCTTCAGCATGTTTGACCAGTTTTCTTTAAGGCCTAAAAAATAGATGTCTCTACTTCGTCTGACTTGAGAAAATCAAGCCTGTTAATAATTAATGTTAATAGTTAATAATAATAGGACCTGTCCAGTAGATTGAAAACTTATCAAATAGAAGTGAAGTGAATTAGTCATGACAGTGCTAAGAGTAACAAAGTATGTAGTAAAAACGGTAGTCAAGTACGTAGTTACTTTTGATTTATTGCATTTAAAGCATCAATAACCAGCCCAATACTTGCCCACGAGAGTGAAAACACTACATTCAAATATTTATTAAACATATAAGGCCAGTCATCTTCCAAAGAGCACAATGGTGTACAAACAAGTGAGAAATTTTACTTTAAAAGAGTTACTTTCATTGTATATAAATGTTTTACTTGAGAACTTTTTGTCCATAAAGTGCTCAGTTAAAGTTTGAATGAAAATGTACTCATAATTTATATCCTTATGTAACTGAGTGAAAGTAACTAATTACTGCCCACCTCTGCTGTCCAGTCTGTCAGACACATACAGTGACCATGTCCATCTTAAAGGGACGAAGAGAGAAAGTGTTTTCTCTCAGTTGAGGATCAAAATTGCCTTTTGTTTTTGTTGTTGGTATTGAATCCCAGACTCATATGTGGCTAACAAACTGCTGACTGAGGCTAACAGACACAAAGTGATTGTCTATAATGTGCAGAATAACATTATTTACATGTCATGTTTTCGACTAAAAAGCCTAAGGTGCAACATTAACACTAACAGACTAAGATTAGACATTGTCAGTTTAGTGTCCTTCTGCAGTCATCTTCCAGTTGATGGAGATGACCAATCAGGACTCAGTCACTTACAGCGTGTTAGTATTCTTCGTGCTCTTTGATGAAGTACATTCCATGCCCGTATCCCAGGACCATTATCTAAACTATTCTCATTATTTACTGGTGCAGTGGGGGCTTGTCATCCTCCTCCTCCACTTGGGTTTCAGGGTTGTCACCCGCTGCACTGGCCGATTCCTCCTCTCCTTTCCTGCTGTTCCAGCGCTCTTTTACAATGGTGTTGAGTCTCTCCAGGTTTTCAATTGCGTGGTTAATAACTAGGGCAAGCCAAGCCAGACCAAAGAAGATCCAACATGCCGTGAGGATGCTGTACCAATCTGGGTAATTTCTCTCTGGATTATTGTCTAAACATGAAGTACAACATACAGTATTCAGTCAGGACAGTAAAGAATAGAAGTGGAGACATTAACTGATGCCATTATGCAGTAAAATAATGCATAATTTCAACTTTTTGTCTTTTAAGCACAAATTTTCTCAACTTTGAACAAATGTCTCAGACACTTCAATCTCAAGTGCCACAGAATTGCTGTATTGAAATATGTAAATTCCAGTCTTAGCACTGACAAAGCAGCACACTGTTTTAAAATGTGTTGTACCTGCCACAAAATCTCCAAAACCAATGGTGCTGAGGGTGATGAAGCAGTAGTAGATAGCCTCAGAGTACGTCCATCCCTCTTGAAATTGAAACACAGTCATGGGCACCACAAAAAAAAGAGCTATCCCCGACAGGTAGGACACCAAATGGACAAGGAAGCGAGCGCACATCTGAAAATTAATAATAAACAAAAACAAAACACGAGTGTGAGTGCTCCACTAATATGAGTGGCACATCATTCAAGATATCCTCACCCTTTTCCTAGTTTTGCCCTCGAGGAAATCTGAGATGTTCCTCTCTATAGCGAGCATGTACTTGCCCACCCGGTTGAGCACCACGATGTTGAGAGGGATGCCAAAGAGTGCAAAGAACACACAGAAGATCTGTCCACCTGTGGAGCTGGGACAGATGTTTCCATAACCTGAAAAACTGCAAAGTGTTAGCTTTTCTGAATTACCTACTGATTCCATCAGTAGATTGTGTTTGATAGTTTTAACTTCTGTAAAACAAAATTTTACTGAAATGTTTGTATCCCAAATATTAGATCACCAATTCTTAGTGTAGTATTACTTAAGAGTGGTGTTGCAAACGAGCTTAAGAATACCTTTGGGACATCTTGTCTCAGATTTAAATACATTTTTACTTAGCTTTGTATTAGTCTCAGCTATTGAGGACTAACTTATAACTTATTGATCACCATTATTGTTGTCATTGGATGGAAAATATTATCCAATACATTACATACATACATTGTCCATTATTTTTATTTATTAATAGCCCCCACTCTCCTTCACTAAGCACTAACAAATGGCCCATAAGCTCTCGTCCAATATACTGTGCATTTCTCTCGACACAATGCCTTGGTCTAAATCTTGGCTTGGTCTAGGTCCCCATTTGTCTAGGCCATTCTTATATTTGCTCTTCTGAGATCTAACCTATAGTTGTGACAACAGTCGCAGCAAACACAGCTGAGCTGGTAAACTTCCAGAAGCCATCTGTGGTATAGTTGCTTTTCAGACTGAGGCCTGCTTTTGAAGCCTCTTGGACAACCTGCAAGGAAAATGACAAATGCACACAGCTTGAGCAGGTATTACTTCATGTGCACAATACTAAGGGTGTATCTGGCTGTTTTGACTGAGTTGCTTAAACAATGCAAATGTGGATATCTACAAAACACTTATTAATTGTGTAACGACAAAATAGTCAACCATCATTTTCTTTTGTCTGAAAAACAAAGCATTTGCTGGAGTGACATTCATGATCTAAACCTATCTTGTTATTTTCGCTGATGATTTTGCTGCTAAATCAACAGATGATGTGACAGTAGGCAAAAGGTATTTGCATGGAAGAGGTTGTACCTAGTTTGTAAATGCTATGACAACAAACAAATCTATTTAGTCTACGATTATAATTAGCTTTTATCAAAACTAAGTGAATGAAACTTTAGAATACCACCTTTATTACATTGGCCTGTAAACAGGCAAAAATCCAGTCATAGAAATGTAAATGACTAAAAAAGGAGAGCATTATCGTCAAGATTTAGATATTATGGTCATTCAGTAAAACCAGTAAGAACAAACACAGTACAACCACACATATGCATCAACAGCTCCAGAAGCAATTTTATTCATATGGCAAATTCATTGGCCCAAGATGTGAGATGAAGAAATGAAGTGCTTTCTATGTGCCACCAGTGTCTCACCTGAGCGACTGTCTGCAGACTTTCTTGATTCAGGCAGGTATACTTTTCAAGCAGCTGTCTTTTGTTTTCAAGTATTCTCTCAACACTTCTTCGTCCAAGCTCCCCTTCCAACCTCCAGAAAACCATCCCACCAATCAAAACATAGGCCACGTAAACTGCTCCAAGCATCAGAATAGAGGGAATTCGGGCCAGGTTGAACATCTCTTTGAATCCCATTTTTGCTCCCTAAACCACTTTTAACAAATCTGTTGAATCCACTCTGTATCGCCAGAGCAGGCAAGGAGTCAAGTTTTCTTGGCTTGTCGTCTTGGCTTCCCATGTAATGCAGGCAAATGAACGTCCACCTGCACTACTGTTTGAATCACTGCTGTGGCCAGTCATGCAAATCTAAAATGTGAGGTACTTGCAGAGGTTGGGCAATAGGTCATAGAGATGGTTAAACTCACATTTAGGGGTTTGAAAAAGCTGGGTTTAAGAGCAGTTGATAGATTGCAGAAAATTGTTCAGGCAATGCTGCTTACAAGAAATGATGTGTTGTCTTCATATTTAAATAATTTATTGCATGGTAAATGTTTGTGTCTACTAGATTGTGGATACATGACTTTTGTTGTTGACAAAACCTTGCCTTGTCAGTGGATCTTCTTCCACTCCAGCTGGCCTTGTGTTTCCTGTTTTCACCTCAGCTCACCATCTTGATTAATGTGTTTGTTTAAGATATCCCTTCATGCTCAATTCACTGGAGTTTACATCAGTCCACACCCACAAAGAGGGAGCGTACATACACTGCAGGTGAAAGAGCAACTGCACCATGAACAAAGCATAGGCAGGTAAAACACAATACAAAATACATAAACAAATTCACAGTAAATAATCAAACATCTGACAATGAACATTGTAAGATACTACCCTAACACAGGTAGAGTTGTCAAACAAAAACATTTTTCTCCTCTGTTAAGTGTACTGTAACATCAATCATAAAAAGCAGTATATAAAACATATTAGCAAAATCAAACATTAGTTGTGTCCTGTCTATAACAAACAGCATATAACATAATCAAATGCACAGAGTACAATCACACTTATGTGTCAGGTTAGACTGTTAATCAGTGGTGTCAACTACAATCCACCATCAAATCTTTGATATGTCGTCTAGTTTGTTAGACGACATATCCTCCCGTTGTCTCTTAAAACCAGGATGAGTGAGAAAGACTAAATACTCCATTGTTCTGGCTCCCATGTTCAAAATAAGAGCAAGCCAAGCTAGAGCCAAAATGATCCATATGCCTGCGAGGCTTCGGTACAGAGAGATGTACTGCTTGTCCGGGTCAGCTCCTGAAAACAAATACATTATGCAAACATTTAAAATTGTATGCATTGAATGCTTTCCCTATGTACTTACCCACTACATAATCTCCAAAGCCAATGGTACTGAGGGTAATGAACGCAAAGTAGAAACCTTCTCCAAATGTCCAGCCTTCGACATAACTGAACAGCAGCGGAGGGATGACTAAAAACAGCAGGCTGCCGATTAGAACAAATAAACTGACAGTCAGGGCTTCAACTGTTCTCTAGAAAAGGAACAAAACAAAGGTCACATGTGCCAAATTATACTATATAATCAGTGGCAAACAGAGATGCTCTATACCTTGTGTGGGAAGACTGAGACCATTCCTTTCTCCATTTGACCCAAATGGATGATGAGACACTTGCCGAGCTGTTTGAGGAAGGCCAGGTTCAGTGGGATCCCAAAGAGTGCGTAAAATACACAGAACACTTGACCACCCTCTGTGCTAGGGGACAGGTTGCCATAACCTAATGGGAGTAATGAGATTAGTAAGGCATGGCAAGACATACTGTATAAAAGCAGACCACTTAATGGTTTTATCAGATAACTCACCAATAGTTGTTACTACTGTGCCAGCAAAGAAGAAGGAACTACTAAAATCCCAGTTACTGGGGTTGGTAGAGTTCCCTGAAGGATTTACTCCTTTTTCCCAGGCATCCAAAATCACCTGAACAAACACATGTGCTGGGATTCATGTGGTTTCTTCAGAAGATTCATTTCTTAGAGACTGCAGCACACTGAAACCTAATCCCAGCACTAAATAAATGCAACATCTGCATTATCTACAATAATGAACCAGTTCCCACAAGTGATTAGATTGCACCAGAACACAGCCAACACACATCAACACTTGCCAACTCATTTTGGCTTAAAACTTGTATGTATTGATTTTCAGGCCAGGTAAATTACAATTTATTACTTTGTTTTCTAATTTTACTGAAATGTGAAACAGACAACATGACAATAGACTTCTTACCTGAACAAACCTTTCCAAAGCTGGTCCATCCAGACAGGTATAATTGGCTAAAAAGTGTAACTTTTCTAGCTGAAAATGGTCCCTGTTGTTGCTTTCAGCCTCTCGCTCCAGGATTTGAAAAATAGCAGCCCCCACTAGCAGGTATGTGAAATAGGCCAAGGCCAAAAGTGTTGTCCAGCTGACTTTGAGCTGACCCAACTGCAACATCGCCATTAACGTCCTCGGTAAAGAACTGGATATTAACACTGGTGCTTCTGAGAACAATTTCAAAAACAGGACTCTCCAAAACACACTAATCTTATGTTTATCTCTCCAAATGACACTTCCATCACTACAGAATACAAAAGGAGAACAGGGAAGCCTTCTTAGCTTTAACAACAGCACTTCAAATAAGCTAAACTTTGGTTGGACAAGTTCAGTTGATGACTCTCAAAAGGTAAAGCATCTCAAGCCTTTGCTCTTTCTCTGATTGGTCAGAGAACCATAGATACAGGGAGATGATTTATGGGTTGCTTGGGTAACGGTACAACTGCTCTCCTCCATTAGCGTGACATCTGGACGGACGTACACATACTCTTTAAAGAGTTTCCACTAATAAGGAAACAAGGGCAGCATCTTGTCTAGAGAACATAGGTTAATATTTTACCTAACACCTGCTAGTGGTTCAAAATGCACAGTTGTCGGGTACAAAAAACCACAAATAAATTCAATTCACTTTACTGAAAGTTATTTGGAATTTTCTTTTTCTATTCAATATTTGAAATTATTTTCAATATATTATATATTAATAATCACCTGCTTAGACAATGTTCTAGACCTTTCCACTCAGCCATGAAAGAGACGTCCGGTCAGATGAAGAGGAAACGGATGACATTTTCGAAACATGTAGGGACTACTACTCTATAGCAGGAAACCAAAGAGTTGAAAGAGGTCTCATGAGAAATTGTAGTGGAGTGGTTTTCATAATGTTCAAATGCAAAAATAAATATCAACCACAGGTATGGTATTTGTGGTCATTTTAAAAGCTGGACATTCTTCCTCAGTGCTGTTAATACTAATTAACATAATTAATGGGTTTACTTTTAAAGGCATGTTAGTTACAGACTTGACATATATGGAGACTGGCTGGCACTGTCCACCTGTATGTAATATGTCAAATTCAAGGACATGTAAAATTGTACAGACGTGTCTCCAAACAAGAGCAAATAAGGCACTATGTGTCTTCAAGGCAACTCTGCCCAGATGCAAATTGCTGAGATGCTTGTAATGTGTCAAACAAATCAACGCAAAGCCATGCAAAACGGGTCACTGTGTTTTGGAAGGTGCACAGAAATGGCACCAGGACAACAAGATATTTACTGGTAAACTTCTCATGCAAGGATGATCAGGAGACACACCGAAGGACAGTGGGACGGTCCTGGTCAAGGAGCACGAGTCATAGACACGTTTAAACTTGTACACCACAAAATGAGTAACTAGCTCTACTACTGGTCTTCAGTAAATAAAGTCAACTTAAATGCATCTAAATAAGGTCTATGTAAGCAGACAACCTAAATAGATTGTGTGTAACACTAATAAACAAAACCAATTGTCTGAAGAGGCATATTTGTCACTAAATTTGATATTCAAATATCTTTTTACAGGGCCTGTTTTGGAAGCTCACCTTGACGTGTATTAACTTTCCCATGTTGTATGAGACACTTTGTCTTTTGGTGTATGACAACCTTTTACCTTATTTAATAGCTCATGTTGCCATATTTATATAATTTATTCTGGGGCAGAATAGCAGTCAGAATATCATGTACATATATTTGTAATGAGGCAAAAATGCAGAATCTGAACAAACAGAAAAAAAAGAAATTGTTACAAAAGTCATTAATAAATAAACTTTGAATCTTGTTGTTCTTGGCAGCATATTTAGCACTTATTTTGGAAATGAAAATACAATACATAATTCCATTTATAACACATTTTTTGCTGAAGACAAAAGAACTATACAATTTCATAATGTCTCGAAATGGACACAGGAGCCAACAGCTTTCCTATTGCTCGCCCCATTCGTCATTCAGTCCCTGTGATATCTTAAGACAACATTTGTTCAGATCAAATCATCCGCATAAGGCTGTGATTTATACTGCTTCCCATCATGCCACTGGAATCACCGCTGGGGAGGGGAGTTTACAGTAAATGAATAATTATACACATGAAAACAAGATGTGGGGATGGATTTTATCTGCTGTTAATTTTACTGTGTATATTTACCTGCTGTACTATGATTGGTCAGTTCATTTCAAGGGTTGACCTAAAAATAAAAAACAAGGCATTTAGACTATTGCATAAAAATGTGAGCTTTTTTTTTGTTTGTTTTGACTTTACATTATGCATTTGTAACACGTTGCCATTTGCAGGGGTTTCCTAACAACCAGAGAGAGGGGCTGTAAACACATCTCAATCCAGTTCACTAGAGCCAAATAGGCATGAAATGGTTCCTCCATGTGGCAGGAAAAAATATAAAATTTCTGCTCATATGAATATTGCTTGGTTTGTACTGACACAATAGTTGAGCAGTTGGACCCCCAGACCAATAAACACAGACGGCATTATGCTTCTTTTTCATTTGCCTCAAACAGTATTACACAAACCTCAGTTGATTTGCAAACTTGTTCTAAGCAACAATACCACTAGAGGTCACTGTTGTACACATAATGTGGAACGCATTTCCGATCGCTCTGTACCTGTCCTCTGAAGGAGTTTTTCCCTGGCTTCAAGAAAGGCCAGGATGTCAGCGTCTGCCTTCTTGTCTCCAGTCAGAGGAATAGAGGAGGCTGTGATCTTGGTTTTGGATAGGTCCCTGAAATACATACAGATATAAATACTGTACTTGTAATGTGGCTATGTCAAAGGAACATAACTGTAAAACTGAGCACGGACTTGCTGTTTTATACAACCCCGTTGCGTTGAATGTTTTCCAAAAATCCTTCTTATTCTTCAAGTCATTATACACTAATAAAACCTTATAAACCCAACAAACCACACCTTAAAAAGTGCTTAAACATTTCAGCTGAAAATGTGGTTCTTGTTCCTATGGCATAAAAGACATATGACAGAACCTAACATGCTAAGCAGCTTATGTCTGAAACAATAGCATCTCTGTGTTACACGTAGCACTGTAGAGAAACTAAAGCCTATATGTTATGCACTGATTATTTTACTGTTGTAGTAAAAGGGGGTTAAGGTAAGTCTGTAAGTGTTTGATTTGTTAAAGGAGTTTGGAGACATTACTTCACAAAGAAATAAAAATTTATGAGCGAAGAGAAAACATGGCTCTGCTGTAAAAACTATAGATCAAGCCTCAACCCATAGACTTAAGAGCTACTGCAAACATATAGGATTTACAGCACCACTGTATTGTTTGCATTTGTGTAAAATACACACTTAATGGTAAAAACATGCGGTTACTAAACCCAGCTGGACATAAAAATTTAGAACATGTGGATCAGGGAAACTTCACCGCCATTCATAATGATATAAATGTTTTTTACAGAGGCGATGACAAACTCAAACAATCTTGCCCCATAAGAATAGTGAATAAAATCTCAAACCTAACAATTTGTTCTATTGGTGGTGCTTACCTTAATTGTGAAGAGGGGGGGAAGTCAGTTACAACTCTATGTGCAACTTCATCAACCCAGGCTGGCACAGCAGTTACAGGAGGTCCTCTTTTTGGTGTTGGGCTTCTAAAATATCAAAATGAAAAGACGATGTGGTTTTATATGGATGTTAGAGGACATTAAATACATGGTTAGATGTTGGTGTGCTGACCTGAAATCCTGAACAGAATGTGTGGGGCGTTCAGTGTCAGGATCTCGGCCTGCTGGGTAATCTTGCAGTGTACTGAACATTGTGCCAGATTCCCTACATATCAATACAGAAATGGTGGTGTTTGACTAGTTGCCATTACAGACAGACTTAAGGTAAAATCCGTATTAGCCCTGATGTCCTTTACTTAAAAATCTCACTGCACTGACACAATTTTAGCCAGCTAAGAGTGGCTGTAGAGGCTACAAAGTTATAAAAAATATTTCAGCATACAGTATGTTCTGTATTTGGTCTATAAAAATAAGCACTAAGAAGCTACAGGTTGTTGGCTGTAAATCATCTGCTATCTAAGCACAGATGGTGAAAAGATAAAAATATCTTGAAATGGGGGAATGTAAACTTGTCAGAAAAGAGAAGATATAGTTGCTTCATGTGTTTTCAGAAAAACTATTTGAAATGACACTGGATGTTGGTACCAAATGAATAAAGATTCATGTTACGTGTCAGAAATCAGCATTTAGTGTATTACCTGGCTGTGGGAGTACGAGGAGTTGGCTGCATGGTCAGTGATGAGGTTTGATACCTGTCTGCAGCTTCAGATTCCTAGTCAACAAAGTGGAGTGAAAGTACATTTAGTTCAATGCAGCTCAGTATGTTAATTTTTTTGTAATGTAATTTTGTCTTATGTAAGCATTCTTTTTCTCAAGGTTTGATTAAACTAATGTATCCTGTAGTAAGAACAAAGCTGTTATACAGAAAATAGTCTCCCTTGAGCTTAGAACACCAAACTTTCTTGTGAATGAGCAACTATTCTCTTTTCAAAACATCAAAGATCAATTGTAAACACTAGCGGTGTCTGCTAGTCAGATGTTGCTGTTTGGTCAAAATGAACTATTCAGTGTATTTGATCCCTCAGGGGCTTATTATTATTTTGAGTCTTTAACAGAGGCAGCATAGGTCATAGTTGTGCCATAAACCCACAGAAGACATATGAATATCAACTGACACACTATACACTAATGGGCTCACTGTGGTTTAACATTTAGAAAAGTCAAAAAAACAAGCTGAAGGAGACATGAGCTGGCAAACCCTTATGACTAATGACAAAAACACATCTGTCATATAGGCTGGGAAATTTTGTCATGCACACAGAGGTTTTATGTGGTGTTGTCATACAGATTGGTAAGAGAAAGTAAGGTCACTCACCTGCAGAAGGGTAGCCTCCTGACTCCACCATTTCTGGAAGTCTCTTTGGAGCTTGACCTTTGCTCTTTCCAGCAACAGCTGCAGGTGCTCAATCTCAGTCCGTAATGCTTTAAGTTGGTCAATGGTGCTCTTGTAACTGACAAAAGATATTAACAGCACATTAATCTTTGATGAGTCTGTGGTGTCCAGTCAATCTACGCAGTCGTGTGAAAATGTGAGTTTTGAGGATACATAAATATACAGTAGATCATAAAAAACAATACACTCACGTCTTCTTTTCTTGCTCAATGTGTGTGCGTAGGTTTTCTTCAACAGGATCCAGTTCCTCTTCATACTCTGTGTGATTTTCAAGAACACCTGGACAGAAAACAGCAAGAGCAATTGATCAAGACAATGTGAGAAAGCTATGTGTACAAGTATTTTCATTTTTTGTTGAATTTTTTTAAAAGTTACAAACAAAGCATTCTGAAGGTATGTGCATGTAAGGACATATCCAACAAAGACTTCATTCAAAATACTGGTTAGAGATAATCAAAACCAGGTTCCAGTAAAGGACTTTCTAAATCAGGGTTGGAAATAACAAAATAGCATTGGGGATGAGAATTGAAGGGCAATGTTTGTGTGTTTTAAACCAAATTTGCACTTCAAAGCATTTTGTTGGGAATCAGAATGGTCAGAAAAGAGTAAATGAAGGAGTGTAATGGTTGCGCCGCCCAGAAGTTGGTCACTGAAGCCTGCTGCAAAGATGTTTGAAGTGGCCACTGCTGCACACATTACAAGAGCTCCCACAATGCTTTCACATGTCCCTCTTAATATGAATGCAACTTGATGTCAAATGAGCATTAAACTGATATTTGAGGAGTCTGAAGTTGCTGCAAAAACAAAAAATACAAAAAAACACTGATTACCATGAGCTGCCCTCTGCCTCCTTCGCATTTCTAACTGTTTCTTCAACTCATCTGAAAGGACAGAGACCAGTTAATATTAAAACCATGTTCACAGGATTACTACTTTGTATGCATATTGAAATAAATAACAGAGCAATGTAAATCTAAAGTTTTTTTGACAAGTGGAAGGTTTGCTACAATTATAACCAGACTCTAACCTCTAACCTAACACTTTCAGACATGACAGAAGTAGGTCTTTTTGGGTCACTGACTTTCTTGTTCTCGCTTAACACATGGATATGTCATTTGTGTCTGATCCCCTGTTTTTCTTGTCTTCCCCCTCATTCAAGTAGTTAATTGCTCAATTTACAAGATTGAATTTGGGTTACAATGCTTTCAAAGCCAAAAGAAAACTGTAAAGGATATTACACACATATTGGTAAATGATCACGCTTGATTATGTGGAAACACTCAGGGATAGATTTACTGTAAGAAAATGAAAGACACACAAATTGAAAAGGTCAAATGTGGCTCAGGTGTCAGATAGTTGGTTCAGTAAATGACCGTGATAATTATACTCTAAGAGAGGGTTAAGGATAAAAGAGGGAGGCAGGGTCTTCTGTGGTGAGCTTGCATTACTTCCCTTAGGTCCTCCACACTTTTTGTAATTCAACCCTGACTCCAAACTAAAAGGTGAGGTTCTACAAGTGAAAAACGAGAAATCCAGATGAAGTGTTGTTTAACAGAAATGGAGTGAGAGGAGCCACCTTTTCAATGCACACCTCTTATGGTGCAATAAAACAGCCGCATTAGACACTTACAATGTCACATAGCAGATGAATACATTGGAAGTGTGTAAGGTAAACGACACTCTCACTGAAGTGGTCCTTGAGTAACGCTTATAGCAGCAGTAGCAGTGAAACAATATTATTATCACAGATTTCAGGTGAAATGGACACCAGCTCTTAGTGTTGGCCTTCTGAATGATTTTAAAAGTGTCCAGAGTCTGCCCATGTGCCTCAAACACAGCTCATCTTTCAGAGCTCTTTACATTAGTAGACCACTTTGTGGAGAACCAGTAGACAGGCCAGACATGAATGGATAAGGTGAAATGTTACAAATGACACACAAAGACATATTGCGCCCATGATGACAGTGTTTTTCCTAATGGTTATAAAGCAGAAAAGCCTTACACTAAGTGCCCTGTTTTTAGTCAGCATCAGTATTTCAAATAACTACAAATGTAAATGAGCTGAGACGCCCTGTGGTTTACATTGTGGTCAGAGGGGTACCCAAGTCTCAGTCTAACAGACAAAAGGCCTCTCAAATATGAGCAAACTGATATATAGTCTCATTCTTCCACAACAGCTTAGAAGGATTAAGAAATATACATGCTATTAACATACTATGTTGACAAAAACATCCAGAGAGTGTCCAATATGACTCATAGATTTTATAGGTCATGCTATGCACTGTATATTCTCTACAATACAAGCACAATAATCATTCATTCTAGGCTATGTGAAGAAAAAACACAGATGGGCTGCTTCTACCACTAAATTCTATATACATTGTGATGATTTAGAGGTAATCTCAAGCAAATTTGATCAGTATAGTGAAGAGGAGTCTAATTGAAAGGTAAAGACAAGACAATAAGGATGAAACAAAAGCGCTGTCTCAACACCACAACTCTCCAAATAATGCAGGGTTTCTCCCACAGTGTTAGGAGAAATGCCACTGTCCTAAAGGACCAGTATCATGCTACAAGCCTAAGTAAATATTGGGTGATTTTTGTGGCCTGGAGGTTAAATATGATATGCCACACCAATGCCTCAATGGGATCAATATTGGCTCCTCATTATGTGAATGGATGATAATTCAAATACAGTATGGTTATTGCACAGAGGAAAGTTCCAAGCACACAGTAATATAACTACTATTTCAACAAAAGATTAGTCCACTGTGTTTATTGGAAAAAACCTCTACTTAACAGCACTGTTCTTGGATTTAGTAAATCTTGTGGTGAGTGGCTTTGAGCCCTAAAAATAAAAAAGACAAAAGAGAATCATTAATTATCTGGATTATGTTCGCCCACAGAAAGAATAATGTTGTCGGGTAATCCAGCTTGTTACATGTATGGTTTGAAATCTGAGTTGATTATTGTAAAAAAAAGGAAACAAGACCACATACTTATGGGAATGGATAAAACACCTCCAAATGCAGGAACATCACTCATTTACATTTATGGATTAAAAAACATTATAACCTCTTCTTCTCCTCAGTGACTGAAGTGCCAGCAAACCCACTCACAAGTTTGTCTTAGTAGGTGAAAAAAACCCCCAAAAAACTACTTTCTTCTTTTTCATGTATCATGCACTGGTCTTTGGTTTTGGTTTAGTCAGGTTTGTCTTGGCCCTGACATGGTTAGTGTGTTCTTGACTACTATACTACTTGGACAGAGTGTCAGCACAGCTAAGGTGAGTCGAGGATGAAGCCAGGAGATGTACCAAGAGCAGCTCCAAAAAAACCCTGCACATCTGGACTAAAAATCAAGAGGTCCTTCTCATTTCCAGCTGACCCGCTTGTTTTATGTTGAAGATGTGCATGGCTGATCCCTCTGAATAAATATATATCTGTGCACTTTTTGGACCTAAGGGCTCAGAACGTGTGCTCCTCCACTGAGATCGAATTCCTGAGTTGTATTCTACAGCCAAGAACAATACTGTAAACCAGGGAAATGTTTTGACACCACTGTCTCTACGAGCAACTGCCTCTCCCTTTCTGCCTTGCTACTGACCCCCATGCTGGGTACATCCATTAAAAACAACAATACAATGCATTTGTCTATATCATCAGATCTGTTTCCATGTTTTACATTAAAGCATGAAGCACAGGTAGGGTCAAGATTCTAAGCAAGACTTCCAAGACTGCAAAAACTATAAATACTGCCACTTTCTATCTAGAAGAGACAACTACTTTCCACAAAAATAATGTTTCTCATCTACGAAGAATGCAGCTAAAAATGTAATAATATTTGACAACATTGAGATGTTTCAGGTGTTTTCCAAAATCTGAAAAAGATGTTGGCAGCTGAAGAACAGCACTGTTCGGAAAGATGTCTGCTGAACACATCTGAAGGGAGAACACCTATGCACTGTAAAATTACTTCTGCGTGATGTATGGCATATCTGAATTACGGCTGTTTAAGCACCTCACAGATGGAATGCTGAGAGAAAGATGAATTACAATACCAGGACGGGACTATGATGGTCTATGTTGGCATGGCATGTACCTGTGAGATGAAGGCGATCAAACCACCAAGCGTGAGTAAGGTAGCAGTGAAGCCAGACATTGGTGTGAGGCAAACCGATCCATTTTATTGGCATGTAAGATGAGCCACAAATGCACACGGCCAAAGGAAAATTATAAATGTACCATGAAGCAGTAAAAGCAGATCTAGCCTTGTAACATACTTGAATGTTTCTAAAAGCCAATGTTTAATGAAAGACACTACGAGTAATTTGGTTTTAAGAAGCATAACATCTTAAGATTTCTTTTCAAAGGTCTTCATCTTATACATAGCCTACTTTTCTCTGTCATGTCTCAAACACAGAATACTATAGCATGGCGGGCAAGGAGTACAGCTAATTGATTTATCTATTACTACATTATTGGTAATTAGATCTTTAAATGCAACCTATTCTTAATCACTTTGTTTCTTTGCCAAATATGGAAAACACCAATCTTACAATGGTGGTGTGATAAGCCTGGCTAGATTTAAAATTTAGAGGAGCAGCTTCAAAAAATGAATCCTGCTGTTTCTATTTGAGCTCATATTGTTGCACATAGATGTAGTACATGAATGAACTAATCTGATTTTATTTCAATTTTTTCTAGATTTATAGACAACAGCATGTCCCTGCAGGGTGCCATAGCTATTCACATAGTCATTGAAGTTTCATGGAAGAACACTACCTAGAATGCCTGTGCTTATAGAGTTATCATGAAACAGCAGGGGAGGACCTTGTTAAAAGCACAGGTTAGTGCAGTAGGTGGACCACTTGGTCTTGGAAGGCAAGAATTTGCTGAATGACAATTATGCTCTCCGGGAAACCGGACCCCAAAGTGATCTGTTCATTAAAGTTTCCACACAGGTAGAGCCAGTCTATTTCTGCTCACACAGAACTCCACGTCTTTCCTTTGGGCCTGAAGTTCAACATCATTGTTAACGGTGACAATGAATAGTAAAACAGTTTAACAGCTCCTTAAAAGACAAATACCCAGAAGACAACCTCTATTGAGACAACTTACTGATTTTGATTCTGGTTTCGTTTAATTGTCCTCCAAGTCTTTTAGCCTCAGTTGACCTGTTTGAAAGAAAATCCGTAAATATGTCTCTCCATGTGTCTCCAACATGGGCTTCATTCTTGTCAAGGCTCAAATACTTTTTAAGGGATGTTCACAGCTTGTATGCAGTTTTTGAGTAACAATGGTGACATGTGGTGGACATAGAACTTAATGTGGCAAAGTTTAAATTAGAATTCAGGATTAACGGAAAAAAAAAAAAAAAAAAAAAAAAAAATATATATATATATATATAAATATATATATAGATAGATAGATAGATAGATATAGATATAGATATGTGTAAAATGAGTCTCAAACCTTTGTTTTAGTTGTTTTTTGTTGTCTTCAATGGTCAGGTGGTCCTCATGGTCCCTTATAAAAATCTCAAAGGCCTCTTGCTTTCCCATAGACAACTTAGGACCTGTAAGGAGTACAATTAAACACGAATTAGCATCCAGACAAGACAGCAGGCTTGTTCCACAACACATCTTGTAACTATGGGAAATTCACATTCTGCTCTTAATCTTTAACCAGTGCCAGTGAGTCCAGAGCTGTAGTTCCCACATCCGCAGACTGTCAGCTCCAGTCTGGCAGCCAGATGCCAGCACCCCCACTGATATCACTGACCTCCCACCTATTACTAATTACACTACGCCAGGACTATTAGACTGCCATTTACTGTTTAGAGACAACATTAACACAAGTGTAAACAGCTTTTCTGGTCGTGTCAGCACTAAATGGTGGTTGCTCCCTAGCTAACTCAGGCACTTACCACAAGCAAGGTTCCTCATAAATTTAAACAAATGCTCTGTTGATGGTTGAGTTTTATTATAGTTGTAATTTTGAATGCATTTTTGTTCATGTTCACTAAACTGCTTGACATTTAGGCTTATGAAATGTTGTACCACACCATTATTTCATTATATAAAGTACAATACAGAAAAATAGAAATACAAAACAGACAGTTCATGTTAAAATCCAGATCTGTAGAAAGCACAGTGATTTACAAAAAATGTAAACATTGTGTGACAAAGCTGAGTGGAAGAGTAAAAACAGGACAGTTATTCATGTGTGATTAATTTTAAGACAGCCAGGAATGTTGTTTTGTTGTTTTGATCGAAACCATCAGACCAAGCACTGCAAAAGCCAAGCTCAACAAATCAGTATGAGGTTTCTTTAGGGGAACGCACTTTAAACGACTCCTGTAAAAAGCAACATTCCAGGAATATCTCTGAGTAATATGACATCATATTTAGTTGCACTAAAACAGTTTGTGGTAATGAAATCACAAGTACTTGACGCCAACTTTCCTAATTCTTCTTTCCCATGCTCCACATGCTGACAAACCTCAAAAAGTTCATTGAGGTGAATGTGTCGTGACTATTGTTGCTGTTTCAACAAATTTCAGAAATCAAATGCCAGCACTGTTCTATTAATTTCTAAGAAGAACATGTCTGACACTGACAGTAACTATTTCCAGAGGAGGCTACAATGTGTGGGCTTGATTAAATCTAGATTTGGAGAGAGGATAGTAGACAATATAATATAATGCATTTTGCAAAGCTTTGCAGAGATTCTTATTAGGCTTTGGCTTATATTACAGACAACCGTAAAAGTCTGGCAGAGTCATTATTATCTCATTACATGCAAGCAGGATTTGCAGTGAGAATTAAACCTCCATTCAGTCTCAAATCTCTTCTCATCTTCTGGAAATAGGAGACAAGTCATTAATAGTCTGAATTATAACAGGAACACCTTGCCCATCCATTAACTGTATTTGCACTATCAAAACAAGCTCAGCAGCCCAGTTTACATATACCTACAAAACAAAACAGTCAGGATGCAGCAGGCTTAAACTGGACATGACTTTGGAGAATATACAGAAACTACTACTAAATACACACAAACACATCTAAGAGCTCTGTGTTGGAGGATCTCTTATGGAAAGAGTTCTACCTTATTCAATCAGTATGGCTGCTGTCCATGGAAAGGTCATCATCATTACATCTACAGTTAATCTTCAGGGAACAGCAATTTCCCTCTCCGTAACCACAAAGACTGCTGGCTGCAGCAAAAGAACCCTCAGATGAAATGTAAATTAAAATGCATATAAACATTCAGTGACCTTTTAAGGAGAAGGAAAAAGAAAGGTGCAGTTGTTTGGAATTTGGAACAAAGAACAATGATCTAATGTACATATAGTTTAGTTAGACCTCTCCATATGGGTCACGCCAGTCCAGATGTAATACATGAAATATAATGGCAGCTGTTGAAACTAAAGTAACTGCTACTTATGTTCTCCACATCAGTATTTGATACATAACAGAATATATGACTCTCTTGCTCCTGGATTCAGCAAAGTAAATATGTAAATCCTTGTCCTTTTCCAGCTGACCTGGAACTATTCCCTGTGTTCAGGCTTTTGTTTCCTTCAAAGACAACACCAGGTTGTCACTGCTGGTTAACAGCTGATGCGGTTGAACGTCTGTTTGGTTCAAAGCTTTGATGTCAACCCAGCTGACACTTTTTATGAAGTAGTGTGAGAAAAGTCGATGAACATTCCAGAGTGAACATGTAACCGTGAGGAAGGGTGTGGGAATTGTTAATCCATAACAAAATGGACAATAATATCAGGAAGACAATTTGCTGGCAGTGTACCTCAGAGTCTACAATTGATGTCAACTGTTAACACCATAAAAGTGTACGGCTTAAGGCCAAAGTGACAATGAGGGAAAACTATTATCTCATGATTTTTTCAAGAATATACAGCATGACCAAGCAAGCAAATACAGTCCAGTCATAATTACTTAGTTTGTCATACTTGTTTGGATTTTCCCATGAGCACATACACCAGAAGCACAAATTCTACGACTACTACTCATTTGATTCACATAAATAGATCATTAATTAAAAGCAACAAGCAACTTATTTAGAACTTGGCGGTCACAATTTTATAATATGTAAATAAATATGTATTTGTAACTGAAAGTATTATCTGGGCCTCAATGATTTTTGTTTGCACATATTAAATTTACACAGTTTTACTATGAATTAAATCATAATAATGAATGCAACTTGAGCTGTATCAGTTTAGTAAATCTGCAATCTAATAAATTCTATAAGGAACACTGGACTTGAATAAACCAAGTACTTGGGGGACAGGGTGAAAATCAATCCCAAGATTAACAACATGCTCCAGCTGTTTCCACATTAGATCACATACCTTTCAGCAGTAATAATACGCTGTCCATATTTTTTTAGCATTTATAAAACCACTGCCTTACTGCCATCAATCACAGTGGCCCTTTATTGAATGACTGATACACGCAGTAATTCAGGCTGGATTCCTTTCAAACATATGTTTGCTTTTTCATAGCCTCGACTTTTAAACAGTCTGTGTCCAATTAGCCTCTTCTGCCCTTATTAGCACACTGGGCATCATCCCACAACAACGAGTGTGAGTGCGCTGAGTTCAGTACAGACAGACGCACAGGCTTAATTTGATGACTTACTGGCTTGTACTGCTATGCCCCATGGCTACGAACAAACTCCTAGTAAAAGCTTAGGTTTGTCATCACAGCTCCACTTAACTTAAATGAAACTAGAAATGCTGAATAATGCTGCTGTTGGCAAAGACACGGATCCAAACTGTTCAACCTGCAGCACAATCAACACTCTAACATTTAGACAAATCCCTTTTAGTAATCATTCATATATACAACTGTTTACAAAAATTCTGAAAGAAGGCATAACTTCTAAGAAAAAGGATTCAAGTGCTACAGCTGGATCCCATATTTTGTTAATTTAGTATAGTTTTCCCAAAATGTAATACAATCTTCTCCACTAGGTACATAGTATACTTTAAAATGACGAACCAATGAATTTTAAATCTATAATGATATCTATCTGACTGATCCCGATCAGGTTTGAGGGCTGTCTCCTATGTTTATGTTGCAGCATTCTTGCAAACCCAGTCTGGCCTTTATGTTCCAGAAAGTATTACAGATTTCAAACTCATCAGCTCTTCATCAGCAACAAATTACAGGTTTAATTCACTGTCTAATGTTGTACTGCTGACACAACAACACTGGGCTAACTTCACTGACCCCTAAAAGGAATCTCTTTAATACATACAATCCCGCTGATGACATTGTTTAGAAATAAGGGGGTACATGGAGCTCTGAGATGTCTGATCCTTTGCTCGGCAGTAAAACCCAGAAATCAAGGATTTGTCATGCCCCACAGGCAACCTCAACAGATGCACTAAAAACTCAACATGACCACAGAAAGCTGCCCACATTCCTATCTGGACACATCACCTGTCTGTCATCCCAGCATTAGAAATGTACACTTCAGTTTATTAATTTCCAAGAAATTCTACACATTTTGTCACATTTAAAATAGCAGGTTTTGATGTAAAAATAACATTACATTTGGGATGGGATGACAAAAGCTTTGATACAGCTCAAGAGTGATAAATATGCTGACAGTATAATAAGGCAAATAAAACTAAAAATAAAACATACCTTTTTTCATGTATTGTATCGCTCGCCCATCTTGGTGTGTAGAGACCGTGTCTATGCCCTCTTCATTAGACTCAGCATTTGACATTTTGGACAAGACTGAGTTACTTTGGGAAGAAAAATCCAGGCTGTTGGTAACTTTAGCTAATTTTACAGCAGCATCCTGAGCTCTTTTTTTCTCATTTTTTAACATCTTAATTAGGATACCTGTTTGCAGTACATTAAGGAAAAATGCGTGCTGCGAACAAGACGGTGAAGTTCAGGAAAGTTGGAGATGATAACAGTGGAGGGACTAAATATCAGCCTTTTAATAATATTAGTATATTTTTAATAAGAGCAGAGTGCTGACATATGCTCAGCATCTGACCTTATAGGCTGAGAGCGATGTCATGGCCTGGGATGAATCAATGGAGGGAAAATAAGCCTGTGAGGCCAGAGATCCTGCCAAGATTTCACAAAGGGCCTTCTCTTCACTGATGAGCTCATATTAAAAGCGTTGTCTACTTGAAAGCAGATTTGTTATTGAGTTTGGGTGCTTCTATGTCAAATGGGATGCCTCGTAATTGGCTACAAGTGCCTACAACAGAAGACAATGACAAAAAAACAGCCTCTCAGCTCCTGGTTACACTTAAACTGTTGTGATATATTTTGCATTTTCATGTGCAAGGTCTCCATATGTCAGCTCAATTTGCTCTAATCACTTCCTTCTCACTACCTTACTTACCAAGCTTAGCTTCCAACTCTGCATTTCTGTTCTGTATTTAATTTGGTGCCTCCAGCTCTCAGTTGGCCCCTTACACATGTTTTTCTAATAATGCATTCAGCAGACCACTTCAGTCTCAAGAGATTTTACATTCACCCTTGCTACTATTGAGATAAATAGATAACCAACAGTACTATTGATAATCAAAGTAAAATGGAGGATGCAAGTGACTTCAAGTTAGTTCTCAACAAAAAATAGCTACTAATATCTAATGTCTAATTGTAAATATAAATTTTGACAAAAAGTGATGTAAAATGTAATGAACTTGTATTGTATAATAGTATAATTACTAAACTAAATGTGAGTAAAACAGCCACTGAAACCAGATAAAACTTATGATGTTGAATGCTTATGTTTTTATTATGGATGAAACCTATTTAATTTTGTGTTATTAATTGAAACTTATTTAGGTATGTTCAACTATTCTCTTGATGCATTATGTATGAATGAAATATTACGACTTTCATTATATTTATATATTACCCTGTCTGTTTTTTTCCAGCGTAAATGAAGTGTGTTTGATGGCGTAATCACAACCCATAATTTAGACTCAATACATTACTCAATTCCTCAAGCACGATCCTATCATTACATTAGCAGACATGGACTTTGGCTGTGGCCAAACTCCAAATGCAGCGGTCAGCAGATTATTCAGGATGATCAAAGAAAAAAAGTTAGAATGTCATTGTTCTGGATGTGGCATGGATGTAATTTTAAAGGAGCTGGAGAAGTTAGTTTATACTTCTGTCAGCCAATAAAAAGGGTTGTCAGCCTGAACAATAACACAGTGAAATAGAGACTCCAATTAGAGTTTCCATTAAAACTAGCCACACATTCATCTTAAAATTCCCCAAATCTAAACTTGACAATCTAAATGTCTTATGCATGCCAGGTTTTAGAAAGAGTGTGACTACTTATTTTCTACTGTATGCCATTGTTTTAGACAGGTCAGTTCACCGGGTTTTTCCATTATTAAAATCTTTAGCATCTGAAATCTTCATTTCTGGTGAAATTGGGGGTTGCATGTTGGATCAGTGAGCACGTTCTCTTCACTGTGTGCCTAGACATTGCTGTACTCAAGCTTGATTGATTTAGCCCAAATGCAGACACGGAAACCACTTTACAGAAGAATGCAGCTCAAACATATGTGCAAAAGTGTATATATGATATACAAGAGAGGTGAAATACAAACAATCGTCTGGTGACCGATTATGATAGTTTGTCAGTGTTTCACTAATGGAAATACAATCTAAATATTTTCAGTGAACTCTTATATAACATTTTGTGCTAAAATATAGACTTTTGAAGACTAGGTCTTTAAGACACCGGGCATTGGCTTCCAGCGACAGCTAGAGCAGAGAATAGCGGCTGTGGCGGGACAAATTTGACATCTGACACTGAAATGCGTCGTAATGAGCTAGCTGATATGAACATTAGAAGTATACATTGTCTAGATAGTGATTGGGGCTCTGGCTTCAAATGATGACATCCCTTCAAAATTGGTCAACCAAAAGTATAGTTTTTCATTCTGGAGACAGACCACTCTGACAGGGCCTGATTTAGACGAGACTATTGAAACATTTTCATGCAACCTTCAAAATGAAGAACATCAATATGGTCAGTAAAGTCTGTGTATAACTGGCTGAATTATGGGCCCTTAGTCATGCAAAAGCAATTGTGGTAATTGCAAGTGCATTATGTGAAAACCACTGTTTGTCATCTTGAGAGGGAACATTTACAAGATAATTTCACATTAATCACACTTTGTCCAAAAAATACTATAGTCAAAGATCTGCATGATAATATTATATTTATTTTGGCTGGCTAGGGCTTTTGTGGCTATATAATCAAGAAGACATCTCAATTTTCTGACTAATGTGCTGCGATCTAATGACAAGCCACAGTGATGAGAGGCCAAGAAAATAATAATCCTATAAAGTCATTAGAAATATCATATTTAAGAATAAATACCATAATTATGATTAATAGCAGTAATGATCAACTGCCGTTATTAGGTGGAGATATGTCTGAACATATATATAAAACTACATTTTCATGCTTGTGTTTTTATGGGAGTTACATTTTATATATTTTTTTAAACGGTGGGTCTAGTTGCTAGATATTATCATAACAGACAGGGCTGATTAGAGGTGGCTGTGCGGTTGCATACAGTAGCTGACATAATTTCAAAGGATACTGATCTCATTGTTGCGTTGTGTCAGCATCTCCTTTAACTTGGTGACTTCTGCTATGTAGTGCTGATTATCTTGAATGGTGTCATTCATTAGTGTTGCTTCTGGTAATACTTTCACATCCGATGTGGCTCCTCTGCTTTGCTTTTCCAGGATCATCATCTTTAAAGAAAAAAAAAGAAAAAGAAAATGATGACACAAATAGTAAGATTTAAGGTCAAACAAGGCCTTAACCTAAGTAGAGTGGTAAACAGCTATAGTGAACAATGAGAACATAGAAAAAGTAACAAAATATAAAACAGACACGGATTCCTACAGAACCAGTGAAGTGTGAATGGGGTGATGCTGAAGGGAATGTAAACTGTACAGGAGATAGAGCTGCTAGATCATAACAAACTCAAGGAAAGATAAACATCCTTCTGGTGGCTGCTCCAACTCTAGCTCAACTTTTGTTCATACGAAGCAAGTTTTTTTCATATATTCACATGGTGTCAAGGATTTCAGAGTCTGCCTCCAAAAACAGCAAATAAATATATTTAATGAGTACAAGCATACACTGTAGGCTCATCCAATGTCATTTAGTTAAAGAATAATTGTAATTGCACATATTTAATGTGAACATAGTGGATATTGGAATTGCAAACATGACAGATTTTAAGTGTTAAAGTGTATGTCAATGTAAATTTAGACTAAAAGTGATACAAACAAAAAGAGACTTCATTTATGCTCAGTGTTGGTATGTCTTTGCTTGGTTTTGTTGCTGTCATGCAAATTTGACAACAATTGCAAGTCAACTTTACACCTTGTCTCTAATTAAATGGCAAATAACTGAAACATCTAAATGTCTAGACAGTCTGGCTGTGGGAAAATCAGCAGCACTGCATACAACTGGGGATCATTAAAACTGAACATATGGTATTAAGTTACATTAAGGGTAGACCTGGGGATAGAGTTATGATAATTTACTTTTTTATACATTTAAAGTAAAAGGTAGCTATGTCTAGTAAACAAATACTGTATGAACATACAAACATACAATAAAAACAACAGTTTAAAGGCATCTCTACTGGATGGTCAGTTGAGGGAGTTAATAAAATAGGATCCTAGAGTATAATGACTGGTCATAACTGGCATAATTACCTTTAGCCGGGAGAAGCAGTGCTGGATCTTTCTCATGTCCGGTCCCAAAGAGAGAGTCACATCAGGATCAGGGTCACCCAGGAAGGCCTTGATTACTTCTTCTAACCTGATCGGACAGACATAGAGATTGTCTGTTAATCTGCTGAACATTAACACAAAGTCACATCATATATTGATCTATCACACTTAGCAGAGGCGCAACACAGTTTAGAATTATGTATCTATGTTTAAACAGCGGCCCACGTCAGAGAAAACTATTTACTAAACTTCAGACCAAGGACCAACCATCCAGACAGATCAAATGTAGGCAGAACAATGAGCAGTTCTAATTTTCCACTGCTATGTGTTGTGTACATTGTAGAAACATGCAGGATTTAGACAATGATGAACTTAAAACAAACACAGTGGTCTTGTTACAAGGCCCTGTGAGATCAGTGGTTTCTGATACATTTGATTGTGGTGAATTCTTTTTCAACACCACATACAATCTTTGTAAACACCTTTGAAGACAAGGATATATAAATATTTTGATAGCAATGGGAGATTTTTCCTTCATTTTCATGACATCTAACAAAATATTAAATAAAAAACAAATTGTTCCTGATAAAAATAGAATGAGACAGTGCTCAGCAGGAGAATACCTCTGGGTGTAAATGCATGCTGCCTGAGGATATACAAATGACAAATCATGCAGCATTAGGAATGAGGTTAAACACAAGACAGAAGTAGCAACAAAACGTCAGCACATCCAGTGCATGTGGCTGCAAAAGACACCATTAGAGGTTCTTGGTGCGTTTCTCTAAGAACTGGGCAAATCGAAGATAATCACAGGGGAAATAAAAAGATGCCAGCTGCAGCAGTCAATACGCAATAAATATATCAGCAGAAGTGAATCGTTTTGCCAAGTTCTCTGGCCTAACGTCTGCTGGCGATGGAAGGGACACACTCCCATTTGGGTAGAACAACAGAAATACAACAGCAGCTTGGGAAACTCCATAGATCTGGTTAAGCCTTGGTGAATGAGGCTTTCGCTCACCACTGATGCATAGCCAACAACATAAGTCATGCAGGCACTTTCACAAACCATAAATAGTTATAAATCATGAGATAAGTTGGCTTAAGATTTTCAGTGTTCAGCATTACAAATACAAATTACTGTCCTAAAAAGGCCTGTCTGCTCTCTCTCTTAAGTCTGAGGCATTCTCAAACCTCTGAAGAGCCCGACGGGGACTTGTTCAACTGTATTCCCTTATTCAGTGTCCTGAGATGACTGGCTCACTGAGGTCACATCACATACTCATATACAAATACTGTACAACATGTTATAATGTGGCTATCACCCTGCTGTGAGCTTCTATAAACAATCCGATTTAGTCTAGACTCTATTTGCTTCCTTTGTGACGGACAATTAGACTTGCATACTTCTGGATGTCCTCCACAGTTAGCTGGTCCTCTCTCTGCACTCCTGTTAGAATGGACAACTCCTCCTTCAGAGACTGGATCTCTTTCTTCAGACGTACTATTAGCTGTAAAACAAACACACAAATATTTAAAACTAAATGGCTATTTATATAGATACAAAAGCCTTGTTGGTGTGCCAAGTGATGATATGTTCCTTATGTAAATAGCATAAGCAGTCTGTCTTGCTAATCAATGATGAAGACAAACTTTTAGGCAACTGGGTGCTTCATAGTGAAAATACAGGTGTGATTCAAATGGGCTTGTTGTTATTGGTAACTGATGCAAAGTTTGTTAAACAGTACCTAAGAGGTCATGTCTGCATAAATGCAATAATGTAAAAATGCACAATCTGCTCTACAAATCCAACTTAACAATTACCAATAGACTTTCCACTTCCCACCAAACTCTCTCAATGGTGCAGAACAAATACAACACAAGGCTGTGACTGTTAGGCAGTATCATAACACTAGTGGCACAAGGAGGCTAGGGAGACAGATGTCTGTGTAAGTCAAACAAGGTTCAAAGGTCAGACTTAGCATTGTGCCACCTCTTTTATCAAACACATACTCAAACACAGATGCCAATAAGACAAGATACAGTCAAGCAGTGTAAAGTCAAGATGTTCCTGAGATAAAACAAACCTGATGTGCTGGTTTGGTAACATGCCATATAGCACTACAAAAATGTCACCTCTTATCCATGCTATGTTGTATTTTCGACTCTGAATATCATAGTAGACATGCCTCAAAGGAGCCACTCCCAGGGATTCTTTTTTGGGGTAGATGTTCTGATGTAATACTCCAGCTGCATCCTCAAAGACTGACCACTAGTTGTTGGTCAACCAAATTGGTTGCAGTCTTTTTTAGGGAGCCAATCCCACACTAGTTAGCCTCCACAAACAAAAAGGGTCATGCAAGTGATGATGCAAGCATTTCTTAATGAATGCCCAATCAAAGAAATTACATTTAGAATCTGATTTAAAAGGGAAAAAGCATAATGAATATGTGTAAGTGCATAAGTGATAAAATTAAAATTGTGAAAATAAATGTATTTATACAGAGATAATAGTGTCAACAGCTTTAACATTTAATGAAATGTATTTTTGTTAAGTACACGCTTTCTTTCCATCCTGTGCACAAAACCACCCACAGTAAACTGTAGGCATTGCTGTGTAACCACAGGTTACACCTAAAATGCATACATATTAAGCTATATGCCACTCACAAATAAGCTGGGATTATGGGGCCCCTTTTTTGAAGGAAGGAGATACATCTCCTTCCTCACTACCTAAATGTGGGTTGTGCATTATTGCGCTCAACCAAATTATAACATATGAGCTGTGTTCCTAGTGATGAGACACTTGTGACCAAGGTAAGAAACACCCCACCAAAAGAAAATGCAATACACTGCAATTTTCCTTCAGCTTTAACAAACACACACACGTACTTGGAATTTTCACATCTTATTCTTGAACAAGTCTCTAGTGTATTACGATAGCTTTTGTTTAACTCACAGGGATGTGCTAATCAGAACTGTCGCCAAGAGCAAGACATTGTCTATGTTAAAAGACCTGACCTAACATTGGGGGATAAAAATATATAGCAAGTAACTGAAAAACAGATAAAACATTATTTGACTACTTCCATCCTGGTCTGACTGAAGGATTAGATCAGTGAAGCTCTTCACAGAGGCAACAGGGCCAACCCTGTATGTGAGGCTGACGACTATGAGCACAGGCCACAACCTCACAACCATGTTTGTGAAAGACCTGTTTAGTCTGTTCTGTTCGGGCTGCTGTTTGACTGTGTGGCATTAAGGGCTTTGGAGAAAAAAACACAAAAGGCAAGTCTAACTGACAACTGTCACCCTAGACCACAATAAATGACATCATTTTAATCTGCTAACTTTACGGCTGGCTTGTCACTCACCCAGGCAGAGATTTGAAAGGACAAAAAGAATAACCAACTAAATCCATTGTGCTACAAAGCCATAAACAGACACCAGAAAATTGCCCACGAATTTTGGATTTGCTTGAAACTTTAACTGTGCCGGACCCAATTGAGAGCAGCCAGACACCATCACAATTACTGGGCTAGCCGCAGACTCTCTTAAAAATACCTCTGCAGGGTTTGCAAGTGGCCAGCCAAGCAGAAGTAGCCGTAATACAGTAGCATTTGATCCTCTGGCAGATCTGGGAGGGAGGCAAGGAAGCAGATAGACTTGTGATGACTCACTACACTATTACCTGAGTTGTTTCCTTAAACAAAGTACACAAGCAAAACAACAGTGGCAGCAGTGTGGGTAGACAACAAATACTTAAAAAGGAAAACATTTTCTTATTCAAATTGTATCCTTTATATAACATTGTGTGGAACTGTTCTACTCTCTTTCTCTGGCTGTGTGTGTGCAAACTCTGCATCTCTCTGTTAAGACAAAGTGTATATACACATCTTTCACCAGCTGGAAGCATTTCCAGGAGGCTTTGGGATATTGGGATAAAATATGTCATGGCATGTAAACAAGAGAGTGAATGCAAACAGGACCCCTGAGCAGTGAGCAGCGAATATAACATATATAAACAAAGCACTCGTGTTGAATCTAGAAAGCAGCCTCTTTTTGATTAAAAAAACAGCTGGTATTTGAAACCTAAAAAGAATACTTAACAATATGGTGAATTACACCTAGTTACATGCAGCAGCAGGGTTCTTGCATGCACTGATCAACTGAGCGTCTGGAAGTGATGAAGAGGACCTGGCTATGATAAAGAAGCAGCACAGTTATACACAGGCTCACTTCCAGTTTGACCAGTAAAGGGATGTGTATATATTTTTATCTCACCAGAGCAGGATCCAGTTCTTCATTTAGTATTGCCTCATTTTTGATGAGAGCTACACGCTGTGCAAATCGACACGTGGAGATGGACTCCTGAAAGATTAAAAAAAAAGATAAATCATAATTAGTTCTTAAATATTTTTAATGATTGTCATATTCTAGGAAATAATGAAATAATGTAAATCTTTACATCAATATTTCTTCTGTCAATTGCCATAGTTGCAATCATTGTTGTCATGCAGTTGCCCCCAAGGCTGTCTCTCAGCACAGAAGTCAACATGGAGTTCCTGTAGGGAATGTGGGAGCGGTTCTTCTCTGATAAAGCTATGATTACCTGCAGATACAATAAAAAATAGAGATCTAAATTACAAGTAAATAAATCATGTTTGTGCACTACGATGCTAAAATAATGAATCAAGTAAAAGGTTGTGGGTGAGGACCTGTTCCAGGTAGTGAAGGGACAGGTTGATGTACTTGGCTTCGGTGAGAAGCTGCCCATTAAGGCCAGTCTTGTAAACTCTATCTGATCCGGCAAGGTCCACCAGGTGGAGCTTGGAGCGTCGCACAGTGGCTGAACCAGGCTCACGTCTACACAAGTGCACAGTGAAAATACAGTGGGAACGTGTGGAGGCCTGGTTCATGGGAGTCTAAGCATGAAAGAGGAAAAAAGAAGTTACATTACATTTTGGAAAAGATAATGATAATCTGAATGAAAATACCCTAATCCACTTAAACTTTCTACAGACAAAAGGGATTTTACAGTCCATCTGCAGTACTTTCCATATTTTAACAACAAACATGTGTCTTTTGATTTTTATTTTCTTGCTCCTGTGGGTTTGGAGATGAAAGCTATGTGTAACCGATGAGCAGTAAACAAGTTACAAAGCCTGAGGTTCATTTGCAGATGGTCAATGAAACAGTTGAAGTAAGGTTAAAACCAAGAGGAGATAAAAATAGAGTGTGAGTCAATGCACAAAGAGGAGTTATACATTGAAGTGGGATTGGTTATTTGATTCTCTTAGGACAAAAGCATTCAGGGTTATTTTTTGTTTTCTATTGTTTGAGTATTTTCAATAGCTGTGGAGTAAAAGACTAACTTTTTTACTTGGTATTTGTCTGCCTTTTAGGGTCAAGACATCTCATGGAAGATCTTTTACAGAGACAGCATCTCACCTTAAGATTTTCTACAGTGTATGCCTTTAAAATGCATCTTGTAGATATTAACAATATTAACAAAGGTCACAGCAAAAAATTACATTTTGTCATTGTAAACTAGATTACATAAACTTACACGAAAACTTCATTTCATTTATAATGTATTTACTTCTAAAAAAAAGTTTACATAAGCTTAAATAAGAGCACATGATACAGCACTGCAACTTTGCTTTAGTAAGTGCTCCTAGCTCAAAATAAAAAGACAAAGAACTATTTACATGAGCAGTTTGGTGTTTAGGGATAGTAGCACTTAGAGACAGTATGGGCATGTCCACAAAAGAAATATTCAGCTTTTTTCTGGCCTTGCTGGACTCTTAGTCCTCTGGGTTCTGAATTGACCACATGTTGATCCCACGTGCACCACATGCTGACCACACACAGTGCTACAGCAGCCCAGCGTGAAAGACCACTCTGCTTGTAAAGCACAAATCCCACAAAATGGACAGGTTATTAAATCGAACATTTGAGCTTTTTGGCCATGTACCTGTAACTGATAGGGTCAATTGTAATAAGCTACCATTTTGTAATCTAATACCACACCTCAGTTTTTCCTCTGATTATTTACTTACACACGAAAATAAACAAGGTGAGAACAGTTTTTTAATCCAAAATTTAATCTGTAGCATGGGAGACTGGGTGGCTGAACGTAGAAGAAAACCAGTACAACATAACATGAAATGTTAAAAGGTTTTATGGCGAAAGTGCAAGGTCAACAAGGCGACAGGGAAGCAAATATTAAGGTTTTCAAAGTAGCCTTCGAAGGGCATATTGTTATCTGCAAAAAAGAAGATCAGACAAACCCCATCAGTAGTTATGAAATAAATAAAATATTTTTGTATCCCCTTCGAAAGTCTTTTGTATCTTACTTCTGCAATCATTCGATTGGTGTCGCCAAGAAAGAGCAGATTCAGGGCTTCTTCCTCATTGGCTGACTGTAGCAGTGACAGGTTTTTAAGATGAATGTTCTGGTCTGGATCCTCCATGATTGCAACTTTTCTAAAGAAAAAAAAAAAGGAACAAAAATCCACCATATTAATAATCAATGTAGTTTTAATTTGTTTTGATCTCATTAATGTTACGTTTTAACTCCTACATATTCTATGTGATACAAATCACATCTTGTTTGTCACAGTCAGACTCATATATTATTTTATAACTGGTAGTCTGTGCCTTGATAACAGACATGGCTCACTTCAGAAAACAAACAGAGATCTGTCTAACATGGTGCTTATGAGTGTTTACATCATGACACCTGGGTTGATATTGTATTGTATTTACTAAGCTGAGATATCTATAAGGGTGGGGTAACAGGAAAAAACAACACTTGAAGATCATTATCATCGTCTGTGGAGATTCTCGGTCATTCAGGTCATAATACAATAGAAAAGTTAAGAAAAAGGCATCTGGACTTTGTTTGGGATTTATATGATGTTTTGTTTATTGACTGTTACTGTCTCAGTTGAAATCTAGTAGGGTCAGACCTAAAATAAAAGATTATGGTTATATGCCTATGTTCTTCTTTAAGATGAAGAATACATGGCTATGAACAAGTGTATATTTTGAGATTTGCATCAGCTATAATTTATTTTAGGTTGGAATGCTTACCCTATCGTGTAAATGAAAAATCAAACCAGTTAAAGGAGACAGCTACTCCTTGAATCAGCAAGTGAGGCCACAGCATGGTTAACAAGGGCCACTGTCTATTTCCAGAAGACTGTGATTTGTGGGTATCTAAACCTTGAGCTGAATCCTCAGTGAAAGTGGAGGAAAAAAGTAGAACTGGTAAGAAAATAAAGCACAAACTTAAAAAGTAAGCATAAGGCATACTTTGAATATGGCAAAACTAAAACAATTAATTATAAATTACCAAGTAAGTTAAGGGGAGTCAAACATCTAAAAGTGCCAAGAAAGTATAGAAGCACACTTGCATGTAGCAATAAATTGGCAAAAGATAATAAAACTGAAAATAAAAAAATAGTACAAATACTTACGGTAGGTCTTCTAACCGGGATGCTTCATGTCGAGAATCCAGGAGGTCATATCCTGTATCATTGTAGATCTCCAAGTATGAGATATGAGTTGTATACACCATGCTACTTTCCTGTGAAGCAAGTACTTAATAAAGCATGTGACTATCTACATCAAGCCCTATTGAAAGGTATTAAAATATAGTATACAGTACATTGCATTGTAATACAATAACAGAGGTGTTGTTAGGCTGACCTGGCTGAAACGCTCATACAAATATGAAAGAGTACGGGGAATGATTCCACGATCACTATAGCGCTCAGCCCCTCCTGTTATGGTAAAAGTCTTCCCACTGTCTGTTTGGCCATAGGCAAAAATGGTGCCATTAAAGCCATCCAGCACCCTACAGACAGAGAAACACACAGAAACAGAGAGTTTGTGAGTTTGCCACTGTAGCAGTTAAACAGATATCCTTGACTATTTATTACAATAATGTGTAACGGTAATGTAAGAGGTATAACTCTAAGAGAACTTTCCCTCAAAATCCCAATGGTATTATTAAGTGATGACTTGCAAAGCAAAAAGCATATTCTTTCTCATTTTCAACACGTGCTTTCTATGATATCACCATCCCAATTGAGTGCCAAGGCTGTCTGACATATCCCAAAGCAGTCAAAACCCAAAAGTCTGACTGAATTGAACCTGACACCATAAACCCACAGGAAAACATCAAAGTGAGTGGAGAAATGCTATGGCGGCAGACATCTGCCGAAGAAGGAATGTCTCAGAGAATGACTGAAGGAACGGGCCCAAACCCGTTCGACCAGACACGACTTGGTAAATTTGGTTTGGCGCTGTTGCATGGGAACAGGCCCTAGCCTCCAGGGCTGGTATCTAGTTTTGTTAAAATGAAATCCAAAGTCATTCTTTGCTGAAAAGTTAAAAGATTGTGTTTCTTATGCCATCAGAACTTGTATTTAGTAAATGGATAAAGACCATCTTACTCATGACTTTGTAGGGTTTGGTATCATAGTAATTCAGCAAATGATTCCACACCCACCACAAAGAGGAAAAGGAAAAAATAGCATGTTAGTATAAAAAGCAGTGTCCACTTAAGAGAAGGGTGGATGGTTACTTGAATTTGGACAGTCACAGAGTGTCCTTTAATGCAGCATGAGTCATAGCAGTGACTGCCAAAGGGGCAAACGACAAGACACAGCATTCAGTGTTTAGTTTAATGTCAGTGCTAATGATGCGGCCAGGGACATGCCACTGAGGCTTAGGCATTTCCCAATACTTATTCCTGTTTGCACCTTTTTTCCAGGAGATCATATAAAGCTTTACTATTAAAGATCCCTGTTCTTTGGGGTGTCACCCCTGGCAGCTCAGTGAGAGCATATCCCCAGCAAGTGGGACACCTTTCCTGTCCAGCTACTGCTTTCTATCAATCAAGCCCAAAAAGCCCCAAAAAATAATCTTAAAAAAAAAAAGAAAAAAAAAAAGAAATCTCCTTAATTCAAGAAGTGTCACCCTTAATGGTATAATAGTTAAGGATTGAACTAAACAGCTCCCTATTCTTCATTAAACTTGGGCGGCAGGTTTCATGGCCACGGTTGAAATGGGATTACAAAGCAGATAGAGGGTTAGCTTTGCCAGTCCAACATCGCTACGCTGGCTTTTCCTCTCCTGGAGCTATTAATGCTGGTTTGTTTTTGAACTACTGTGTTGGGATTGAAATGACTGGTTTCGGTTACACCACAGCAGAGACAAGGACTGGTGTGCAAGTAAACGAGTTAGAGCTTCTGGCTAAACTTAAAGGGTGCCAAGTATGACAGACTACCAATGAAAACAACAGCCTGACAGTTATTGCTAGTTGAGAAGATCGGCTGCAGTGTGTGTGAGACACTGAGATTTAGTGCAGTGACATTGAACTCCTAGGAAAACCTAAAAAACTTAAAAAATGAAAAATATTACTTGTACACTTCTGTTACTGGGCAATGTCGCCATAGAAAATGATTAAAAATGATTAAAACACCAACTAGGTGTTAAGTAGCTTATTCTGAGTCAATCCCACTAATTGCTTTTCATAATCTCCTTCAATACTTTTTGTTAGAGAAGCGAGGTTTATCCTTCTCAAGTGATTGTTTTTGAATGCTTGTTTTGGACACATACCAGCAGAGAATCAGGCTTTAAAAGCAGATCTACTTCTGTTAGAGTAAAACTGTGTGGAATTTAGAGCATTTGGTGAATAACAGCCATCTTTGGAAAGGGTATAAGAAACTGACAGCAAACTATGAAATGTCCAACAGGGAGACAGTCTGCTGTGAGCAGGCAGGATGACGAGTGTCCTCTAAGCTGCAGACATCAATGTCATACTAAAGTCTAACAGACGCCATGCTCAAATTGATACAGCAAGACGGGTGGTGTGCACCTTTTTAACATGATGTTTGCCATCTGTCACAACAAAGAGTGGGCTGTTAGGAGGTTGGCTGGGGGAGAGAACCTAATACCCAAGTTAGTGAACCTATGCGACAGGTCAAATAAATCCAAGTGATTAAACAGCAAATCCAGACTCTTATTATCTTGTTTATGTGTTTCCTTCTAATAGTAAAGAAAATGAGAAGCACTTGTGTGATTCCACAAATAACCCCTGCTGGGACAGAAACCGACTTAAAGTGGAATGCTGAGATGACACTGATTGGTACCAGAGGTCAAAGCCTGGCAACAAAGAAAAAATATTTTCAGTAAAAAAACAATGCTAGTGGAAAATTTTAGTTTATTTCTCAAAGGAGCTTTCTACCCAGTATATTCAGTGAGAATCTTTTTATTCTTACCATGACAGACATCTATATTGACCACTAGCTATTACAAGAAGAATTATTTTAAAGTCATTGATGTAATTTAATTTCCTTGCAGTACATTGCATCATTAACAAATGCAGACCTGTTTGCAAATGAGCAACATTTTATATTGATATTGGAGTTGGACACATGGTCAGTGCAAACTTTTATATATTAATACAACTCAACAGAACGGTGAATTGTAAAAAGGACTATTTAATAAAATTTAAATTATGTAAAATATAACAAAAAAATAAGTAAAATAACATTTTACCTGTCTGCCACTGGTTTGGCTATATTTTCAAAAATGTCTTCTTGCTTGGCACTTTGATCAAAAATCGTCCGGAATCTTCACATAAATAAAGAAAAAGAGAGAGCTTATTATCAGCAACATTATTATATTAAACAAAAATGCATGTTGTGCTTTTTATAGCATGCACAGTTGAAAAAGCAGTGACTACAGCGATGATGAGAACAAAAAGCAGTGTGTTTCATTTCCCCTGTGAATAAGGAGAACTTTAGTCATTCAGTTTGCTAAAGCCCTTCATGTCTTATCCCACAAAAAGATGAGAAAGCACCCAGCCATGAAGATTGTTAAATGTGGAAATTTTATCAGTATAAGGGCACGAGAGAACCACCACAGGCTATTAAAAGACTGTGGTTTTGAAGGGCTCTCTTTGTCCACTGCAGACTCCCTAACTGTGAATTTGGGGCTTGGAAGCATGTGCTCTGCCCAGAGGGTATATAAGGCTGCAGCTTTCACCACCAGCAGCAGATGTTCTGCTTCTGCAAAGTCAGAACTGGTGGATGAATTCTTGAACTTTCAGTGTGCTGTTCTGAGTTGTAAATATAATTTTCACATTTGAATATAAAGTGTCTGTTCTGTGTTACATAAATAAAAAGAAATGTTGGAGACCTAAACTTGTAGCTTTCTTTCTTGTTGTTAATGAAGCCCTGAGCCAAGTCTCTTGGCACCACAAACTCCAATGAAGCCCCTGTCTCCTCTTCATTGTTCACAGAGTACACCTAAAGGGAGCAACAACAACAATAGTCACATACAGATATTTATTGTCAAATATGCTATTGAAGGCATTATTATACATTATAAAAAGTAGTTTCAAACAAAAGGCCCAATGATCTCTTGTTATTCTGTGAAAATGGAGTTAGTGGACAAGAGGACAGGCTTTCTAAATCAGTGTCCCCACAGACAGAAATCCCCAGGGGCAAAGTGCAGAAAAAACAATATAGATTTAGCTACTGCAGTGGTGGATGGACTAGAATTGGCCGAGTCTTTCTCTTTGTGTTTCAACATATGTTCTGGCATATGTTTCCAATTGACACTCAAGTCCCTGGGGTTTCAGGAATAAAAAGATAAGACCTATATTATTGGATTGTTTATCTCTGTTACCCTCCCTGCAGAGGTACCACTTTGTTGTCTTTAAGTCTGATATACGCTGAATCTCAGTATGCCCCAAGGAGACAGCTGGCGTTATTGCATTTAGTTGGATGTTGTCAATACAAGCTTAAGTGCTACTGAGTATAATGTGTTTCATCACAAAAAAAAAAATAGAGTGGCCTAAGAGAATTCTGGTTTGGGTAGTCTGGTAAAGAATATGTAAAATGACCTTGGTTGGCCTTTTAAAAATTCATTTTTTAATTAATATAAGTTAAGTTATACTGCAGATTAATGTTGAGAATAGGTCAATACAGACTTATTACAGACTGAATTTTAGTCTCACTGGACAATTATCTTAAAACTAAGAGAGCTAGTATATTTTGGGCTAACTGAAGTGTTTTGTGAGAGGTGGTGAGCCACTGCGATCCTGAGTAATTTAATTGATTTAGGTAATTAACCTGCTCGAACTTAAAGCCCTTCATTGAGAAGTGCCTTTGAAGATGTTTTTAATGCATAGGGTAAGTAAAAACTAAGAAAACGCGTGGACCAAGGCGGGTGACTTGAGGTAAACCACAGTGGTAAACCACAGCTATCTGACAGAGCTAATTGTCCTCTCACTTTTTTGGTTAACAGTTTTAAGTGAGTCATAATACTTGACAACATGCAATAACAAGATCAGTGCAAGAGGAGGGATGAATTGCATCGGTTCAAAGCATCAACCTCAGTCATTAAACTAATTTTGCCTGTTCATAGGATTGATTGATTGATTGATTGATCTATCAATCCTATAGGACTCTTAATGGAGCTGGGCCATCATCAATTGGTCATGACTTGGGCCCGGGATAACAATGCTGTACAACAGTTAAACAAGTTTCGAGGGTCTTGATTCCTGTTATCATCACTTGACTTGAGTTGAGCTAAGCTAATGTAATGTTAGTTGTGGGAAGGTGGCCGCCCCAGACACCAGACTTATAGGAAGCTAGTTTTAAGCTAACATAACTAGTTATTTGGCCAAGTCTGACTGCTTACTTACCGCCGAAGTTTTCCTCGTCGGTTTAATGCGAGCGAATATCTGAATTGTCTGTTTAACCATTTTAAATATATTATTTCAAACTATTATATCTGTTGATTGGCTAGTTACTTTGTTGTGTTATGCTAACATCGTGGTACGTCACCGCTGGGTTCCTGGTTTGTTGTAGGTGGTTGCTAGGTGACAGTGCTCCCAGCCAAAGATCGTCTCTGAAAGCTGATCCGGTTAAAGACTGCAGTCGTAAATAAATCCTGATAGGAATTTGTCTCTCCGGAAGCATCCGGGTGGTGAATGAAGCTTAACCATAAGTATTTAGTTTGTTTTTTGCCTTTTAAATGTAATAATAGTGTAGGTAGAAATGATGATGACTCACTCGTAATCAGCCCTAGATAGTATGAGACCTGGGATTAATACCAAATTTTGCTGTAGGCTTTGACACACATAAGGTTAGGCAGGGCCAGCAGTTTAGAACATTCTTTGTCTTCCTTTTCTTCTACTCCATAGACATATTATTCTCCTTTAAGGGTTTGTTTTGCATGCTATAATAAGGACAAAAGGTCAAGTCAAAGTTGATTTAGCACTGGCACTCCCTGCACACTGCCGGTGGCACTTTATCACAATCTGAATAAGACTAACAAATCTGCAGTTAGGCTGTATTTCATAAACTGCTATTTAAATGTGCAAGGACTATGGTTGTACTCCAAGTGGACAATAGCCTATGGAAGTGGTAACAGCTCTCTGCATGCATAGTAAGCACAAAATTGGTAGTGAGCCATAGCATTTGGACAGCTTCTCATTTTGCCTACTGCACACCAACATTCTGTGTTTTAAAAAGAAAACCATAACATGTTAAAATGAGAAATGTTAAGTTAATGTTAGTTGCATGACAGACTGAGAAAGAATAAAATTAAGCCTGACTTTACTTGTCATTCACAGCATAAGACCTTGTAGAATAGCTTCTACTTTATACGTCATGCTTTGTATCCAGCACAGCAAGAATCTTAAATTGAACATCAGAAGGCAGTATTTAAAGTATAGCAAACTATTAGGAAAACAAACTTTCTCATCTAATTATACAAAATACACATGCATTCATCAGGTGATTTTCATTTAACCATATGCCTTATGTTTGTAGAGATGGTTGCTTTGGTCCTGTCTCCAATTTCAGTTTATGTGTGTCATGCTGTTTCTGGCATTTCACCTGAACCCTGTTTGTCCCCCTAATTGCCAGGACGTCTGTCTGCGTCAGTGTGCACAGTGCAAGGAAGGCTGTGTGGTTTCATGGTGGCAAAGAGTATGTATAGGCTACCATGTTTTTTCCAGTGCTTTCTGTGGTCCCACAAAAATACTTCTTGTGTGGTGCCTTGTTTTCTTAGTGGTAGTGTGCTTGGGTGTATTGTGAATTCTTATAGTACATTCTGTTGTAGAATAGACATGTAGTGGGCAGATGGTTTGAAAGTGTAGATGATGATATTCCATGTTTGCTATTTAGAATTCATATGTAGTTTAACTCTTGGTACATAATGTGTGCATGTGTGCAGAACATGTTAAGTTGCAGTATAATATGTCTAAAAATAATAATAAATAGCCAAACCCAGTTAAAGGCCATTGTTTACCCAGCAAACCTGTTCATATTTATGAGATCTTGCACAACCTACAGTCTTTCTCCTGCAATGGAGATGAGGATTCATATTTAAAAGAATGGCCAATAGGTCAGGAGAAGTTTCACACAAACATCCGAAGGTCTGACATGCAATCCCAAAATCCTATCTGATGTGTGTCTGTGTGTGGGACACTGTGTTGTGTAATGGACTTCAGAAAAAGAGGGGCTCTGTTTCAGGCATGTTGTTGCTCACGTGTACTGCTGAAGAGTTCATGTTGCAAAAAGGTGCTAAAAGCAATGCAAGACTGATCAGAAGCCACATTTCCCTGCAGCATTGAAACACAACTTCAAAGAAATGACTGTACAAAGTTTTACAGGTGCAGAACACACCCTTTGGCAGCCATGTTGAGTTTTTGTAAGATTCTGCAATACACAGTTTGAGTCTAATTAAAAGACTAAAACTTGAGTTGAAAATTGAGCAAAAGCACTTAGAAAGGCTTGGCTTAATTTAATGACTTGAGCTTTTTAAGTATAATAGTTCACTTCTTCCAGGAGCCAAGTCTAATGTCTGTAAAAGAATTACACACTGCAGAAAAGATGTATTTGCTTGACAAGCACAGAAAAGCACATGCTGTAAACACCAAGGGCTGGACCGGGCTTGTTAGAGAGCTGTGAAATCTTTTTTTAATATCCTGTTTTGGTCCATGTGTTGTCTTTAGTTTTGACTGACATAGCTGTGGTTTCACTCAGAAGAAGTCAACCAACTGTACAGCATGAATGAATGCTGGGAGAGCAACCTCAAATTAAAGACACTTTTACTTTTACCAAAGAAGTGACATTTTTTCCTCCAAACCTCTCCAAGCATGAAAATTATACTGACAAGCTTTCTTGGTAAATTGATGTAATTGAAAGTAATTTCCAGGTTGTTATCAATAATTTACCGTAACCATTTTTTTAAAATGTCCTTCCTCTTTCATCTATCCTTGACTTGGCTTATTTTAAGATCAGGTGACAGTAAGAAGTATGCGATGTCACAATGGAATTGTCACAATAGATGATGATTACACATTTGGACATGTGCAAGTATGTGTGCACAGATACAGACACACACACAAAATGCACGCTTCATCAACTCTGAAAGGACTAAGGTACAGTAAAGACTTGAACTATGAACATTTCAAAACTTGCAGAACCTTAAAGGCAAAAAAACAACTTGTACTCCAGCAGCAAAGAAAAAACCTGTTTTTTCAGTCCCGTTTGCCAGCATTCAACACTTTTGTCTGTATAGACTTGGCCTGGCAGCTAATCAAGGAGTGTTCTCACAGTCAGAGGGTTACAGGTTGCCTGGGAGTGTGTGCATGTGCTCTCCTGACTGTCTGCTGGCTTTGGTTTGTGGTTGTGATTTTGTTTGGATGTTTGTAAGATGACCTACTACCCACTTCAATGCAGGTACAATTACAACAAGATCAAATGCCAAGGAGGCCAATGGCCATTTTACTTGTCATTTTGCCCAAACTAAACTCTCTTTTTAAGAAGCCATGTTTTTGGTCGTACTTCAGAAGCCAGCTTGAAATGGTTTACTAACTGCTGTGGATCAGCAGTGCTTGCTGCTGCTTGCTCTCAGTAGTTCTTAGTATGCTTACAAGCAGTTTGTGTACAAATGTGGGTGTGTTTTTCCTTCTGTTCGTCTTTCATATGCATGCGTGGGTATTTACTGTAAATATGAAGATTATTTGTGTGTGTGTCAGTGCGCACACCCATCCCACTGAGCTGTAAACACTGTACCCTCCACAGCTCTCAGCTAATCAGGCCCATACCAAAGCATGTTGGTGTATCTTTCAGGCAGAGTGGTTTTGATTTGGCTGGGCCGTTATTACAGACTATAGGAGAAGATGATGCTCTAGTTAAGTAGCTGCCTCTTGCTGGCTTAGTGGTTGAGGTTAGATAGATTCATTGGCTGCTCCATGATTGTGTGATTGTGTATGTTGTTCCACTTATGTCTGAGGGTGGCCACAGAGGCTTAGCAGTAGAATTCAAAGATGCTCCCTTAACCATAGAGACTATCAGAAGCTTGCTATGGCTGCCATGTTACCTTGCTTGTAGTGTAAACATTAAGAGTCAGCACAGACATTAAATGTGTATTTCACCATTGAAATAATGTTGGATGTGTTAAAAATGGTGTTTAACCAGACTTCAAATCTTATAAAGCCTACTGTCTCATTTGCATCAAACAAAGATCTGTGTAAGGCACATAGCACTGTGCTATATTAAGTGTGTGGGAAAAGATATGTTATTCTGAGTGAATAAAAGTGTTTTGGTTGCTGTGGTAAAGGGGGCCAGACCGAGCTGTGACCTATACGTGTAAGTGTGCACGTTGTCCGCTATTTTTTTACCCTGTCAGACATGTTACATACTGTCAGGGTGTGAACCAGGACACACAGGGATATTTACACCACACAGGAACACCCTGCACTATATATAGATTAGGAAGTGGACATACTGGCAAAATGTATACTTAAAATTGTTTGGCATTGTAGTCTTAAAAATTGTCAGATAACGAGAATGACTGACAATGGGACTTTCACTCTTATAAAATTTAATTGAGCCCAAATTTTATGTTATATAGCCTTGTCCTATGCCTCATAACAATCCCAAAATCAGGGCTTAGAGATGCACTAGTCATCATAAATAAATAAAAAAAATCTCATATAAATCACAGTCTTACAGTAGTGCTTCAAATACTTACAATAATAAGGGAAGACAATTACTTTCACTGATTACTGTAAGCAGTGTGTATATTTCCATTAGTGTGCAAAGAGATCTGTCTGCAAAGTCTTGGCTGTAATGTATGTGCATTATAAATATACCTAGGTCTTATTTCAGTTACAGAACAGCTCAGCCCAAAGTGCTGAGTGCCTTTCTCCGGCAGTCACCAGCAGCGGAGCCATTGCTATTTAAGTCTGGGGTTTTAGCTGCTCTACTGCCTTCCCCTTCACTGCACTCTTTCTGGTCAGTAGCTGAGTCCAAGGGAATTCTTTGGGGCTTTGGTTATGTGTTATTCTCTGAGGCATATCAAACTTCAAGCCTGCATTCCTGAAATACTGTATATGAATCTCTAACTCTCAAAGCCTAGCAATATTGTGGGGTGGATTTGGGGATGAACACGGAGTCATGGACAGGGTGACATTTAGCTATTTTCCGGCGTGTTTGTTTTTCTGTCAGTGAGATGAAATGGAGGAGTATACTGTGTGCTTTCAGTGATTTGTTTGGGAATGTTTTTTTTTTTGTTTTTGTTTTTTGTGCTGAGCTTTGTTTCGCTGCATGAAAATGTTTCTGTACTCTTTCAATGGGTCCATGTAAATGTAAAACGCAAGAGAGGAAAGTTTATGGATATGAAAACAACACATGAGAACATATCTCCTCAGTCTTTCATTTTCATTGTTGCTTTGCAGTGACCTCAGCCCATTCTTTGTTGTTGATGATTATCTTGAGTTATGTTTCCTCCTGTCAGTAAATATTATCACATCACATAACTCTCCAACAGCCTACTGATAACACTTTAATAAATACTCATCAAAGCACTTCCCAAGCACTTCAGCTGGCATCTAAATCCAATCCATTCCCTGGAAAATCTAAAGCATACCATGTCCTTTTATAGCAACTCTCATGCCTAGCATTTTTAAGCAAAGGGGAATTTTTAGACTGCTCTTGCATAATTCACAATATTTCAGGACTTTTCATGGAGTCCTTTTGGGGCTGTGAGACATCTGTGTAAATAACACCATATCACTTCACTCAGCTGTTATTGTGTACATTCTCTGAAAATATCTTCTAGAAAAGTTGTTTAAGCAGAAGCAAATCATACGGATTATTACGTTCTTAATGTTTGAATTAAAAACTGGAAATATTGTCTTAGAAACACAAAACTGTTAATTAATTAAGTGTTGACCATCATTTTACCACAGTGGTGCAATCGGCCTCTGCAGCACAAGGTACTGGTGAAAATGGAGGAAAAAACGAATTTCAGCGCCATTTCCTAGTATTGACAGTCTTGTGCAGGTAACATGTTTCCCAAAATAAGTCCTGGTGATGGTTTGGCACTCACACAGTGTTATGTAAGGATTACATGATGTGTTCTGGCTTAATAATGACTAGAGTTTGACATGAGGTACTCTTTAGGTTTGCAGATTCCTGCTTCTATGGAGGATTCTAGCTCCCAAATTCCTCTCTTCCACTGTACAATTGAGTTACAATGAAATACCTTGCTGCCTTTGAAGTGGGGCTATTCAGCACTGTGCACTAAGCTACTGTTTTTGCATGCCATTCCTGAGACAATAAGCTGGCTTATGTCACTGTAACCCTGGGCAAACCCTATGAGGTGTCATCCCAGAGGAGACCTTTGCATGACCAGGTCCAGCCAGCCAAGAGATCCAGTAAGACTGAACCTACACCAAACAATTTTTAGAATGTTTTATCATCAAATATTGTGTGCTAAAACATGTAGTGATTCAGTATTGATCATACAGTTGACTGCAAATAGTCTGAGTCCAACTGACAACATGTCTGAGTTTCTGTGGCACAAATAGAATCTGGGCCAGTTGATAACATTGTGTATTGATTGGTAAAATGCGCCACTCTCCAGTAGGACACATTGATGTGAACATGTGACAACAGTACTTTACTGTTTTGGTTGGTTCTCTGCCCCAAGGATGAGGCAAATTTCACTTCTAGCTAGAATTCAATACTTCTACTAACAGTGTCCATGAAATGGTTTTGTAATAGGGTTATATTTAAACTCACGCAAATTAATTTGCACAATCTTTAAAACATAAAGAGAAGAGAACAGCTCTGAAATGGAATCATTTAAAGATCATTAGTGATGGCATCCAGAAAGTGAAACGTGGCATGTTGCAAAAATAGAGCAGAGCTCTGTCTTATTGATTCTCATTCTCATTTTGTACCATAGTCATCATAATGCAGTAGACCGATGGGTGATGAGAGGAGAACAATGGATATTGAATATAAATAGATGACTTTGCATCACTCTCTCTTTCAGGGTAAAGGAGAATGTGGAGGTTTTGGTGTAGGTTGTGCTGCATTTCAGGAGTCATTTACAGTGACATAGAGAGCAAAGTAGATACTTTGATGTATGAAAGGAGGCAAAGACCAGCAGAGCATGCAGTTCAGAAGACAATAGAGGGCCTCTGTGTTGTTTTAGAGTGGACGGCCAGGTCAGCTGTTCTCTGCATGTCCCCTGCATGTCAGGTGAGGAGACAGAAGAGTTACATATAAACCTCACAAGCCAAAGGAGAATACAACTTTAGCCTTTTGTTTAGTTAGCTGTTTGGCTGGTGACACATTAAGTTTGATTACAATAAAACCTTATAAAGCTTCTCTTTGGCGTTACAAGAGAAAGAAACCTCTAGTTTTTATTGTGGCAATGCCAACAATCACAAATGACATTTTATTAAGACATTTTAATGAACTGCATACTGATCTACTGTAATGTATTCTTTATGTGTTTGGCTTAATTATGTTTAAAAACTCGGAGACAGGGGTTTAAGGCAAAATGGCATAAAACTGCAGTGGAAACGTGATTTTAAGTCAGATTTGTCTTTTGGAATGCATGAAGTCATTTCCTTCACTCTGATTCCCTTCACTTTCCATCATCACTCAATGAATAGACTGACTCAGTGGGGTAATTTCCACCTCTTGCGCAGAACGTTCTGCTCAAGCAATTTGAGGTAAGCACCCAGGTCTTGTCTTTAGACCTGCTGTGTCTCCTAAAAGTCATTTTACCAGGTCACATGACTAGATAAATTATTAACGGCATAATTTAATGACTGATAAGTCTGTTAGAGGATTTAAATTTGGTTAAAGACCTGAAGAATGCTTAATGAATAAAGAATGAAAGAATAACATATTGTAGTAGTAGTAGTGGTAGTTTTCAGTTAGAACAACTGTAATTATGACTGTATTGAGTTAGTATCTTTTTGATGTTGAAGGCCTAGAGGTTTGTATGCTTATAATCAAATATGCATGAGTTTGAACAGTACGGGCCTGCCTCCAGTTTTCTTGACCACAAGTGCATGAATATGTAGAATATATTCAAGTATCTGTGTGGATGCTTGTGCATAATTTAGACATGTGTTAATTCTGTTAGTGCCTTTATTCTTCTCCCAGACACACATGACAGTCCGAGGTGTTGAGTTCACCTTTTCCCACATGCAGCATTGTTAAATCAAGTCTGTCTACAAACAACTTGGCTCCTGTCTGATTGGCGCACAGAGAATCCTTTTGTAACTAAATCTGTTAGTCTTGGCTTTACATGTGAGTGCTGAACTCGATCATAAACACTCTCCAGTTTCAGATCATTAGGAGTGTTCTTGACTGTGCTTGATTTTTCTTTCTCAACATGCTATGAGCTTGAAAGTCCAACAATCCACTGTGCCTCAATTCAGAAGTATTTCAGCCACACTTAAGCAACCATTTTGCCTGGGTCTCTTCCCTGCCAAGCATTTTAAGGTTAGTATAAACTCTGAGGTGCTTTTGCTAAACCACATATCCCCACTCACTGAGCTCACTGGAAAACATCACTGTGTACTCCTCACTGTGACATAGTGACTTAATATAAAATCATAGCTCCAGTATTTTTGTTCCAAACAAGAGAATGATTAAGATATCCTGGAACTATAAAAAGCACTATTGTGCATGTCTATGTTGCCAAGTCTATTACACTGACTGACTTGTGGGGGTCAGGTGAAGAGGCCTAGGTTAAAATCACAGACAAAGTGTCATTATCTGACACAAGACTAACTTGCCTATGATATACTATCTGCTCTGGATTATACATTTGACCCTCCTTCTGTGTTGCCAAATTGAGGAGATTAATTGAGTTCTTCTGGCTGTTTTTCACCCAGGGGCTGCATGGTTTCCACTGGATAATGTCATCCTCTCTCTGACAGGCCAAACTCCCCCATGTCTACCAGCTTCTGAAACTTTACTCAACACAGGCTGTATGACAGGCCTGACAGCTAGTTCTGCTGACATGATGATTTCTGTAGAGAAAGCAGTTCCCAGGTGGCTACTCAAGCCTTTTTACCAATTGACTGTATATTTACATAACGGATGGCTTCTTTTGCATAGTAGTATTTTCTTTACCTAAACGTACAGCGCTGACAAACGAGGAATCCAGACACTGTTTGAGAGTGTTAAGTGATGCTATGGAAACTTTTCTGAACTAATGGCATAAAGGTATCTGAGGAATGACAAACAATACAGGCAGAAGCTCCAATGCTTTTACTGTGCTTTTACTTTCATTTTAAGTGTGTGCTTTCAACACTCAAATGAGATATCATCAAACAGGGAGCCTTTACATGGCAAAAATCATCAGAGACCTTATGCTCCCTAATAAAAAAACCTCATGGTGAATAGAATATGATACACAGGGACAAAGCCAAAGCCAAAGCAATGGTATATAAAAATAAGCTAATTCTTGTTGATATCTGATGACAGAAAGGGTGGGTCAGTGTATGTCCTGGTAACCTGCCAACATACGTTTTTGTGGCTATAACTTATTACTGACTAACCCCACAAAATTCATCACTGCATCTCCTCAGCGTGAAGAATCTTACCCTTTATTGACAAAATATGGATTGTTAAGAGTTCACTTTAGGCCAGCAACATCCTGTTTACGCAGCAGTTTAAATCTGATCCAAACTTATCGTCGGGAAATGTTCAAAACACGTGGTTCAAGGTCTGATGTCCACGTTTGAGCCCAGGTCAAAGTGGATGCCCAGAATTTGCAATTAATGAAGGATTATGGGCTGTGAGTGAGGAGATCAAAACACAGCCACAGTCATACTGTTTCTTCATATTTCAGAGGATTAAACGCTTAGCAGCTGGACCAGAGATTTTTGCTGTATGTTTGGGACATTTTCAAACACAGAAAACTACTTACGTAATCACATCTATGCTACGCAAGAGCTTCTGAAGAGAAATATTTAGATTTTTTGTTTTGTTTTACATTTGAAGTTAATAATTTGTCTTCTGAATAATAAAATATGCCACGATATAGATTTCAGTGTTATTGTTTTGTTATTGTGTCTTGGTTTTATTAATAGCAGTAAAAGCAGGAACATATTGCATTATTAATGACATGGGGATTGAGGGTAATGGTTGCAATTATTCTTCTATCATCTCCACAGAAACCTATAGCTAGACTTTAAAGACTTCAAAATCTATAGTTCATGCTATACAGCAATTATTATAAAAAAATAATTAAAAAAGAAATTAAGGAAACATTGAAATGATTTTTTCTTGTTATACAAAGAGTGTCTTTGATTGCTTCAGTGCTTACACCAGTGAGACTGAAGCGGCCACAGAGAGGGCAGAGCATCCTGAGCTGCAGGAGCCCCAGGAGCCCCATGGCCGGACAGACAGAGCCGTAGTGCGGTAGCTTTAAGAGAGGAGGCGTGGTGCTGCTGTTTTGACCGACTTGTCAGAGGCTTCACTCTCCACTACCATTCAGCTGAATGAGCAGGCTCGTACAGCACACACAAGGCTGCACACATCGGCTTTCTGTTTATTCAGTCCTGTGTGACATCGGCTCCGCTCACAACTGCCCGCTGACAGCAGCAAAGGATTATTATCAACATCGAGCTGTAATTGTTTCTCGGCTACACATCTACGAGGTAAGGGTTTTCCTTCTGCAAATGGAGATGACAGAATCGGTGGCGTGCGTTGTGATGGTTTCATCTCCCAGTGTCCATTGGAAGAGGGATGTTGTATTAATGCTCGATTTTAGGCAGTTTTTCTGATGTCAGCAGGTTTTGTCTGCGCTGTTATTTAAATTACTGTACATGACTGGTTAGAAATGCAAATGTGGCTAAATGTGCTATTGTTTACTGTACTAAGACCAACCAAACACCTGAGCGCGGTGGTTTGAGGCCTGAATTATTTTGGATTTTTTTTTACACAGCATTATTAAATATGATTTCAGTGAACCATCAGCCAGCCTACCTGTCTCACTGTTGACCGCCATTGCTATATTGGTTAATTACATTCCGTTTTGGCGCATGACAGTGTCTGCCAACGTCTACTGCGCAGTATTTTTATTTTCCTTGAAGTACTCACGTTGTGCATATAGTTTGCTGTGTATTTAAATCAACACGTGCTCTAATAACAGACTGGAAAGACGTGCAAATCATTTGACCTCGATATTATTCTGCTCTGCGTTCACTGGGCTACACACAGACGTTTAAGTTCCTGCAAGCGCCCATAGAGGGAGCTGCGTCACCTCAGCTGCTCCGTCTCCAAGTGTGAAGTGCTTCAGTAAATGCAAAAATCACGTATTAAAATGTCTTGTATGAGAGACTGAATGTTTTAGCTGTGTGTACGTGAATATGTGTGTTTTTATGAAAACCAGAAGAAGGCATGCGTAACTCACCTAACTTATCTTACCAAATATGTGAAACAAATGCTTCATTAGTTCCATATTATTGTGGTCTGTACTCCAGGGGATCAGTTCATAGTTTGAGAAGACACTGAACTAACTGAACATCTGGCTGTAATGCAACATAGGGACCTCTTGGCCAGTTGTGGCTTTACAAGCACAGCACCATGCTAAGCACAAAATCATCCTCTCCTCCTCACCCACATGGCTTTGCCTAAGGAGTACTTAGCATCTGCTACATTCCTCTTACCGGATCAAGATTGAAGTGTTAAGTAAAGCCACAATGATCCTTAGCAGTTTGGAACTGACTCAAAGACACAAAAATGGGAAAATATGTGTGGTTGAAATATTGCATTAGAATACAAAAATGACATTACACAAAACTTATTTGTGCTAAGTAGCTTTAAGTATTTGTCCAAGTTGTTTGCACTCTATTTACAAGCATTAACAGGTGGCCAACTGAATACTACACACTGTTAATGGATGTCAGCAATGGGTGGATTTATTGAAAAGCTCTGCACTATAGCTGGATATATCAAGCAGCACAATCCCATGATCTTTTAATACGCTTTAAGCTTTTCCACAGCTTTAAACATGTTGAATATCCAATAGAAAACAGAATTTATTTGTGTGTTTACATAGACACTAGGAAAGAACAGTTGTCCCATCAAATTTGAGTAATTTCTGATGTTTTGGTTGCAGCACATAATCCTTGTTCACCTACCTGTGTGTTTTTATAGGATTGGGGGGAAGGAAAATAGGACCAACAGTAATACAGTCACTGGACCGAGCTGGGTCCTGCTGGCAGTGTCCCTGCTGACAGACCTCAGTCAGGGGGCCTAATGGTTATGTGGGTGTCTGAGTTGGAAGGATGGCAGCAAGTTTAACAGTGTTGCTGTGTGTTAGTTACATCAGAAGGGCCACACACAGCAGTGGTGGGTCTCCAGTCTAAGCTGTTCTGCCATGTGTGGTCACATTTTACCTTCATTAATAAACTCATTCATTCTAGGCTTTAATGGTTTGCTGTATCATCAGTAAGTGTAGCTGTTAGAACTGGGATTTTTTTTTTCAAATGGAAGAGTACATATAATCCTTTTCCTTTAACCTTTACCCCTTATAGGATTGTCTTGATTTGTCTCATAACATTTAAAAGCCTACTTGTAGTTCAGATATACCTCTTAATGTCAATCACTGCGGCAATAAAAAAAGAAGGAACACCCCGTTTAATGTTTGTGTTGACATACATCAACTTTTCAAGTAAATAATGTCACCCTTGCCCTTGCCTAAAATGCTAAAACTTCATACCCAGTTGGCTTTCTTTAGCTTTCAAACAAACAGCATGGCCACAGCATGAGCATACAGCATCTTGCCAGTCCTGTTCCAGTCTGGTTTCCTCTCAGTGCATTGGACAGTCAGGCAGTGAGCCCGTTTACTGTATCAGCACTATAGTTTCTGGCACAGATGAAGCATAGGAGTCTGGGAGTAATTAGCTTAGAGGGAATAATCCTACACCAGACACTGTTGCGTCTGTTAAAAGTTCACTGTCCAACACCCCTCCCCCTCCATGCCCCTTCCTCACAAGTGGGTGATTATGACCTTCCTCCATCTTTACACACACATTTAAAGACCATTTTCTATCATGTTCATTTATGAATGTGACAAAAATCTGCACCAACGAATTGTTCCTGGTGGATTCGAAAGTGCCAAAAGTTTGCAAACCCATTTCCCTTAATGTTAAACTTTCTTTTCTGTCAGAATAATGCTATAAATGAAAAATGGTTTATTCTGGTTGATAAAATACAGACCACGAGTTACTGGTTGTAAATTTAAAAATGTTGAGCTTAAAAAGGATTACATTACAGGTGTATCTTTTGCCTTAAGGAATGCCCAGACCTTTGTTTTTACATGGATTCTCTTGTCCAAAGACTTTTAGTGCTGTGTAGTTGCAACAGGCTTTGGTCTGTTTCCCTCATACAGTGCCGAGGCTGTTCTCTGCCATAAAGCAACTAGGAGGAATTGCAGTGTGGCAGGAATGCACCTGTATGCCAAAGATCCTTGGCACCAGTTCAGCTCGCCCAACTGTGAAGCTATGATATGATCTTAATGTACATTTGCTGGCACCTTAAGTTTTATTATTTGTACAAGGGTGTATTTTTTTGTTTTCTCTCTTTACCTTTGTTTTCTCTTTTCTGTACCAAACATCACTTTAATTTTGTTGCTGTTGTGTAGTAGATTTGATTTTTTTTTTTTTTTTGCATCATATTTACCTGTAAAAAAACACGCTCGCTGACTACCCATGTCTTTAAGGAGATCCACTCAGACCCACCAACAACTCTATGATACTCTTTTTTTCTTGCCTCTTTTCAGCTCCATACTCCTCCACCAACACTCCTCACTTCTAATGTATAAATGACATTAACATCTTACACATCTCATACAAAAGGAAGTGCCTGTTCACGTTCTGTCCTTGCACTTCTGGACAATGTGTTATTGTTAGATGGGTTTCGGTGAACTTGTGCAGCTGTAGTGTTTTTAGAAACAGTAGCTTGCTGCCTTGACTACCTGATTAGACTTGCATGTTTCCATCAGTGGTATAATTTAGAGGCAATTTAAGTCTCAGTTTCATCGTGCATTGTTCTGCAGAGAGAAGCCTGTGGTTACAGCAGAGGCTTGTATTTTGCATTAAGTGTGCATTATAGGTGGATGATTGCCGCTTCGATCATATCATAATAAAGCAAACAAGGAGCAGGTGCGTGTTTATGATTGCCTTTTAACGTCTTCAGGAGTTTTTTGTCCATTAGCTGACTGATTTAGCACTAGGGGTAATGGAGGTCGAGAATATCCTAATATGTCTTCACTTCCTGACAGCTCACTCCCCCCACTTTGATTCTTTTTTCCTCCTATCATTAGTCAGTCTCCTCAATCAACTAGCTCAGTTAAACTGTTGTTTCGGTCCCCTGTCTCCAAGTAGTCACAGGCAATTAGGTACCGTCAAAATAGGCTCTTGGACTGAGGGGTGAGGCGCGGGCATCCAAGCCCCCTGTGTTTGGCTAATATTACCCCAAGCTACTGAGAAAAAGCAAGATCAGTTTTGTCAGTAGATGGAAGGGGAAAAAGGAAAGGGGGGACCACTAGGGACTTGTGCGCGTGCTACCTTGCTGAGCACAAAGCATGTCTTTCACTTGGGATCTAGCACACATATGGAAGCATTTATCAAACCTCCAATGCATCAGCCCCTTGAATGCTCTGGGCTGCAGGTTTCCCCTCACCTCCATGTCTCAGATTCACTTTGACTCTGAAATTAGTTTGAGAAGCTCCACTGGGATGTATTTCATCAGTCATCATTCTTTGCTTCTGTGAACCCATTAAACTTCTAATTCTTTGCTTCTTCAGAGTTACTCCAGAATTGCATATCTTTATGCAGAAGCCTACCACAGCACTAAAAATCCATTTCAAAATAAATTTAAGAGATTGTTTTGTCATTGTGTTTTGCCTTTGAGACTGTCTTTGGGTCAAGGTTAGGTGAAGGCATGCCCTCTGGAGTTAATAGGTGTTCACACAAATAGGAGCCTTATTTTAATGGTAACGCAATGCCAGTGTGACATCAGCTCAAGTTCGAGCTTCTAAACTGCACAGCTGGGTGCAGATAACACAGTGGCTTGGGTGTTTATTTTTCCCCTTTCTGCATTCCAGCTTCTTATTTATAATGGCTCTGAAATTCAGCTTGGGGTTACTTCTATAAAAGGAAGTAAGAAGACTTTTTGCAGACCTTCTTGATAGAAGGCTTGCATGCTACATTTTCTCTAGATGTAATCTTTGGATTTGCAGTTGCTGGATATCCATCATAGAGCATGTTGAAGTGAGGACCTAAAGTGAAGACATGACATTAAACGAGGCAGACTCCAAACACAAAGCTGTCGACTTCTTTTGTCTAGTTGTAAGAGTTGTATAGTCTTTTGGGTTTTACATTCTGTGAAACATACCACTTTCCTTAAGGTGGCCTTTGCCTGATGATATTGCCTAACTGCATACTTGTCTGGCCCAACCAAAAATAGATGTTGTTTCTCAAGAATGAGTCATTTCTGTTTCTTAAGATGTAATCATTGTGATATGTTGTGTTGGCCAACAAACATTATCTTTAATTGATTTCTTTTGCTATCATTTTAGTGACCAATGCATTCCTTCCATAACTTGAAATATTGTTTTGCTTGAGATGCATTTTGTATGGACTCCTTATTTGTCTTATAGTTTTAATTTACCAGGACCACAGAATCCCTAAATTAGCCTCAATTGCTCAATACAAACAATCCAGATGTCTTTCATGCCCAGCAGAAGGAAAGCCAGTTTGTACCAGTATTACCTTAATGAGGTCAGTTACCACTGAACTGTACAGTTTGACCAAACCATCCAATGGGAGCTTGTGGGTTTGTGTGGGTTCTAACCTTCAGACAAAGTCATTCACAGGTTAGACAGACCAAGAAAGTCTGAACCATGTAACATGAGGGGCCTCTTCACAGTAAATATGGCATAGCTTGTTCGTCTTTAGGCTTTGTTATTGTAACTATCAGATCCAGCTCCCCCTCCCTCTTCTTGGTGGACAGGGGTCCTTTCCTCTGCCCTGTGTGGCTCTGTTTGTGTGCTTGATTGTGGGAAAATTTCTCGACTGTCCGTGAGAGTCCCTTGCTCTATACTGGCTTTTTTCCCTTGGGGTCCTCCATGCTGAGAGTCCAACATTGCCACTGGGGTTGCTCTCCCAGCAACTCCTAGTGTTAGCAGAATCCTTAAGCTCTTACTATTTGCATGTCCATTATATAGCATATCTTGTACAAAACCAGGACTTTTGGAGAAGAAAATTTCACTTCAAATTATCTCAAAGCAGCTTTAGTTTTCACTTTAAGGTATGTCCCTGAATTACCAGTTTTGTATATTGACAAATACAACAACAAACAAAAACAAAGTACTTAGATAAGCCAGTGTGTTGACCTGCACCCTACCTTTATCCTAAATCCTATTTAATCAACTGTAATTTACTTAACAATACAAACGTTTAATTGGCATTATTTAATATGTTTAAACAAGATTGAAAATATGATTCACCGATCATGTTTTCCACTTTAATCGATGATGCACGTCCTGTTCACCTGCAGAGTTTGGAAATGGTAGGACTGTAAATTATTTCACCCATGACAAAAACACTGCTTCAAACGTTCAGTAACAGATAAAACCTCCCAATTGACCACTTTGTTTCAATCTGAAGGCCATTACTAAACAGTAAAGCCTTCTATTTTATATATAACACAATCATAATTCTTCCTAGACTTTTGGATTACTAAAGTTGGCATCAAAATCTTCTCGTGCATTTCTTTCCAGTCTTGTAATGTCTTAATACAGTAGCTTCTAGGAAGTTAGAAAGAACACTTTTACTGTCTTCCTCTCCTAGGCCCTAATGCATGGTCTTAGCTTTCTGAAAAAGGTCTATGTTTGAGCTTAATGATGGATAGGCAGCTGAGCATCCAGGGGCAATGAGCATTTCTATTCCTTATATTACAGTTAAACTAAACAAACAAACACCATTCTGAACGGAGAGTGGGACATAGATCTTGAAAAAAAAGTTCTAAAAAAACCCAAACCCTTTTGCCAAGTGACAAACCGCGTGGTTAGCAACAACTGAAACATTCAGCAGCACTATGAATAGGGTTCTGTCTCTCGAGAAGCTTGCTGAAATGGGGCCTTCTCTGCTTTTTTCCCTGTGGAGATACAGATTGATCTTGTGCAGGTTTCAAGCCGGTGGTGCACTTCAAATGGACTGTTGTAAGGCAAGGCGTTTATTTGCACAGCGTGACAAACTGCATGATGAACGGCATCCTTTCTCCAGATTGTAGCGCTTGTGGGCGATCGCTGTGCTGCTCCATCCCTCTTAGTCTTTGCTGCTGTTATTGTTACAGTCACCTGTAACAAAAGCCATCTCCCTGTAGACCAGCTGATAGTCCATTATTGTCCCATCTGTCTCTAAACAGTCAGTTTGAACAGCTAGAAATGGCCCTGAGTGAAGTGTTACCCACTGTGTAGTTAAAACTCATTGTGAAATTAAAGTTATTAAGTTGTTTGAATTCTGATGATTATACTGTACATGTCATTTGTGCTGACCTTTTGATGCTTCTTCATATGGAGTTCTAGTACACTGGAAACATTATCTTATGACATTAGTAACATTAGTAACAAACTCTCAAGCTTTTACAGATGAAGGAAGCACATGGTCAGAATAATAGGAGGAAGCCTGGAAAAGCAATTGTCCTCTTCTGATGTACACTCCATCACTCCCATGTGGTAAATATCACATGTGGACATCAGGTGACCCCCATCGGTGCTGTTTCCTTGGTTACTGAAGAAACTGACCCCCATTCACATCGTGCAGTAGCCTCTCTTATAGAGCAGTGGGCTGTTTTTCTTTTCTTTCCACTCGTATAAAATAGGAGACTATCTGCCATCAGCATTCAGGAAGTGTGGAGGTAAACAAATGACGGGAGCCAGCAGGGGAAATCAAATGACCGGGACATGTCCTAGCAACCATGAAAAGCAGGTTATTTTTGGATGTTTCAGTATCTGTTTGCATTGTATTTTAACAAGGTTTGTTTATACTTATTTATATAGCAGCCAGATCTAACTTGGTGAGATTACAATTGTGGATAAAAAGGGAGTTCATCTTCTGCTCATCCCTGAATGTGCCAGATGGTGTACGGTCTGTCATTTTATTATGTATTCAGTATTGGTATTGCACTGAAAAAATAGAATTAAAATACCTGTATGCATACACTGTAACAAACAGTTAATGTGTTATACAGTTATTTAATTATACTTTTTTCAAATTTGGATAGCTATATCTGAACAATATTAAAATGCTTTCGAAAACACTGTTAATTTTACACCTTTTGACCTTATCAAATATATTAATGGCTCTTGCCTGTGCAACTTTGAGTTGTAATTGTAATTCACCTCTAAAGTATTATACTTCAGCTACAGCTCAAATACACCTATTACAGTGCGTTTGCTACTACTGCTGCCCCTAAATGTTAGAGCCACAGTCATTTGTCATGTTGTCAATTTTAGCTTTTTACAGTGCAATTTTCAAATGTGTTTTGAGACAAGAGCGCACATTAGGAATGCTTGTCTCTGTGTGCATGTATGTTTAAAGGCCCATGCTGTCAACACTGAAGTGATGGAGAGATAACCAATAAGCCGCTGCTGCTGGTTTGTGCCAAACCATCTGACTGCCTCACTGTAGATGCAAGTCTTTTGGCCTGGTTGAAAGCTCCCGATATATTCTTTTCCCTCAGAATCTTGGCTTGAGTTTTCATTTTGTATCAGAGCCATTGCGTGCTGTATTTCCCCAGGCACTGTTCTGGCTTTTTAAAGTAAGTCGTGCTCCATCATCAAAATTCACCCTCGCCACCGTACGTTCACATTGACCAGCAGCTACAGGGATGAGCAGTGGTGTAGCGTGGGGTGAGCAAACAATGTTGTGATCACAGAGAAAAAGGTAATATGACAGTGTGTGGTCACTGCTGCCACTGTACAGTAACCTTGACCGCATCCACTGTGACTGACAATAGCAGTGGGGGTGGATTAGTGGCATTAGGCTGACAGTCCAGACCCATTGAGCAAACGCTAATGCTGCTATATCAGCCCATACTCTACAGCCCCATCCAACCCTTGGCAAACACAATCTCTTTTAAATGCACAATTAACTGTCACACTGATCCTAGCAGCACTTTGTAAAGGTATGATAAAATAGTGAGTAGTGGCTGTGGGTGTGACAAATTTCACAGAAAAGGCTTGTGTATATCAACATGAAGACTTGAAAAGGTATTGAGAAGTAATGAGTGAAATCCAATAAGACAATGAGAATTAAATGAGATTTTCTAACAGATATGAGGGACATAGACATGTGTGCATGGGACATTAGTGTTCCATTTCAAAGGATCAAGGCAGGCTATAAATGTATAAAGTTTGAAGATCACTTTCAGCGTACTTCCCAGCTTGGTAAACTACCTCCTTCTCTCTCGACTACCACACTAGTTGACTGCCACACTAGTTGACTGCCACACTAGTTGTTTGCTGAGCTCTTATTTACTGACAGGTTGCCCTGGTGACAGTACAGTACATAAACTAAGCAACGTTTGGGGAGCATTTTTAATTCAATTTTCAATTTAAAGTTAAATCCATTTGATTTCTTTAAAATACTTTTACTAGTATATTAGAAAAAAATAAACATCTATTTGATACTATTATTTAGTGCTACATTTGTATTTTGAAGTTGCAGTATTTTTATTTGACTAGGATTTTACTTATTCTACCCATCTCAGTTCACAATGTGATACTACTGCACATGCCCTCCACTTGCACTGAGAGCATATTGTATATCCATGCATTCACTCACGTATAGCTCACAAGCATGCATACTCAAAACCAAACTAGCCATCACCACCTTGGCTTCCTGACATTCCATACACGCTCTCAAAGAGGAAGAGGAAAGGGATCTGCTAGTTTGGCCTGCGTGAAAGAGAATGACGGGAAAAAGCCCTGCTGTGATTGATTTGTACATCAAGTACATTTTACCATATACACAACACACTGAACTCAAACACAGATGAAAAGTATTTGAGCAGACTCTGATCTATCTCATGGATACTGGACAGTGTACAGGGTCAGACATATCTCCTGGTTTTTTTTTTTTCTTAATATGAACATCAGCCCTTCATCAGTGATGGTATAGCCTGTCAATTGCAAAGACTTTGAAAAGTGTGGTGTATTTTTAGATGCGGTTGGTGCAGAATTCTGGTTTTACCATCGTCTCCTGTGAAACTACTACAGTGTGGGCCAAAGCTGAGTAAGCCATTTCATCTCCCTGAAGGTACTGTGTCACTCAAATTGGAGGCTGTTGACCTTGGAAGAGGATGAAGTTGCATTTGAGCCTATTTTCCTGTTCCCACATTGATCCCTTTCTCTTTTCCATCTGAATTGTATTTGAAAAGCATATTCGAAAAGTGAAGCAAGGTCACTGAGTTCTCTTTCATATCACGTCCTGCATCTCAGGGAGAGGGCGTGTCATCTGTCTGTATGCACCACAGTGCCCACTGTGGTCATAATAATGCCACTTGTCACTAATCCTGTTGTCTTGGGAGGAAGAAATGGTAGACTCATTGTTCTACAAAGGAAACTAAGATGCAAAGAGAGGAAAAGCTGCTGTAGAGAAAAAAAAATGCTGACCCACATTTTTTCTTGCAGCATGCAATGGGACAATAATGCGAGGTCCAACCTGGCCATTTAACTGAAATAGCATGTAATCGGAACAATGTGTGTTGATTGTATGCAGCTAGAGCAGATGTGATTAACCCAGATTTGTACTACAGAGGTAGCTTATTTTAGTGCAGGTTTTCATCCTGTGAAAAGCAGCAAAGCACATGGAACAACTGCTCATTGTGTGACAATCTTTATTTACTGTGTAGCCTTATATTCCTGCAATGCTATGCAGATTTTAAGCAAGTTTAAGGAAACCTCTGCACTACAGTTAAATAAATAGTACATAGCCCTACTGAATGGTGGATTTAGTTTTGGCTTGGTTCATGTCATGCTTGTCCGCATTTTAATGTCCCAGAGGAACACTGCTCAATGAGTTCAGTAGAGGTCAGAGATTGCTTGTGATTGGCAACCATTGCAATTATGTATGGGCTTGTATATGAGGACCAAACAAGATTAGAATAATTGTGATATCCGTAGTGCAGTGCATTTTCACACAGAGAGATGAAGAGGATAAAAACAGCATAATCAGTGGAAAGTCCTCATCAGTGTAAGAAAATGCATGGTCTTGTCATAACACGGTGGCCAGTTTCCAGCTGCAGTTGTTTGTCATCTTTGATTTTACAATCATATGTAGCAGAACACGCTCAGCAGAGGGGCTCATCAGTGTGTGTTTGTCATTGAAGAAACCAGATGGGTTGCAGGGATGGCGTGGTGCTGGGCGTGTGTCTGCCACCCCAGGAGCTCACCCTGGCCTCAGCTGGCTTCAATCAGCACCATCATTTACCCCTCTCATGGTAATCGGCGCACAATGAGCCTTCTTAGCAACACCCCTCCACCTCATTCGCCCCACTGGTTCTCTCTGATGGAAAGTTTCATTTTTCAGGTTACATGTGCATCTTTTTTTTTTTTTGGAAGTGATGCTTTCTTATTGTGTATAGCCCTCCATGGTAGGCTTAAATAATCTATAGTTTTGAAGTTGGATTTTTAGGCATCACATGTTTTATTAATAGCGTTAGTTGGCCTAACCCAACATTAACTGCATATTTCCAGCACACTGTATTCTTAACACTGATTATTATACAGTTGCTTAAAACTGCAAAATGGCCATCTGTCTGAATAAACTCCGTTCCACAGAACCATTTTGTTAGAAACATCTTGCAGATTTTTGCATTTATTTGTGCACTGTGACATAGATGGTCCGAATTACTATTCTCTGTTTACTTGGTTTGTGTAGATGAATGAATGATTGTGTGTTCATTGTTTTCCAGACGGGGATTAATGTTGCTAATCAGCTGAAGCCACAAGGCAGTCCTGACCGAGATATTTAAAAATGCATCAGAATCCTTGTCCATCTATTTCGTAACATGCAGACAACAGAACTGTCCACGTGACTCTACATTGTTAAGTCACTGCAGTGTAACATTCAGGGAGTCCCTTCTCAGTGGGGGACACAAAAGGGCAAGGGGCTATTTTCTTGTTCGCTCCAATAACATGGCTGACTCCTTCCATCCTATCAGAAGCAGATGAACAGACGAACTCTCTTTGTGGCTGGAACACAAGGCACATGTCAAGGCTCGAGTTTTTCTAGACTACAAATCCTTGCTAATGCTTAATTATTCCTTCCTTTTTTTATTTTGAAATTTGTGTGGTTTCGTAGATAACAACATGATAACCACAGATTTATGTTGGAATGAATGGCAGCTCAGAACAGACTGTTCTGACTGGCTAGCATGATAAACAGGAAGTGTTTGTTATTCTTCTGACATCTCTGGAGTTTATAGATACTTGCAGTGCAGCTAAACACACTTGAAGGCCATCATTCTTTCTTGGTATTACATTTACTAGGAAAAGGATTTAAAAAGTTTGTCGTTTATTTCAGGAGGTTTTACATGTGGTCAAGGCTTGGTTGGTTAATCAAACCAAACTGAATCTCTCTTTTTCTGATTTTGGGATAAAATCTCCTAAGAGACAAAAGGGGGATGTTTTGTTACACAATTTTTGCTGATGCTTTCACAGTTTTATTTAAATTGAGTCACATCTGAGTTTGGTTCACTTACTCTGTCTTATCATCACAGCCTCTTGGGCACAGCTTCTCACGAGCTACTCAAAGTTGAGGTCTAGTGACTGTCTTTGAAGCTCTACCTCTATTGATATGAAAGAGTCTTAAAATTAAAAGCCTATCTTTAAAGTAACATGACCTTGCCTTTTTAGTCAGTGCAGATGCCATTCAGCAGTGCCATTGGGTTCAAAGAGTCCTCCATCCATGACTAGAGGTCAGAGTTCAAGGAAGAAGGACATAAGGCCATGGCTGCAGACACACACCTGTTCACAGCAGGGCCCTTTTAGTAAAACAGATGACTCCCAGATGTTTTTATGGTCAGATTTTGACCATAAAAACTATGTCATGACCGCTTTTGGAGTGTCGCATGCAGGGAAATGGGGGTACCCCCTGCAAGTCCTCTTTAAAGTGGGATTAAACTTTCCAGTCTGCTCTGCCTTAAATGTACATGTGCACTGTTTTTAGAGAAGGCAATAGCTTTGATTTACATGCTTTCAGATCAACAGAAAAAAAAATTGCCATACACATGGAAAAGCCAGCTTACGAAGGAAAAATCTTACTATTTTAGTGTTTCCCGTGAAAGTCAAATTCATGATAAATTATAATGTCTGCTGCGCCATACAGCTAACACAGTGCTGCAAGAGGTCCCCATGTTACCAATATAAAAGAAACTGAAATATATAAACCATGCTGGAAGGGACACACCTGGAAAAGGCAAAAGTAAAAGCTTTGCCATTCGGTTTTGCCATTAGTTTGTCTTTTTACATAAATAATCGTTGTCAGTTCCACTTTTTAAATGTCCATGCACCTGGAATCACTATAGTCACAAATATAGCTGTGAGAAGTGGTGATAGGTCAAGGCTTTTTACTGGTGCTCTCAGTACATTCATCACTGCAATTTAAGAGTGGTTGTACAAAAAGTTTAAGTTAATGTTAAAGCTAAATAAAATTCTTAACCTTCCAGCTCAAACTCACGCTGTTGGTCAACATAGTGAACATGTCGTGTAAAACTGAGCCTTTGCTCAAACATAACAGCATTTTGCTGGCACATATCCAGGCAGACAGCCCAGACAGCAGAGGTACTGGAGCAGGGTAGCAGGGTGGCCTTTGACCCTGTCCAGTCTGCCCTTCTGACAAAGAAGTCGTTCATGCGCCCAGTGCTGCAGCAGCACACCCAAAATAGTCATCCACTGTAAATGAAGGCCAATTGTGATGAAATACGCCGTAAGTGTTAATCACATAGATGTTTTGCATTCATTGAGGGTAAATTAGGGCAGAATTGGATAAGTAATAGAGATGAGAAGGTATGTTGTTATAAGATCATAGTGACAAAGATTAAGATGTATGGGTTACTGCCAATAGGCTTTTTTCTTTGGTCAGATAGACAGAAGTGTCTATCTCATGATTTATGGCTAATATACAAATAGATTCTAAATGTGCCCGCATGTTTATGTTGTCAAGAGACTGGGCTTTGTGCAGCAGTCCCAGGGCATTTTATTTTTGAAAGAAATGGTTGTGTGCAAGAGCTGTCACAATGAATTCCTTGACCAACAAAACAAACCCAAGTAAGAGCTGTCTGGTCAAAAGAAACCCTAAATAATAGATTAAGGAACAACACCTCGTAAACATGCCTGCAGCTGGCAGGCCGGAGGAAGAACTCACCACTGCTCTTCATAGACATCCCTGGAGACTTCATGCAGGTCAAACGCAGCACTTTACATGCTTCTAGCTATTTATTTGCCTTTTATCATCTTTCACTACCTTTTCACATGAGTCATCTGGAGGGGATGTCATAGTTTATGAGCATGTGGAAGACCACCTTGGATGAATTTTGTCTGGTCCAATATTCCACGCACCTTTTGTCCAACTCCCTCCAAGGGTCAGGGTACTTTTCAACTGACTAAATTTAGTCCTTGTTTGTCAGGCTTTAACAGTGCAGGCACTATGGTGGGGCATTTTTGTTCTGCCTGGAATGCTCAATAGAGTTTAGTTCTTTAGTTGGCAGAGAAAAGTTGAGGCTTCAGCTCGGCAGCTTTCCCGACCAGACTGTCAAGTGACAGGAGCATGTCTGTAACAATGTGTCATTTCATGGCTCACAGATCTGAGCAAAGCTCCCTACCTAAAGTGTTGTGTGTTACAGTTACTCTGCAGCTATTTCAATACTCTTGATTTTTACCATCTCATGAAATTCCCTTTGGGTAAACATGAGTGCAGCTTCTATTTAAAAGAGTTACTCAGGGGGTGGTGTAAGTTCACTGAAGTCAAGTCTGTCGAGGCCACAATCTGCGGTCACATTCTGGCACTCAGGGTGACAATGTGGAATGTCTAACCTTATTATTTTCTTTCTTAAGACAAAATTCATTCAGTCCAAACAAACATCTGCCCCTGTTGTTCCTAACAAAAACAAACCATTTTACAGTTTTCAGGGTTGACTATATTTAACTATGTTTTTGTGAGAGATGATAATGTAAGATCAGCCCTTGCATCATACATATTGCTATATATAAAGAATGCACTTAGTCAAATAATGTGGGTTTTTACATTGGAGGATGCAGATGTTAAGATGCAAGCACAGCTGATGCAGCGCAAAGAAACAAAGAGGCCAAATTGAAAGTGCCTGTTATTAGTATAATCTGGCTAAGACTAAGTGCCATGGGTTAATGGATGCATCTCTGGGGCTTTCTTAGGAATTCACCCAGGCATTTCTACCACCAACTCAGTGACATCTGTCTGTGGTCTCTAGAGAAATATGACAAATGGTATAATCACTCACCCTTTACCCATGCTCTGGCTCCAGATTGCTTTGAGTGGGTGTTGGCATCACATACAGAGCGGCAAGGCATGAGTCTCTAAAATCTTTATTAGAAATCACCAACAAATAAATAAGCATGCCATCTAGTCTCTACTTGGAGACTTGCACTGATAAGTAAAATGTCGTTAGTAATGTCATAGGTTAGTATCAGTTTGGCTGAATGGCAAAAACTGTTCTGGAGGTCTTTCCTAACAAACCTTGTAACCTAGTGTTGCAGATCTGCTGCTCCTTCTTCACACACATTATAGTACATGCATGATTAGGCTTTTCTGTTATTCAGAATTGACATGCTGGGCACCATTTTGAGTAATTGTTGGCAATAACATGACGAGACAGGAAAAGGGTTTTCCTTTGGGCGTGCTATCTCCCATCAAATGCTTTTTTCACAGTGAGGGAATGCATTGGGTGGAGTTGACATTGAGAGTAAGGGTGTTGGTGGGAAGCACAGAGCGCCAAGGGTCATTTCCTTTCATGTTGCCCTCACCCTTGGCTTTGCCCAGCAGGGACATTCATATAGCATGTATACTGTGGCAACATGCATGCTTATATGCTGAAATGTTCATCACCTCCTCAGTCAGTCCACATGGAGGCTGTCATGCAGGCGCTGTAGCTGGAAACTGAGGAGAAGGGGCGGGTGATCGAGAGCCAGCGAGGGAGGGGGAGAGAGAGTGAGGACAATGTCAACAGCTCAGCTCTCCGCACAGTCAGCTGAAATCCACAGCTCAGCTCACAACCTCAGAGTGGGGAAGCAGACATAACGCAGCAGGCGTGACCGGGAAACACCAACAGACTCAGCAATGCCCTGGAATTTTTGGCCATGAAAGTCAACTTTAAATTCTGCTCGAGAATGCTGGAGTACTTAAAATATTAGTCTTGACTTCATTTTCTTTTAAAAGTGACACAACACAGGGACGACACATCTCTCCAGGCAGCCAGTGTGTTGTGGGTGAGTATGAGATACTTGATCTTAACACTGATACCTGAACCGTCGCTGGTCATTGTGAGTAATAGCTACAGTGCTCACCCAGCAGGAGACTACACACTCAACAGACTACAGCTGTTTCAGTGTAAACCCGGTTTGTCTGTTCACTGTATCCTGCTGCTCAGACTACTGCAGCCAATAAAATAAACATAAGTCTGCACATGCTGGATTGAGTGGAGTTAGTGGACAATGAGGGACACTAGTCCCACCACCACAATAAAGTTTTGACATTTTTGTTGTGTTGTGATTGGAGGTTAGGGCACTATTTTACAATACTCCCTTTTACTGCAGTGGCTTTATAGACAATAAACAGCAGCAAAAGTCTGGCTGTCAATTGTGCATGTTCTTGATGTTTGCTCTCTGTCTCCAGCGGTGTTGACAGCATGGCTTCCTTTACCCCCATTTGAGCTGGTGCATTATATGAGGCAGGATTTTGGCCGATTGATGTTAGTCTTGGATTTATGTTTGGCTGACTTTCATCGGATTTCAAAACATAGCATGAAACTGTGCGATGGATGGATGGAGAAGTTTTCATGTGAAGTCTCAGACAAATTAAAGTATTTCTTTAGGGAGTATGGGACTGCGTCATATGTTATGGGTTGTGGCTTATTTCTGTGTTCTACATATTACCCTGTCTGTTCATCAATCACACAGACAGTCCCGATGTGTAAGTAATGGCCTGGCAGCCAAACATTCCATTTATGCTTTACATCTCCTCCCAGCAACAACCCGACCCATCCCAATATGGAACAAGCACAACAGTCTTCCAGTAACCTCTAAAGACAGCTCAGTTAGACTTGGAAAGTTTTATATACAGTAACCTTCAAGTGAAGCCAATACTCACGGCAACTTGTCTTAAATTGGAGAAATTGTGAGCATCCTTGTTGTTTCTTTTCCATTTGGAAGCCATGTCGACCCCAGTTGAGAGTTGTCATCCTGTCTATAAATCTGTCTGGTGTCCAAAGCATGGTGATGAAAGGTCATGTTTCAGCCTAGCAATTTTCCACCTGTAAAATTGGTTAGCAATGCCTACTTAGGATTCACTGTGGTTTATGAATAGAAAACATTTTCATACCTTCCTCTGTGTTTATGAACATTCATGGGCTTTAGCAAGTTTATGTTGTAATTATTTGTTTTCAGTGGATTGTGTTTCAGAGTTGAAGAACTAGCAGCACTGCTCAAGTCAACGGACCATGTCTGTTTTTTCTTTGAAGTCTTTGTGCATTGTGGACAAGATAGTATCCATTTCCACCACATTAAAGGCTTACTCTCCAGTCTAGTGGAAATCCTCTGGGTCTCACGTGTGCCAAGGGGGGCAAGTAGAGTGGCTTTGCTCAAAGATTCAGTATGTTGACAGGACATTAATGAACAGTGAGGACACACACATGGCACACATGCACAACCTCTGCTGCTGTCAGCGCTCTCAGGGCTTTTCATATTTTATTGACCATTATTGATGCATAGACTGCTCTCTCAGGATTAAAGGTGAGTGCAATGAAGTATTAGCGGGCAACAGTTGACTTTTTAATCACTTTAGCCTGGCAGCTCATCAGCCCCTTCATTAGGGTCGGAGAACGGTACAAGAGATAAGGTCTATAAAGCTGCTTAAAGTCAACTATCTGCCTTTCTATATGGATTATCATCATATTTATATATTTACAGAAGAGTCTGAAGTGCCTGCCTGACCATACACTGGTAGAGAGTTATGTCTCTTTCTCTCTTCTTCTTTGGAAGTCCCCACACAGACGGGTGTCAAGTGGCACTATTGTATTTGTGCCAGTGACACACTTTCTGCAGCTTATGATGTGTAAGCATATCTCCTCTTTACAGTGCCTGGATTCAGAGCAGCATTACTGCAGGCTATTTAAAAAATGCTGGTCACTTCAGAGGGCCTGTGTCTATGCATTGCTAAAACTGTCTCCGTAGAGCATTCCAGACATTACCCAAAAGGCCCATATCCTCAAATAGTGCAGCTGTTGACCTCTCACCCAGCTATCATTAATAGTGCACAATACAAAGTCCAATTAACTTACAGATACTTATGAGACATTAAATCCTCAGTGCAAAATATAAGAAAGATTACTTCACCATAGCATGTTGCTGCAATAGTTTGAGCCTTTATGTTTCATGCAAGGATCAAAAGTTGATCTTCACCACTGACTAATGCTGTATCTCCTCATACATCTGTGTAATTAGGATAAATGTACTGTACCGATAGATCTGTGGTATCCTTGGGAAGTCAAGCATCACATACTCTTGAAGGGTCATGGCCAACTCTCTACAGATATCTTTAGTTAGACAGAGATTGTGATGCATTCCCCTTCTGTGAAATAAGCAAAACAATGTGACAGTACAGTGGTACTTTGGGGTCAAGGGATATTAAGTATTGGATTTCACTCCTAGTCCTGTTAATATGTGGGAATGTTAGAGCCTGTGGAATGTGGCTTGGCGTTTCTTCTCTCTTCCAGTATTAATAGCACATACTCCAGTGATCCATCTACATGATGAGCTGAGATGTGGCTCACAGAGATGGGCCCATAATCAAGCAGAGAAGTGGGTCAACTGTGGATCTGTGGATCTTTGAGACCTTCATTATTTGTGCTGTAGGACCCTTCCCTGCAACTGGTGGACTTTTTTTGTGCAACATGTGGTTGACCTTCAGAGTACATTTAGCTGTAATGTGTAAAAAGACAATTTAAGTGAGCTGAAGTAGAACCCGAGCTAACATGAAGGAAACATCAATAGTTCACAATGTTTCTGTGCATCTTGTGGAGCTCATTTGTTTAACCAAGTCGCCTTCTCTTGCACAGCTTCTTATTTCATCTTTTGCTAATGCAGCTTGTGTCTGTGGTTTGTGGCTTCTATGAAGAGGCTTAACATGTTTATAATAATTTGCTTCAAATTACAACTGTTCAGGATATTGAGGCCCATATACTGCAGCTTGGAGCTGCTACATTCGTTTTGATCAAAGTCAAATTTGGACTGAAAAGAAAAGTTGTAATAACACCCTGGCACTTTTGCAGTCTGTATCATTATGAATGTGACTCACATCAGGAAATCGTTTTTTTTTTATTAATCAGCCTAAATGAAATGGCTATTAATGATATCCCTGGAGGATTGGAAAACGTCTCCCCCTCCTCTTTTTCCAGTGGTTAAGATGAGGAATTTCCTCTTTATGGGTGAGGTGGGTTACAGAGCCTCATGGCCCTGTTAAAACCAACAGTGCTTATATGTTTGTTTTGAATAAGGCTCCAAGCCAATAAGACCTTTGAGAATTCTCAAATGTTGGCTGTGAAAGAGTTGACAGTTTTAGGATTTTACTATGGGATATTGAAAAATGGTTATGTCCAGTCAGTGGAGAGCTGCTGTCTCATTGTTATTCAAACTAAATAGATTGGTCTGTGATAGATTACTTCTGTATCTATCCTAAAGTTACAGAGAGAAATTTCCTATTGTACAAACCTGGCGGAAAACAAATGATTGCAGTCTTTTTATTGGGCATTTGACAATAGCTGTTTGTAAACAAGAGAAAATAAAAAAAAAAAGCCTTATCCCAGATGACATTTATTGGCCTCACAGATAAGTCTGGAACTGTTTAAGCATCCTTATTAAAAACAAACTAATTAAATAACTAACTATAATAGTAATAGGAGGTTGTGACCATTTAAAGTGGCAGAGTAGTTCATTTCCTCCTTTTTTTTTTTTTTTTTTTTTTTTTTTGTAGCATGGTTCCTCTCCTTCACATTGTTCAGCACCACTGAGTCATACAGTATTTCCAGTGAAAACCCAGGGTGACACTGTAGCCTGTCCCACAGCTGAGAGATTTTCAGCAGTCTCATCCTTCCAGCTCCTCCTATCTGATTGCAAGACAGAAAGGAAGTGATTGAGGAAGCAGAAGAATGAAGGTGCTTAGAATGAATAGTTTAAAGAGAGGGAGTAAAGGAAAGGGTGTGTTCTTGATCTTCCGATGCTTGACTCTTTCCTGAAAGATGCACGTAGGCACAAAAAATACACAGACAGCTCTTATCAGTTACAAAATGAAAGAAATGTAATGTTTATACGTTTTTTGGTTAGTTTGACACATGCTTATCAGGAGGGATTAGCCACACTTATTATGCGTTTTCTTAATTTGTTTTTTGAGGCCAGGCATATTCTTGGTAGTGACTACTCTGTGTTTCTAAAAATAACTGCAGACATGAATATCAAATAGACTCCGAAGTGCAGAGAGAAGCAGCATGTAGTACCTCTGTGTGCAGTTGTTTACTCTTGGTGGGTAAACGTCAGCAGAGTTGTCCTCAGTAAATCCCACCCATGCCACACACTGTACAACCTAACGTGAACTTCTGGCTTTCCAACATGAAGTCGCTCACAGTGTTCATTCACACTGGAGGAATGCAACTGATGCAAATGTGCCATGAAATACTTCCTCCCCTGCTTTGATGATTTGTTGCTAATGCACAGTCTACCACAGAGACTTTGACTAGGTTGGTGATGTCACACATAAGCAATGTCACTATGTCTCTGCTGCACTGAGGGATGTAATGCATTCCTCAATTTTTATGCCTAATTTGTTTTAAATCAGTCATGTACAAAAGACAAAAACTGTGATAGAGACCACCCACATGAAGATTCAATGTACACAAATAATATAAATGCATTGATGAGGATGTCAAGCTTAAATAAAATTGCAGTTACCATCCAGTTCTACTTAGTAGCCTTTGACTGATGCCTACATGTGTATGGCCCCAAGCAGAAACAAATGGAGTGTCGATGGGCAAAGGTCTAGCAGGGGTCTGTGGGAGAATGGGCTTTTTAGTGTCCCAGGTGATTTGGCTCAGTGCCAGTGAGTTTGGCTGGGGAGGAATGAATCACAGAAAAGGTTCATTAGTCATTGGACAGACAAGCAGACAGTGGAAAGGGAAGGGAGGGCATGTCTGGGGCAACAGCATCCAAAGAGTGGCATGACTCCGATGTGTCCAGTGAATGGCTTGAATAGCTACTTCTTGTCGAATGAATGAATGAATGTAGTTCAATTGTATGTCAAGAGAAACACGAGATTTCTTCATTCGTGTTTACAGCTATGGCTACCAGCAAGCAACGCTTTATTTATTTATCTACAAAGATGTGCCTTTTAGCTACTCCACATGAATCTATTATCAGTAGTGCCTTAATTTCTTTTATCACTGCACTTCATCCCTTAGTAACTCCAGTAGTGTTTTGTTTGTCTTCACACATAACAACACTGGTGCCATGGTCACCATTTACATCAGTGTCACCACATCAAGCATAGACTGAAATCCCACTGATCTCCAACTTCCTTTCAATGCTTTTATGTGCCAACATTTGACACCAACATAGAATACCATCTTTCCATCATGGCACTGCTTTCTCATCTCCGGGTGGGTGCTTAAACCCACTCTTTAACAGCTCAGCATAAGAAAGACTGGTCCTCATTTGTGGGGACCAGACAGAGGTTAGTCATGTGTATGTTTGTGTGAGCACACGCTCAAGAGAAATATGTGCTGCTGGCTCTGCTCTGATCTTTTATTTAGTGGCTTTTGAAGTTTCTATTTGTGTCTACCACTTGTGTTGCTTTTCCTCCATAACATTGAAGCAGATGTCCATTAAGCTGGATTATTTAGATTAACTTACTAAAAAGATTTCTTTCTTCTCCCAAACATCATTTTGCCACTTCAGCTATTCATATTAGGGATTTTAGGGGTAATCACGCACCATTTTGACTTATTGCTGTTATTTTTGTGCAAAACATCCTTTTAAATAAATACATTTTATATTTTTGTAATACTAGTTATGTGGCTTCCTCTGATCCAGCAGGTTTGTGATCACTGCATCTCCTTAAAGCTCTACTTAAAGGAGAACGACCAGATAATGTGACGATTTGATCAGATGATCCAGCTGTAATTTGAATCATCCCGAGTGCATGCTGAGATTTGAGTCTGATTTCCATTCATTTTTGTCTTGTGACAGATGTTTAGGAGAGAATTCGGAGTACGCAGGCACAGATGTTCCAAAGACTGATCCTTGCATACATGCATACATACATCCACCTCTCACAGTCCCACACCAGCAGCAGCAGCAGTGGCAGCCCGTCTCTCTGCACTGCCTCCCCCTCCTCCTTCTCTTCCACTGACCTACTTCCCGGCGCTGGGGAAGAGTCGATGAGGTAGTGGGCTGAATGAAAAGTGGCAGCAGTATCTCCCTTTATCCCCTGGCTCTCTCCCTCAGACTCATCAAACAGTGTGCAGGCTCCTCTCTGCTTAAGGGCTGGAGGTGTGTGAGTATGCTAACGCTGCATGTGCATGAATCTTAAGATGGGTGTGTCTGCTACTATGGGAAGTTGTGATTGCAGTTTTGCATTGAAAGGGCTTTGTGAAACAGATTTTTAACACTCATACAGATGGGTCGTTTTAGCACCTACAAAAACCCAGACAAAGTCACTCTTTAAGTGATAGCTTCCTTTTCCTGTAAGTTAGAGCGATGCACATATGTTTCCTAGTGATGAGCCATGAACGAAAGGAAGTGTGAGATCATGTGGGAAGTTTTCCAAGTCATGCTGTCACAAGGGATGTGTGACAGTGTGCGTGAAAAATGGACAAAGTAAAGAGAAAGAGGGAAGCTTGCAATGAAAAGAAAAATGTATTATAAAAATCGAATTTTGTAGGATTATAAATCAGAAATTGCTTTTACCTGTAAAACATGGACATTTGGAACAGGGTGCCTCAATAACTTTCTAACTTTCTAGGTAACCCACTTTACAACTGAAGGTTAGAAACAGCTTGAAAAAAGATTTATGGTCATTGGCATTAGTTACACTTCTCTTTTGGCTTGTGTCGCTGGGAGTCTGTTGTATACAGTTTGCTGACTTGCAAAGGCAGAGTTATTGTATTATTTTTTTACTGCAACTGTTGCTGAGGGCATGTGGTGGAGCTTGAACAATTGCCACCTAATTGAAGGGCTAACACTTGGAGAGAGACACTCACCATTCTCTCTTCTTCACTTGGAAAGACACAGTTGGAATATCTAATAAATGTGAGGAGGAGACCTGCAGTGACAGGGAAAAATGACAGATGTTCTTATCAGAGGGGGGGTTGACTGAGCCAAATGTCACATCAGTCTATTGAGGAGCATAATGGAAGATGACAATGACCCTGAAGAGGTGGGAGGGATCGAGGGATAATGTGAAAAGGTGAAAGATAAGAGGGACATTGGGAACATATGGCAGTGGACACGGTCATTTTGGATTGTGTGGTGACAAGAATAAAGCAACAGAGGTTAGACAAACACACAGCTCCTAGTGTCAATCCCTCCTTATGTTTCTCTATATATACAGGAGATGCTATAGTGTATTTGGATTCCTTGGCCTACTTTCTGTGGGCAGTGGCTGGACGGGGGCCAGCAGAAGCAGTGTTGAGTGAGGACTGGCTGCACGTGGGCCGCTGTGGGAGAGTGAAGAGAGAGGCACACACGCTCCGAGACAGGACAGGAGGTTTAGGTAGTGTTTTTGCTGAATGGTTTTAAACCCCTGTTGAGTGGTGTCCTTTCCGTTAGACTCCACCAGCTGTCCACAGAAACAATAACTAACTCACCACTGCCATAAAGAGCAACGCTGACTCATAATTTATCTTATAGTAACAAAAACGATGAAAGCTGTCTATGTTAAGAGTCCTTTTAACTGGAACAAAAATATATACCATTGACCTCCCTTAAAATGTGTTTTCCTTATGTCTAGTTTTATGTGAATTAATATAGTGTCACTGCAATCTGATATGGTAATCCATGCTCATGTTAATCAGGGTTTTGTTAACACGGTGTTGGGAGTCAAGTGGATCACTCTAGATTTTATTTGGATTGCAATTAAAATATAAACTTCACTATTCATAAAAAAAAATGCATATCTGTGATAGCTAATAAATGTGCATTAAATAAAAATGACTGTTCCATTTACGGTTGCACAGATTATAAAGCATTCATATGGAAACAATGAGGAGTGTGTGCTAGGTTGTGGTTAATTTGGCATTCTTAGCAGCCTATCTTAGCCCATGAGTAATTGAAATGCATAAGCAATACAAAACAAACTGTTTAGTAGAGGCTTATTTTTAACCCCCAGCTGTTGAGCAGGTTAAATTGGCTCTGATCACAGACCCTCAGAGCCTGTCACTTTGGCACTGCATTACACTTGCCACTCTCTCCAGCTCACATTTACAAGATGCTGTTTGTGCTATAATTATCACACAGCACACTGATGCAATGACTCTGAAACCGAATGATCATATAGAATAATATATCTTCTGGTGTCAAATATGAGTTACAGCAACTTTGTTCAATGTTCAGCAAATCACATATAAACTTCTTGATTTATCGTGTTCTCGTTGATTTGCAGCAGGGCATCACTCTGTCCTCCTGCTTTAGATGGATGGCAGAGGTGGAAAAAGCAAGAGAGCAAAGGGCAAAATGGAAATGTGGTGTTTTCTTTTTTCATTTTTCCTCTTTAAGCTTTGTCGAGGGCCTTGTACATTCATAAAGAATTTACCACCCAGCTATTTTTAGACTCTGCAGTGAGAACTCCTACGCTGTGAGAAGAGTGATGGCAGCAAGCATTGCTCAGTCAAGATCTAGCAGCTTGTTGTGGGAGTTCTGACCCATTTAAATGCTGTATTAAATACAAGCATATGCACCTTTACACAAAACTATATCCATTTAATAATAAGAATAATGCTCGGTGGGATCAGTTGTTGGAAGAGTGAGGAATGGTGAGGGCTGCAATCACTGTTTGGCTCATTAAAAAATCTATGTATATTTGAACATGTTGGCTGACTGACATGAAGATGCACTTATTCTGAAAGCATGATGATACTGAAAACAGACTGTAATTATGGTTAGAGACCCCTCATAAGCTCTGCTGAGATTTATAGTTTTACAGACCCCTTGCAAATTCATTCCTCCTTGTTGACACAATACTCATTGTATTATAATCCATATTCATGATTCCAAAATTGATTCAATGCTGCAAGAGTTCCTCTGGATTTGCATAACAAGCTTGTGGTCCATTCATTCACAAAACACAAAAACTACAGGGAAACTTTGGCCAACTTTGAGGTGCTGTGGCAGAGCGCTCACAATTGTGTGGACTTGATTAAATATAACATATTGCAAAAAGTGAATTATTCATACTATACTGCAGAGTGCAGACCACCCATATTCTTTTAACAGCAAAGAGGAAATCCTCCAGGGTGTCGTGGCTCTTTTAGGCCTCTGACTCTGCTTTTGTGTGTGTCATCGACTACATAGACATAAAGTGTGCACAGTGTCTGGCTCATTGAAGACCAGAGTGTACTGCTAGGGCAGCTCTATGTCTCTTCACACAAACACACACTGGTTACAGGCACCATTGTACCTCACTGACAAGGATCCTTTGTCGGAGCATAAAACCATCCAGTGTCAAGACGAGGATATGACAGCGGTCCCTGCTGCACTTGTTGTAAAGATAACAAATCTTCACTCAGGCACCCTTTTATGTAGGCAATAAGGAGGTTGAAGATGATTTATCACTCGATAAAAGGGCTTTTCTTTATTTGAACCGACATTTTTAGTTTTGTCTTTTTGCTTAATTAATCTCTTGGTCCTAGCTTTTGTTTTGACATTTTCCTTTGATTAGTCTGTATTGTATTCCTGCTGTTGTATCTTTTTGTATTTATTCTTCTGAAATTGGGAACATCCATTTTCTATGGACCAGCTTATTTTTTTCCAATGGTTCCAAACAGGGATGTTCTTGAGAGTTGGAGATTGGGTTTATTAAACTCCATTGTATTCTTACGTTGTGAATATACACAATGCAGTGAGACTGTGCCCATGTGTCTAACATTATGGTTTGTTTTTCTGTCTTTCAGATCATGCCCCCCAGATAGCAACCAGGTCTTCCTCTCCACTCCCCCTCCCTGCCCCTTGGCCCCCTCCTCTACCTTTGGTGTCCAGCAGCACCACTGCCACCTGCTTTAGCGCCGCCACCATGCCGCCCAGGAAGAGGACACGGCCGGGCCTGGGCTTTCTGTGCTGCTTTGGCAGCAGTGAGCCCCCAGAGATCAACCTGAAGGATAGTGTCCCCCTGCAGCTGCTGGAGTTTAGTGCACCCATGCCTCCAGCCGAAGAGCTGCACGCACGATTCTCTGAACTAGTGGTAAGTACATAAAAGACATGAGTGCATTTTTAAACAAAGGTCCAGAGATTAAACTTCATTCATAACAGAATGATATAGTAATAGGTAAATCTGCTGTGGATGAAAAAAGCATAATTAGCTCCTTTTAATTTTAGGTCAGTGCCACAGAAGGGGCCGTTCAGAAACAGTCATGTACCAAAATATAATATATAATTAATTCTTAATTCCATGCATCATACATTTTGTTTCTTGACAGTGTTGCTCAGTTTCTTGAATAGACAGATCATGGAACAGATTTCTGCAGATCTTACTGGGCGAATACCACTATAACACTACACTGCAGCTTTCCCATAATTCCCCATTCCATGCATTTCCAAGCTCATCACTTTTTCTATGTGCAGCATTCAGAGTACTTACTATCTCATAGTAGGATCATTCCTGTTGGCCCAGGATGCTGCACTGTATCACTGCCAGATTGGCTGTGTTGGCATGTACCCATGATGTGTGGTGGGATCAGGACACAGCTGTCAGAGTCCAGAGAAGCACTTTGGCATTCAGCTGCCAGGCAGGCTGGCCACTGGAACAGGGCTTTGCTGTTTCTGTCTCTTGATTTGCTCACTTCCTGACTCTAGCTCTCTGCTTTAAAAAACAACCTCATTCTTCACTCTGTTGGTCTGTTACCAATATGTTCAACAGCATTGCTCGGGACTGCTTCTGGCACTGTCCATTTCAGGAGAATGCTAAACCTCACCACCTGCAGGATATATCACTCTTCACTGCTGAAAAGTCCAGTCTGGGGATTAGGTGAAATTCCCTTTGAGACAGGAAATTATTTACCTTTATCAAGGCAGATGTTCTCCCTATATGGCCTGAATGTCTAGCTAATTGTCCTAAAGTGAACTGCATTTTTGCATTTAAATACTGAGGTTTAGTATGTCTTACACCAGCATTTTTGTTGGAAATATTGTTTACACCCAAAAGCAACCAAAGCTCACAGACAGAAGAGTGTTTAAGTGATTCTGAGATAAATATCTAAGCTACAAAAGTAAACAGATGAACAGCTGAGAAAAAAAGGATCCTTCGCTGATTTCAAAACCTCTTAACTTGCAGATTTGAGACCCCAGGGAAGGATTTGGCATTTTCTCATTGGATCTGAGCCTCTCCACATGTTGCAAATAGATTATTCTTCAGATGGTTATTGGAGCTACGTGTGATGGTTCTGTTGGGTTTACTCAGTTTGTGTTTAGGGTTATGTTTATGTCGTACTGTGGCATCTTATTATCAAATGTAGCACTAGTGGTTAAAAGGCTATTGATAGAAGGTTTGTCACAGGAATGATTATGTTCCACTTAGATAATCACTGAGCCTTGACAGTTTGATTCATGTCTGCTTAGATTGGATGAGCCACTGCACAATCTGCTAATGATGTTCATCCGTCTTTCTATTGGTCCTCTCTGTCTGGTTTAGTGTTGCTGCAGATGACACACAGACATATTTAACCAGTTATCCAAAAATGTGTAAAACCAAACCCCAAGATGGATCTTTATCTTGTAGCACCGTCTTTCAGAGCTGACAGAGATCTGTGCTATAGCGACAGAAATAAAGAAAATAGGAAATAACAGAACAGTGAGTGTTTCCGTGGCAACAGGAGACAGGGGTTACTGTTATGAAAGGCTTTTTTAAGGAGGAGCATGAGACTGAATGGAGCCTCTAGAGTGGGAGCGACAGATCTGGGCCAAACGGAGGAGTAAACTACCTCCATGTGTCTGCATGTCCATAATAGGATATTCACCCTATGAAGATATTGCACAGTGTTCACTTAGCTCATACTACTAATGGAAGATGTGGTTTTGTCACAGGCGTATTTCAGGAAGCAGTCTTAACGTAGCATAACAATGACTCTCTGTTGCTCTGTTTTTTTGTGGAGGTTTTTTTTTCACTTTTTCTTACACTGACATTTTGAAAATTGGTATCCATGTAAACTTGACCTATTGCATTCAAGACTATACCAACCAACACCAAGCCATGATAAAGAACAGAAGTTGCTTTGAACAAGAGGTTGAGAATGAACCAAGACCAGGAAGAGATATTAGGAAACTGTTTCTAAAACAACTAATGCAGCTCCAGTGAAAATCATTGCTTGCCTTTAGTGGTGGCGAAGGGCAATTGATATACTGTATGTGATTTAAAAGATTTAACTGGAAAAAATGTGTGTGCTCCTGGTTGTATTTGAATGCCTTGTTGGTGACACAAGACAATGTAAAATACAAATTTGATTCAAAGACAAATCAGGAATGTTTAAAAGTGTCCCTTTTCAAGAGCCAGTCCAGTTTTGAGTATCAATACTCATACTGCTCCTCTCTGCAGACTTTATCTGTGGAGGACAGCATATTGCCCTTGGACAGGATCCATTATACTTTCTCAAATAGTTTGTTAAATATGCAAACATTACTAGGTGAAATTCTCCCAATCCAATGTAAAATTTGACTGGAAGAAATCTCCAGACAGACCACATCAGACAGTCACATTAATTTAGCTGCATATTTAGAGTTAGCCACATAGTTTCCTGATAGCTAACATGCAGTTGTTCTGTTTCATGGATTAGAATTAGACACAAACTTGTTGCACTCATGGCTGAAGCTTGGCTGTCCTTTCAGGGCAATGACAGCTTTTATGTTGTTTATCGGGGCAATTTCCTGTTAATAACACTTCATCTGTAAATGTATTATTGCACACAGCTGAAGTTGACTTGGTCATGGTTTTCCATTGTTGGTAGCTGGTAAACCAAAAAGCAATTTTGGTTCCTTCAAAGGAAAGCCAAAGTGTGAGGTTGTGTGGGGACAGCCAGACTAACATTAAGCTGTTTAACCTCTCAGCTATGCATTGCTCCGATAGAAAACAGCACGTTTTATACTTCTTGGACCCAACTTTTAACAAGAAATAGATGTAAATGTGCAGTGGAATAAAAACAGTGACTGCTAGAAGGAGGACTGGCCTAACTCAGCGTGTGCTTGATTTGCAGTGGTTGATACAATGTGCTTTCTTATCAGAGAAGTGATATGTTAATCATGTAATTGAAACTGTTCAGACATATCTTTCACCCATTTACCCTATAATGTTGTGATTGGAGATAAGGATGTGATGTTGAGTCTGGCCAAATTGGCACAGTAGACAAGAGTGCACTAGGCCAACATCTGGGAAGGATACTGGCAGACACTAGATTAGAAGTCTTTGCTTTCTCTCCATCCTACCCCTGTTGATTTTCTATCTGCTTTGTCTGTCTGCCTCTTGGCCTATCCCGATACGTTATTCTGCCTCTGTTTTTCAATTTGGGCCAGTTTTAATCCAACCACTCTGGGCAGCGGTCCAGATGTTCAGTGTCTGTCACCATCTACTCGAAATGACTTCCAATCGCAATTTGTGGCCTCACATAAATTTAGTTCCTGAAGATGTGATGGTAAAATTAGTTTCTTTCATTTAGTTGTGTTTCCAGGAAAATCACTTTTTCAAATATAAATCCTTTGCTAATGTTCCCCACAGTTATATTTCATAAATCCTAAATGTGTTACATAACAAAATGGAGCCTTTGGGAGGGTTTTCTGCCCAGTGCATGCCCTCAGATGGACCTTTCTTTTCCTTTTTGTTTTCCTTCTCTCTCTGCATCCCTACTTCCTACTTCTATTTTAAATACAACTCTCAATGTCCTGAGCCAAGTTCATCATAGAAGTTTTGTTTTGACAAGAGGAGAAGCCGCATGACTCATCATAATGCTGCTAAATAGAGTGATTTTTAGGCTTTTTAGGAATATAAATGCAGCTCAAGAGTACACATTTTCACTTTGACCCTTTCTTAGTGAGTTGATTTAGTTTTTGGATATATTGAACTCCAAAACTAGACAAACATCCAGCATCATTAAGCCAATAATGGCAGCTACAGTTTCCTGCCAGTTCCCCTGAGGCTTCCTATGACTTCCTGCCATCTCACTTGTCTTTCCTGTGCTTTCCTGTTTGGCTCAGAAACTGCTACAGGATACGGCATTTGTCTTTTGTCAGCCATGGGACGGAAAGACATTTAAATGGACTCCATGCTGAACAGTGGATGTCATTCCTGGACCACACAGACATGGAGTTTCCTTAAAGACGCACACTGACACTTTCTCAATCGGCTGTCACACCTAATCCCACTCCCATGTCAGTCCCTCACACCTACTCATTTACTTTCAGCCTTTTCCTGTGGACCAGCTCACATTCAGGTGCCAGTTTTCCTTTCTCGTAAGGGAGGGACACGGATGTGAAGACCTAACATTTCTTAGTGAAGACCAAAGCCAATAGATCATGTCAAATACTAATGGTTCCTTTTTTACATTGACTTCCATCATATCTGACTGTTCAGGACACATTTTACAGCAACACTTTTTGGATTTGCACCCAGTAACAAACTCTCTCACAAGGGACTGTTATGTCTCATTATATATCTCATTCATCTGGCTTTATTGCTTCCTGAACAGCCACTTTCTCTTGGCACCTATGAGGTCAACGAAATGGACTCACATAAACAACAGAAGCAGATACTTATGTTTTTGGTCCAACTGTTCTTTTTTATGATACATTTTTATTATAGTTCTGTTCAGTACATTTTTTCAATAGGCGTTGGACAAAGAAACCTGAATGTGGTCCATAGGCCAGGCCACTCAGAAGCAGCAGGTGTAACAATATTAGCTTTGGTTTATATAAATTCTTCATGGAAACATGCTGGTGAAAGAGCAGAGGGCCACATCAGGAGAGTAAAGCCAAAGGGACTTTGGTTTTGTTTTGGAAGATTAGTGGACAGGCAGCAAGTTTCTTGGATGTTGCTTGGGTCATGAGGAGAAGCCATGTGATACCTGAGTGCACCGTGTAGTGGAAGGAAACAGTGGCACATTACATAAGATGGAGAAAAGGAAAAACATTCTTCATATGACATAAAACATGCAGTCCCTGGAATCTCAACCAAAAGTCCATTAGTCTGACCTGCCACTCACTTCTTCTCTTCCTGTTCACACTGTTTGACTTGTCATTGGCACTGTTCTATGCACACACCTTAAATCTTATATAAAGCCTTATGTAATGTAAGATCCATTTCTAAATGGAATTTCCTATGTAAAAACATCTTCCTGGTGTGGCTTAGCTGCTCTTTCCTACAACACGCCCCGCCGACACCTAAAACCTCATTTCATTGCTGATGTATATCCTTCTCTCAAGTATCCTCCATCCTTATAGAGCTTAAATTGAGAGCCTTGTAGGGGTTAGATGAAGAGTACCCCATCTGGTTTAAATTCAGAGATCTCATTGCTACTGATTATCATCTATCAGCAATGGCATCTTGGACAATAGTCAGAGACCCAAAGACTTGCCATAGGCCAGATATGGATTTACCATGTGCCTATCCGAGTCTGAAGATGTGGCCAAGTCAGTGCTAAAATCTGTACCAGAAGACAAAGTTAGATAAGAGACACTTGGCCACAGCGAGATGCTCTCTTGATAGGTACAAATGCTAGGGTTCACAGAAGCACAGAAGTAGCTCATGATTAGAGCCAAATAATTGAATCCATACAACTGGAGAATGCTTTGAACAAGGATTCGAAAGCCCTCTTGTGTTTTTTTCCTGTGTTAGCCCCCCTTGAAGTTCACACTCTTCACACATTACTTTTTTTTCCCCAAAGCCACAATAATGCAGCCCCTGGTTGTCTTGCTGAAAGGCCCGAGTGAGAGATGATGTCATTCTTCAGTGTTGGGATACTTGGAATGTGAGCCACCTCAGCCTGCCCCATCCAGATGAATGAATGAAAACAAGCCATGTGATTCCAATGGGCAGCTTAGGGGACCCCCACCTCTGGCACCAGTAGCCATCTTCACTTAGGGGGCCCTGCACTTCTGGCTGACGTCATGGCAGCAGAGCCATTATGATGAGATTAGTTTGATCTCCACACAAAGCCCTGCATCCTCTCTTTATCTACACCCCGCTTTTTAGCATCTACACTTTTCTATCACTTCTTTTTATTTGCACTTTCTTTACTTTTCTCTCTTACTTTTTCTCTTTCCTAAATCCTGATTTATCCACCCCTTTTCCTACTTTTTCCACTGTGGCACACAGAGACTTATTTCCTGGACTCATATGCATTTCAAAAGGTGCAGGAGGCTCCTTGTACCAAGCTGCAGAATTGAGCAGAGCAGTGGGGTGAATATTAAAACAGTCCTTACTTGTTTGTTGAATTAACTGCGCTCTTGTCAGACGCAGGGAAGGGTACAAATTAGACTATATTTGTGTCTTCTCTCTGCTAGTGAAACAGTTGACTATATTAAACACTACACTGTTTTATTTTATTCCAATTTTTTTCATGTTGTCATGCCCAAGACAAGATTTGAGAGGGAATCACATTTTTGAGTGTTAAATGTTTTATTAATCACCCTATCTAACAGAATTAATCATTGATTATGCTTGCAGATTTAAGACGTTGGAGTAAGATTAGAAAGTATTTGTCAAAAGTTGTTTTTAACCAGTGTGGTTTTACAATTGTTAATAGAAATAAACATATAAAAATGTCACAGTTAATTTTTAGTACATGTATCTTTGGCCCTAGAGCTTTTCCCATGGTTTCTTTGAGTTAAACTCACCATTAAAACTTTTCTTGCAGGATGAACTGGATCTTACAGACAAGAACAGGGAGGCCATGTTTGCACTGCCTGATGAGAAGAAATGGCAGATATACTGCAGCAAGAAGAAGGTAAGCGGATGTCATTATATGTTGCATCAGTATCACTTTCTGGCTGACCTTGTGCTCACTCTATCTGAACCCACAGTGAGCCCGCTTTCCAGCAACCAATTTCTGTGTTGACAAAAACAGTTTGACTTTACACTCTCATTATGCCACTTAGTTTCCTCCAGAATTTCCCATCTCCCTCCCCTTTTTGGAACAAGTCATTTCCTTTTGCTGTGCAATAATTGTCAACATACCGCGACAAGGCACTCGAACACTCCGGTTCACCCCTATATTGCGCCAAAACATCTCCTGTTGCCTGACCACAACAACTCTCATCTCACTTTGTGGTCACACATTCACCACCGAGTGACCTTGTGCTCGGAGAACTAAGGTAATTCTGCCCTCTCTGTCATTCAAGAGCTAATTGAATAAATAGCTGTAAACCGTCCCCTGTGTCTTTTTGCTCGTTTGTATTTTGGCTGTGGCTTAGTTTTGGAAGCAGTACCCCTGCTTTCGATGGGCAAGCTTAAATGATGTGATTTGCCCTGACAGCCTTTTTAAAACATAAAAAACACACTGTGCCTTCTGTGTTCACCTGCATGTGTCTGGGGATGGTTTATAAAAGCTGAATTGCTCTGTTTAGAAGGAAATCAAGGCAAGGATGGAAGTTGGACTACCGCAATAGTTTACAATGTAATGAATATCGGTAAAAATAATAATTATAAGAAATATAGTGTTTCTTTTAATGCATTATTAGAACCAAAAGATTTGTGATTTTTGCATAACCTGCATAGTTTAAACAGAAATTCATTTTTGGTGTAATGCATTTGCACATGTGAGCCCACATGAAAGTGGAATATGAGTCCAAGATCAGTTATTCAATATCTGAAATAACCACAGATGTTTATAAGGACTCTTAGTGTTGTAGTGGAAAGTCTTGGAAACAAAAAATTGGCAACATATTGGGCTTTTTGAAACCTAAATGGCATGTAGTGTGAGCCACAAAGGGTTCAAGTGTAGGATATATTTTGTTTGTCGTCCCCCCCAATCTCTCGGAGTCAAAAATCATTTCCTCTTCAAGGTTAAGCTGAAAAATTCACCAATGTTCAAGCCAGGAAACAGAGAGCAAGCGAAACTGGCTAACACTGGAAAGTCAGAGGAAAAACCAAACAAAACCCCTCATTCATGGACAGAGACAATGTAATGGAGGGAAATAGCAACCGGCGTGCAATGCTGAATAAAACTGGCAAATGTGGGCAGGAAGTTATGAGTCTGACTCTCACATGCACACTTCTACATGGACTACATTTACAAGTCTGCAAATGTACACTTAGGTTACTCAGACATAAGAAACAGTACTGGGCTGTGTTCCTGTGTGACATTGATTTGAATGGAGAGCAGAGGAGAGCAGGACTTCGCTCAGTCGGTCCTGTCGGCGACAAACAAGCCTTCCCTTGTTCGGCCAAACCATGGGTCCAGTTGTTGTGGTTAGATAACCACTACAACAAGGCCACAAAAGGACAAGCTAACTTTGTTCACCTGCAAAACAAGCTGCTTCAGTTTTTTTCACGATGTCAATCAAAAATGGCTTATGGGGTGATTTGTTTAACACAAGATATGATGAAAATAACACTGAATTGAAGTATATTGTCAAAGTAATATTCAACAACCATAAGCTGTTCCATAGTTTCAGTATTGTGCAGCTCTGATAATAAACTACATTAAGCCTCTGTTTACATATATGTACAAGTATCAACAACGGTGGCTAATTTAAGACAGCAGTGATAGAAATCAGGAAGCAAATTAGTGTAAATATGATCCGTGTGCACCATGGCTAACTAAACCAGGATGTCAAGGCATTAGATGAACCAACCCTATCTGTGACCTCAGCCACTTAGTCAGGGTCTATAGGTCATCTGTCTGTGTGTGTAAACATAAGGCAGTGTTTTTATTTGGTAAGTGGGAGAATAGATGTCCCTGTGGATGTCTAAGTCTCATTATGTAACAGATAAACAAATTTATGTGGATTCCTACCATGTGTATCTGTACACACTGCCATGGTTGTTTTTGCAGGCATGACCTGTGTCCATTTGTCCAAAGGCAGAGAACACGATGGTATATGTAATAGCTTCTGATGATCATTCAGTCTTCTGACTACCATTAGTAGTTCCGCTGTAATCACAAATATGTTAAAGGATGTCACCTGTCCTCACTTCAAACTAAAGAAACATACTGTATACTTATTATCTATTCCATATACTATTTATTCTGTTTCCCTTGCGTTAAAGATTATTTATTTTAACAATGGTACATTTATCAACAGTTGTCTAATGGTATCAGTTTCAGTCTTATCCTTATGCTTTATCCTCATCACTAATGTGACCTTAACATTCAGCCAGAACATGTTCTTAAACTCATACAAAGCTACCTAGCTACCTGTAGGAAACAGCGACCATTACATAACGCCTAGAATTCAATATCCTGTCCATTTCCTGCCTCTCTAGGTGAGATTTTATATCGTGGTTCCATAGATAAATATTCCCTGCAGAGGAATTGGCTCTCTGGAATGTCAGACAGTCCTTCTTGGAGCACATACTGAAAGATTTTGTGGTAACTAGTGGAGCGGACAATATATACTTGTATAAACATCCATCCAAACTGATGCATTCAGATGTTGTTTTTATAGGTATTGGATGGCTCATATGTTTCTACTGTATTATACAGGTGTTAAAGTGTAGAGACTGTATTGTACCATAATGGCATTCATACATCACTTAGACAAACTGGAGCGCTTCATTAAAACTAAAATCCTCTTATCTTCCAGTTTATCAGTAAACATTCTTTCTGTGTTGTTCCCTCCTGCTTTGGCCAGCATCTGAACATCTCCTCATAAGAGTCTGAAGAGCCAGGGTCCCCCCGGGCCTCTCTGAGCACATGGGAACAGATTGTGAGACAAGCGTCTCCAAAGAGATCTCAAAGAAACATGTTAGCATGTTAGTGAGAGGCAATGCACAGACTGTGGCCTGTTTTAGATGCCTTGGCTACTTGAATGAGCGACCAAGCCAAGATCTGGAAGTGAAAACATGTTGTGCTTAGATCTTACATTACACACGTAGTTCTGCAGAAAACATTAATGCTATATGAGTGCAGAAGGGACACAAAAAATTGCACATCCTGATGCCCGAACAGCTCCTCTTCTTGCATTAAGCTGTATTACTCATTACCATTTTACCTCCCACTTCGTTTCTCCTGATTAACACTGAATGGAAAACAGAAATTCCATCCCCTGTTGCTCTTAAAACTGGAAAGAATGTAACGCAACTAACACACGGGTTAAATTATCAGTGAAATCTTTGCAGTCTATGAGGTGTGTTGCATGACAGGAGGGAGCTAAAATATGTAATTTCATCTTTCCTTTTAACAGGTGCCTCTCCAAACACAATAACCTGCCAACAAATAATGAAATATCCCTGTGCTATGGATTTCATCTGGCATTTTGGCCTTGAGAGAAAGAATATATGCTTCAACAGATGGTTGTAACACCTTACAGAAATCTACCTGATACACTGCTGGGGATTCCTGCCCTGCACTGCTCCAACTCTGATTGTAAATCATATTTAATGTCACTAGACATGAGGAATGTACAATGTAGTGTAAGTGTGTAATTGCTGTAATAGAGCAACAGGGCTGACCTTAAACTGTCACAGTCAAACATGCAACTGGAACCTTTTTCTTAGAAGTAGAATCGCCCAGCCACCAAGAATTTGCATTGGTATTTTGTGTTTCTCTTATTTTACAAATAAAATAAATGCACATAATTTTTCTTTCCAGCACATTACATAAGAAAATAAAGTAGGAGTCGGGTTGGGGTGGTGGATGTGTATACAAAACCTAGGACTTTCATGTGGAACTGTAGAATGTCTGTATCAAGACACATTTCATCCTTTGGTTTGAAAGTAAATAAGAATTGTTACACACAAAAGTTAGACAAGTTGTGTATTTATCATGTTTTACTCATGCAGTCCTTATGTGGCTCTTAGACACAACCATGAATATGTTTCCTTTTTATCTTAAAATGCAACATGATAACAGTGATGTTAAAATATGAAATAAAAATGTTCATATCTGTAATCTAAATAAGATACATAATTTTTCCTCTAGCATAAACACAGTTGAAGCAGAAGCACACTATATGTGTTGATATAAATCTCTCTACACATGTGAACACACTATTTTGAGTCAGGTCTGCTTATCACAATAAGTAATACCAGTCATCAACTTATCTCGCAATGGTTTGATTTTAAAAAAGCAGCACACAGAAACCTTTCTTCAGAAAATCCACTTCTGCTGACCCTAAAAAAACTAACTTACTGTAGTTTTTTTTAGTCTTTTTTTTGTGTTATTTTTTTTTTTTTGTTCGCCCCAACACAAGATGACAATTATAGTACTTTGCTTCAGCTGTTAAAACTGCCAGAGTAAATGTTGCATTAGACTCAACATGTTTTGATGGGTGTGTCAGAGGCCCGTTGGTCCAGAGTAAGGCGGTTAAGTTGTTAATCTTAGCGTCAGGATCTGTCTGGCATTGCATCTTGAGCGTGTCAGCAGAAAAGTACGATCAGCGGTCAGCATGAAAACACAAGCTTAGTAGCACAGTGAGCTCCATTGTTTTTGTTTTATTCAAGCTCTTTAGTTTTAGGCTGAATGCTGCTGGCACCATGTTCTGCAGATCACAAATAGTGGTCATTCTCAGGCCCAAACCCATATACCACTGACAAAGAATCCAGTTTAGAGCCAGTTTAGTGTATAGGCTTTGTGTTTCCTGCTGCTCAGTTTATGTTCAGATCTCATAATATGTCTGGAGATTTAACTTTACAACACAGAATACAGATATGACTAGCTTATACACAGAAGATATTTGCTTTTGTCTGTGTGACCATGCCAATAATTAGGCATGTTATAAATAGGGTAATTTTGTTACATTTGATTGATATATTGATTTCTAACAAGATGATAAGCTCTAGTAGAAGCAAGAATGACTTTACTTAAAATAAGGTTTCTAGTACACGTCACAATTATGACATTATGTTTACAAATTGGAACAGTTGCAGAAGGTCCTATTATCTACTATGTTTGCAGTATGTCTACAGTACACTAAAACATCTATATTAATTGTTGCAATTTGAGTTACATTATAGGTCTAGCAGAGACTTGTGAGTCTTATCTTACTAAAGTCTGACTGCAGTTAAATGCAGCACACAGCACTTTGTAACGTTCGTTGACTTGCACACAGTAACAAGAACAACAACGTCCCCTCATCGCTTTAATCTCAGCCTAAACAGACCCAGATGTGAATGAGGAACATGCTCTCTGTATTCCCCTGTGCCTTGCTTGCTCGTCGCATCAAGCTTTTTCTGATTGGCCAGGACAAATTGATCTCAGATAGAGCTATTTGAAAACTATTTTGAAGTGCACTTAGTTTCTCTTGGCAATTACTCTTTTCCGTTGCCCCCTCGTCTCTTTGTAATAAAAACTAAGGGACTAGTCTGAGATGATTTGACCTAGTTATTACAGACAGTGCCTAATCCGTTTAGTGTTTTGGATAGACGCGAAGGTAGAAACCGAAACTGGGTATCAAAACAGTTTGTGTAAATGTTATATAGAAGGTAATATGACTTTTTAATAATTTCATATACTTATCACCCACTGTTAACACTCTAAACTGTAACATATATTTTTTGACTCACTGTTGTCTGTGTCCATCTGCAGGAGCAAGAGGACCCCAACAAGTTGGCCACCAGCTGGCCTGACTACTACATCGACCGCATCAACTCCATGGCTGCTGTAAGTTTATCTATCCTTTTGAAAAATACGTGAAGGTAATTGTTATTGTCTGATTCTTTATCTAAATAGTGGCCTGTCATCCTTTACCTCTTCTACACCCTCAAGTGCCTTTCCTGAGAAGTCAGTGTTTATTAAGGCTCTCAGACTTCTCTCTTGGCTCACTTTTATCGTCTCCCTGCTGACTGCTTGTTATATTCGCATGACCACATTCCTTCACTGTGACCCTAGCTTTCACACACACTGTGATGACAAACAGGCCATTTAGATGCTCCACATCTCAGTCAGTGAGAAACAGCCAGAGATGCAAGACAAAACCAGAAATGTTAATATTCATTATGATAAGAAGCTTGTATAACTGCCAAAAAAAGAGCACAAAAGTGTCACAAAAGTGTCACAAAAGTGTCTTCAGCTGTGACCTTGGAAACACTTAAGACACAAACACTGCTATGAGAGCATTGTTTGATTGTACACTTCACTGCACTGTCAGCCACTGGCTTCAGTGACATTTGACCCTGAGTCCTCATGTGCACGACAAGCTGGCTCCCAAATGTTTGTACATCATAAAACACGATTTTATGAGGGCCTTCTTAAGGGTGGCATGTAAGGTTGAAATTTAGAGAATGCTCCAAGGAATCCAGAAAGAACATCTCATGTGTGTAAACTGCCCTTTTTCCACTTTTTATGAGTTTCTATTGTTGATGGATTGACTTGAAGTGTTAAACATTCAGCTCTTTTTTTGCATGCCATAATTCAAATATAGAAAAATTGTAATGTTTTTAGAATCTGTTTATTGTCATGTTGTTTTTTTAACTGGAAAAAAAATACCCATAGCAACAACTTCTGTGTTGCAGCTGTTTTTGTTTACTGCCTCTCCTCAAGAGATGAGCTACTTCTGCACAGCACTGTACCTGGGCTTAGAGTTTTATGTTGTAGTCTGGAGAAAACATTTCTCAGTTTCTCTCTTACAGCCACAAAGAGACTTGCATGCATGCACAAGGGTTTAAGTGTAGTCAAGAGAAAGTGCTGATTTGTTAGTTGCCAAGAATCTGAGTGCTTTAGCAGTGCCTCTGTGCTTTAAGGTGTCACATAGTTATATTTGTATGTTATATTTTTCATGGCAGGACCTAGATTGTTGTAAGTTATTGCATATCTTTCAAGTAAGAATTCTACATGGTGCATATTGAGGCATATCTAATGTAAAAATGTAAAGACATCATTTGACAAATATGCTTTCCTCTTAAATCACCACACGAACCAGCTCCTATAATAGCTGTAAATAGTCCTTTACAGTAGCTATAACTGATTTTTGAAATTTCCCACTTCCATGTCCATGATAATATCTTGACAAGAGCACTTTTTTAATATTTGGAGTTTCTCTGCATGACTTCATGTCTTGGCTGCTGGTACACTCACTAAGAACAGCCCTTCTACAGTAGCTACACTTATTAGATGAGCTCATTTTTTGCCCTGCCGCCCACAGAGATGACTGTACAGTGTCTCCTGAATGTTCATTCACAAAGCTGTGTCAGAGCCTGGAGTTTGTTCATTGTAGTGTCTGCGTTGTGCCTCTGACATGAGTTGCTGTTGTCCTACTGTGACCAAGTGTGCTAAACCTTAAAGCTCGGACTTGGCTAGTGCTTCAAGTTTCAAAAGACAATGCAGAAAAGAGAATGGTTTACTGTGGGAAAGCACTATTCTAGACCATTGTTTGGCCAGTTTTATGATAAAGGCAGATTTTATGAGACATTATTGACTTGTTAAAGTAGAAAATCACATTAACCATGTCTGCATTTTATTTTGGTTTATTAGCTTTAGGCTCTAGGATTTACATGTGTTGACTCACCAGAAGGTTTCCTGGGACACATAAAAAGAACAGTTCATTACTGTTATTATTAACACTTGTGTGTTACTGCACTGACAAAAAAAACCAAGCCAAAATTAGTGAAAAAATATTCAGTTGGCTAAAAAGGCTAAAATAGTTATATGTAGCATTAAATCAAAATGTGGAGTTAGCTCTTAATTAGGTGGTCATTGTTAACTGAATGTAGTCATGTTATCAGTTGTCATGTTAACAGAGTCTGTCTCAGTAATGGTAATTTACCTCTATTTAGAAAAAGTTACCTCTTGGCAGACAAGAGCTCACATGTTGGACATTAAGTTTTTGATGAGCTGTCCTCACTCACTGTGTTAATAATGCGCTGATGATGAGCTGGAGGCAAAGCCCTGGATCTGGTGGGCACTTCCCATAACAGAGATTCAGGGAATTACCCTGTGCTGGTTCACCAACTGTTTCTTATAGCGTCCTCATGCTGGCTACAAATTAAAATGGGCTTACAAATAACAGATGTAGGAAGGAGACATTTGGCTAGACTCAATGGCCTGGTGAACTGGCTCACAACACGACCAAATCATTCATTCTCCCAAATTTCTTTTCACTATGAACATACTCGCTTAAAGAAACAGGAGCCAGAACTTTTACTTCTTGGCACAAGGGTCTCTGAACCATCTGCACTTGAGGCTAAGTTGACATGATGGATGTTTTGACTGCACTGTTTCTAGATTAAACAATCTCACACACTGGACAGAACATAGCTGTTGTCAGTCAACATTAGGCCAGATTATGTAGCTATTGCTCTGAACATTTTTACTCAGCATCAGGATTTTCTCCAGACTTTGACCTGTCTCTCTGTTTTTCAAGGTTTTGAAAGTAGGGTCACATTTTAGCACTGGAGTCAAGCAAATTATTAGGCAGGCAAAGTGATGACGTTACAGAGCAGAAAAGACACAGCACTTGGCAGGAACTGCCCTGGAAAAAGCCTGCAGAGGCTGAACAGAAGCCCTGTGGCCTGGACTAATAAGAGCACAGCAGTGCTTTGATGTATCAGAGAGAGTCTTATTCATGCACAAATGCACTGTATTCCCTCTGGCCAGTATTTATTTATCATTTGCAGAATTAGCCTGATGTAGCTAATTGTCTGCATAACTATATTGTTTTGCAATCTTTAGACTCTTTATTATAATGAACATGACACATGATGTGTTTGTATTGTGGTGTCTGAAATATAAGCCTGCTAATGAAGCTGATTATGTGTTGCTAATGCCAACAAACACTTATGAGATTAAATAAATATAAACAGCTGTCACAGAACACACTACTGTGCTACACCATTTTAAACCCAGATATAATTCAGTAAATATATTGAAATGGCTTTAGCTCAAGACAGACTTTCCAAATCATCAATTTCTGATATTATTATTATTATTATTATTTGACATGTAGATGCAGACCCTGTTCGCTTTTGATGAGGAGGAAATGGAGATGAGGAACAAGGTGGTGGAGGATCTGAAGACAGCTCTCCGAACTCAGCCCATGAGGTGAGAAATTCTTTGCACTTTTAATTAAAGACTTGTTTAATTGCATTTAATTGTTAAAGACCATCCATATTTTATTTTTTTTTCACACATGGATATCAGTGGCTGTTAGGCCTCACTTATCACCCACAAACACTGAAGGACAGACGGGTCAATAATGCAAACCGCCACTCTGCTTCTGTCAGCAGTTCGTTTAGAGCCGTCCATCAGACCCTCATGTGATGCAGTGGCCTGGATCAAAGAGGGCTGTTGAGTCAGACGAGACAGAAACTAAATGTGCAGAGTGATGTAACCTCAGTCTGGGTCATCCCTGGTTGTATCCCTGGTTACCTATAATTATAGCTAAAATTTTGGCAAATATTGTAGTTAGTCACAGTCTAAGGATGCTACTGCCTGTGCTTATAATAAATTAAATAAGTAAATATTACATGTTCACATCAATGCTTTTACGAAGCATCATTATGATAGTAGGGATTTTGTCTCATAATTTCAAAGTAGTCAGACTCATTGACATTTTTTCCAGATTTACTTCAAAGATGTACTTCATTCAGTTGGATTCTTTTCACTTGTGTTTTTGTCTGGGTTAACTATCGAGAATGATAACACACAGATCTTATGAATGATATCACATAGAGAATATGGAAATTAGGGGAAAACCTCTGTGATGTGGTCAGCTTATGCCAAAAAAGGTTACCTTGTACTTGACATGCCAGATGTCTGGGGAAATTGTAATATAATGTCGACGAGTGTCTCTCTGCATTGTGTCTGTGTTTTTGTGTGTAGCACAAAATGGTTTAGATTCATTTATGAGTTCATGGCAACATTCTGTTAAAACTTAGATTCATGGCTGCTGCTTGATGCCTGCCACTCTGAAGTCCCCTCTGGCATTTCAGAGTAGCAGCTGGCTTCTGGAGTAAAGAGGTGCCCTTGTGCCCTCAGCCCCCTCTGGAGGACCACGGGACACAAACACATGGTGACCATGGAGAGTGCCAGGCAGAGTGCACAAGAGCAGCACATTGTTAGTGGCCACCCACTGCTGCTGCCTTCACTTAGAGGCTCATTATGGCTCTGTGAAAACATACAGTGACATGCTCAGCTCACATATATGTAACTGTACACGATAAACAGTGACTAGAAATCAATTTATTATTGTGACAATGACATTACATTTTGATGGAAATGTTTATACTTTTAGAGATTCCATTTAAGCAAAAATATTTTTTAAGCAACAAATGAATTGCATGCAGCTGCAGCCAAAAAGTTTTTATTACTGTAATCATGACACCAGTCTAATCATGTCCTAATGTCTACACATAGATGTACTTAATTACAACCAGGCAGGGGACCTTTTAAATTCCAGTAAGAAAAACACTACATTTTCTCTGCCAACAGACCGTTTACCAGTTGCTCATTTACTCTTATAAAGCTCAAATGAAGCTGTTACAAAAGAGCCATACCATGTTAACACATGCTGACTGTCATTTACATTAATTTCAGATTAACTTGTATTTTTTTTTAATTAAATATCAGCATAATTTAATATGAATATTTATTGGAGACTTCAAGTGTGTTTTCCAAGCACTGATGACCTATTGAGCCTTCAACACATCTGCACTAATGTTTATGTGTTGTGTGCATTCCTGCGATGCAGACGTGACGCTTCTCATTCTCCTGTCATTTCCTCTGTCGAATAACTGCAGGATGACAGGAAATGAAGCTTTTGAAAGGTCAGGAGGGCTACACTGGCCCAGAATGCACTGCAGTTCTAGTACTAAAGCATTGCAAAGGTTCCCAAAGCTGCCCTCTGTAATGTTCCTCCAACAAGAACATTGACTTGCGTCCATTACTAGAGTCAATAGCCACCACCACATGCAAATATTATCTTTTAAAACATTAACTTTCGGCACTCACTGATCTTGATACCTGTGTTCATGTAGCACTAAGAAGTCTTGGATGGAGAGATGTTTTCATTTTTTGGGGCCTTTTTCTCACCGTTTTGTACTTAGTTGTACATAGTTTTTTGGAAGGAAACTTAAGACAAGGTTATACTTTGTCTTAAATTAAATCTTGCACACGCCTCTTTTACCTTTGAATTGTGTGTGTTGTTTTGCAGATAACATGACAGTTTAATATTTGTCTTTGTGTGCTTCTGATCTCATTACCCGTCACAGGTGGACTTTAAAAAAACATGGTCTGCTGGAGCAGTCAAAAATATTCAGACAGATTGATCCCAACCTAATCTATTGGACCTCATATAATATAAACTGTATACTGGACGAGCGTGTAACAAAGATATTAAGTGAGTAAGTAAATGACAAAAGAGACAGGGGGCACACTTCTATCTATGTGTGTGTGGAAATGTGCAGTTGATCATTTTGTGTGGTTAGGCTTTGAAGTATCAGTAAACTATCTAGGGGTCGAGTACAGTTCAAAAAAGCCTAGTCGGACAGAAAATTGTTTTATTGGACATTACTCTGTCCTGCTTATTTCCAACTTTGCCTCTGGTGGAACGCTTTTTTTCTTTTTATATTATAAAAAGCTTAATCAGATCTTCCTATTCAGCTAACCTTTGACTGTCCTTGGCCCTTACTTGGTGCACACACATCAAGATCACTTTATGCTTTATTTTTGTTTAGTCGTTACTCTTTCCAACTTCTTTCCTCTGTCTGTCTACACAACTTGTGCGCCTGGGTGTTGGCCATAGTTCATGTCTTATGCAACTGTTTTCTTGCTGTCCCCGGCTTCTTGAACAAAGTCCAAGTTGGTTTTCAAGTATGAAGTGTTTTTAAAGGTAGCTTGCACGCTACTAAGCTGAGCAAGGATCAGTGGACCAGAGATGACATTGGGGTGATGGGATCAATTGATTCAAGTGCTCTCTGGAGAGAAAAATCAGGATTGGGTGGTTGTGAAGAGAAGATAAATGTGAAGAGAGTTGGATATCAGCTTACTAGAATGTTTTAATAATAGTACAAAGAATTAGTGACTGCTGAATGCCTTTAGAGGGGACTTGAATTTGGGATTTCTCCTACTGTATACACTCACTGTGTGTGTATATTCTGGCACGCTGTCAACAAACCAACACAGCAGAGTAAAGCAGGCAGCAAGTGAAGCCTTGAATCCAGTCCACCTTTTTGAACAGAGACTCCAAGAACAACATCTATCACCATCTTATTTCCATGCATTAATCACAAGGATGTTCAGCCTAATTTCTCCTTCAGTATGAAAGCCCTCTCTGAGGTGGCCCCGAGATTCATGGCTGCTGCTGTTTTCCAAGGAATTCCCTCTGATATAAGATGTGTAACTCTAACACTTGGATAGCTCCTTTTCCAATGTCTGTCTTGCATCTGAATCTAGTCATATCTAATTTATTGCTCTTTATTTTCAGCACCTTGCTGTTAGCAGTGGATACTGAAAATGCAGCCTAAACAAGAAGCACATTGTGTGAAGGATTGTCTGTTCACTGTACATTGTCCAAAAACCTGACTATATGCTTGCGTATAGGATAAACTACTTGATCTTATTTCACCACTGTTGGAGATCAGAGGATTATGTGTCATGGAGAGATTTACTGGTCATGCTGTGTAAAGTTTGAGTTTGTGTTTAAGAGAGGGTTCATCTGTACATTGAAATCTGGTATTGATTGTGTAAAGGGTCCTGGCCTCCAATATACAGTAAGATAATGAGATGATTTACAGTTTAAGTTGTTTTGTTCCATGCAAAGAGCCAGGACAGCAGTGGGAAGGTCTGGAACTTGGACCGCATCTTTCCGACAGTGTCAAAACAATGTATCTGTTACAGTGAGGAGCCATAAAATGTGGCTTCTTAGTCCCATTTCTTTGGTTGTTTGTGTTCAGGCCCTATTTTCTTCACACTGATGCCTCTGTCTTTCTGTTCATCCTCCTTTTTGTGTACGTGCTCTAACAAACACTCATTTGTTACCAATAATTTATGCCTGTGAGAAATCTCAGTGAGTGGGAAGGTCATTTACTATACAGATGTCACATCCCACAGTGTTTACATGTCCTATCTGTCAACACTGTCTCACTGAGAGGTTAATGACTCCTTCTAGTTACTTCTGCTAATCAGTTGTCTGTGGGATTCTTCATTCATTTGGATGTTTTGGTCAAAGATTCATTGTTTTCCATTTAAATGGTGAAAATTAAACAGATTAATAGCAAGAACTTTGTTGTTTTATGTGGTATTCACCAGATAACAACTGTAACATCTGGGATTCAGTAGAAATTGTGAAGTCTAGTATAGCCAAGAACAGATTTTTAGTTTGACTCTAAATAATACCATCATAAACTCACTGTATTCTTGTGTGTCCTTAGGTTTGTAACTCGCTTCATCGAGCTTGATGGTCTCACCTGCCTCCTCAACTTCCTGCGAAGCATGGACTACGAGACATCCGAGAGTCGCGTGCACACATCGGTCATTGGTTGCATCAAAGCGCTGATGAACAACTCCCAGGGCCGTGCTCATGTCCTGGCCCATCCACAGAGCATCAACACCATCTCACAGAGTCTGCGCACGGAGAACATCAAGACCAAAGTGGCAGTGCTGGAGATTCTGGGGGCTGTCTGTCTCGTCCCTGGTGGACACAAGAAAGTGTTACAAGCCATGGCTCACTACCAGAAGTATGCTGCTGAGAGGACTCGCTTCCAGGTGAAAAGAAATAATGTGAAGTGTTTGTGGAGTGCAGACAGCCGACACGTTCCCTGAATTGTGGCTCATCGTGTGTCATGGCATGTGAAAACACTCACTCAGCTTTTCCTAGAGACCCAGGCCAGACAGTGATTATGAAAAACAGAACAAATATTTGAGAGTAATGTGCAAATAAAACTGTGGTCATTTTGATTAGTTGTCCACTCATTCTGAAGCACCTCGCAGAGTAAGCCTCAGGTTAAGTCAACACAGGGGCTATATTAAAGGCAGGTGAGGATACTGAATGGGGTCTGAGAGTTATAGAGGTCATAGACTGACTTTGTGGTGAATCAGGACTGAGTCAACACGCCACATCTCACACATCAGCCGGGGGCTTGTGGTAAATCATGACACCTCATGCTAAGCTAACACTGCACGAGCTGTGAGAACGAAAACTTATGAGGCCTTTTAATGTTGCTTTGAGTTATGATTAAGCTGTTCGGGTATGTCGGGGGTCACTGAAGGGGGTGTATAGGCTGTCAGAAGTGAGAACACTGACCTCTGTGGTAATGGCCTTAGTTTTGATATATGCATTTTCTAGTTTACCACAATGTCATGTTCCTTTTTCTTTGACCCAAGTGGACTTTGAAAAGTTATTTAAGCGTTCTTGCTGACTAACCTTACCGTATATCCCAATCACACAGACTCTATTAAATGAGCTGGACAAGAGTACGGGCCGCTACAGAGATGAGGTCAACTTAAAGACCGCCATTATGTCCTTCATCAACGCGGTGCTCAACGCTGGAGCTGGAGAGGTCAGAACCAACACTTAAGTAAACATCTATCATTTAGCATTTAGCCATTGCTGGATGTATTCCAATCTAATCAAATCAAGCAAATGAAACAAAACAAAACATTTTCATGTACCAAATGTTGCATTATTTCACATTTTTAGGACAACCTAGAGTTTCGCCTACACCTAAGGTACGAGTTTCTAATGTTGGGCATCCAGCCAGTCATCGACAAACTCCGAGAGCATGAGAACGCCACACTGGATAGGTAAAAAAAATACAGAGCCCAGGTTTATAGATATCATGGCATTGTGTATTTAAATGGCTTTATCTTTCATTGAAACTTCTTTACAGGCATTTGGACTTCTTTGAGATGGTGCGAAATGAAGATGACTCTGAACTAGCCAAAAGGTTTGATATGGTAAGTTGTAAGTTGTCTAATGAGAATGAGAGTAATTGTTTTGTTTTTACAGTATTTTTACTGAGGTATTGTTATTCTTACTAGAACCATGTAGATACTAAAAGTGCTGGTGCCATGTTTGAGTTGATCAAGAAGAAGCTGAGCCACACAGACTCGTACATGCACCTCCTGTCTATTCTCCAACACTGCCTGCAGATGCCCTGTAAGTAGCTCAGTTGAAAATAGATAACATCAGCACTGCACTGAATCTGTATTATTTGATGTAACACTCAGCCATTACCCCTTCTCCACAGATAAACGCAGCGGTCTGCAGCACTGGCAGCTTTTAGACAGAATCTTGCAGCAGATTGTGCTCCAGGACGACAAAGGAGAGGACCCAGACGTTGCTCCTCTCGACAACTTTAGTGTTAAGAATATCATTCGCATGTAAGTTTCACACACCCAGACAATAACATAATCAGAGAGTGGGTCTGAATAGATATCAAGATATAAACTCATGAGATTGGCTACAATGCACCTGACTACACTGAGTTATATGTATGACTTATCCTTTTTTTTTTGACGTGTTGCACTAGTTGGTAATGTCAATGAATGCTATTGCTCAGGAAGGTGAAGCAAAACCACAGCAGCAACAGGGGTTTGAAGGTAGAATCGAAGGAAGCCACAGCATGAACCGGTTTGAAAGTGGAAGCTACAGATCAAAAGGAAGCTGCTTTAATCACATTAGGAGCCAAGCCAGTCAAGTCAGCCATGTTTAGGTGCAGCCTTGAGTTCTTTGTTAAATGTGAAACAACACTGAAGGCCATATCAAGTTAAACTAATAATCTTGATGTCTGTTAAGGGCACAGGTTTCAAAAACTTTAAACGTTTTGTGTCTTATTTAGACCTTGTCAGTAGAAACATAGACTTTGGTCAACTTGAAATAGAAATGTGAATTCATGGTTTGAGTCCAACAGTTGCAAAGTTGGCTGTTGCTATGCCAATAATATGTGTATTACTTATAATAACTTTGTTTTTGAAAAGCTTGAGCAAGTAAGCAAGCTTACAATTGCCCTTTGAATGATAGTAACTTGAGAGTGGATTGATCTGCTATTCAAATGAAGAAATCCTGGCTTCTCTGAGGATGCGCTTCCTCATCAACCTTGATTCCCTGCTTCACTATTTTTATTCTCTATTATGTCTGACTTTAGAAGCCAAAGTGTACACCTTGTTCATAGATGTTAAAGATGTTCAAAGTTGGAATTTAGAACTTGTCCAGAGAAAATAATGGTGTGTGCTTCTCACATGTTCAGCTTCTCCTTTAAACATTCAGCAATTCTATTCTTTCACTCTCTTGCTTTCTTTTCTCCAAATATATGTTATTTCTAGGCCTAGTCTCAGCTTGGTGATGTATGTGTTTAGTCTGTGAGGTTAAAGCGCCATATAACATGTAGCAGTGTGGCGTGGTTGGCTCCTGCTCGTGCCCTGCTCACTAATTCAGGCACCATTGTTTGTGCAATCAGCAAGCTGTAGCTGTGTAAAATACTGAACTTGGACACACCATCTGAACGAAGCTGTCCATTACTGTTGAGCACTGATCCATCACCGGGTCAAAACGTATTGCTCACTTTACACTACTGCCAAAGCCTTGTTGTGTTTCCATAAACTCTTCAAGAGTAAATTATGCCTGCAGAAGAATGTATAAAGTGAGATTTTCTTGTTATTTTGGCTGTGTGCTACTTAACGGGTGAAAGTATGTCTCACGTCTTGGCGGCTCTGAGAGAGGGACCTTAAAACAACTGTTAAAACAGCTGGAAGACAGGGTCATTTATCATTTGTGGTTGCCATGAAGACGGTACTGACGACTCGCACGTGTGCCTGACACAAAATGAACACTCTTAAACATGTTCAATTCTTTGTGAAAATATTCTGTTCCAAAGTGTTTTATTAAATGAATTGGATCTACCGAATAATTTGTGAGTGCTGTTAAAAGCAGCGCTGACTTTGTAATCACATTCAGTTGCAGTCATTTACTCAAGAACTTGAGAGACACGTCTGATTTATGACTAGTTTACCTTTGAATTGCCTTGTAGATGTAGCGCTTTGTCCTTGTCTTTTGGAGCTTATTCTTTGTCAGTGGATACTTTACTCAGTGAAACATTTCTCTTCTCTCAACTCCAGCCAAAGCTACAGCCGAAGCTCAAGGTTCAACTTTCTGATCATTTGTTGTCTTTTTTTTTTTTTTTTTTAACAAATTCTTTCCTTGACTTTATGTTAATCTCATATTTCTCTCATGTATAATGTATCTGACAGCTGTTTATTGTCTATTAAACAGTTAACCCAGTTTGACCAACCCAAGTTAACTTTGTAATTAAAGCAATAATATTTTACAACCCAGCTTTAAGAGTATACAGCATCAGTTCAATCAATGCTGAAATCAGTTGTATCAGCCCCTAATAGAGATAATCAATTTGTTATCAATATTAAATGATTGCTACAGTGGAAGGTTATTTGTTTAGCCTTGATTGGACTGCAGCTGCTTCCTAACACTGATGTTTGTGCAGGGCTCTGTGTGTGTGTGTGTGTGTGTGTGTGCTGTTTTTTCTTAAGGAGTTGTTTGTTTCTCTATTACAGGTTGGTAAATGAGAATGAGGTGAAACAGTGGAGAGACCAGGCAGAGAAGTTCAGGAAAGGTAGGTCACAGTGCACTCTACAGGTTAGATAGAAAAAAAATACATGAAATATTGTTATTCAAAACCAACATGGTGCTTTCACACATAGATTTTTTCTTATTCTTGTGTCTCCACCATTCATGAATAACTTTTCCCTTTCCCATCCCTAGACCATGCTGAGCTGTTGGCTAAATTGGAGAAAAAGGAACGTGAATGTGAGACAAAGACCCAGGAAAAGGATGACATGATGAAGACTCTAAACAAGATGAAGGACAAACTCCAGCGTGAGGGCGTGGAGTTACGCTCAGCCAGGGAACAAGTCCTGGACCTGTCTTCACGCATCAATGACATAGCTGTAAGCTGCATCATGGGTTATTTACACAAGAAGTAATCTTTGCTTTCCAACAATGCTGGGTGAATACCTCATGTGAATGTACAGCAGTGAGTGTGGCTTAATGAGCAATTAGGCTGCAGCTGCTTGTCAAAGCTCATTGCTAATCAACAACTCATGCGCTAATAAACTTTAACACTTTGGAGACTGCAGCATGCTGCAATTAATATGCTAACAAAGCTCATGACTTCAGATTTATTCAATTATAGGACATTGAACATTGAACCGATCCTCTTTGTATGACTGTATAGTACTACAGTTAGCAAACAAGTATTTCACTGTTCAGGCAAATCAAATATCACTTTAGCTTTGCTGCCTTTTTCCAGTCTGCTGTGCCAAACCCTGGGTTTAATGTCCCATCCACCATCCAAGCCACACCCTATTCAACTGGATAAACTAATATTATACTAACACTGAATCCCTTTTTACCTCAAAATATGGAGCTTGAAAATAATAGCCTCAAATTCATTTAAAATGGTTTCTTGACATGAAACTGGAGGAATGCCCTCTCTCATCAGAACACATTACTTACCAGCACCTGTCACAAGATTCAGAGTAATACAGTCAGTCCCTTTTTGTCCTTTAGTGGGTATACATCCTGAAAAGTGACTCAGTAATGTTCTGTCTTGTTTGTCTCCACTTATAGAGCGGCAACATGTGTTTCCCACCACCCCCACCCCCACCTGGTGGCCCTGCTGCGCCTATGATGCCACCTCCACCCCCTATGATGGCTGGGTTACCACCGCCTCCTCCGCCGCTGCCGGTTAGCTGTCCACCTCCTCCACCGCCTCCACCTCCACCTGGAGCCCCACCACCTCCTCCGGGAGCACCACCCATGTTTGGAGCTCCACCACCTCCCATACCCTCCTTCAACATGGCTAATACCCAGCGCTCCAAGTCCATTCCTCAACCTTCTCATCCTCTGAAGTCCTTTAACTGGGCCAAACTAGGAGAGGTGAGACAACACACAACATGCCTCTGGAGTCAGAAATGCAGCACAAACATAAAAAACCCTTTCTTTTCTTTCCGCAGAATATGATCAATGGCACTATCTGGAATGACATTGATGACCTGAAAGCTTTCAAGATTCTTGATCTTAAGGACATAGAGAAAATGTTTTCAGCCTATCAGAGGCAGCAGGTTTGCATTTATTATATTTATACACAATTTGATGGCTTCAGTGCACTGTGCAGTTTTGGTAACAGCTACAGTGTATTTTTGTAGAGTCAAACTGATTTCTTCTCAACATGTGTGTAACTGTGAAAGTGAGAGTGATTGAGTTGAAGGCTGTAATGTTTTCAGAGGTCTGACTCCAGGCTAACATGAGCAGCTGCTCACTACTGAATGCCCTACTGTAGAGATGGCTCAGAGCTTAAGCTTGGCCATAGTGTCTTTGTGGTCAGTTTTTGCAACTGACTGAATCATCACGGGCTCATGTTTCATGATAATACAGAGAAACCAGTCACTAGCAATAGTCACGAGTTGACATAATACAGGAAGGGGATCTTCTGGACTTAAATAAAGAAGCAATTGATTAAAACATGCTGACCCAAAGACTAATAGGATAATTGTTTCCTTTTGAGGTGACACCAAGTATACAGTAATGACTCCCCTCTGAGCAAAAAACTAATTACATTGTGCAATTCATGTGAGCATTTTAGGATAAATTGTATAAACTGGTGTATTTTACTGCATCAAATCCATTTTAAATGTTACAATAATATGTCTCAATTACCTTCTTGTGCCCAGTAAAAGATTTTTTACTGAAAGTATTAAAGTTAAAAGAGGCTTTAGTGTTGTCACTAAAATAGCCTTTATTCATTACCTCTTTTTTTTAATAAAAGCACAACTAGTCTTTGCTGTGTTTTATTAAAGGGTGATGGATCATTTGAGGTAGTTGCTGACAGTGATTTGCTGTGGATATTTATTTATACAGTGCAGGTTTTTATTGGCTTAGCCAGTGGTTAAATGCAGATCTCTATGGATCTAGCCACAAAAAATCCCAAGATCTTTCTGGCTTTGACAACACTGGTTCCATTTGGCAAGAACCACATTCAGTTAAACTGAACAATAAGGCAATGTTTATACATGGCATAATTGCATTTTTAGGTTTGCAGTTTTGTTTAAATTTGCCCTCTGTAGGATTAGTTACCACACTCATTTTTCATTTTCTTGTTTTCCCATGTCATGACAGATGTAGATGCAATCAAAAGAATATATTAAAACAATCATGACCTCTTAAACCCAAATAAAATACAGACTTTCCACTGAGAAATATTTTAAATTACAATCTTTACTCATGAGCCCTTGATGATTTGGACAGTGTAGATAAGAGTTGTTTTTCTCACAGAGAGCTTTTCAGCTTTCGGCTTGTAGTGTGCATAGTTGTAGATCTTTGCTCTAGCCTCAACTTATATTTTCTGCTTGAAATGCTAATATCTGCATGTGTTTTTGATTTGTGTGTGTGTCTCTCTCTGCACTCTCCGATTGCCTGCGCAGGACCTGCTCACTAACCAATCATTCAAACAGGTGAGTTGAGGTCTTCCAGCTTCTCTACCATGTTTACCTTCATTGCACCGTCCCTTTATCTTTGGCTCTGCAACAACCAACCAATTAAGAACATATTGTTCCATATAAAGTAAGACATGATTGATATGAAACAATGTGAGACGTGGATTGCAGTTTAGGTCATATATAAAAAATGATGGGACAAACAGACACTTTTTATATCATTGTAATGGCATTACATGAAAAAATGTTGTTATAAAAATCAAAGCAATAAAATAGTGCTTGCTTTCACTTGTTGGCTGTATTGCTTGGCCATGCGTGGGCAGAGAGGTCTTAAGCACAGCCAGTGAATGGGAGTTGCCCCCCTAACCCAGCGCCAAACCAGAGTTTGTTGCCAGACTATGCAGGTCAATGCGGCCATGGAAAAATGACATTTTCTTTACAAGCTGCATCTGTTTTACATACGTCATACGCAGCAGCCTCAAGAAGTTTCTGGCAAGCAGGAAACCAGCTTGGATCATAAATAGAACATGCTTAACATGCAGCCCCAACTAGCCTCTCAGACATTTATTTTTTCCTCTTGTGGATTTTTTAAACTACATTTGTGTGAAGTTTAAAAAAAAATATGGTTTGCCCAAACTGCTTTTTGAACAGTGTTTCCTGTTCCTCTAAGAAAAGTTTATGGATCTTACTGCTTTGTTTCTTCTCTGGTAATTTTTTAGAGAATTCTGTCCATGACCAAATTTCAGGTTTTACAACTCCTTTTGATATTCACGTTTTATATATACTTTTATGCCCATCAAACAATTAATTCCAAGGTTTAGGATTCAACAATACTTGCATTGTGACTTCATGTCATGTTCATAATGCATGCCACCTCACACTTAGACTAATTGACTGCAAAAGCAGGTCATGGAAAGTGGCCATTGGCCAACCATAGCATTTGAGTGTGTGCTGCTAGTGTTCATCAGCCCTTTTTAAGAGTATTTCCTTTACTTTAGTCTCTGTCCAAAATTAACACATTTTAACATTTAGAAGGGTCATGTCACGTTTAAGCAGCATGAAGATGTCAGCCAAATGGCAGAGGTAGTGTGTTAATAAAATGTGTTGTTTCTTTGTTTTTGTCTTACTGCAGAAAGAAACTGGTTCTATGGATGACATATATGTCAGCACAAGGAAGGTCAAAGAGCTGTCGGTCATCGATGGCAGACGTGCACAGAACTGTGTCATTCTGCTTTCAAAGTATGTCCTGCAGCTTGAATTATAACATATGTCAAAGAGAATGAACATCATACATCTGTAAATTTGATCATTTTTCCACAGACAGTGTGTTCAGTGACACAGCAGTCACCGGGTCAGGGTTTAGACATAACTCACTCAGTCAGACAGTTACTTTTTATGTCTAGTGCACAATGTGTTTTTAATGTAGCGCTTGAGAGGACATCTGTCAGCCTCACTGACTTTTTTACTCTTTATATTTTTGAAGGGAAACCTAGTGATATGATTTAAACATTTGCAGATGGACATCTATTTTAGATGTGTTGACCTCTTTCCCTCTAAACAAAAGAAAACTAGTTTTATCCACATCTGTGTGCCCGTGAAATTTCTCAAATCAATCAAGATGCATTAAATTCTCCTTTGAGGAACACTATATGACCTAGATTGAATTACCATCTTCTCTCCCCTCTTTGTACATCTTTAAACAATAATAGTCTTAGGCCCAGTCTAGAGAATTTAAATCCTGCCCCCTTTCTTCACAGATCAATAACTAGGCTTCCTGAGATCTCTCTCTGTCTGAAAACACTGCTGCGTAGACCATGAACTCTGTTTTCTGTCAATAGCAAAAGACCCAGGGGTACAAACTAGACCAAAATGGGGTCAGCGTTGGGTCAATATGGCTTTGATGTACAGGCTAACAATGCTAATATTGATCTAACCCAGTACACTTAACACTGATCACATGCACTCAAAACAGCTGGCCAGGGTCCCGGATGGCCATAACAGTCCAGACAAGAATTGGTGGTGTCCCTCACAGTCCATTAAAGATTTTGTAATCCTTAATGGACTAAGTGTTTGTTTGTAACTGAAGTCTAATCTGGAAATTGTAATCATTCAGTCAATAATTGTTATTAATTGGAACAAATCACACAGTGTATAATTATTTATTTCTATTCACAGGTTAAAAATGAGCAATGAAGAAATTAAGAGAGCTATTCTAGAGATGGATGAGAGAGAAGAACTTGCCAAAGATATGTTGGAGCAGGTAAAGGATAAAACCCAATAACTATTACATATGGCTCAGTAAACTGTCAATAACTAAAGACATGTCTGGACTCTGGACACTCTTTACTGGGTTTAATGACGGTTCTGTGTGTTTATAGCTGCTAAAGTTTGTCCCAGAGAAGAGCGACATCGACCTTTTGGAGGAGCACAAACATGAGTTGGAGCGGATGGCCCGCGCTGATCGTTTTCTCTTTGAAATGAGCAGGTACACATGCTTGGCCCCAGATGGTCGGCCATAACTGCCATTTGCTGGTTAATCTTGTATTGTGTTGTTATACTGGAGGCCCAATAACTGATCAAACTCAATAAGTTCATGAACAGTAAAGAGAGGCTGAGATAAAGAAATTATAGCCTGGGCTGATCCATTGCTAAAGGGTTATCCTGCCCTTTACAGATCCCAGCTACATCAGAGCTTCGTCCTTTTTCTTAATCTGCTCCTTAAATCGTTTAACAAGATATTTAAGTTTATTCATTTCTGTTCTGAAATAGAGCCTTGTCTAGTTTTCCACCCATTCATTACATTTCATTTTCCTATTTCCTTTTTTTTACCATTTAATATCCATAGTTCCTCTTTCAAATATTCACTGCTTCCTTTAGTAAAGGTTGAGGCAAGTTTAACCTATTTGTCAACTTCTAAATTTGATTCAAGCCCAATTCGACAGTAATGGAAATTGAGACCAGGACTTTTGAATGATTGAGTGGCTTCTAACTTTAAACAAGCTGCAGAGACAAATGTAACTCTCCCTCCTACATTTTTGTGTTTGTCTTTGTCAGAATTGACCACTACCAGCACAGACTGCAGGCACTGTTCTTCAAGAAGAAATTTGCAGAGCGACTCGCTGAAACCAAGCCAAAAGTTGAAGGTAAGGACAGACACTTAAGGGGCCTATAAAAAGTTCAAACAAGCATAGACTGCGCTTTAGTGTAATACCAATTCTTATTTGAGTTATTGTTGTGTATCCAAAACCTAATTTATTCTTTTCCTTTGAGCCTTAAATCACAGTTGATGTTGAAAATGTTCTCACACAAGCAATAAATTATACAAAGAAATCAAAACGAAAGATTATAGGCCCATGCTGCATTCATATTGTATACACTTGGACGTTTACAAGCAAAAAAAACATGTTTCGAACACTAAACATGTCAGCAGACGGAAGCTCTTTCCTCCACATCTTTTGACAGTATCTTGTGAAATTCATGTGCAGAGTAAGTATTCTCCCGGCTGCAGCCTTCTCTCTGTGAGCCAGTCTTCAAGTTGCCAGGGAGCCTGTTTTGGAAAGCTGGCCCATGTTGAGAGGGAAGCGCCTTTCTCATAAATGCAACTTCAGAAAGCAAGTGGCTTTCAGTGATAGACGTCTGTGGGAAAGCGGGTGTGTCAAAACTAAGCTGTCACAATCCAGAGCTACTTGGAAGTCTTTTTTCGAACTGAATGCATTATATGTGTGCATGATTTGTATCAAGGACCTGCTGACTGACATAAGCCTCTTTGTCATTTCACTCACTGATGAAAATGGATATAAATTCATAAATTGCTTGCCAATGGAAAAAGGGATCTTATTGTAATGCTACAAGTTTGCATTTTGGTTCAAGCCTTCAAAATCACCTCCAAATGCTCCTAAACCACGCAGTTTGTTAATGCCAATAATAAAGTCATCACATCTTATTATTCATGTCATGCATTCTTGACAATATTATATTTCCCTGGACCACCCAACATGTTCAATAGAGCATTTTGAAAGATGGCATAGAAGAACACAGCCAAAAGAGCAGTTGTAGTTCCACAGCAGAAGGAGCTCAACAATAACAATATGACTGTAGTTGATGATTTTTACATTCACACTGCCACAGGAAGCACCTGCACTTTGCCAAAGGAGTCTGGACTCACGGGAGAAGAAATGAACCTGTTCCCCTGCTGTTTTAGAGATAAATGGAAGAAGTTGATGGGTTTCCCCGCTGAGCAGCACAGATACTGATCAATCATTATGAAGAATGTTAGCAGTAAAGGGAAGCATGAGAAGCTTCAGGTTATGTACAGTCAACGCTCTGCTTTGTATCTGTGTCAGTCGGGCTGAGTGGAAAAGCAGAACAATGGTGAAGCCAGTTTGTTATGTGTAATATAAAAGGTGAAGTGTCCTCTGCACACAGTGCGCATGTATCTGTCAGTGTATAACATATGATCTCTGCAGCTGTGTCTCTTATGCTTATACTTCTCATCCTGCAGCGCTCCTGAGTGCTTCCAAGGAGGTGGTTCGGAGCAAGCGGCTGACTCAGATCCTGGAGGTGGTGCTGGCCTTCGGGAACTTCATGAACAAAGGCCAGAGAGGAAACGCCTACGGCTTCAAGGTTTCCAGCCTCAACAAAATTGCTGACACAAAGTCCAGCATAGACAGGTAAGGTTCTGTTCAGCCAAACTTAAGACACAACATAGAGCATATGTACGTGGCTGGACCCAACATGACATTTGCATTTCATGACAAATTTCTGTAATGAGCATTGAAAATAGACATCTTTGTATTTGTTTAGTAATCACACCACAAACTGTGACTACACATGTATATTAAATTAAGGTTGTATATTTAGTATCAAATTAGTCTAAACTGTTTTTTTTATGTTTTTTTTATAAAACCATGGTGACTGTACAAACAGAGACTGCTACCCACAAGTACAGCACCATTTTCCACTGCTCCAAAGTAAACTAGAAATACCTTTAAGTTTATGCCAGCACTTCACTTCCTGTTTGCCTCTTCCAAGGCATGATGGGAACTGCAGTACAAATCCCAAGATATTTGTCCCCGTTTGGCCTATGTAAAATGTTTCCCCTGACACAAAGACCAAAAATATTTTTCTTTTCTTATACAGGAGCCATGCACAGTAGCCACCTTCAAATGTTATTAAAGATGAAATAAACATGATTTGATTTAGTTTTATGTTTGGTTTATTGTTCACAACAGGAATATAACCATGTTGCACTACCTGATCATGATCTTTGAGAAAAATTACCAAGACACGCTGCAAATCCAGTATGACCTCAGTAGTGTCCCAGAGGCTGCTAAAGTCAAGTAAGTAACGCATTTTAGCATTTTAGACTCTGACAACATGTCAAAGTGATATATAAAGTTATCCTAGAACCAAACAAAGCTGAATTATGTCTCTTGTTTGTTTGTTAGTTTGGCAGAGCTGGAAAAAGAAGTGCACTATATCAAAAGTGGACTGAAGGCACTTGAGGCGGTGAGTTGCTCTGCATTGTGTCACGTTCCATCCCAGCGGTTATTTGACTGTCTGTAATTATGTTTTCGAGTACAGCAGAGATGGACAACAGGGTGAGGTGTTTAAGTGCTGGTAATGTTCGGTGAGAAAGTGGAACGCCACATGACAGACTAGCACCGCACATTAAACAGTGCACACAAAGGGCATTTTGGAAGATGTTACAGTAGTGTGAAAGGATAGAGTAGCCAGAATCAATACAAATCTAAATTATTAAGAGAGTAGTATATATCTGGTTTATAGTCGTTTTGATTTATTGCAAAACTTTATACAAAATCTTCCAAAATATTTACAAACACAAGGAAAATAATAATAAGCATATAATATTGAAATTAAAAAAAGTGCAATCTGGATCCACAATGCAAGGCATCTATAAGTTGTTCAATAAAAATAGATGAAAAAATACATCATAAATAAATAAATGTATTTCATGAAAAATAAGTAAAAAGTTCCAGAATATGTATGTACATCATTGCACTGTACAAAAATATAGATAGATAAAATTATCTAGCAACTAATCACTTACTACTGTACACCATGCCTTAGAACTTTCATTTTAACATATTGAAAATCACCCTGAATGTGTTTTCTGTCCGAAGGAGCTGCACTATCAGCAGAGCAGGACAAGGGAACGTGGCGATAAGTTCGTGGCAGTAATCGGAGACTTCATCACCGTAGCTGGCTTTAGTTTCTCTGAACTGGAGGACCAGCTGAGTGAAGCCAAGGAAAAGGTAGTTACACGCTTAAACATCCACTTCTAAGCACATATGGGCTGGGATTTGCACATGTGGGTGGCTTTTCTGTTTACTACGCCTTGCCAAGTCTTCATGTTAGACACGAGGAGAGATGAAGAAAGACCAAACTCTGATGGGAGAGACTTAAAAAACCTTTTAGTCCGATGCAGCAGGGGAAACCCATGATAGTCTCTCATTTCGTCTACTTCTCAGTTTGTCTCTTTGGCTTAGCATTTTATATCAACACCCCCTTCTTTCCTTACAACTGGGAGAAAAGGCCTACTGAACCCTGCTGGCCCACAAACTGATGTATTGTTGGAAATATGTAAGCTGAAGGTATCACTGGGACTTGGAGAGGATCTTGGAGAAAGACAATGTTGAAACGATTTATGGGAACGCTGAATTTGCTGACCTTTGGTGCTCTGTTCCACATTTACCATCTAGATGATGACACGCTAGCTGCAAAACACTATGCAGCATCCAAACGTTATATTAGAACAGATATAAAAAATATACAAAAGTGCAATGTTAACGTCAAAGGAAAATAACGGGAGGAGCTGAGCCTTCTGTAAAACAAAAGAAGCTGTGTTTGCTGATTCTCCTCCTTACGTCTGTGTGTGCGTTCTGTGAAGTGGGGAATCTGACGTTTTTACTCAGCATGTCAAGGCTCTTTGACAAGTTTCCAGCAGAATGCAAATTTGAAGTGCGGGTGTGTGTGTGCTCTTTCAGAATCAAGGAGGATGACTAAACAGCAAAGTCAGTCTGTGAGGCCTCTATGGCTTCTTAGCAACATCCTGTATCCCTTTGATAGTGTGAGATTGTCTGTACATATACTATGTACAGCTGCTTACATTACAAAGGATTACAGTTTAAAGAGGTCATGTGGGTTATAGGGACAAAGGTTTCCAGAGGAGTGCAGGGATTTTTCTTACATCCAGAGATGGATGGATTGGTCAGGAATTAGCACACTGTACACAAACAATGACATTTTCTATCCAAGAAGTCGGGAGTCTGTAGATTTGCCGATGGACCAGAAGAAACATTTATGAGTCCCAGCACTAAACTTGGCATTAAAATTCAGATAGAAGTGAATAAAGAGAATAAACATGTTTGGTGGATAGACAATAATTGCACTGACAATACAATACATGGCGGTTCCTACCCATTTATCGAGGGTAGTTTTGGGGGCCTCATTGTGGTTGTCCCCATCATGACGGATCTGACTCATCCTTGCCAAACCAAGCACACATAGGCAAAAGAGCAGTAACAGAAAAAAAACTGTAAAATCTTTGTACTGTAGCTGAAATAGGCTAATTGAATTTACAGTTCAATAAGCAGTGTGTGGAACAGAAAGGACAAGGACAGATGCACACAGACACCACACGTCAATTCTTAAGAGCTCTATTACAGCCAAAAAGACATTTAGAAAGTTGTTTACAGTTTCCTGGGATTTGAGCTTTGTTTAACTTTATTTCCCCTATTTTTTTGTAATGTGTGTGTGTTTACTCATTTAGCACAGACCCAGGGGGACGAGAGGAAACAGATTTGACCAGACACATAATTACAGGAACGAGAGGGATCGTGGCGGTGGTTGCCATGGTTGCCAGCCCATAATAACAGGATGGTTTAGCATCCTCAGAAAAGAATGGGTGCTTCATAGCGTAACACTTGGGGCCACATGGACTGTCCAAACCTCTCAGAAACTGAAGTGATGTGACACTGTGGAATCCCTCACTGAAATGAACACAGTAGTGTACACTGAATATAAAACTGCTCTGAAATGTTCTGATTAGTCTGACGGTTATGGGTGATATAAAAAGGCAAAAACAGTGCTGTACATTTTGCTCATTGTGTCTTAAAAAAACATAACTCTACCTGACTTTTATTAAAAAATGTCAGATACATACACTTTTGTTCTGCCAGACTTTCCTGAAGCTTTTCCAAATGTCTTGAGAAAGATCTAATTCTTTCAGAGGATGAGCCCTATGTGTTTTATCCTGAATGCATAATTTTGACATGGTTTGTTGGACAGATGACATCTGATTACATCTAAACATGATGTTTCTGTGCAGTTTACCAAAGCTCTGAAGCACTTTGGGGAGGAAGAAGGGAGGATGCAGCCAGACGAGTTCTTCGGCATCTTCGACACTTTCTTGCAGTCTTTCAGTGAAGCAAGGCAAGACCTGGAGAACATGCAGCGACGAAAAGAAGAGGAGGAGAGAAGAGCTCGGATGGAGGCCATGGTGAGAAATAGATTCACATTATCCTACATTGTCATCATAATCCCTTTTTTAAAATGCCCGTCTATGATCTAACTCGTGTTGTCACTATAAGCACTATCAGCATTTGCTAGATATTTCTCCTATAATTTTTATTTTATTTTCATACAAATCATACTAATGCCCACCTGTAATCTAATGTCTTCCCCCGCCGTCCAGCTCAAGGAGCAGAGAGAACGGGAACGTCGGACCAAGAAGGCTGGTACAACAGAGGAAGTCGGTGGGGAGTTTGATGACCTGGTGTCAGCTTTACGTTCCGGTGAAGTCTTTGACAAGGACCTAAACAAGTTTAAGCGCAACCGCAAGCGCTCCGTCAATCAGCTGGTGGAGGGAGGTGGTGCCCGTGAACGAGCCGTCACGAAGGTCAACTACTAACAAGAAGGACGAAAAATGTATTGTAAAAAAACAGAGCACCAACATTGTGCTTTTGTCTGTGTCTTTAAACACAGACTGTACTGGTCACGTAGACTGCTACAGTGTTGGAAGGATGCAGACACTCCTCTGCTTTACATGTGAAGCTATTTCCAACCTGTTTGTCCAGGATTTTGTGATGATCCATGTTGCTTCTGAACTGATCCGAGGACACCTGATGAATTGACAGACAGACCACTGTGACACATTATCCTTGGATGATTTACTGTTAGCACTGTGCTCAAAGTGTTGACTTTAATTTCCTGTTGCTCGCTCCTTTTTCCCCATAACCCCTGGAGCTGACTAATCATATGCATTGGGATTAACCAGTCACACTGTACATAGTTGAAGGCCAAGTGACTGAATGAAAACATGAAAGATGTAAAAAAAAGGTGTCACCACAGAAAACCGACGGATGAACAGATGGATCAGCATTGTTTCCATGCATACAGATTGTACACACAGGCTGAAAAGAGAGAGAAAAGATTAAAAAAAAGTTGCTGGAATCTACCCCATTGGCTTCCCTAATCAAGCCAACCACATACATTTACAAATAGCCAAGTTTTCTCAAGGAAATCCATTTTGATCCACAACCTGACACATGCTAAATGTGCCACAAAGGATGAAAGAGTCACTTATCCTCTTGATGTTTTCTACATTGGTCTGGCATTGACCAGGGCCAAAGCAAAGAGAAAACAAATGTACATGAATTAATACAAAACATACTGCAATTAGGTGTGTATACAGTACATATATATTTATATTTAGATGCAGACAAGCTAATTGCCAAGAGGTTTTTCTATGTTTTCATGGCATTTTTGTTTTTTTGTACACACAATGCATTATTGTACGTTGGTGTTGCAAGTTCACATTGATATTCAAGTGAATTTCTATACATTATGCGCTTTATGTATAAAGGTAATTGCTTGCCCTTTTCACACCTCTGCACTGTAGCTTTTTTCTTAAAGAACTTTACCCAAACCAGGCCATGTCCTCTGGGAAGTACCCTCTCTGGTCATCAGTTAGCAGGACTTATGCTCATGAAGGAATGCCATATAGGAATTTATGGTTTATAAATATTTTGCAAGTCAAATGTCTTTTTATAGGGAATCTTACTTATTTGCTCTATGGGTCTGGTCTATTGGTGCTAAAACATTTGTCATACAGAGGATGTACCCTGCTTTAGCTAGTGCTTGATTTCATTGTGATGTGGATTTCACTATTTCTGTTCATATTTATTTCAATCAGCATATGTGTATCACAGTGTCAGGATCCAACATAGCACTTAACGGCTTGATGCATGTTTCAACATGAAAAACGTAGTGGAAGTTCTGTCCGTCATTCAGTTACCCCATATGACGAGTAAAACACAGTGATTGATTGACATTGTTAAACTATAGCAGTTTATATAAAGGCTGGTTTTCTGAAAGAGATAAAGTTGCCTGCTTGAGTATGGTTTCTCAAAAAAAGGGCTCTCGTATTGTGCTGTGAATTGAAAAAGAGTAATGCAGACGAGAAGAGAGGTTTTAAGTGTGGTCATTTCATTCTGTTTATCAGCTAATTATTTACTACCACTGTTTTATTCCATTCCATTTAGATACATACTCACACACAGCAGATTATAAGATGATTGACTGTCCTTTGGCTAAATTCAAATCAGAGAAAACCACATAACATTACAAGCACTGCCTGTGTTTTATTCTAAAATGTCCTTGACATCATCATCAATGAAAAATGTTCCCACTGCACTTAACTTGGTCTAAGCACTTGGTTTTCGAGTCAGTAAGGGCAGTATAACATCTGTAATCTGTCCGTTTTCAGTAAAATGATACTGTATTATTGTCTCATATTTTCATGCTCCTGATATAGCCTAGTATAAAGTATCTTGATCGTTGGAACAACTTGGGCGCCATCTTGTGGTGTAATATATCACATGCAGTAGCTTTCTTCATCCATGCTTTAAACGGGTTCAAACATGCATAAAATGTGTCCTTTTTCGTTGAACATAACCGTATTTACATGGCCCTTTGCAGTTTCTGCAATTTTTCATGTCATGGCATTTTAAAGAAACAAAAATGACTGGAAGAGGAGTGCTAAATTCCTTTGTCCCAACCTTTTGAGATTTTCTGGTAAAAAACAAATAAATTCAGACACTCTGTAAAAAAAAAAAAAAAAAAAAAAAATCCATAAAAGGGATTTTTTTCAAATATTGTTGCAGCATCTTAGTCCTGTTTTATTTCTTTTCCTCAGCACCTTTCCATCCCAGGCTCTCAACCAGACTTTGGCAAACCTTTTAAACCCCTAACCCAGAGCTGTAGTCTTTTTTTTAATTAGTATAGCTGGCTCTATTTACTGAAGAGTTTTGCATTGTCAGTATTATTTCACATGTGTATTTGTTACATGTTCAGCCATTGACTGGCAGATTTTGGAGGGTATAATGATGGAAATCAGAGGAATGAAATTAGTAACTGTTTAATGCACTTTTTTACTATGGGACATTTCCAATTGCAGCGCAGTTGCTCGCTTGGTGTTGGATTGCCTCTGGATAAAGAAGGGGTGCAATGAAAGAGTGGCGCGCAAAAAATAAAAAAATAAAAAAAAAAGAGAAAAGAAAAAAGAGCGAATGGGCAAGTGATGTCAGGAGTATGGCAGGGGGACAAAGAGGTGAGCTTTTGTTTATAATAAAGGGAGGGAGATGTTTCTGCCATGTCTCTGTTGGTACATGCACTTGGCATTGACTTGCATGTATAAACAAGGTGCACACAGTTTTTGTTCTGATTTAAGGCTTCCACAAGAAGTAATGCTTGCAACACAGCCAACCTGTTACCTGACATCAGTGTGTACTGCCTGAAAAAAAGTTGCACCAAATTTTTGAGGTTGTATAATTGTGAGGAATCAGTATTTTTATGGTTGGAAAAAAGTATCTTCCACTGAAAGATGTACAGTTGGAAAAAAGCATTTTGTACACCATTCTTGATGTTTGATGAAAACATTAACACATTTGAGGAATGTTCCATTTACCTGTAAATTATACCTCTATTTATTTGCCTTATTTAGTTTGCTATATTTTGTATGTACACACAGCATTACAACAAAATGTTATATTAAAAATATGAATAATAAAACTGTGGTCTGTGTATGATGGATAGACTTGTATAAGATGAGAATACTTTTTCATTTCTATATTGTTTTGTATTTTTCTCACCCTGTGTCCTTTGTAGGGTTACAATAAACTTTGTCCCTGAAACTAACACCTAAAGTGTTTCTTGTTTTTGTTGTTTGTGTTTTTTTTAAATAATGACAGGTGCAGACATTCACAGTCATATTCCTTCCTTCCAGTCATCTGTCATGTTACATATTACAAAAATCATAGTCATTCCTATAGATAATGTCGAATTACTAATTACTGTAGCATATCAGGTTAATAGGAGAAATCACAGCTTTTCACTGTGAGGTTAAGAGTTGTGTGTGATGTCAGCAGTGAACTAAAGTGAATTCAATATCTCAGCAAATCTCTGAAGACCAAACCTCGTGCAAGAATTGTCTTTTATTCATTGTCCTCTGTGCCAAACAGGAAGGCCTCAAGCTCATCCTCATCAGAGATTTTGTTTTCTTCATCATTTTCATCATCTTTGACGTTGCTCTCAACAAGGATGTATCTGGGCATGAGTTTCCTTCCCACCTAAAAGATAATTAAAAGTAATAGTTGAGCATATTAACAAAACTGTTAGAACGGGGGGCAAAAAAATTCTGAATATATAAATATAAATATATGAATATATAGTATTTATATATTAGCTTGAGGTACTATTGTGTAACCCCAGTTCTCTGTAATGCTTATAGGAAAATAGTTTGTGTTGTCAAATAAATGCCCAAATGACTATTTAAATGTACTTTAGGTAAATTCAGTTGAGAATACTTTTTTCTTAGTGTCGCCCAGGGATCTTTGCATGCACTTCTTCAGCCTTTCCTTGTGTTTCTCTCTTTCCAGTCGCAGTTTCTCTTCTTGCTGCCTGTAATCAACATTTAGGCAAAAGAAACAATTTGCTACACAAATATTAAGTATTATTTAACAAAAACAAAAGAAAAATGTAAAAAACTAAGAAATCCTCTCAAGGTAAATTTACACATTTCATTCACTAGGGGTTAGATAAAACAACTATAAGATGAGAAAATAAAATAAATGGAACAGACCTGCTTCTCTTCTCACTTTCCTTGATCCTCATTACAGCTGCCACAAAATCCTCAGGAATGCTCTCAAGCTGCTCTAGAAGTGTATACATACGGAGCTCAATGTTGGCCAGCATCTCCAAGGTGCTGAGGGTGGATAAGTTCTTATCCACACAGCGCTGGTACGCCTCTAAAACCTTCCCTGCCAAAGCATTCAACATAATGTCCTGAAAAAGAGGAAGCAGGATGCAAGTCTAACAAATAATAATCCCACCTCATCATTTCTGACTAGTATTTATTTATTAATCACCTCATCGGCTGTTTTTAGTGAGTCATGGAGAAGAACCCTGTGTTTAAGCTTGGTTAAACTTGTCTTTTCTCTGTCAGCTCTGTCCTTCATGTCCAGTGTCTGCAAAGTGACCTTATCTTCATCCTCTTTCCTTTACACAGAGACAAGTATAAAAAGTAATTCACACATTTTAGCATGTTATATTATTATATATATGTTGGACTGCATATATGTTGTATTTTAGCAAACCACTAAACCAGCAATTAAACTTCACAAGCTTACATCTTCTTTGTTGTGATTTCAATTAACTGGCTTAGCTCCTCCAGCGTTTCATCCACTTTGGTGGAGTTTTGAATGAGAGACAAGTTTTGCTCAGTGAGCTCTGCCATCACTTGCAGAAGCTCCTGGGGTTCAGAGAAGTACAGCACAGGTTCATCCTGCAGGTATGACCGAGATAACACGTGTAAAATAAGGCTAAAAAGTGAATTATTCATGGTAATAGGGCCTCACCTTATCTGCATTGTCTCTATTCAGTGTATAATGTCCACCACTACGAGGACAAGAATATATACATCATGTAAGAACAGGGCTTTACAGTGTTACATTTAAAAAAATCAGAGAGATAAAAATATTTCTGACAATGCTGCTGCTTATTATTAAAATGACTAAGATTTTGATAATATTATGCAAACAATGTGTGATTGTACATAATAAGTTGATAGATGTTTTACTATATGTTGTTAAGAATTACAAAGATTCCAGTGCTCATAAGAAACCATTTCTATACTATGAAGTAAAGTAACAATTTTCATGCTTGGTGTGTTGATGTATCCTTACTTGGTGGTAACATTTGTGGTCACTGTGTATGGGCTGGGCTCTTTGGTGTCTGAACCTGTGTGCATATCATCAACAATAAAAACATCAAAATATGTTTATCATATTAAGAAAGCAAATGCTCTTCATCTCACTTACCTGCATTGAGCTGTACTTGAACACTCAAAGCCAACGCTGCTTGAGCCTCCTGCCACTCCACTGGAGACATTTTAAACACAATGTCCTTGCAGTGTGTTAAATGACTCAGGACACCCTCAATCCTGTCAAGTTCCCTGTGGAGATCAAACCATAGAATCTGCAAATTGAAGTGACATTTGGCTCAAAATCTCAAAGTTCTTTATAGTTCTGTGTTAGATACGAATATCAGCTAGTGAGATTTGGTTTGTTTTGGTTTTGTTTTGTTAAAAGCATATTTACTGATAATCTGTAACATTTATTTTGCCTTATACATGATCTATTTTTCCTAATATACCAATTGGCTGCTGGATTAAGACAAAACATTTGTTTCACCCTTTCCAAAAGTGAAAACATCACCTTGAAAATACAAACTTAAAGCACTACCTCTCAAGGTTCACTTTTTCGCCAGTTAACTCGTCAATCAAAGCATTCTGCTCAAGTTCAGTCTTTGTCGCCTGCTCAAGACTGTCCCAAGAGAAATAATACATACATACAATGATAATGTACAGACATCATTTTTATGTCATGTTTAAAATATAGTATTTCTTACCGTGTTACAGCGTCGGTGGATCTTATCCTGTTATTACTGAGGAAATCATCAAGCAATTTCTTGTCAGTCTCAAGGAATTTGTAGAGAATATTTTGATCAAACTCCTCTGTTTCAATCAAAGAGTTTGCGTTTTTTATTTCTGACAGTGATAATGCTATAGACATCTAAACAAAAGGAGCACAGCAGATAAATAAAAAAAACAATCAGTATAACACACAAAATGTTTTCTAATTGAAAAATAAGTTATTTACCTCAACTTTTGCCCTTTCCATTTTATAAGTAACAAGCTCATGCCTTCTGGCCTTACTCAAATTTATTTCTAAAAAAAAAAGTACAAGTAAGCACTGTCATACTCACATTTCAAAACTGGTGAACTAGTGTGGACACTTACCTTTTTTAAATGACAACCATTGTTCGTTAATTGTCATCTGCTTTTTTACTTCCAGTTTATTCTCAGTTTTGTTTGCAGGATTAACAATTAAATCCCGCCCATCCTGAAAACAAACCAGTCACCAGCAATGTTTGTGTACTTTCTGGTTTTAAACTGCACACTGATCTGCTTTTGTCACTCACCTTAACATTCACAGCCATTCTTTTACTGTTTGTTCTTTTTTTGTTTTTAAAGGATCCTGAGTCTTATCTGTCAATGCCTACACAGAAAACAAACAAGATATGAGGAAAAAGAGCATTTCATGTTTTTGGCACCCAAAGTTCATTAAAGGCTGTTTATTGTTCCAAATTCTAAAATTGCTATAAAGATGAAAAAAGTCATATTCAGCTATTCCCATTCATTGATGAAGGGTATAGCTACATCCTGGACAAGCACCATTTTTTTTTAGGTAAAGTGATCATTTTCAGATAACACTAGTATTTCTATGCTAAATAGTACAAATTAACAGACAATCCACCAATTTTAGGATTTGCACCTTTGGAAATACTCTGCCTGACTATAACTGTCCTGCTGCAAACATGGAACTTCTCAATTCATCAACATTTCCATTTTGTGTTCGTTTATTGGATTATTGACACAATCATCTTCTCAATATTTCTCATTTTTTTCTTACTTACCAACGAAAACCAGGGCAGTCAAATAAGCTGCAAGTTAGCTTAGCAAGTTTAGCGTAACTACAATTAAATGATGCACATAGAAACAGAACATGTGTTTTTGAGACAGAATACATTCAATCATTCACTCTGGTTCCAGTTTGTATTTTTGTAATTTTTCCTAATAAATGAATTGAATTGCAGGTATTTTCTAATTTCTGTCTAATTTCCAGAAAATAAATTATGAAATGTATTAATTTATTAGTTATTTTAAAAAAAACAACAACAAAAAAAACCCCCAGTGTTAAACAATTTTGATCTTGCTCTTTATTTGAAATGTGTTAGATTATACAGCAGCAAATTATTAGCATTACTGCAACCTGAATAATGGCTGCATTCAAAATGTCAAAAAGACAATCAAATCAATATGTAATCAAATCTTCTTTGTAATTGCATTAATACTTCATTGCGATATTTAATGTGTGCTGCACTAGCAGAAAGATATAAAGGCTGGATGAAACCACTTTCTCCATCCTATAGACACTAAAAATGTGTGTCTGACATGATTGTTTTTCTTAGTTTTTGACTTTGGCACATTTTTGTGTTTGTTTTTGTCCATGCTCAGCTTCCCAGATTAGTCGAGTTGTCATCGCCGGTGTTCAGATGCCTGTTGAAGTCCTTTTTCCCACCAGTTTTACTAATTAGTTTAATGTCAGTGATGATAATGTTATGGCTCACTGCTTTGCACATGTCATAGATGGTCAGCGCAGCCACAGACACTGCAGTCAAAGCCTCCATCTCCACTCCCGTCCTGCCTGTGGTGCGACACGTTGCAGTGACGATTGCTGCATTCTGCACCTCATCGAGTTCAAAAGTGACCGAAGCATGGTCCAAGGGGAGTGGGTGGCACAGCGGGATGAGGGTTGAGGTCTGCTTTGAAGCTACAATTCCAGCCACCTGTGCCACTGCTAATGCGTCACCTTTAACCAGTTGGTTCTCCCGTAATCGTGAGAAAGCTGTGGGGCCCAACAGGACAACGGCTTGGGCTGTGGCCGTTCGACGTGTGGGAACTTTCCCACTAACATCAACCATGGTTGCACGTCCTTGGGCATCTGTATGTGATAGCTTAGCTTCTGCGTTGTTTTTTGTGTTTGTAAATGCATCGGCCTGATGGTTCACTGACGGTCTGAGTTTAAGGTCTTCACTGGAGCTCTGACTGTGGCATAGTCTAATACTCTGGTGTAATTTGGCATTAAATGGTTGTGAGTAATAAATATGTCCTAGGGTCTTGGCTGAAGCATGAGGACCTCTGCTTTGTGCAGACCTAAAGTAGTCCTCATAAGCATAGTTCATGACATTTGTTTGTGTAACACTTGCAGTAGAATGTAAGTCTTCATTTGATTTTTCATTGCTGATAAGTGATCTAACAGGCCCCCTCCTTAATGACTTTTGGCAACAGACATGGGTGGTACTTTTTAAGGCATTGTAATCATTAAGGCACAAAACACCCTCTCTATTAAAGACATTCTGGCTGACAAATGGCCTGGGGTGTGCTGTTTGAGAGAGGAATGCATCATCTCTGTGCTGGGTAATTGTTAAGGAAGCCCTCAGGATGGGTTGCAGCTTACGTGTATGCCTTTGGGACATGGGACCTGCAGGATAGAGTGCATAGACAGGAGCACTGCTTAACAGAGGCAATTACATTTTGTAGAGTTTCACACAGTGATGAATGTGTACCTACAGTTGTCACCCACCAATGAAGATCATGGGCCTGTTTTTCATTTGAGATATGTTGAACATGCCTAAAACAGAAGTTACTGTCAGTAAAATGTGTTCTCCAGAAGTTAAGGGCACATGGTACTGAAACAATAAAAGCTGTTCTTTAAGATCTGCTTACCAGCATGTTGCTTTTTCTTCCTGCCTACTGCTGCTCCAATTATTTGTAACAACTCTTCATCTGAAGCCCCAGAACGCAAGACATCCCTAAGTGACACCTCAGAGTTACCGAACAAACACACCTGGCCAGAGTTAACAGGGAGAGGTGTTAAAATACAATATGAAAGCTATATTTCAGTTTGTAATATGCATAAAACATTAGACATAGATAGCTATCAGTGAAGCTTTACCTTGAGGTTGCCATCTGCAGTGATGCGCAAGCGGTTGCAAGAACCACAAAAATGGTCAGACATGGAAGTGATGAAGCCCACCTGCCCTTTAAAACCAGGAACTTTAAATATCTGTTGTAGACAAAACACAAAATCAAAAACAAATTGCTAGGGAAAAAGTTATTACAGAAAACTAATGTTAATCAAATCGAACCTTAGCTGTGTCTGTTAGACCTGTTTGAAGCCTTTCTATGTTAGGCCAATGCTGTCGTATGAGGTCCAACATCTCTTGGTAGCTCACCATTTTCTTAAAATTCCATTTATTTCCTGCAAATAAAATACGTAAATTGTACATCAGTTTCAACTTATTGAAAGTTAAATCTGTATGCCAATTTAAGAATTTTACACAATTTCTAAAATTTACAACACATACATCTGTATGGCACAGAATTTGCGTGTATAATAATCAATAAAATAAAAACTTTGGAGTGTCTACTCACCATCAAAGGGCATGTATTCAATGAAGCGCACCTCCAGGGGCTTCTTCTCAGTTAGTGCCACAAAATCCAATAGCTCATCCTCGTTAAGACCTCGCATTACCACACAATTGACCTGCATCATATGATGACAGGTCACTGAGATCGCTGCCTCAATTACACACTTTAATTGTTTATATGTTAGTTTGTTTTACAACTATCAAATCAAATATCTTTATCTACATACAGTAGATCCCAGTAAAACTATGTTACTATTTTATTCACATATTCTGTTATATTCGCTGTAATATGTTATCTCTGGTCAATATCCTTTATTTAGACTAACCTATAACCTATATAATAATAATTATCAAATCAAACTCCATCTATTAAAGCTTGTTTAGCAGCAAATATCTATTATATACTAAATGCAAAGTTTGGTTAAAGTTAGGAAGACATACCTTGACAGGGTTGTACCCCATTTCAATTGCCTTATCAATGCCCTCCATGACCTTGTGAAATCCTAAAAAGAGATAAATGTGTACAGTATTTATCTCATTCAAAATTGTGGCAAGAAGACGTAGAAGCAGTGAGTGGCCAGCTAACAGCAAACAAATGATGAAAATTGTGAAATATGAGTGTTAAACACTAAAACGTGCGAGTTTTTGAAACACACAATCTGTGCCTAACGTATGCTGCCAGATTTTGTAGTTAAGGATTGAGAAATGCACCAGGTTGTGTTTTTCTTTCTTGTTGCCTCAATCTCAGTTGGTCCATCTGTGTTTGCCTTCCTCATGCCAACCACCCAGAGCTCTGCCATGCTGCCACATAAACTTATGTGTGCTTTGAATCTACAGGATCTCTCTACAACCTTAAAACTGCTGTTTTAACAATTAAATGTAGTGGCAAAATCCTGTGCATCAAGCTAAACATTGTTGTCACTGGCCGCCTCCCAGATCTGGGCACATGCATTTACTACATACTCCAGATTTGAAACTTCTGTGCATCACCTCCATAAATTCATGTCTATCAAAACTCAACAAATGTATACCCAAGATAGGTAGACAGAATAGGTCAAATCTTGGTCACAGAAGCTATTTCTTGTCCTGCCATCTATACAATGACTCTGTATATTTCAGTGAGTAGAGAAAGTGTTTACATGTAGAAATGTAGACATGTTTTTGTACCTTTCCGTCTAACAATGAACTCAAATTTGCCAGGGACCAGAGAATCCAGACTGATGTTAATCAGGTCCAGACCAGCATCCTTCAGCTTAGGCAGGAGCCTGGCAAGGTTCATTCCATTGGTTGTAACAGCAATAGTTTTGAGACCTTTCAGCTTCTTTAGTTCAGCTACAGAAGGAGAGACAATTGTAAGTTGTTGATTTTTTCTGCAGTTCTTTTTGTGAGTCATGTGAGTCCATAACAGCTGCTTGTCAAGTGACACAGTATAGTGCTCCTGTTTAGTCACACTTAATTGTCCCATTCATTCCAGCAAGAAATGTTTCTCAGTGATAAGGCCTTTTTAAATTGGTTCTTACATTGAGCCAACAGGTGATGTATAACAAATTATTTTCGCTGTCACATGCATATTTTAAATGATATAGAAAATCAAACAGATTTTTTTCCCTGTATACTCACTAAGGGTTATTGAAATGAAAAATAAAACACTTCCCTTTAATATTTTAGATGACAATGTGAAACTATTTCCAGTTCCTTACCAATGATATCCACCACATCAGGCCTGATGAGGGGCTCACCTCCAGTGAGGCGGATTTTATCAACCCCCTCCTGCACAAAGAGGCGAGCTATGGTCAGTATCTCTGCAGTGGACAGCAGCTGGCCCCGAGGTGTAAGCTTCACCCCCTCATCTGGCATGCAATACTGACCTGGAGAATAAAACAAGGAAAAATACTTTACAATATTATATAACACATAATTAAAAAGAACAGTCTCCTTCCATGACAAAAGCACTGCTTGAGAGTGACCATATCACGTTTGTAGCATCTATCATTAAAAATGGTTTACAGTAGCAGATGGTCTCCTCTGTCTGTCTTAAATCTAATCCAAAGTTGTCATAATGGTACAGCAGTAGTTATACAAGCAGGACATTGACAGTCACTTCTGCAATAAAAACAAGCCAAAGAAACACATGTACTCACAGCGCAGATTACATTTCTCAGTCAAGGATATCCGTAGATATGTGTGTCTTCGACCAAAGTTGTCAGTCAAAAACGCTGAAAATGGTATGTTGTCATTTCTTATTCTCTCCTGCAGCGAATAGAGGATGGACAAAAGACCTGAGTAAATGGCTCCTTGACCTTTGATTGTCAACTGCGCCTGCTATTATACCACTAGTAATCTATTGAGTACAAAGGAAAGAATGACTTGTAAATCGTCACGCAGCCAGTTAATGAATCCCTCTGCAAAGTACGGGCTAGTTAAACTCCAGAATACGGAATAGGCCTATAGCTGGAAAATATATCATTTTTAATCTGCTGCATTTTAACACAACTAAAGTATACCTGGTGTACCTGGTCTGTGTATGGCCCTACTTTGTTACAGCTTAATAAATGCTATATGATAGTTACTAAGCCCACAGCTAACACTTAATTATAGATAGAGTTGGTGGTCATTCTTACTTGTCTCGATCTGTTTTTTGCAGAAGCAGCTAAGTTGAAGTTGGGAGCAGCTAAAGTCGAGTCCTCGGGTTCAAGTCCGTTCTCCTTTTGCGCAATACACGGATACCGCTGTGTGTCCACATTAGCCCGTCGTACCAAGAGTTTCCTAAAATGTATGACTCTTCTATGTTTGTCGAGAAAACGAGACAACAAACTAGCGTGAGAAGTCATAGTTTGACATTTGACAGCCGCGCAACAACATGAATTTGTTGACGGAGCTCTGTGGACTTATCTGAAACGAGTCAACTTCAACCCGAGAAGTGGGAGGGGCCGGTCCCCAACAGCCAATCACGACAGAAGACGGATGTGCTGATGCATTCTGGGTGTTATAGTTTGGAGAAAGTGGCATCTTTCCAGTTTGGCTGCGCTTTTGATGATTGTAGTTTTGTACTTATTTACTTTTATATCGAAAAAAGAATGAACAGTTCATTTATCTAGATGTTTGCCATTCAACATTTTGCTATATCTGCCTCCAAACAAATAAGGTTTTTCTATTGACAATAAGCCTACTGCTGCCCTACTTCTTGCAATTTCCCATTTGTCCACTAGATGGAAATACACTCCTGTTTGGCAAGTGATTTAAGTGTTCAAATGGCATTTGTGGACTCAAATTTGTCAAATGAAGAGGGTAGCACACGAAAATCGATTAAAATTACATTTAAATATAAATATATTATATAAATATATTATAGTATTAAATTCTAATTTACAGCATTATATCCTAACCATGCATTGCACAGATAAAAGATAAATGGGACTGCTAGAACTGTTTTTTGTGTTTGAACAACGTCTCACAGAAGCAGTGCACAATGACATGAGATGGCATGTTGTTGTTGAGGAATCATTGTGTTGATTGTTACCAAGAATAAATATGTAAGGTGGTGGTTCAACAAGGGGAGAGAGTCTCTAACAGGTCACACTGCTCCATCAGTGTTAACGCAATCATTCAACTTAACAGTCCACCAGCAGCCTATACATTTACACATGACTGATCCCTCATTATTGCAATTGTGTAAACTTTTATCTCCTAGGGCTATTAGAGTTGACAATTATCAATTGTATCTCTTTAGGCTGCTCAATCTGTCTTTGATTAAAGCTTCTTCATTATTTCTCATGTTCCTTTCCTTGAGAGAGGAATGCATCCTTCTCCTAGTAACCATGTTCTTCTTTCACACCTGAAACACATCCAGTCGAACAGACTGCGTTAGCTGGCAATAGGAGCAATGTACATCACAGCCAAACATCCTGTAAAACATACAGTACCTTCACCTCATAATAATTATATCTCAGGCTTTGCTTTTGGATGTGCCACTTCCATGGGTTTAAAACACAAAACACCAAAACTATTCTTAACAATGACAAGTCATTCATTCACTCTTGATGGATGTATTTGAAGTGTCTATTTGAATGCCAGACCCTCCTTTTCTAGTGCCAAAAGTCCATAATGCTCATTTAGTTTCACCATATAATTGCTGTCAGTCAGCCAGGCTCTGCATGAACCATTCCAGGAGACAGAGTGTTTCGTTGAGTCTCTGGACCTGCTAGTTACCTTGAATGGTTGGAATGACAGTAGTAATTATCCTGTCATGACACAGCAATTGAACAGAGGTATTTAAAGCTTGCTTTGATTGTAGAAGATTCCCCAGATGACAGGCTCACTCCCCTCAGGTCTAGCAGTTTTCTCTACTTTATGTGAGTGTGTGATCTCTAACTGAAATAGAGCAAAAATATTTTTCCACATAAGCTAACGCTAAGTGGGTTCACTTATCCACTAGGGATAAAACAAATTGTAGAATTGTAGATAGAAAAGTGACAGATTCAATATTTTTTGTAACATTATCATTATGAGGAAATGAATTTACTTTAGTGTAAGCAAAGTGGAGTTTGTATGCCTGATAAAACCTTACTTTGGTCCATAACTGGACATGCATCCAGTATGTTTTTTACATATATTGCATTTGAGTTGAATTCCATCGGTTTTCTTCAGGTTATCTGGGGCCGGGTCGTGGGGCAGCAGTCTAAGCAGAGACAGACTGACTTCCTTCTCCCCAAACACTTGCTCCAGCTCCTCTGGGGGAAGACCATGTCCCAGGTCAGCCAACAGATACAATCCTTCCAGTGTGTCCTAGATCTTCCACAGGGACTGCATTCACTGTCCTGAACACCTCAACGCCTTCCTGGGGTAGTGTTCCGGACAGTGCAGCGAATTTGCCGATACAGATGTGAACTGAAATGTCTGTCATGCATTGTACTTGATGTTCATTATGTAACCAAACGAGCAGAGTTGACTAAATGGTTCCATTTGGTTGAATGATCCATGACATGACTTTCATCATGAAGAATGCAAGCTACAAGGTTATAGTCAGTTAAAATGAGCTCTTCACTCACAGAGGAATCCATTGTGGCGGTGGCATATGTGAGGGGAGCTTGATAAGCAGGTGGTGCATTCTATCAAGCCATTTACTCATTAGTCATCAGTATTTGTCATGCTACTCAGAATGCACTGAGCCATCTCATTTTATATGGTAAAGGAAGTTGGGCATCCTCCAGCTCCCATGTAATCCAAATCTCATTCCAGTCAATGCCAAAGGCAGAGGACCAGTTATTCAGTGCTACAGATAGCAAATAATGATAAATGAAGATCATAGAGATGTTGAAATGTATTTTGCACATTTAGGATCAAGTTAAGCTTTCATTTTCCTCTAGCAGGGACCCAGAAAGAAAACACAATGGTGAGTTTCCAATTTCACACTCCGTACTGTAGATAATTGTGTTGTTTTAAAATGACACCAGTTTAAACAGTTTGATGGGAGGTTATAGTCAATTTAGGTAGCTGAAAGGAACAATTCCTTTGAAAAGAACCCATTGCTTTTTGATCATCAAAAGACTTTAGTACTGAGGTCAAAGGGAGCTGAAGGGACATATCTCTCAGACCTATAATGCACAAGGAATAGCACTCTGCCTGTAATGATAATAATATGATATGCTTGTTGCAGATTTATAGTTGCATTTTCACTAGAAGGTGACTTTCATTTCAGTGCCGCATCACCAAAGGGACAATGATATCTTGAGAACAATGGCTTCTCACACATAAAATACAGCGTGGAGCTGTCCAGCTCATGCACTCTTGTGTAGGCCTGGCTGATGAAATCTTCAATCAGTGCACACAGTACCACATTGTAAATGATTAAAACATGCATGGCCATTGCTAACTACACACAACAATGTACAAATGATGCTGCAACATGGAGAATGACCTTCACTACCTCAATGTCCTAAAATGTTGAAAAACTGACAAGCCTGACTATACTCCATGCACTTGACCTTTAAAGTGTGTATCATCACAGGCTGAATAAATCTTTATCCAGGATTAGGTACGTCATCTTGACCATCACATTTTCATCAATAGCCGCTATCCTCCAGAGCAGCAGGGCTTTGAATTACAGCATTGTTTTGGGACTAAGTATCCCTTTGTAGTCTTAATGCTTCAGCTGAGGGACACTTGGAGTCCCAGCACACACTGCACATCTCTGAAGTTTAATCCTAAACCCAGTATTAATACTCTGCCATAGTGGGCATTCACCACAAGAGACGCCTAGAGGACAGGGACAGAAACAGAGGACAGCTGCAACACAACTTTGGACATCAAATGATAAATTAACCCTCAGTGCTTTGGGAAAAAAGATTCAGTGCTGCAGTTTACAGTTTTACAGACAATAAAAAGTAATGTGGTGTAAGTTAAGCAATAATTGAATTTTTGTGGAAAGAGGGTATTTAAAAAGTGAAAATCCATTAATTAAACTGGCATTTTGACTTCTGTGTCTTCTGCTCGTATCCCAAAAATTGTCATAAGTACTAACATTATTATGTTTTTTCACTGTAGGTATTTGTCAAATCTCCAATCACTTCATAATACAACACAGTTCTTACACAAGGTTCAAGCATAATCTGCTCATCATGGTAATGTCCAGCCAGTTCAGTGCCCTGAGGTTAATGGGACAGTGTCTTCGGTTCGGCCATCTTTTCTTTTTATGGAGCTATTATTAGCTCCTGCAGAGGTGAAGCACTTTCCAGTTTTCAGAGATTAATGAAAAGGTAGTCAGCTTATGAATATTTTAGCTTTTTCCTCTGCTTTGCTGAACTCAGTTTGAACACACTCACTTAACCTCACAGTCTTTTGGGGTGAATTCTTCTCAGAAATAGACAGTATCTAAACTTAGGATAAGTTGCCATGGTGGCAGGAAAAAACTGGATTATTATAATGAACAAAAATTATTATAATGAACAAGACTGTCATCAGTCTTGGTGCACCCATAGTTCAAGCATTTCAGTTGACTTGGCTGTAATAAATTCTCATGCTCTTGTTTGTGTTGACTGTGAGTGAGTTGTGTACTGTTGAAATATTATAAATGGTCTGTAAGCTAGTGCTATCTTCTTTTACACACTCTCTTGTGTACACTGCATTAATGCAAATGTGATGAAAATACGATAAGGTCATTCTGTGTTCTTTCTGTTTTAAAGAGATGTTGAATAAAAACATATTTAAATAATAATTATTAATAAATAAATGGAACCACTAAATGGGTATTAAAAACTCTCATTGATCAATCCTCCTTTCCTTTGTTGTTGTTACACAGTTCTGTTCATGTGATCAAAAGTACAGGAGCATTCTCTGATCCTTGCCTCAAGAAATGATTTTGCACGCTTGCAGTAGCTCTGCAGCCATTGACATTTTAAAGAGCAATTTGCAGGAAACGGATGTGAATAGAGCAGTAGCTCAACCATATGATTGAGTTTTTCCTATGTTCCCACCAACATTTAGGAGGCAGTGCAGCCCATAAACACATTCCTCTCAGCAAGTCTTTCTAGAAAAGTTCCTCTCTCAAAGTTACTTCATGGGTTAAATGTGACGGGCACCTTTTGTCACACTGGGGCAACATTTCTCAGATTTCATTTGTTCAGCCAGGTTCAGTGAAATGCAATAAGTGGCTGTGGCTTTCCATTTCTGTCTTTACTAAATGTATCCAATGCATATGTGCATTATAAACATTTTGTTTGGTTCAGTTTGTTTATTTCTTCTTCTACCTGATGACAGCTTCTTGTTTTTGTTTATTCAGGTTCATGTAGTGGTATGTAGTGGCTGTAATGTCATTGTTTGGAGGATATGTCCTCTCCTACCTCTTTTTATTGGGCCAGAAGTCATTACCCCGTAATATGTGCCGAATGTGTTCATAGTTAGTTCATCAGTTTTATTTTGAATTTTATTTATTTTCAGAATTCCTTGTCTGGTCTCATTCATCCACAAATACAATGGCCAAGTCTATAAGCTTAATAAGTAAGTTGGTGTATCATGGTAGGATTAGGGAGAGTCAGGCTAAATGTGACCCCAATGTATCAGAAAACCTCAGATTTCAGTACCACATGGATCACAGTTTTTGAATGGAGACTCGGGATTGCTGCAAGGCATGTAATTATATTATCTTCTGTTTGGATAATGTAGCACAAAAAATGTCATGATATAATTTTGTATCCACTAACAGTGTAACTGAAGGCCGCATTAGACATGCTTAAGGAACAAACAAAACTAATGAGCAATGATTTCTATTTTTTAAACAGGATTTGTACACCTGCATTTTGACAGTTTTGGACAAATGTCACTAATTATAATCGTGAAGGTCTGTTAATTTTCAATTATGGTATAATAGTCATTGTCTAAGCTACTGCATAGAAATATTTTAATCAAGTCCCATTATCACCACAAACTCAGGCAAACCAGCTATGTTCTTAGCTCTTCCTCATGTAACCATAGATGTGACCTCAGAGCAGTGATCATCAACTGGCGGCCCAGGGGCCACATCAGCCCCCCTATAGCTCTCCATCTGGCCCATCATCACAAAAATCAAAATAAGAAAAATTCAAAATAGATAGAGTTGAACAATTAATATTAAAATGGAAAAAAAAAAAACAACAACACTGAAATTGAACTTATTTAGCCGGAAAGACAACCTTTCATCCATTTGCTAATCAACAAGCAGTTTGGGCACTTTTGTGTACTGAGATGTCATGGACCACAATTGTGCAACACTAAAACAAATCTTCCTTTTATTTAACTGAAATCTTGTTTCTAACTTATTCTGCCTACATTTAAGAATAAGGACAAATTGGTAGTTGTTAATTTCTTTGTTTTATTTTTTCACATGACAAATCATCTTCAAACATCAAACACCTTTTTCCACAAGCTGATTTTTTTTTCAACTTTAAATAACCTATCAAAGTTTTATTTATTTGACTATTTTTTTTTTTAAAGTAAAAGTAACAAATTTAGTTGATGACCTCAGATCAGAGGATCAAGACATACACAACACCTCCAACAAATCCACCTTTTTACTTTCTGCCAGGGGTGCCCTTTTCCTACAGAACATGCATTATTGATCAAGAAGTGCATGCCAAAAGTGAGACGTACACATTCTCCACATGAAAAGACTTCTCTTCTCAAAAAGCCAAGCCTTAAAAAACCTGCACAGACTGACCAGCTGTGAGTGAGCTGGGGCTGAGAAGGAGGACAAAGCAATCATTGAGCGGCCAAGGCTGAGTGCTTGCTCTGCATCAAACTAGCACTTTACAATAACACATCTGAAAGGTCACCATCCTGCTGCTTTCACTGATTAATTCTGGAGATCAATATAAATCAGTGGTGGCAAAGATTTTCCATTCAGAAGTGAGGGGACAGAAGTGGTTCAACAAACTCAAGCTCCTCTTTACGGGTTCGCTGTGAGGAAGTGTATTTGAGGGGAAAGCTGAGAGGAGAGACACTCGACAAGATGGTGCTCTGGGGATTGATATCAGAGTCAACAATCCCAGAATATCAAGTACAAATGGGAGAAATATCATCCACATAAAAACACTCAATGAATAAATGAAGCTTATTAAAATAGAAAAAAGAAAATAGAAAAAGCATAAAGTACTCAAGTAAAAGTACTATCAGTTTAAACTAAAAAAAGCCTATCGTAATGGTATGTGTAAGGTTCGGACTCATGTCTCCAAATAATCAAGACAGAATTGAGATTTCATGTCTGTAATGTATCCCACTGCAACACTGATATATCACTAACTGCCTCTCATTACATTGAGATCTGATCTTATTTCAAGAAATCCAATTCCACACTGTGTATTTTCACCTCCATCTCAGCAACACCTGAAAATATCTTAATGATTCATTTATGACGTGCCTGTTTTTTTACAAAGACGTAGCTATTAAATCCATTCCAATCAAGTGCAGAGTACATTCAATGTGGGAGTCCAGTCTCAAAGCAAAAAAAGCTTCGCCGAGGCAGAATAATGAGCCAGACTGTTATTTAAAGGCTGGAACCATGACAACTGAAGACCACTGCTGGGGGAAATAGTAGAGAAGCAGAGGGGTATAGGTCGCAGAAATGTTGTTGACATGAAATAAAAGACATGAGGTTCAGTTCATTGAGGTGTGCTGTGTTTAGAATGATGCATTTATTTTTGGAGTTTGTTCACCAGTGAATGTACATATCACACATGGAATATCATTTGGGCTTGATTTCCAGCTTGAGTCTGTTTGCTCAATGTTGTTTCCCCCTCTTCTTTCAATTCTCTTTGTAAATTCTCTCTGTAGCTCTTCAGTTATTGCTTCCGGTTAGTGTTTGTATAAAGACATGGTCATGGATGCATCCTGCTGCTGCAACATCCACCTGCAGCTGCACTTTCCTCATCTCTGGCTCAAATCTAACACTTTTAAGGCATTTAGTCAGCCTCTGCAGTTGTCTGGTATGTGTCACACAGTTACACGTACTTATACCCCAGGGGTCATCAATTAAATGTGTTTGAGGGCCAGCTGGTTTCTTCACAGGTGCTGCATCTGCGGGGGACAGACTTTCAAACTAGAATGTATAGTTACATTTCTAAATTCCTTTGCTTTTTCTTATTATGTGATCTGATTTCTTCACTGTTAAATACCTTTTATTGTTTTTCTTACTTTGACTGGAAACTTATATTAAAAAAAAGAAACTATAAAACAACTGCTTGTAGAAAATCTGTGTGTGATGTTTGAAGATGATTTCTCATGTGAAAAAATGAAACGAAGAAATTTACAAAAAGAACTACACTGCTTGTCCTCAATCTTAAATGTAGACAGAGTAAGTCACAACAATACTTCAGTTAAATAAGACAACTCAGTAGGCAAAACAGCTTGAACTGCTCACTGATTAAGAGGTGGAACTTTCTGTACAGGCGATTATGTTGTGGGTAATGCATTGTCTGTATTAGATAATTCAGCATCCATGTCCCGCAGGTTTGCAAAAACAAAGAGAGAAAAAAAACACTAAACATCAACAACTTATATTCATATTAATTTAAGCATGTGTGAGTCCATATTTTGGTACAAATGCACAAGAAAGGTTTGTGGTTCTGTGCAAGCCCTACTTCCTCGAACGAGGGGTCCTATTGAACAGGTAAGTTAGAGATAGATCTTCCTCTAAAAACTGCTGAGTTATCACTTTAAATTTAAAACACACTGCTGCATACTTTGTAGCAATTCATTTTGAGGACAGTTATCTGGGAAAATGCAGAATCAATTAAGTCGATTTATGAAAAGCAAGGAACAACAGCACAAGATGTCATGAAATATTCCAACGATACTGTAATTAGGCTGACTAAATCAGAGTTAGTGTAGACATATACCCTTGACATGGCTTTACCTTGTGATTCATCTGAAGGATCTGCTGATGGTCATATGGGTCAGAGTTGCATCCCATGATTTTTACTTTGTCCACACAAAAGATAGTAATCTTACACATTTAATACTGTGTTTAATACAATTTTTGTTATTTTTGTTATTTTGTATCATAAATTCAATAGTGTGCTTGCTATATAAGACTATGTTTTGACCTTATCCAAACCTCTACCTTTGGTTACGCCCACACTACACTTTACGCCCAGTGGGAGCTCATTATCAGTGGGCAATACACGCCTCAGTTAAAAGTACTGCTGACCCTCTTCCAAACCCACAAATGCTCTATAAGACACTGAGGATCGTGGGAGACCTCAGTTTTGAAGTATCGAGGGTGACCTGGTGAATCAGGTATTGACAGATGGAGCTCTATACTTCTTTCATGTTCCCACAGGTTGTCATTGATCAAACCCACCAGGAGACCCGCAACATAAATGCTCACTAGAGACTCGAAAATACTCTCTAAAGATCTGTTTGAGTTTCCAAAGGTCATCACAGAGCAGGAAGAAGAATCTGTGCATCCATGGCATACAGTACAAGTGAGTCACCTACAGTCCATTAGCTACTGATGCATACCACACAAGGTGCTGTTGTTTTGATGCACCTAATGCGACCACACAAGAGTTGGTTCCTATTTTGTTGTGCACTGTCAGACTTTTTCATCTCACCACGCCTTACTAATGTGACAACAGTATCACTTTATAGATCAGTGAGTCTGGAGCCGACAGAGATGAAGAGGTGGAGACTGGAAAAATGAGACGCAGTGAAACAGCATGTGGCAGTGGTGGAAGGAGATAGATAGTTTGAGTGAGCAACGTGTGGGTGGGCCTTTACGTTTTCCCACTGGGGATTGCATTTTCTCACAGAACACTGCATCGGAAAGTGTGATATATGATGCATAAAATTAATGAATAAGTGCAAAAAGTTATATGGGAACATGTACTGACAATGTGCTATGGAGCAAACAAGGGCACATGAGGTCTGATATACAACTTTGAAATTGACTTTTTATTTAAACCATAAATTCATTGACTGGCTTTATTCTTTTTTTGTTATAAATGTTACATTTAATTAAAAAAGGAAATAATTGATGCATAACATGACATATCTTTTGTGGTTCTTGTGAAGTGAATAAATGGTAAATACATTTATTTTGTATTTATTTTCTAGCGGAATAAAAAGATTTGAAGATCTGGAACATTTACAGTGTGCATTATGGTAATGTCAATTACAACTATGGATGAGAAATGGCAACTGTCTGACTCATACTTATGTGATCATCATTATATTACATGCTTTTTTTTTCAGGCAAATGAATTATAACATATGGCACTTATAAAATGTCAATATATTTTATCGATTCCTTTTATCTTTATTTTTTATTTAAGAAAACTTTTGAAATGTGGAATCATTTATGGCAGAGCTATTGATTCACTGATTCTCTCTGAAACATTGTATTTTCATGCACAGGTTTTCATCTCCTACTGTACAACATCCTTCACTCTGACAGACGATTCAAACAACTGAACCACATGGGCACCACATGGAACCTATAATAAACAACAATGCACAGCTGTGAACAGACTACATTGGCTCCTTGCAGGAATTTATCACATTTCTTGAACACAATCCACTTCATAGATAACCCTTTGACTCTCTCTGTACGATTGAGATTCCATTTTTATTTTTGCTGTTTGTTGTGGCTTAGTCCCTGCTTTTTCTTCGCTCCGGCTCTGGGTCAGACTTCAGCTCCATCAGCTCTACTTCGCGCTTGGCCGCAGTCTCCAACACTTTCTGTTTATTGTAAAAGACCACAAAGTTGTTAATGATGGGGTGTATGGGGAGTGCTATGGCTATGACACCACAGAGGAAGCTGACTGCTGCGTTGCACTTCCCTAAGGTGGTTTTGGGATAGATATCTCCGTATCCAACTGTGGTCATGGTGATGATGGCCCACCAGAAAGACTGCGGGATGCTTCTGAACAGTGTCTCTGGGTGGCTTTGCTCCATAGTGTAGGCTAAAGCTGAGAACACAAATATACCAACACCCATGTACATGAGAAGCAGTCCCAGTTCTTTGAGGCTTCTCTTCAGGGCGTAAGTAAGAGTTTGAAGTCCAGAGGAATGTCGCGCCAACTTGAAGATCCTCGCTATGCGCATGATACGCAAGGCTTGGACTGCTTGCTGCACGTTGGAAAGTTCCATCATTGATGTGGTGCCGAGATATGTGAGACTCAGGACCACATAGAAGGGCATAATAGCCAGGAAGTCTATCACGTTCATGAAGGAGAGCGCAAAGTGGAGTTTGTTTGGAGAGGAGGCGAGGCGCAAAACGTACTCTGCCGTGAACCACAGCATGCACGCGGTCTCTATGGCGTCCAGTATGGGGTGTTCAACAAGTTTCCCTTCGGCGTCTGTCACTTGAAGCTCAGGGATGGTACCCACGCACATCACCACCGCAGAAACGAGGATGGAGAGGAATGAGGCGATGGCGATGACTCGCGCTGGCAAAGATGAGCCAGGTTTCTCCATAAGTCGCCACAAAAACCTCTGGCATTTCTGGCTCTGCGTTACGCACCGGTCCACCTCCAAATCTTCCAGGATCACCTTCACTTTACTAGAGATCTCCTTCAGCTCTTCCTCTTTCTCACTTAAGTAACTTTTACAGCATTCGTCTAAAACGTTTTGGTCGATCTTCCAGAACTCCATCTCTTTAATGAAGCAAATGGGGCAGATGCCGTTTTTAATGTGGATTTCATCAAAGTAATAAACGTCTATGATGCACTTGAACGCGTCTGGGTCTCGATCGAAGTAGAACTCTTTTCTGCCAGGGTCGAAGTCGTCGCAAAGACTCGCGATGCCCTCGTAGTTTTGAGTGGAGCAGGTGAGCAGCTCTGCCAGTCTGCTTTCGGGATAGCGATTCAAAACGTCTCCGAACAGAACAACGCGGACCCCGCCAATGTTCACAGCGATCTTCCCTTCGGAGCACAATCCAGGTCTGTATTTTGGCTTCGGTACAGTCCACATTTTGACAAGTTTATTGTTGATACTGCCCAGAAGTTTTTGGCAGCGCGCACTAACCAAAATGAAAGCCCATTATTTTGGTGCGTAAAATGGTCACTCTTCAGAGCGCTTTGTCAAATGAATGGCACAGCTTGAGCGCACAGCTTTACCTCACACTTCCCACCTCTCTCTCATCCTCTGAGAGAGGGTTGGAGAGAGAGGCTAGGAGCTACATGCACTTGTGCGATGTCTGAGAAATGCAATATGCAGCGTTTGGTTGTGAATCACTGAATACATTATTTAGCACTTCTAGTTAGTCATCAATTATAACACCTAGGAAGTGTTTCTGTTTTTTTAATATTTAATATGGTGCCGGTATGTTGACCAAATCACACTTGAGCAATGGGACTCATTTTATATTGTGAGAAAAATCCGCCAAAAAATGAGTTTTTCTTGTCTGTTTTTAAATAAACAACGTCTTGGAGAATTTCTTTATTTCAAAAAAATCATCTTTTTCTTCAAAGGGGAGTACTTGTTTATGGTAATTACATTAGGTAAAAAGCTATTTGTATATTTGTATACTAATTGTAATTCTCATGTAATTGTCAGTAAATTATTATACACGTTTCCTTCCCTGCTGATTACATAAAGCATGACAAATAGGCATGTTGTGAATAATGTGCAAATCCACGATTTTCTAAATCTGAACATTAGCATTTACAAAGTAAGTACATTCACAAGACTGAGTCAAGTGTAGTAGTCCATGAGCTGTTAAGAGGACCCATATTCCTATTTTAGATGCTCTGCCATAATCATTATAAAATGAAGATTACAAATCAAGACAAAATGAAATGGTTCATAGGATATTTCACAGTGGAAAAGGGCTATTCAAATGAGTGTTCTCGCTGGTGTGTTATTTAGCAGGTCCTCTATTTGCCAGTCGCTAGCTGAGGTCCAGAACATTGGTGTTGATATGAAAGGAGATGTATGAGAAGTACTCCTGCTGACACAGTCCTGGGATGTCACAGCTTACCTGCATGGTAAAGACACAGAAAACATATTGGGTCACCTTGAAGCTGAAACCAAGAACAGTCCATGCAAACTTCTTTCCATAGGTAGTCGTGTGTTATGAGATTTGTGATTATTTTTCCCTAAAGTAAATGACAAACAGAGCATTCTCCCTCAGTTTCACATCTCTCACTAAGAAATTTGCAAGACACAGATGTCATTTTGAAAAAGACTGTGGCAGATGGTTGGCAATGCTCTCCAGAAAAAAAAACATACAATTGCTATTATTTCCATTAAGAAGATTCTTTTTACTTTAGTTAAATAGGATTTAGCTTTTACTATCTGCTAAACTAAACATGAGTACTAAAATAGTGAGGAAGCACATAACATTAAAAAAAGGTTATTTCATAGAGACACAAAAAAATGCTTTCATTATGTCACATCATTATGTCAGAACAACAATAATTATGCCAATGCGCCCTGGTGGACAAACTATGTAATGGTGTTGAGAAAATAGGTGATTTATCAGTTATTGTGAAAACCCCAGAGTTTGGCCTATTTGCTGATGTGGACAATGAACTTGTGTGACTCCTACTTCACTCTTGCTGGTAGTGGCATGGGGGTCCAGATGCATGAACAGAGAGGCAAGTTCTTCTCTCAGTTTTTTTGAACGCTTCTTGTCAGTCTGCAGTAGAAGAGCCTGAAAGTTTACTGGCAAACCATACCTGCCAGAGATAATAATATTGACTAATCACATTAAGATAAAGATAAGATACAACAAGCAAACTCTGTAGTAACACTGACCTGAGCACTGACTCCACAAATACTCTAAGAGCTTTTAAGTGAATCCAGGCAATAAATACTTGACTCAAATTCACCTTGAGCCATCGCACAAAGATGCCCTTTAGAGGAGTATGTATTAAGATACACAGAATAATTGATGTAAAAGTTGAAAGAATCCTGTTTTGATCATTGACTTACATACTGCTCTTTCTTGTGAACGCTAAGCTGCTTCATCTCCTGCAGCTTCTGCTCCTCCAGCTCCAAGCAGTATTGACGCACTGTGAACCTGTGTGGATCATAGGCTACACTTTGGTAAGTGACACAGACAACACAGCTCTCATGCTCTTAGTTTTATTTTCTAGTGATGCACCCTGCTTACTTGCTCTCCTGGGCTTTGGCTTTGAATTGACACACAGCTCTTTTAAAAAGTGTAACTGAGAAAATACCAGCTTCTTCATCCTCATACAGCTTCCTGATGGTCACACCGAGAATGACACACACACAAGTGACACAAGCTACAGTGTAAGGCTGATATGATGTTTGCTCATGGCTTTGAGTGATTTTCATCAGGTCATGTAAAGTCACATGGAAACAAATATTTGCAACTGACAAAGACAAATGTTTGTCTAAAAGCAAGTAGTACCAAAGGCCAATGCAAAGTAAAGCTCAAAAAAAACATCAAAAAATCCCCCAAAAACAGTAATGTATAGCTGCTACACTTGCCCAAAAATTAAAAACTGATCATTGTTCAGCCTTGTTAAGTGACTTTCACTTCATGTTACTTCTTCTTCCTAATTGGACTGTTACTTTCTCCTTGTAATCGAACACCTTTGGTCAACTTAAACCATTGAATCGTAAGAGCAGGTACTCTGAGCTTTGCCTGGAAACCTGTATTGGATCAGGCTTATCTTGTGGCCAAGAGGAAGAGACTCACCTGCTCGACCGCGGAACCACAAAGTCTGAGAGTGATTCATATGTCTTCTCCCACTGTTTATAGCTCCCTCTAGAAATATCCAAACATACATGAGCTTACTCAAATATGAAATGCATGCTGTTAAACAAGTTTAAATTAGCCTCTCTGCAGTCAAAATATGTTACCAACCTGTTTACAACTACTAGTAGAGTAGTGAGGTACTCAGAAAACACTAAGTCCTCTTTCCTGACTATGTCATTCAAGCTGCGACTTTGTAATGTCCCACTGCAAAGACAGATGCTTGTTTTCATTTCTTACATGATAATTCATTAGTCATTATTTAATATTTTCTTGTGTGTGATGTCTCTCACCGTTGTTTCAGCTCAAAATTTTGAAGACTGCTTTTCAAACTGTTGTATGCAGCAGATCGTGATTTCAACTCTGTCTCTACTTGGGAAACCTCCTAATGCAACAAAACATGAAAAAAGTAAATATATACATAGTGTTATAAAAGTACATTCATATCTCTGTTTCTGTAGTTATTTGAGTCATATTTCATGTACATTTGTACCTTGCTGATGATTTCTGCCAGGGTGGAAAGAGGCAGAGCTGTGGAATACTTAGCTTTATCCCACTGAAACTTTGTCACATAGCTGATCAGGTCCACTAAGACAAATATACAAACAAGCAATCATAAATCATCAAGGGGCTGCAGCGGCACAGACACTATGACCATGCAGAAGTTTAAAGGTGGAAGGTGTAATAAGCACAGTGATAATCACATGAGGATACACAGCACTGCAATCAAGCTCTAAGAGCAAAAGAAAATACCCCTTAGTGACTTGAAGTAAGCTCTCAGGGGTGACAGTGCAGCTTTGTCATTCATGCCGTGGTCTGATAACGGGAGCACAGGAAGTAGGCAGTGTAAGGTGAACAAATCAGCACAGGTTAACTTTAAATTGAAGTGGTCGTTATTCTGTACGTCTTATTTGCAATGAGCATGTAGCCTCGGGATCCTTTGCATTTACCTAATGAGTTTCTATACAGTGTAATTAACACCTTGTGTGTGCGGGTGTATGTGTGTGACTCACCTCCATTGGCTAAGGCATTTTCCAGCACTTTATCACTGGAGTGCTCCATCACCTCCTTCATACACTGACATGTTTTTTTAATCACACTGACCCAGCAACAGAAAAAAACAGAAATAATATACATAGATAATTGTTGCACTGTTGAAAAATTCATAACTTTCCTGGAAAACTATTAACCATATTCCAATACGGTTGACATTGACCCTCAATAAACAATTAATGCAGCTTTACGTTATATATATTCAAACTTAACTGAGTTAGAGACTCATATGTTCCATGTTCAGTTAACATTTAAGGAACTCTAGTCAGTAATATATGTTAATATATGTGTATTCTCTTTAAGGGTAGACAAACACTTGGACGTTTACATTTAATAAGGTTAAAACACATGCACAGACACCGCAGCAGTCCAGACACAACATCAGTGAATTTAAAAGCAAGAAAAACTAACCAGCATCTGCCCCTGACCATCAATTAATCATGGCACAGACTGCACACAAGCGCAATGTTACAAGTCTTAATCAAGGACAAAGCAGCACATGCAATGACAATTAAGGCAAAAGGCTCCTTGCCATTAAGCACACAATTAACAACTACTTTACTGTTGTTTTATTTGTGTGATTTTCACCTTTCAGCCAGTGTGTCCAGCCTGGAGAGATCATCTGAAACGCTAAGCAAACTGTCCAGGATTCCCACCTGAGGTCAGACAAAAAGCATGTTTAGATTTATAATAGAACACAAAGATCAATATCAATATCAAATATCAAAATGTGATAGATCAGCATTGTAAACATAATGCCTGAGACTCAGTGAAGTCCATTTCTATTTCGGTAGCTTTCTTTTTGAAGATCAGAAAGGTTGATATTGTTAATATAGTTAATAGGTTAGCGGTGTGAATAGCGTTTCTGAAAAGCAAAATTATGGGAAGCAAAATGGGTCAGATGGAAATTTTGCCTCAAACTGTAGAGAGCAACCTGACCCTTCATCCCTTCACCAGAGAAGGACACCAAACACCATCACCCTCCTCATCTATACTCTACTGTACACAGAAAACACAGACACTGACTACCACCATTCTTTGTTCTCTTAACCTATAATATGAAAAACAGAAGAACAGAAGACCTTTTCCTTGAGTACAATAACTTTGTGTTCTAATAGATAACATAGTCTGGCCTACCTTGAGATCTGGAATGGAGAACTTGCAGCAGGAGACCTGGTTTGTTTTGGCAATGGTGTTTTTGAGTTTCTCTACACTAGTTAAACTGGTCTTGTCCAGAGGGACTGAAATTAACCACAGGTCTGTCATGACTCCAAATCTCCAAATCAAGTTCAAGGAATGGGCTTTGACAGGGAATATATACTGTAGAAAACAAAAAAGCACACTGTGAAATCTGCTGTGTCTAGCTCTCCACTTAAAACATGTACCAAATGCTTATTATTATGGATGTAGCCTATATATGAAATGTTTTGTATTCGTTTTTAGTTGGTCCTAACTATGTAACTAAGCATAACAATAAGACACTAACTGAACTAATATTGTTCAAAAATAACATACTTACCATCAGGTTATCTTGATGACCATCCTCTCTCAGTCCCAAAGTGAAGGGAAAGTGTGAGCAGCAGCCTACCTGAGACTGACTGCTAACAGCTGACAGTCCTCTAGGATCACACACACCGTTACATCATCCAGGTGATACAGACAGGTAAATACTACAGGTGTACATGCTTTGTTTACGTTTCTCTACCTATCCAAAAACTTACAACCTGCTTCAATGTTGCCAATTCTGTGATGACAAATGTATTATTCTATATTATTTATAACAATGTGTATTCACAATAGGGATTACCTTTTCATATAAGTGAATGAAGCTAGTTTTCTAATTTCGTTTTTGAGTAAATATTGCACTGCTGAGTTCTTTTATAAAAGTAAATTCATGAAATTTAAATTTATCTAAATCTATGCAAAAGCCTCCCTTTGCTATTTTTAACTAGAAAATATATTTAAGAATTACGAAATTGTATCTACTTAAATGTCGCTCATTGTTTTAGAATTTTTCTTCAGGAGTAACTAAACCAAAACAACGTTGGTTCCCGCATGTTTAAGTTTCCACACGAACTTATTTGTAAGAACACAAACACACTTCCTGTTTTGTTCCGATGCAACAACGTGGGTTCCGTGCTGTCTGCCGTTGTGTTGTGATAGTGTTATGTGTGACCGGAGTTTAATTTACCTTGTACAATGCAGATATCTAGTGTAAATGATGTCAAGATTTACAATTTAAGCTACGGAAAGTCTCTTCCTGAGGTAAGAGGCTTTTCTTTAATTGTTCAGCAGAAGTAGAACAGAACTAGCCAGATAGCTAACACAAGTAGCCTAGATCCACTGTGGGTTTTAGGAAATGTAACAGTTTAGAAAAAAGAAGAAACCTAAGCCTTGTCAGATTTATAGATTTACAACTTAAATACACGAGTGACTTCCCTGTCATCTGGTTAAGCTATGTTCATTAGCTGTGCTTATACCAATGCTAATGCCCATAGTCATGTAATTTATATATTAAAGTAGAAAGAGGGCATCAGCAACCTTTTTTCTTCACAAAGTAATTTGATGTATTCATATATTCTGTCCGACACCGACCCAACACAAGTTAGCACATAATTAGGCAGTAGGCTTTTGATTAACACCTCTGTCTCTTTAACCTTTAGTGGTTGTCAGATCGAAAAAAGAGACAGCTTCAAAAGAAAGATGTCGGTAAGTGATCCGTTTCTGTTTACTGCTTGCTTTTGACTTTTCAATTAGATTGACTTTTTCTCTAATTCCAGACATTCAACGCAGGATTGAGCTCATTCAAGACTTTGAGATGCCTACAGTGTGCACCTCTGTTAAAGTCTCAAGGGATGGGCAGTACATACTGGCAGCGGGTAAAGGGAGCAGTTATTGGTGTTTTTTAGTTAGTAATTAGTTTAGCACTTATTTGGGATATATTTTTCATGTATTTATCATCTTTTTAGGTACATACAAACCAAGGATTCGCTGTTATGATACATACCAGTTGTCGCTGAAGTTTGAGCGTTGCCTAGATTCAGATGGTATGTAAAATCAGTAGACATGTAGCTTGCATAACAACCTACATATCATTAATTAAATTTGACATGTTTGTCTCTCTTTACAGTTGTGGCATTTGACATCTTGTCTGATGATTACTCTAAGGTCAGACATATTTGTACACAGGCTAAGTGTATTTTTGTACTTTGTATTGCTATTTGTTCTTTAAAATAAGTCTTTTTTTGTAGTTGGTGTTTCTCCACTGTGACCGCTATGTGGAATTCCACTCCCAACACGGACACTACTACAAGACACGGATTCCAAAGTTTGGAAGAGACTTTTCGTACCATTATCCATCTTGTGACCTTTACTTTGTAGGCACAGGGTAAGAGTTGATTTCTATTCAAAACTTTTTCTTTTGCACATATTTTCTTAATTATGTGACACTGTTTTATTTCAGCTCTGAGGTGTACAGACTGAATCTGGAACAAGGGCGCTTCCTCAACTCACTTCAGACTGATGCAGTGTAAGTCTAAAGCCATGTTGTATCACAGAGTATACTATATTCTGGAAATAGAAGCATCAAGTGTAAATGCAGTCCTAGAATATTGGCTCCTGTTTAGGCCATAGTATCTTTTTTATATCTATATATATTTTCAAACAACTTGTGAGTCTTCTTTGTTTTATCATACAAAGCTCTTTGCTGCCCTTTCTTAAGTTCTGTTCACTCTCTTCTCATTTAGAGAGCACAATGTTTGCGACATCAACTCAGTTCATCATTTGTTTGCCACAGGAACATCTGAGGTAAGCGCTCTAGTTGGTGGGAATGTAATAAGGTGTTCATAGACAGATTTATTAACAGTGTGATTGACATTAGACTCTTTATTTATTAGCCTTTAAAAATGTGTGTAATCAACATAATGTAATTTTATTATAATCTTCTGTGGATATTATGAACACTCAACTGTTACCTGTGATTTATTTGACTATTGTTTTTACTTATTATCTGTTGGTTACCAGGGAAGGGTGGAGTGTTGGGACCCGCGCGTTAGGAGTCGGGTGGGCCTGCTGGACTGTGCCCTGAGCAGTGTCACTGAGGGAACAGAGTAAGCTATCACACTGAAAACTCACTCACATCACATAGTTGATCAGCTACTCTGTGGATATATGCAGCCACATGGCATTGCATTAGAAACGATGTCTGTATCACATTTGTATAATAACGATAGCTATCATTATAATGTGTCATACATATTATTATGCAAGATGTTGTATACATATGTATTTTAAGGTATAGTTCCATTTAGTTTCATATTATGTAATGTAATTGTAATTTTGTAATGCCTTACTTCCCAACAGAGTTCAAGGATTGCCGTCAATTAGTGCACTGAAGTTCAATAGTTCCCTTACTGTGGCAGTTGGCACCAGCACTGGACAGGTACACATTATCTTCACAAATTCAGTAAACTGATCTCAAAACTCCTCTGCAGTATCTTCACCTTCTGTTTATTGGAATTATTCAGTCCATGTGTCATGAAAGATTGTTTTTTTACTAACTGTAAACTTAATCTCCTCTTAAAGGTTGTACTTATTATTTCTTGTTAAGGCCAAGTGACTAGTTCTTTTTAAAATGTATTTCTTTCATTTCTCTTATCATCACTTTTTTAAGCTCAGAGTGTTGTCTAATGACCTTTCTTTCGCTGCAAGGTGCTGCTCTATGACCTGCGCTCCAGCCACCCACTGTTGGTTAAAGATCACTTCTACAACCTGCCTATCAAATCCCTAAACTTCCATGATCAACTTGACCTAGTAGTGTCTGCCGACTCCAAGATAATAAAAATGTGGAATAAAGACACTGTAAGACTGAGTAACATCAGTGACAACAGATACTCATAGCTAGTTAATTGATTCACTTAGATTAACTAATGCCACTTGGGTTTTTTTCAGTGACAATGTTAAAGCATGCAACACATAAAGAAACATTACATACACTATTAGCATGAATTCTTTGGAAACAAGTTAATTTTTTTATCATCTCTTTTTCTCCACAGGGCAAAGTATTTTCGTCTATTCAGCCTCAAGCCAATATCAATGACGTTTGCATGTATCCCAAGTCAGGTAGGACATTTTTAGACACTTAGGTGAAACAAGTACTTTCCAATTATGCCACTCTCTTTTTTCTGCCTCTGGGTGGCGCCATCTTTCCTAGTTGCATAAGTGAGAGTTGTAACTGCCAACTACAGTCTATCTATAAAATATACCAAAAGGCCAGTCTGTTACTTGGTTGCTTTACAGTATTAAAGTTACAGATTTGCTATATTATGGCTCTTGTAATGATGCTTGACATGTCAGTAACAATGATAAAAACAATTATGAAGTTTAAATCAAATTTGTTGATGTTGTGTGCCTGTTCTAACAATAATTTGCCTCCATTTGATTTACAGGTATGCTCTTCACTGCCAATGAAGATCCTAAGATGAATACTTTCTACATCCCAGTAAGGATAACATTTATTTTTCAGCTTATATATTTACATTATTACCACTTACATTATGTGGTGATGTTGTCATGTTAACTGTATCCACTCTGTCAGTTCAGTTGCTTTAAAGTGAAATTAATTATAAAAATAATTCAAAAGGCAATATAGTTTGTCTTTGCAACAACTATAATCAGATTAAGAAAAAGTCACCACAATTTAGTTTTACAAGGTCCCTGTGTCACAAGCTGAAAAAAGTTGATATCAAGGGAGCCACATGACTCTAAGAGCATCTTTCAGCATGCACGTTGTTCCAGAGAATCTGTGTGGATCTTGTAAATATCACTTTGTGTAAATGTGACACATAACAGACAAGGGTATGGTGATCTTTTTGACCCGTTTGTCCCTTTGTTTTCCTCAGCTAATTCTTTCTTATACATATAGGCACATTGGTGATATTGGTTGGTATTAGCGCATTTCAGTTTTTGTGGCAAGGGCTAGATTCAGTAGATTTAGATTCAGTATTTGCCACAGATTACTACACAGTTGGTTCCACCTATGTTACTAGGATGTGATGTCATTTTCTGAGAAATGTGAACATAGCTCACATTCTGACGTGAGCAGGCTGTACTTATTGATGTGGCCAGTCTGTGCCTGTCTTGGTTTTGCAAGTCTTTCTTAATAGTGCATGATTTACTTGCTATTTAACATGCCTTGGAGATAGCTTTCATTATGGATTGACTCACAAAGATTTTTAGTTGGAGGCCACCATATCAAAGAACTGCTTTCACTCTCTGCACACAGGTACATTATCAGTTTAGGGCCGTATTATCAGTTCAGTTGAATCACAGAGCAATGGTAGATGGGCTTGACTTTGCTCCCATGTGATGACAGTATTTACGTGGACTCTACAAGTCACATGGGGTTAGGATATGTGCTAATCTATGGTTTGGTGTCCACAGATTGGGCTCAGACACTTCAAAAATTCCAACCACTGCTTAGTCTTAGCTAAGGCCCTTTAGCTTGAACTGTGACCAGTTTTGTTCACTTTTACACAGCAAACCGGTTTGGATGTGTAAAATTACAAATTAATGTCCTAAAACCTAACCAGGCCATCTGTTTATATTTAATAAGACTTTTGAAATGCAATACTACCTTCTAAACACACGTTACCATTCATCTTAATAATTTGTGGCTAAACTTCTAAAAGATTAATGAAACAAATAAAATACAAAAAATGTAAAATGTGTGATTGTGTTAAGCTCAGACCTGTGTTAATTTACCCTTAATTCTAAAAAGAACTGTGCTTGTGTTTTTCATGACTGGTGTCAGGTTAAGCAGCCGCACTATTCCTTGCAGAAGGAAGCACTCTGGTCTGGAATGGAAACATGGCCACTTATGCTATATTTGTTTTAACAAATACATGTTACTTTCAGTACTTTCTCAGTAGTCTTAATCTAGACCACATGTGTGTGTGTGGTTAGGCTCTGGGCCCAGCGCCTCGATGGTGCTCGTTCCTTGACAATCTGACAGAGGAGCTGGAGGAGAGCCCGGAGAGCACGGTTTATGATGACTACAAGTTTGTCACCCGGAAGGACCTGGAAAATCTGGGTGAGCTTCTAATGTTAAAGTTGAGAGCACTAAACAAAAGCATCTGCAACTTTACTAAGCAATCTAAGACATTTAAACCATGGCCTACAGACCAGTTATGGCTTTAGGTAAGAGGGGTAAGTGGTGTGTGTGGGGTGAAGAAGCGCCAGAGGACTGCTACTGGAAGGGTTGAATGAACATTGGAATGCAGGCTCAGCAGTAAAAAGATCAAATGACAAGAAGCAGAAAAGTGGTTGGCTGCTGTGGAATAAAAGAGGAGTGGGGGCAGGCAGGCCAGCAGTGGTGTTGATTTACAGAAGCCTCGTACTGCGCTTCTGTTATGTAACCTTGGGCCAACCGCTGCAACCTGCACTTCACATTCTCTTGACTCTCTGTCTACACTCTCTCACTTGCTTTAAGGCTCTTACACCACAATGCCTTTTCTAGAAGTTTGCATGGTTCATGTCTAGCAGCAATTCACACAACCTCTCCCAAATGTGACTTTCTGGTTTCCACACCAGTCATTCCACTAAGTATCTGCCTTTCACACTAAAAGGTATATGTAAAAATACTTTGTTAGTAAGTTTCAGTTCAGGTTTAAATATGTGCATAGACATTTTATACATCTCCATCTTGAACAAAAATGTTATTATAAAGTGTACACAACATCCCTAAATGTGTGTATTTTCTTGTCAGGATTGTCTCACCTGGTGGGATCCTCTTTGCTGAGAGCCTACATGCATGGCTTTTTCATGGACATCAGACTTTATCACAAGGTTTACAAATACACAATTAACAATTGTTGCACTTTCTATATTTGTATTGTAGTTTTAAAGACTGGTATTTTATTTGGTCACAGGTCAAAAGCATGGCAAATCCTTTTGCATATGAGGAGTACCGCAAGGATAAGATCCGACAGAAGATTGAGGAATCCAGGAGCCAGAGAGTGCAGATAACGGTTAGATCTTAAAATGGCGAGGGTTCTTGTGTTTTTTATCACAGTCTGTTAAATTGTATATTATCAAGAGTGCTGCTTTTGCTGCTGTCATACAGTCCCACACCAATCATCTAATATTTAGTCATCTGTTTCTGTGACACGAACTTTTCACATCAGTTGATTTTCATGCAATGTTTCCAGAGTATGTGTAATATACAAACACTTTGTTCTAACTGAGACAGAAGTTGCCTAAGGTGAACAAGGAGTTGGCTCTCAAGCTGATGGAGGAGGGGGATGACAATGCTGAGCTGGCTTCTAGGAAAAGGAAGGGAAAGGTAGCACACTTTGTTTACCAACCTCTACATATGACTCTACCCTAACACATCGTTAATTCCTCATTTTTCTCTCTCTCCTCATCCTGTCTGCATTTGTAGGCTGTTCCAAGTATTTTGGGTGACAACCGTTTCAAGGTTATGTTCGAAAACCCAGACTATCAGGTGGATGAGCAGAGCGAAGAGTTCCGCCTACTCAACCCTATTGTATCAAAGGTTGGCCAAAAAAGGAAGAAGAAACTGCGACTTCTGGCTCAACAGGCTATTGCCTCTCAACAGGTACAATTTCATTGTCTGGCAGACCTTTTTTTTTTCTCCAATGAAAAGTTTAAATATCACACACTATATTGTCGTTTCAACTTTCAACACATTGCCTGTTGCATCACTCAAGAATTTGGTTCATCAAAAATTATGCCTTTTTGTTCAGGCAGCTGAAGAGGATGAAGAACCAGAAGGCCAAGCAAGTTCAGAGGAAGAGAGCTCAGATGATGACAAGAGCTGGGTAGAGGAGGTGAGGGAGCAGCGTCGTTTGCTGCGGCAGGAGGACAGAGAGCGCCGGCGGCAGGAGAGGAAGGAAACTGACCGCAACACTGTCCTTCTGGGCAGAGAGCAGAACGGGACAGAAAAAACCTCCAATATGTCCATGGGCAAGAAGTCAAGCCAACCTCAGTTTTATCAAATTAAAGCTGGAGAAGAGTTCCGCAGTTTTAATGATACGGCCTCCAAGCAGAAACTGCAAAAGTATGTAAAACTATGAAAGTAATCTTCTTAGAGGCAAGATTGTTATCAGATTGCTGTAGGGGTTCTTGCAACTGGATATGATATATGGCCATGCATGATTTCAGCAACAATCAACAGTAATCAAACATGCCTTGAAATCTGTTTCTGTTTAACCAGGGCGTCTCTTGAGGACCGTTTGAGGCTGGAGGAGAACTCTGGAATTAGCAACATGGCTGACACAGTAGTGGGAAGCAAACAACTTACTTTTACTCTTAAAAAGGTAAACAAGCTATTAGATACAATATATATAATCACTGGATTTCCAGCAGGACACTTTTATCGTGTGTTTCTGGCTCTAAGCTCATGTTTCTTAACCAGTAGACCTGCTTAAATATCAAACAACAATACAATAAACTAGAAATATTTCTGCAAATGTTTGAAGTTGTTTATTTTAAAGAGTAATTCTTTCATTGTAGTCAGAGCAGCAGAGAAAACAGCAGCAGGCAGAGCGGGAACACCACGAGGAGAGGAAGAAGCTGAGGCGTTCAGCCGGTCATCTAAGCAGCGCCAGAGGACGAGGACGAGGACGAGGGCGAGGAAGGGGGCGTTTTTGAGGTGTTTAGCCTAAACAAAGACCTTATTCCTTCATCCTTTGTCCGGATGAAAAGGAAATCAATGCCAGACATTCTGTCAGTGTCAAAACTGACGCTGTTAAACAGACAAAACTGTGCTGATTCGGGGTGGTCTTTGTTACGTTATTATGCTATGGACATGCAAAGGCCAAAAGCATGGGAGATTTTGTAACAAATTCCAATGGTCTTAAACTCCTCAAAATACTGTGACTCGCCCCAGAAAGGTATACAGATAGAAAAAAATCTCATGATTTGTCTGGTAAAAGAGGTTAGTGCTTTTGTGGAATCAAGTTGAAATGTTTGTGTGACCATATTATATGCTTTAATACTCCATTATTATATTGGTGATAAAACAAAGGTGTATCTTGTTCTATAATTATATTTGGCACAAAACATACCTGGCTATGTCATTTTTATTCCATCTTAAAATGATTGCATCAGAAGTAGAGGTTGTTGCATCAGAAGTAAAGATTTTTCCCCAGCCATGAACTGCAGTTCTTGGAAAAGCAAGGACTGCTTGAGTGTCCTCCCCATCCCCCACTCCCAATTTGGCCAGCAGTCTGAGCCTCTGATTCAGGAATTGGTGCTTTTGAAAAAGTGAAGGCGGGGCATGCCATCACATTTGATGGCACAATGCTTTTATTATTCCCCTGTACTTTAGTTACATCACTTTTATCTAATAAGTGCCCTAAGGTATATTGTTTAACACTGAGTACTTTAAGGGTAGCTTTACGTTAAAAGCTCAGCCTGTTTACTACATTGTGATGGCAGGCGCACCTGTGACACAGTTTTGTGTCATGTGCTACAGCCCTCTAATCTGTGTTCAACACAAATTGTCCTGTATTTTTCTGGAGGTCTTAGGAAGTGGGTCAACTAAAGAATGATAAGAAAGATGCAAATTAAAACCTTCTAGGCACAGATCACCCAAAAATGTAACTCTGAAAGGCTGTATGATGTTTGCAGCTAAAATGCCTCATGGTTTTTGAATATGTGGAATGTGAAGTGTTATGTTGACGTGAAGATGTGAACTGTTGTCTGTTTACGTTTTACTTTTACTTTACTACAAGTTACAATTTTTTTTTTTGTATGATGTTCATCACATCTATCGCTTTTCTACAACAGTACTTGAAGTTTCATTGTGGCCCACAGAATCATTCATGTGGAGGTGCTAATTTATTGTGTTTGAGTACAAGCTGCTGCCACTGCTCTGCAGGCTTACTGAGCACTGTGGGTCAGTCAAGGCTGAACTCTTAAATCCACTTAACTCATTACAACGTCTGTCTTTAATGTCACATATGCGTCATCAAGAGTCATAATATTGGGTCAAGTTTGATAGGTAATGTACTATTAGAAGCTAGCTGAACATGTAGATGATTAATATGTAAAGATGCCCAATGGGATTGTGCTGAAAGAGGAATTCAGAGGGAGAAATATTACACACACGAAGCATTTTCCTGAATAAAATAGATCTTTAAAGCTCAGAAAAAGCATTGTAGAAGGAGATATTTGTTCTATTACCTCATGTTCCTTTTATGCTTAGTGGACAAACTGAGCACTGGCAACTTGTATGATGACATTGAACATTTATCAAGTAAACTGATTTCTACTTCTTTGACGGCAGACAGAGGCATGTCTCCGCTGGGCTACTATATGTGCTCACAGTCTATAGGAAGGAGGGGTGTGAGGTGTGGAATTGCTATTTGCTGTCCCCATTAGATGCTACACATCTGTCTTTAATTGTGTTTATTTCAGCATTCATTTAAGACAAGGAAAATTACCTTTGATCCTGTTCTTCAACTCTACAAAGGCAGCCTTGTTCTTCAGCGATTGTAGTAGTAAGATGGTAGTAGCATCACAGAGCAGATGTATCCTGCTAGAATACATATATTGAACAATTTACCATTATGCTTCTACCTGATCCATACAACTGTAGTAACACCTTGTCTTTAGTCTGGACTCTTTTTATTCTGACAGGATCAAAGACTGACCGAAATGTGCTGATGTGGCTTGTTCGACAAGCTCTGGGCCAATCCCCGGAGGCACAAAAGATGTTCCAGTGAAAATACGATTACAATTTTTTCAGTCTTCACACTGACGAGTGAACTAACTGGACAACTCAACCCTGAAAGAAGACCAAAATGATGAGTCAGCAGAGAGCCAGATAAAACAACTCTCTTCTCATCACTTCATGGCTGACAAGTGGGCAACTGGGTCAGCTGCATGGCCACACATCAATTCCATCACTAAAGCCTTTTTAATATTTTAGTTTTATCCTTTTAGAGTCCCCTAATTTCAGTATCTCGTTTTATTTTAAAATTTGTACTGAGTAAGGCTCTTCATTATTGAATCAAAGGATAATTATTTTTAATAGTATAGCCTTTAACAAACGCCACAAAGCATGATGTAAGGACATATGTTAGCTTTTAAGATGTTGTGGTGTACAGCCCTGCTATGCTAAACCTTTAATTTACTCACTTTATGTAAGGCACTGCGGTAGGTTGCCAGACACTCAGTGTGACCCTAATTATAAGCCACCCATTGTCTGTGTACCTCATGAAAAGGTCTGGACATCTCACATCTATATTCTTTTTTTTCGATGGTTTGTGACATTTCATTTTTTCCTTGATGACTTGGGACTCCTTTCCATCTGGTGATACAAGAGTTATTTTTATATGAAATCAAGGTTTGCTATATAACTTGAACTTCCTTTTGTGGCTGGCTGTTCATAATACTTTGGAGCAACTGTCTGGATGAAGTCTGACATCACTGAGTTGATTAGAAAACCACTGGTGGCATCTGAGAAGACGTAAGAGGTGTCATCTGTTTACACAAGTTTAAACCTGTTGAGAGACCCTGACCAGGAAGCTGTCTGGCTGCACTGATGCCAAAACCCATATGACCTCTGACCTTACTATGCAGTTTAAAGGCACCAACTTAGATCAGTGGATGACTCACTCTCTTTACGTTCCATTCATGTTGTAGCACTGAATTTATACCTATACAATTTCACCTTTGTGTCACTTTTGTATTGTTTGGCACAATAAGAGATGAGACATAACATTTAAACAGCCTCCTAAAAAAGTCAAAAAGTGATAACCAGTGACCTGACTGTTTTGATTGTTTCATGGTACAGTTGGAGGATATCTTCTTCTTATCTGAAGTAGGGTAAAAGTTTCTTGTCTCTTGAGTCAATGACAACTGCAATATAGATTTATCCTATTTGAATTGTGACCTGCAGAAGGAGCTGCAAAAGCAACTCAAAAAAAGCACTTTGTAAAAGCTTAAAAAAAATTATTTCAGACGCAGAGATACACCAAGGCCTCTACAGAGCACTGCATTATGTGGTGGCCAATAACAATGGTGTCTCTTGTCTATTGTGAGGCCTTGCAAATGTACGGACTGTCCACAATGGTTCACAGTAATAATTACAGAAGCATTTCACAAAGCAGAACTAGATATGTTGGGAATTTGTCTGAGTAGAGTGAAGAAATGGCTATAGAGCAAAAGAAAAGAAAGTAATGAGGGAAAGATTGTCGTAATTACTATAAAAAATTATGTATTAGATTTAGATACTGTTTTGTGATCTTGTGATTTTAAAAGAGTGATAAGCATCTGTGAGAAATGAATTATCTCCTAATGGGGTACTCACTTCCTGCCTGCCAGGCACAGATCTGCATAGGCGGAGAGGGTTGGGCAGAATAAAAAAAATCACAAAACAAAACAAAACACACAAAATGTGACATTAAAGCTGACTTCCCTTTTGACCAGTTTAGAAAAGGCTTAGATAATTACTTGGAATGAATGACTTCAGACGATTTGTAATGGTTTAAAATGGAAAAGAGAATGATGCCATTTTGACGGTGGCTTGAAAAACCTGGAGAACACATTTAGTGGGCCCACAATAATTTGACCCTAATAGGCCTACATCGGACCATACAGTTTTTTGAGTGCTCTAAAACTAATGCTGATTGCAACAATTCCAACACAGGCCACAATGGTTCACAGTAATCATTACAGAAAGTTTTCACAAAGCAGAGTTTTCCATACAGTTAGATCACAAAAATTATATCCTTAAATTTCCACTTCCTCCCTTGGTAATGTCTGCATCCAAACCACAGCCAAACCAACCAAAGCATATGAGGGCAAGTAACCTATTGTTAAAGATCTGCAGCAGGCTTTCTTTTTTCAAGTGTAGGCCCTATTATTTGTTTCAGTGCTGATTTGATTAAAATACATCTATCAAAGACTTACAAAAGTAGCATTTAGGATGTAACTCCTCGATTCAAATGTGTTTTCCAGTCAAAACCTTAAATCCTGAAACTAGCTATACAAAAACAGCAAAGTTTAACAGGCTAGCCTATAGGGCTTCCAGCTTACTTAAACTTAGATTTAATGGGACAATAGGCTTATATTCTAACACAAAACTATAGGCCTGCATTTAAACTCCAGAAGTTTTGTCTGGCCAACAAACAGTTTGGTTAGCATATTCACTCTACAGGCTCATAACAAAAAAGACTCAGATATATTATTACCATTTCAATGTTTTGACTCTTATAACTTTAAATCTTATTAAGACTACTTCTATATCGGCACTAATTCTGCGTTTGAGACCTCTGTTTTAACCAAATATGGAATACTTAATTTTGAAGGCTTACACTTTACCATGTTAGTCAGACAAAGTTAGGACAAACCGGTTTAAACAAGCTTTTTTACTTCTTTACCAATACTTGTGTACTTTGTTAAACGCATCCTGTGTCTTGATGAGCGCCAGTCGGATGCTGGGACAGGACTGAACCGGTTCTTTCGGGGTGGGCGGCCGGTTTTATCTGGCTGCGTTGCTGTAGTAACCAGCCTGCTATAAATACTGGAGAGCTCCTCTATCACCCTCCACTCCAGTTTCAGGCGTCGCGGCGAAGCTTAATCTGAACAGCACTAAGGGGGAGCTGCTGTATTTTATCCCAGTACTCGGATCTAATGGACAAACTCTTTGTAAATGCTTTTTAAGGTAAGTTAAGTAATTTTCCCGAAGGCTTATGTAAGGTTTTTCATTTGTAGCGAGCTGGAGCTATTGGCATGTTGGGCTTCTGAGAGCTTGAGCTAACAAACGCTTTAGCCATGAGAACAAAAACGAAATGAATGTAATGTTTAAACAAAAGTAGACTTCATTTAAACTGCTTTTTTAGCTTTAAGAATATCGGTGCTAAAATGCTACGTGGCCTTCTTTGTTGCTAGCTCACTAGCCAGATTACATTAATTTGTTATTGTAAATGGCTCTAGTTGTCGGAGTAATATTAAATAGTAATTGGTTGTTACGTTGTACAATAATGTGTTTTTAGTTTCGTGAGTTGGGGTCAAGATATCTTAAATTATAGCGAGAAATGAAGCACTTTTATGATCGGGCTTAACTCCCGCATGGCCGGAACCGGCACATCCACCGCGGACTGACGTTGTCCTTTGTGTGCCAATGATTGGTTTGTGATGGTGTCATTCTTCTACGTAGAAGGAGGTTCTTCTTGGTAATTGGGTTGAGTCATAGCTAGGCGGGTCTTGGGCGGTCATGACTGGTAACAGATGGTGTCAAATTGTCATGACGTCGTTACCAAATTGGCCTTAAAGACGCAGTTTTAAAAAGTGCTGCAGTGGCTTACACAAAACTTGTTTATACACCGGACATTTTTTCTCTTTTTGCACTTGTTTGGTATATTTTTCTCATTTTTCAATTATATTTTGTTGCATCCATCCATGTTTTTAAGTGTTTTTCAGAATAGCTTTTTCATAAACACAAAGTTATAAGCTCTACTACAATACGGTACATTTGGTCTTTGTACTCTCAATTGAAGTCTCTCTCTGTCTCTCTTTTTTATTTCTTCTTCACAGAATCATCATTCTGAGAAAACACACACTGGCTACTCTGAAAGCCCTGGCCTCGAGGCTTATTTGAAGGGGTTTAACTTTACTGGTGAACCACCTTGGCTCTGGATTGAGTGACGACCATATTTAGTTCTGTTTACTTTGTATCCCAGTAAGTTTCACAATACACATACATTAATAAAGCACTATACAAAATAAAACCACCTTAAAACACTGCTTCTTGTTGCAGCTTTTTGGTAACCTCTACAAAGACTTGTGACCATGAACCCTACTGCTGACTTCGACTTCTCATTCCTGGAGGAGGGTTTCTCTGCTCGGGACGTTGTTGAGCAGAAGATAAACGAGTCTTCCATGACGGTAAGCCTGCTGGGTTGGTATTGTTTAGGGGAGACACAAATGATACCTTTGTTATTTGATGAATATGTCAACAGTTTCCTACTGAATCCTCTTTGGTCAGATTTCTGCTAAATTGATCTCTTCCCGTATCATTATTGGTATTGCATATGACTCATTAGTAACTGTTTGTGTCCAAAATATTATGTTAAGTTGACAACTTTGTCCATTCTGCTGTAGGATGATAGAGATGCCTTCTATGTCTGTGACCTGGGTGACATCTTAAAGAAACACTGGCGGTGGACAAGGGCCCTGCCTCGTGTCACTCCATTTTATGCCGTCAAATGCAACGATAGTCGGAGTGTCGTTACAACCCTCGCATCTCTGGGTACAGGCTTTGACTGTGCAAGCAAGGTGCATATTTGATTATTACCACATAAATCTACTGAGCTCTTTCAGTTAGAGACTCAAATAGCTTTGTCAGTCTGTGTTTGTAATTTTTTTTTCTTGGCTGACTGTTGCTATGGCAATTTTCAGACGGAGATTCAGCTGGTTCAGTCTCTGGGAGTTGATCCAAGCAGAATTATTTATGCCAATCCGTGCAAGCAGGTTTCTCAGATTAAGTATGCGTCTGCCCATGGGGTCCAGATGATGACCTTTGATAGCGAAGTGGAGCTCATGAAAGTGGCCCGCTGTCACGACAATGCAAAGTAAGTTACAACTGCTACACAACTAAATGGCAACATAAAACTTACATTACAGTCTCAGCCTTTTCTTCCTTTTTTGTATAACGCCTGTCTTTCATTTTCTGTCCAGGCTTGTGCTGCGTATTGCAACTGACGACTCAAAGGCAGTGTGTCGTCTTAGTATAAAATTTGGAGCACCACTCAGAGCATGCAGAGGTCTTCTAGAAAAGGCTAAAGAGTTGGGTCTGGATGTCATTGGTGTTAGCTTTCATGTTGGAAGTGGCTGCACTGATCCACTGACCTACAGTCAAGCTATTGGTGATGCCCGCTGCGTTTTTGATATGGGGGTAAGTTACAGCACTTGTACATGTTTGTAATTTTCCCTTTTGTAGGTCATTTCATAAAACATTTTGTGTAAATCCACAGGGTGAGCTGGGCTTCAACATGAACCTGTTGGATATTGGGGGCGGGTTCCCTGGTTCAGAAGATGTTGAACTTAAATTTGAAGAGGTAATTTTTATTTAAGTTTATACATACCATACATAATGCTCAGCAAGTGGTTGGTTTTAAAAGTTGTTTTTTCTCCTTTAGATCACAGCAGTTATCAACCCAGCTCTGGACAAGTATTTCCCTGCCGACAGTAATGTGAAGATCATTGCGGAGCCTGGGCGCTTCTATGTGGCCTCTGCTTACACACTGGTTGTCAACATCATTGCCAAGAAAGTCATCATGGATGATGATATAGCATCTGATGGTAAAGCTTGGCATAATGTATGAAGATTAGATCTCCTTAATTAAATTTATTTAGCCCTAATAATTATGCTCTTACAGAGGAGGATGAAGGGACCACTGACAGGACCATCATGTACTATGTCAATGATGGTGTATATGGTTCATTCAACTGCATTTTGTACGACCATGCTCACTGTCTGCCATCTCTGCACAAGGTAACCTTAATTTAGATGTCTTCAATCGATATTTCTGTCAATAAAAGTAATAAAACCTCTAATGTATTTATATTTTCTTTCCCCATGTTATTGGCAGAAGCCAAAGCCAGATGAACCCATGTACCCATGCAGTATCTGGGGCCCCACCTGTGATGGACTGGACCGCATTGTTGAGCAGTGCAATCTGCCAGACTTGCAGGTTGGCGACTGGTTGGTATTTGAGAACATGGGTGCCTACACTGTGGCTGCATCCTCCACGTTCAATGGGTTCCAGCGACCAGATATTCATTATGTGATTTCACGCCCTGCCTGGTAAGCTGTGCTTTTAGCTGGTGTCTGTCTTAAGTATTTTGGCAGATATGAGTTAAGGATCTAACAAACTATAAATTGTGTGTTTTCTAGGCAATGTGTCCAGCAGAGGGCCCTGCCAGCTCCTGCAGAAGAGTCTTGCCTTCAAGAAATGCCAGCATTCTGTGGCAGAGAAAGTGGCTTAGACATGCCCACAAAACCCTGCCAGACCAATGTGGTTTAAAGACTCCCGTTAAAGGATGTAGTTCTTTGATATTATGGCCAGTTACTTGACACGAGAAGGAGAGGGGCATGTTGCACACATTTCTGTGTTCTGTATGAAAACTGGGGATCAAAGCTAATGGACAGAGGAGCTTTGTATTAAACTTGAGTATTTTTGAACAGCTAAAGTACATAATCTATTGCTGCTGATTTTGTTAATCAAAACCCACAGCTGTTTTATCAAAATCCCTACCACATTTGAGGTCATACTTGAAGACTTCAAAAGTGAGGGCTTTTATGTAAAAGCATGTATTATCATTTAACTTAACCTAGTAACCATGACCTTGTTAATTATGTTTATAGTTAGACACTTGCAAACAGTGAGACAGATCAGTGATGTTTGAGCTTCTATGTTTGTTTAGCTCATTCACGATCCCCATTTCTGTGCAGAACCTTTTCAGTGTTAATAATTAAGACTTGGCTATATTGCATGCCCTAACCCATTTTTCTATGCAGTTTCTGCTTGGCCTGGTTCAAGTTGCATCACCTATGCAACATTATTAACTATGTTTAAGAACATGCTCTAACTTGCAATGATTTGTACCTGTATCATACTGTTCTTGCCAGAACAAATGGTACAACTGTTAAAACTAAAACATGTAAATCTATTATTTTACTGTATATGCTTTAGCTTGTGAAGCATGTTTAACATGACTAACAGAAACTAAATTCTTTATCATTAACACTGAAACCACAGGGACTCAAAGCACACAGTTTCTCTCCTTCTCCTTTTCTTTTTCCTAATTTGTAGAAGGCACAATGTCTGTTTTATGGAATTGATAAGAGGCAGTGTTTAAGCACAAATGGATACAAAAGAGACAGGACTGCACATTCATTATGCTTTCCTATGGAAACTTTTTGAAAGTTTTGTATTTTTTTATGAAAATAAAACACAAGAGACACATTTTTTTGTTTTATTGCTATCTGATAAAATCATGCATTTCTTAGAAATAGCCATATTGTATCAAACAGATCTTAAACTAGCTCCATCTAGTGTACACAGATAAAATGTACAAATCATGTGTAAGAGGATAATTACATTTTAACATTTGGTATCAAAAAGTGTATTTATTAAATTAAAACATTACAGAGTTAGTAGTAGTGGTTTTTGAAAACCAGTATATTACAGGCACTACCCCAGTCCCAGCTCAAAGTAAAGTAGTAAGAAAGTACTCTACAAAGGGCATATCTGATCAGGATCTCACCACGGTGATGCCCTTTTGCTCATAATGCTTCCTGATGTACTCTGCAATGGCCCTTTCATTATTAATCTGTTTCTTGAACACCATAATATAACACTTTGGAGCTAAGTGAAAACCTAAAAAGCTGTAGCTGGAAATGACAACAGCTGCTCCTTCAAATGCACGTTTGCGAATTCCATACAAGCTAAAATAAATGGGTACTAAGAGAGCCCAGATGATTAAAAAGATCAGCATGCTTATGGCAACTAAGCTGGCATTTTTATACAAATCTGGCAGTTGTTTTCCTTTATATGCAAAAATGAAGCAAATAAGACCCAAGAAAGCATTATAGCCAAACACAGCTGTGTAAAAATAAGGAGACTGTATTTCACAGACTATAAGGATAGAGTTGTCTGAATCGGATTCCTTTGGTTTAGGGGGATCAAAGCACATCCATGCAATACATATGGCCAGCTGAATTCCAAAAACAACCAAGACCACTGCCAGTGGCTGATTTAATTTCTTTATCCAAAATGCTACCTTTTGGTTAAAGTTAAATCCAACTAATATTTGTAGCAAATTAGCCAATATACAGGAAATACATAAACAAAAGGCTATACCAAATACAGGAAAGCCTACCATGCAGAGTATATCATCGGGAATTCCTGGAAAAGTCAAAGCAACACTAAAGCAGACCAGTAAAGAGAAAAGCTCCAAGCAACATAAGTAACCACCAACAGCTTTCACAATGGGAGTGTTGTAATTAATTGAGAACAATATACCAAAAATAATTATGACAACAATACCAAAGACATCCAGAACAGACAGAACAACACTGAAGGGATCCGCCCAGAATAGATATTCAAGAGTTCTGTTAAAACACTTGTCCCTTTGTGGAGATGAATATTGGTTAGCATTGCAGCGTTCACATTGTTGTCCTAAAGAAGAAACCGTAAATGGAAAGGTTATTTATTTGAAAAGGATAATGTGCATTTAGATGACAACATTGCCAAAGCAGCGTGTCAGTAACTTTATTTGCAAGTCAATGCAAATTGTTGCATCTTTGCATATTGTATGACACAAAAACAAAATTGATCAACATGAATAGTAAATGTGATAACAAGAGTTATGAAGCCTGTTTTTAGTTTTATCTGAATGACACTGAATGTCATTGTGTAGATGTTGTTACACTCTCACCTTTTTCTGGAGAAAAGTATTTATCTTGACACTGAACACAGTGACGGCAGCAAGTTTTATTTCTCTGTCTTAACTCATATCCTGGCCCACACGTCTTGGAGCAATTGTAAACAGTCACCTTTAAGTAAAACACATGTTTTTGTTTTATTGTGTCCATTTAATTCATGGTATATATGCTATTTATATTTCTTTAAGTTTCCACTCACCAGCACACATCTCTTTTGTTCCACAAGATTGTTTGAAATTTTCATATTTCCATTAGGCCAGTACTGCCCAATGGTTTGAATGCCTCTATTAGAAGCAGACATGTTCCAGTACACAATATCATAACCCAAACTGGGATCTCCATTTTGGTCAAAGTATATATTTGTGCCATTTACTGTGAAGTTGACCTGCCTTATTTCCCTGAGTAGCTGTAACATAAAGGATAATATTAAGTACAATTAAGTAATTGTTGCACAAAAAATATTACATTTTGATGTTGAGTTACAATTTAAATAATATACTTTTTGAAATGTACCTCCAAAGCTGTAAAAGCAGTCTTAGGTACACAGTGCTGGATGTCACACTTAAGCAACTGCCTCAGACCCTCAACAATTACTTGTACCGCTAAGTAGATATTGTATGACTCATCTTGATCTATGAATTTCACCAACCAGCTTGGGTCTTCAAATTTGGCATAATGCTGTAAAGTGGTATTATATTTGTTAAACATATCCATGACATATTCTTCAAAACCTGGAACCTCATTTCTATTATAGATAAATCCAAAAACCTCCCCAGCCTTTTCAATTTCAGGCATTTGAGAGAGATTTATGGATGTGGACCAGGTGTCACTAGCAATCCATGTTCTGTTGAGGTTGAGTTGAATGGCTTTTTGCAAAATTAATTCAACATTGCTCTCTCTGGTGAACAGTATTATGGCTTCTGCTGTAGATGTGATGATTCTGTTCACTAAGTTAAAAAGTGTGTTTTCAGTTTTGTTCTGGGAAAAGTCACCAGGAAGTATTTGAAGGAAATCAATGCAAATGTTCATTTCACTGAAGAGGCTGTAGAGGGTGTCTGTGCCATACTTCCCATACTCATCATCACTTCCTACAATGGCCACTGTTTCCCAGTTGAACTTCTTCACCAGCTTAGCAATTGCTTTTGTCTGATATTTATCACTGGAAACTGTTCGCATAAAAGTGGGGAATTTTGTCTTCCGGCTTAGCATCTCACTGGTTGAGGCATAGCTAATCTGTGTACAGAAATACATGAGTTATATCTGGCTTATTTGCAAATAATTTTGCATTAATAGATTGAAATAAAAAGCTAACAAACCTGGGGAATTGATGCAAGAGCAACAATTCGTGCCACAGCTATCGACACCTCAGAAGCTCTCTCACCTATGAGCACTTTCATTTTGGGTTCAGTGAAAAAAGAGCGAATGTTTTCCACAATACAGGCCTGAGGGTCAGACTGGTTAATTAGCAACCGGAGTGTAGCACTGAGGGCAAAATTTACATCACCACATGTATCATAGATGTCATATCCCAAAGTGAGGTTAGGTAAGAGTCTTCGCTGGTTTATTTCTTCAATCACAAAAATCATCACTTGAGATCTTAGGAAGGTTCCGACATCAAAGCTGCAAGAAATAAGGGTTAAAATGGAATACATTACAAGTTATTCTTATTGTCATCATAATGTACTAACCTATTACAAGAGACAGGTCCAGAGTCAGCTGTTCTGTTGGTGTTTGAGTGAATAGGAAAAATGCCTCCAATGATGATATCTCCATCAGAGTAGTAGTGCAAAACATCATTCCCTCCTAAACAAACCACACAGAAACAGAAAAATAAGCAAAATGAAAACATTGTAGATGCACTGATGTGCATTTGGATCTTCCAGTGTTGTGAACAGGCTCCTGAACAGAAGCTTTCATATAACCTTTAACGGAGTTAGACAGATTAATTTGCATTATCAGACAGGTTTGGCACACAAACACACACGCACACACTGGTATAAGATAAAAAGTTCATTTGAATTGTGTTATATATAGTCACAATCCATGCAGTCTTAGAGCTCACTATTTAGACCCTCACAATAAACACTGAAATCCATGAGAGGGCAGCATGCCACACACTGCTAAATAAGACTTGTCCAAGGTGTCAGTGCATTTGATGGTCACATACAAAAAAGAGAAACTGACAATTAGCACAGGCCCATGATAGTTATGATACTGATTATGTTATGATACATGATATTGTGGTTTGTTAGCCTGGCCAGCCATCCTAATTCTTTTTCTATTCTAGAAAGTGAAAGTGCCTGGATGGCCAGGCTAGTGATTATTCATTTAGAGGTCAGACATTTGCTGATTAATGAAAATCTTACATGCAATACCATGTAAACGTTGTTGTAATTACTGTAGGCTCTGGCTGTAGAATTGTGCAAAACTGCAGACTGAAATTGGTTTGGTGATATAGTAATGGAGTGGTCAGGAAAATGCCACAATATTCTTTTCCCACAACAAATGAATAAATATGAACTCTTTATTAACACATTCTTTCAACTAATGTTAGTAGTCTTACTGATATACACATTCTTTTAACTAATGTTAGTAATCTTACTGATATCCTAGAATGTAATAAATCCTAAAATGACTGTAAACTGTGTCTGGGAACCCCTCCTCCTCCTGGCACTTGCTTGTCAAGACCCGGGATTGGGCCAGCTGCCTCCCACGTCTAGAGGGCCGTTGGAAAGATCATATAAAAGGGCTAACCACGGCTTTGGTTGTGGACATTAAAGTACACCCCAAAGCTGACAGAAAAGCGAGCGGGCATATTCGCCATGACTTTCTTCACCTGGAAATTTCTCTGTAGCATCCTGGCTCTCCAATTTCTGGGAGCTCTCGCACAGAGGGGCGCACGACAACGGCAGATCCACACAATCAGTCCCTCCAACAGACGTGAGCGCGTTGAAGACCAAACGTCTCAGCAGAGTGCGCGTCAAGGTGTCAGCAACCACGTGACTCTGGACAGGGGCGCCAATGAAGGTGAGATGCCTGTGCTGTTAACCTACATTTATTATTTGTTTGCCATGTTTTGCTCTCAGCTGGGCAACAACAACATAACTTCCCCCTTTGGATTTCAGTGTTATATTGATATATATATTTTAGTTTTGTTGAATCTAGAATGTACAAATGTCAAGTTTTTTAATCAAAAATCCATTGCCCTGAACCTTTGCAACTGTATGTATAAATATTCTCTAGTGTATTAACATTGAGTATTATATCTAAGTATATTCTCCCTGAATTCTCTGTTATAACCTTTGTCAGTCATAATCCTGGTTCCTGATTTTATTGCAACTCCCCATCACTGAAAAAAAGTCAAGTCAGAGGGTGAAGAGGCCTGGTGTTCTTCTTATGTTAGCCATCTGCAACTGACTTGGGATAAATCTGGAGTCTATATGGCATGACAATAAACTCGTAATATGTTTTTTTAATGAAATTTCAGGCAACTAGTGAAATAAAATATTCAGAGATAGCACAGTAGGCCTTTACCATCTTATATTTTTTTTTATTTTTCAGTAACAAGAACAAACTGCAAAAATCGTCCCATAGATCTGGTCTTCATTATCGACAGCTCTCGCAGTGTTCGTCCTGCTGAGTTTGAAAAAGCCAAAGAGTTTCTGCAGGACATGGTTAACAGTATGGAGATTGGCTCAGACAGCACAAGGGTTGGTCTGGTCAATTATGCCAGCACAGTCAAGATTGAGTTCCTGTTGAAAACATATTTTGACAAGACTGCTCTCAAAAAAGCTTTGGCTCGAGTTGAGCCCCTTGCTTCCGGCACAATGACTGGCCAGGCCATAAAGACAGCAATGGAGAAAGCTTTCACTCTTGAGGCTGGAGCTCGACCGGCCTCTAAAAATATTGCCAAAGTAGCGATCATAGTGACCGACGGTCGGCCCCAGGACAACGTTGAGGAGGTGTCAGCAGCAGCTCGAGCTTCGGGAATAGAAATCTATGCAGTGGGAGTGGACAGAGCTGATATGATGTCGCTGCGGCTCATGGCCAGCCCTCCACTGGATGATCATGTCCTCTATGTGGAGACATATGGAGTCATAGAGAAGCTCATTTCCAAATTTAGTGAAACCTTGTGTGGTAAGGATGATGAGGGAAGTGCTGATATCCCATTAAATGGTGGGACTGATGAGTATGGACTAGGCCTAGATAACAGGAAAGAAGGAAAAGTAAAAAATAAGGAAAAAGTCGAAAAAAGAAAAAAGGGTATGTCCCATTTGAATATTTAAATTTCACCTGTGATCATAGGGGCAGCAGCATAGAAGGAATCTCCATTTTAAAGTCAGTGGTCCTACTAACAAAGATTCATCATCCAAAGAACACTGGTTGATCTGCCAACACTGAGCAAATCCAACAACCTTAGTTTAAAATGGTTGGACCAGACATGATGCTGCCTTTATTTTCACAGAAAGTGCACTGCTTTTTGCACTGCATTTTGCGCTATATGCTCACATATACAATTATGCTTGCACATTTGGCCCACTTTTATTGTACAGATGAGAAATGCCAAAATATAATTTGGGTATCCTCATGCAGACTCTGTTTTATATCATTCATTTAATTTAACAGTAAAAAAAAAAAAGTAAAGTAGTCCCAAAACCAGCGCGGGTCTAAATTCCACCCAATTAAAGGAAAAAAAAAAAAAAATAAAAATATTTTTAACATATTTTTTAAACTTATTTTGAAACAGTTTTTTTTTTTTCAAATAGTTCAGGTTTGTGTCCCAGTTTTAGTACCTATACCCAAACCAAGGTACTAAATTCACCTAGATACTGAGCATTCACTCAAAATTAAAAAGTTGCTTGGTTGGATGCTGTTCATTCAACCAACTCTTATGTTTTACTGTGAGAGGAACTTTGATCCATCGAGAACAGTGCCATCACTACTGCGCACATGTAGTTTCAATTGTTAGATGTTGGGACTGCATGAGGTTTCTGTCAGAAAATTCAGATGGATAATTACTCAGATGCACTTATTTTAAAACACTGACTGCAGCATCTGTCAACTGAAACAGTAAAACCACTAAGACGTCACGCTGCATAACATTAGCCAAGTAATCTGCATGCTTCCTCTTTGTTTGTAATTTGCAAGATTAACTCAAACTGATTTTGAATATTAACATTAACTCTAACACAAATTATTATTGATTTGACTCATTCTTAGCCAATCAAACTTTAGAATATTTCCTCCAGGTTTGGATGCATGTGCTCGAGGACACGATTGCCAGCACATTTGTTTGAACAGCGGCAGCTCATACAACTGCAAGTGTCGTGCTGGGTATATCTTGAACCTGGACAAGAAGACATGTTCACGTAAGAATCTTTATCTTAAGTTTTGTACATTTAATTTTTTTTTTTTTTATTGAGCTCAGAAAGCGAATGTATTTTCTCTAAATTCTTGTGTCTTGGTGAAGTTCCTTTATGTTATATACAGATGGATGTTTAGATGTTATAAGCCGGGAAATGAATGAATCTTGGTTATTGTTTAGAAATGTTGCCTTCCTAAATTAAAGTTATATTGGATTTTCAAGGCTTCATTAAATCATTATTATATGTTGCAAAGGCCATCTTTAAAAATATTAATAAACTGTCTTTCAGGTTTGGATGTGTGTGCCTTGGGACATGAATGCGATCATATTTGTATCAGCAATAATGATTCATACTACTGCAAGTGTCGAGAGGGATATGAGTTGAATACAGACCAGAAAACATGCTCACCTATGAATATGGATTTGCTTAATCAAAGTAATTTGTAATTCTATCATTTATATGTAAATTTAGTCTAAATAGTAATAGATACAAATGCCACAAGGGGCTATATGTAGTTTAAAGAAGTGTGCTTGTTGCTAATCCACATACTCAACATTTTCATTTGGCCAGTTAGGTCAATTAATTGGTTAATAAGTAGCAGCAGAGTCCTATAAGCATGGTTCATTTTTTAATATCTAAAATATATATGTTTACATTTTAAAATATGTCCTGAAGTTATTATTGCATTTAATCAAGAGAAGACATTTTCTCAGGTCTGGATACATGTGCCGAGGGACATAAATGCCAGCACATTTGTATCAACTCTGATGATTCCTACATCTGCAAGTGTCGAGCAGGATACGTTTTAAATACAGACCAGAGAACGTGCTCAAGTAAGAACACGGTTTTGATAATCAATAGTTAGATTTCTTGATTCAGATTGGTAAGTCGCTTAACTGTGACACACATTAACCTTTATGCACGTGTTTAGGTTCAGGTGTTGATGCGTGTGCCCTTGGACATGATTGCCAACATATTTGTGTGAAAGATGTTGATTCTTACCACTGCATATGTCATGAGGAATATGTGTTGAATAGTGACAAGAAAACCTGATTAGTGCATGTTAAGCTGTTGAGTGCACCTAATATTACAGTGATGTAATATTAATACCTTAGGTGTATAATGTGTAAGAGTTTGTATTTTAGGGGTGACCAAATGTGCCCAGGGCCATGACTGTCAGCATATTTGTGTAAACAGTATAAATTCCTACAAGTGCAAGTGTCATTTAGGATATAAGTTGAATTCAGACCAGAAAACATGCTCACGTAAGGACATTCATCACTAAAAAGAATTGTCTGTCAAAAATTGGGCCACACAGAGTCCCCATGCTCTTTTTGCTTTTTAATAACGTGTTTGTTTGCAGGTTCTGATCCATGCAGCCAAGGACACAAATGCCAACACATTTGTGTAACCTATAATGACACATACATCTGCCAGTGTCAGAGGGGATATGTGTTAAATCCAGACCAAAAAACTTGCTCACGTAAGAACCTAGTTATTATGGTGAATGTCTAGAAATGGTGTGTGCCTGTAACCACATTGACTTAACATGGCCTTTCATGGCATTGCAGAGGCTTGATTGTTGTTAGTTAAAATGCTTTGTGTGTGGTTGTTGCGATTAGCTGTTGAAACATCCATTTCAGGCTCAGATGCATGTACCCAAGGACATGACTGCCAACAGATCTGTGAAAATAATGATGAATCTTTCATCTGCAAGTGTAAAACTGGATATATTCTAAACGCAGACCAGAAAACATGCTCGCGTAAGAATCTGCTCACTGTTTGAGTGTCCAGCTTTTGGATTTATTATGAAAAACAGATTAAGTTAAGATTGAGGTGTATCATTTAACTATATGTTAAATGGACTAGAGACTTTTTATACCTGTATGTGGTGTATTCATTTCAGTGCTCAATATAGTAACATTTGAGGTGTCCTTTCAGTTGCAGATGCTTGTGCCCAAGGTCATGACTGCCAACATATTTGTGTCAGCAATGGCACCTCTTACAATTGCAAATGTCGAGGGGGATATGTGTTGAATGCTGACCAGAAAACATGCTCACGTAAGATAAAGTGTTGTTTAAGAGTGACACACCGAGAAGGAAGGACAGCAGCCCAGTACAAACTCATCTAAGTAACTGTATATGTCATCCTTTCGTCAAGTGGCCTTGTGTTTCCTCAGGTTTTCACCCATGTGCACATGGACATGAATGCCAGCACATTTGTGTAAGCGATGATCATTCATACATGTGCAAATGTCATGTGGGATATGTTTTGAATCCAGACAAGAAAACCTGCTCACGTAAGAACTTTTGTACACATTTTGTAAACTTTGTGCTTCTGCCCCTGTGCTTTGACATTAAGTTTGACAAGAGAGACCTACACCTACTTACAACAGGTACTTGGTTTAACATCACAAAATAGAATATGGCCTGATTTGCAAGCTTTATTTGAAATTGGTATTGTTGTTTGTGATGAAAGAAGATTGTAGCCTGTTTATTGAAAAGGTTCTATGCAAGATTAGAGTGGTTGACATGGATGAAAATGACATGAGTATTATTAATTTTCCTTGATTCACAGCTCACTTGATGAACCTAACAGTCCTTTTAGGATTGGATATATGTGCCAAGGGACAGAACTGTCAGTATATTAGTGTCAGCACTCATAATACTCATGTCTGTCAGTGACAAGTAGAATTTTGGTTGGATATGGAGCAGAAATTATACTTACATCATTCCCATTTGGACTACAGCTTTATACATTTCAAATAGGAGCTTTTAGGAACAAAAAGCGGACCCAATTCAAACAAACCCTGGGAGTGATTGCTCGTATCAACATGATACTTTCAATGATGTGCAAGTTTCTCTTTGCAGGTTCCACAGTGGATCCATGTGCCCAAGGACATGACTGCCAGCACATATGTGTCAACAATGGGAGCTCACACACCTGCAAGTGTCGCGCCGGATATGTGCTAAACGTGGATCAGAAAACGTGTTCACGTAAGATTCACTTTTCATTGAGGTGAAACAGTAATTCTGTTATGCAGTTAGCTAGATATTGAAGTGTCTCATTTCAGGTTCAAATATGTGTGGGCAGGGACATGACTGCCAGCATATTTGTTTCAGTAATGGTGATTCATACAACTGCAAGTGTCGGGGGGGATATGTTTTAAATGTGGACCAAAAAACATGCCCACGTAAGCTCTGGAAAAAAGTGTATTTATGCTAATGTTTTCATACATATCTAACTCTTTTCTACTGAGTACATACCACACTAGTTTAAGCTTCAGAGGCCCGTGACTTACATAACTTATTAGAAGAACTGCAATGTCAACAGCTGTACAGTTTTATTCAAGAAATAGAAGACAAAAAAAGACATATTGTCAACCCCAAAAAATTATTATATATTATTATATTACATGACAATATTATTATAATTCATGTTGCAAATTGCGTTCATAATGTTTTACCAGGCTAATAAAACCACTGTAGATAAATGGTTTGACTTGTTTCCCAGTGAAACACTATAATTCACACAGTCCATCCAGACTGTAGAAATAAATGCAGCCTTAAATGACAAGATAATTACCCACACTTGTTTTAGCTGATGATAATGAGTGCACTGCTTCACAGTGGGACTTGGTCAAACCTGAAGCACTGCCAATGGTTGTCTGCAGACATAACTGAACTTAACATGTTTTTTATGTCTTTTTTGCAGTCCCCTTGCTTGTGGAGTCTAAGAAACAAACAATACTTTCATTCTTCCTGATATTTGAGTTGATAGCACATGAAGTAAAATGCTGCAGTTGTAATGCAACAAAAAGAGACAGGACCCTGTTGTTTCACATTGAGTCCTTGTTTAGTTGTCTGGTGTGGTGTGTTTGTGTATTTCCACTGTGTTTGTGTTCTGTATTACTTTTTTATTTATCTCTTACATTTATTGTTAACATCATAACTAGATGTTGTGACTAACTATTTTAGTCCATAACCTAATCTCGTAATGCAAATTAATATCCTGTCTTTAAATTGTTCAATCAATAGCCTCTCTAATCACAAGCAATGCTTAACAATAAACACTAAACACTTTGACTTTTTTCATTTGTTTCCTTTCAGAGGAAATGAGAAGTGAAATAACCCAAGATGCCTGCATGTGTGAAGCTCAGATTGTTTTTCAGAAAAAGGTGCAGTCCACCATTCAAGAACTGACCAGAAAAAATATCCTTTTTCTTCTCAGAGGGCCTGAGATCTATGTTTAAGCTCCAGTCACTATTTTCTGCTCATAATTCTTAAAAAATGACATGAGTATTAGTAATTTTCCTTGACTCACAGCCTACTTGATGAACTCTCAAGCAAAGTGAACCTAATTGAAGACCAGCCACAGTATTAGGAGCAGGGGATGCAATACAAACATTTACATTAGTTTCAACATTACTATTGTAATAATGCCTGTATCATAGTAAGTAGGCAGGTCAAAACACTAGAAATTATTTGTATGAATGTAACTGAAATGCTTCTGTCACACTGTAACCTTTGTGATGTGTATGCCAGATATTTCTACATACTATAAACATATGTATTTGGTGTGCAAGTAGCTACACTGTTTGAAATAGATTAGAAGCTTATATGCAATAAGAGTATTGTGTTGGATCCAGCTGGAACACGTCAGTATTACATAACAGGCTTAAAATAACAAAAAATCTTTTCTTTGTAATCAATGAAAACACTTCAAAATTACAATTGTATGATTTGTATAATTTTCTCGATCAACACCAAGCATTTCCACACTATATTATTATGTCTCAATGTGTACCAGTTGGAATGATTATGTACTCATGTATTATGTACGTCAAGCCATATTCTAATACACTGATAAAAAAAGAAATAATTCATACAGATGTATGCACTTTCATAATAAAAATAAGATATCACCAAACAATTGATCTCCTTCTCTTTTTAAGTTGCAAATCAAAGATGTGCTCAAGGTACTTCATAAACACGATACTGTTTTTAAACACTACAACTCCCACAAACCCTTGACACCCAGCTTCCGGTTACGGTTACCACGGGAGACCAAGGGAAGCTAAAGCGAAGTATGCCATCATGATCATCATCATCATGCAAACCACGCTAAAACGACAAATATGCGACTAAGAATTTTACTAATTTTGATTTGGCCATTTGACGCATTAGTATATATCGTTTAGTTCTAAAATACTGTGTTTAAATATTGTAACCACAGGCAGCTAGGCTAACGGTACAAGCTAACGTGATTTAACAACGTTAAACCTCGTTACTTACTAACGCTACTCAGTAAATGCTCCCTTTTTGACCAATAAAGTAGAATGTTTATCTACCTCAGCAAGAAGGTGAGTATTGGGCATTTCTTCAGCTACAGTAAGTGGGATCCTCAATGTGTGATGAGCATAACCAATAGGGAAATATTTTGTGTGTTGTAGATTGCTATACCCAACCACATAAATCTAAAATGCGTATCTTGGAACAAAGACCAAGGCTTTATTGCCTGTGGAGGGGATGATGGTCTTCTGAGAGTACTCAAGTTGGACAGTCAGACGGGTAAGAGTTTGTGCATGAGGGGATATCACACTGTATGTTGCTCTTTGGCTATAAACTATACTGTAGGCTAAATGTGTGCACTACCCTTTTTCTCATTTTATTTCCAGTGTGTTGATTGTGAAATCGCCTAGATATGGTCAAAAAGTGGTTTGGTCAAATCCAATACTAGTAGTAAAATTATTGTATTATTTGAACTGTATGTTATTATTAAGTCTATACTTTTATACTATTTGCTGATAGTTTTTTGTTTGTTTGTTTATGCAGAAATGTCTGCAAATAGGAATAGGAAGGAAATTAATGCAATTTTGGCAACCCCGTTCACACTTTTAGCTGGGAGTGAAAGTGTTGCTGTTTGAGCTATTATGTATAATCCATGTGACTGAGATTTGAGGGTTATTTAAACAATGTCTCTTAGCGTGTAGCAAATCTTTTAAAACTTTTGTAAGCCTTTTGGCTTTGTTCTGGTGCCTTGCTACGCAGTCACTGTAGGAATAAATGGTACCACCTTGTTCACTTCATTAGTAGAAAGACCAGTTGTTAATATCTTATTACTAGGATTAAACTTCAGGAACAGCAAAACAGCACAGACACAAAAATACACTGTACTGGCAGGTTTCTTTCACTGTTGAATTTTGACAGATGATGCCAAACTCAGAGGTCTTGCTGCCCCTAGTAATCTGTCAATGAACCAGGCTTTAGAGGGACACAGTGGTGAGTTGTATCAAACATTTTCAAGTCTTTGTATCGCCTTACCAGCCCAGAGAAAAAATGTCTGACACTTCATGAATACTCTTTTACTCTCTACTATTTTCAGGTGCTGTGCAAGTTGTCACATGGAACGAACAATATGAAAAACTTACCACAAGTGACCAGAATGGCCTCATCATTGTGTGGATGCTTTATAAAGGTGACCATGGCTAATGGCTTTGTAAATGTGGATTTTATATTTGTTTCTTTTTTTATATTAGTTTGTTTCTTGAAGGTGCTTGGTATGAGGAGATGATCAACAACAGGAACAAATCAGTTGTGAGAAGCATGAGTTGGAACTCAGATGGTCAAAAGATCTGCATTGTCTATGAAGATGGGGCAGTCATAGTTGGATCTGTAGATGGTAAAGAGTTTATCAAGTCAATTACCCAAATGTATTTTGTGCCCACATATTGTAATAAAAAGAATTTATGCTTTTTCCACAGGTAATCGTATCTGGGGAAAGGAACTAAAGGGAAATCAGCTTGCTCATGTAGCTTGGTCTCCAGACAGTAAGATTCTTCTGTTCGGTATGGCCAATGGAGAAGTTCAAATCTATGACAACCAAGGAAACTTTATTGTGAGTTTGACACTAGTTAAATAGAAATGTTAGTGTAATGAGCCTGTTTATAGATAATATAAAATAAAATATGTTATTAAATTTTCTCTTCTTTTTTTTTTTTTACTAGGTGAAAATGACTATCTCTTGTCTGACAAATACAACTGGGGCTGTAAGCATAGCAGGTATCCACTGGTATGCAGGAACTGGGGGTTATGTTGAGCCAGACTGTCCATGTCTTGCCATCTGTTTCGACAATGGAAGATGTCAGATCATGCGCTATGAGAACGATGAAAGTGAGAGAACAGCGGCTGCCATACTCTTTACCTGTCTGATGGACTTGCACCTAGTGATGCTCCTTTTCCTCCTTTTGCAGACCCAGTGTGCATTGACACTTTGATGAATGTGGTTAGTGTCCAGTGGAACCATTGCGGCAGTGTACTGGCTGTGGCAGGTTGCCTCAGAACGTCAAATATGGAGAAAGAATTAAATGTGGTCCAATTTTATACACCATTTGGAGAGGTAAGACTTTCATTCAAGTAACTCATGGGAAGTCAGTCCGTCCAAATCAGAACGACAAAGCAATACTCAAGAAACTTTTTTCCTTGAACAGCACCTACGAACTCTGAAGGTGCCTGGGAAACAGATGTCAGGAGTTGCCTGGGAAGGAGGAGGGCTCCGTATAGCCTTGGCTGTCGATTCCTACATTTATTTTGCCAACATAAGGCCAGATTATAAGGTATCATTTTTATGCACATTTCTCAGTAGCATAGGGACCATAAATCCTCTGTTGTACCTGTTTTTATTAACTTGCTTATAAACATTTATTACACTTCATTTCATTATATATCATTACACTAGGGTAATTTAACATAGAAACAGAGTTGACATAATGAAATAACAATGCCAGCGTACTGTATACTGTATAATATCAGGTGGTAGACGTCAGTGACTTGTCCATCAAACCATCTCTTAACACTCTCAATTCCTTTTTTTTTTATATCTTAATAGTGGGGCTACTGTTGCAGCACAGTGGTGTATGCCTACACAAAACCAGAAAGGCAAGAGTACTGCGTGGTATTTTGGGACACAAAAAACAATGAGAAGTTTGTCAAATACGTCAAGAGCCTGATGTCAATTACTACATCAGGAGACTTCTGCATTCTGGCCAGTAAAGCAGATGATACCCAACCTCAGGTACAAACACAAATTACACACAAAAAATAATGTTTTACACAAAATAAATCTCAGCTTATTAAAGTAGTTTTGTATGTTCTCTTCTACACAGGAGGACGGAGATGCAGAATCTGGGAGTCATTCTAGAGTAATGACAATTTTGATCCATACAAAATAAGTCTTAGAATTTTTTGTGTTTAAATAAAAGAATTAGACTGAAGCTAGCATGCAGATACATATACAGGTAGTGGCAGTGTCTTTCTGCATTCTAACAAGAGAGCAATTAGACATTAACTGCAAATAAATAGTAAAGATTGACATGCATTGACTTGCTGAATGATGTTAAACTTTCCAGTATGTCTTGATTCTTTGCAACTCCATTGGAACTCCCCTGGACTCAAAATACATTGACATCGGTAAGTTCATTCTTTAAACATACTTCCTTAATATTTTTTGAACTTCATTTTTTATGTGCATTCCCCATACATCACACACAAACAAACGGTCTGCACCTCATGTTTACATAAGTGGCCAGACATAAATGACCACGAGAGTGCTATATTTCGTGCCAGTATGAGATGTGTAATAGTGGTTGGCAGTATGCCCCTGCTACCCACAGAAATGCATGGGCTCACAGCATCTTATAGCAAACAGAAAGTAACCACCAGGCAGCTTTGTACAGTATGTCACAGATATTCAGTATTTCTGCTTGAGTAGTCTAGTGTTTGTAAAACAACTCATGCCAAGACACTTCAAAGTCAGCACATTTGAAAAATGTAGTCGTCTGAATAGGTGGTGGGTGCAAAATGAGTGTGAGGTCAAATGTGTGTTCCTCTGGAAGTTTATCCTTAGGTGGTCGTTTGCTATTCACACACTGGCTTAGTTTTGTTGTAGAAACACATAAATGGATGTATGAAATGGAGGTATAGGAATAAAACTACTTTTGCTCTTAGTGAAATGACACTCATTGACATAAATGATCTTTCTCTTGGTCAGATACGCTTTTTGTCACCATGACCAAAACACATGTGATCGCTGCATCTAAAGAGGCCTTCTACTTGTGGCAGTACCGAGTGGCAAAGAAATTAACTGATCTGGAAATCAACCAAGTGTCAAGGACGAAGAAGGAGGGAAGAGAAAGGTGGGTCTTTCTGGAGAGAGTGATAAAACAATTACAGTGACGTGAAGCCACTTTATCATTTAGAACATGTATCAAAAAGAGCGGCGAAAGTTAGCAGCCCATGGGGTGAATATATGAATCCATGGCTCAGTGTTTTAGAGTGTTAGTACTGACAGCCATGAAAAGAATTATTCATCTGAGGCAAATGCCACTGAGGTTCCAGACAGGCTGGCCATGACCTAATGTTCTGCCAGGGCTATCCTCGCACCTGGACCAAAATCATTTCAGTAGAAAGGATAAGTGTTTGTCTGTCTGTTTCATGCCTTCCCACTCATTCCGATTTCCTGTCTCCTTAGGGTTTATCACATTGACAGTAATCCATCTGGACCAAATGAAGGTGGGCCAGATTTCACAAAAGCTTTTACAGTAAGTTATTTTTTTTTTAAAACAAGGACAAGAATCAAAGTTCGCATAGTAGTAAATTGCTTTTCATACATTTTTGTTTCAGGCAACACAAGATCCCATCTGTGCCATTACTGCAACAGAAAAAACCTTGATTGTGGTATTGCTCTCTATGTTTTCTATCTATAATACAAAGCAGAAGGATATTCACTGCTTTTGTTTGTTTGTTTGTTTGTTTTTTAGGGCCGTGAATCTGGAATTATCCATAGATACAGCCTACCAACTTTGGTTCTTGTCCAAAAATACACTTTGAATAACAGAGCCTATTATCTCTCCATGAATTGCAACTCTAGGCAAGTATAGTGATAGTACATTCAGGCCACAGTGAACACTTTTGTTTTTGTAGCACTGTGAAGTAAAGCATTATTCTCTTTAGCCGTCTAGCCGTCATTGATATCTCTGGCGTGCTGACTCTACTGGATTTGGAAGTTCGATCGTCAATAGACGGCCCTGGCAACCAAGCATCTGCAGGAGATCCTTCCAAATTTGAACGAAAAGATGTGTGGGACATGAAGTGGGCCAAAGACAACCCTGATCTTTTTGCCATGATGGAGAAGACCAGGATGTACGTATTCAGGAACCTTGATCCGGAGGTGAGTGCTTCATTTGTTATACTGTAGGTTAAAACATCATATTTACAACTCTAACTACTGTGCTTCATTGTAACTAGGAACCAATCCAAACATCTGGATACATCTGCAACTTTGAGGACCTGGAAATTAAGTCTGTTCTACTTGATGAAATTATGAAGGTAGGATACTCTTTTATATTGAGTGTTTTTCCAAATGCATATACTCACTCAGGTGTGGTACGTCTCTTAACAGGATCCAGAGAGGCCTAACAAAGATAACCTAATTAACTTTGAAATCCGTTCCTTGAGAGATAGTCGTGCTCTAATTGAAAAAGTAGGGATTGAAGATGCTTCACAGTTTATTGAAGACAACCCTCATCCAAGACTCTGGTACGTAGAACTTCATTAATTTTGGAATCCAAATATTGAATATGAATAACTTTATTTAGCCTAAGTAGCACCAATTTTATACAGTATGGTGGTATGGGAGGATGAGTTGTGTGATGTGGTTATCTGCCATTACTGTCGCTTTCTGTTTGAATCCTTAAAATCAGAATCATCCTTACCTCTCTTTTGATGCATTCAGGCGTCTACTCGCTGAGGCCGCCCTCCAGAAACTGGATCTCAAGACTGCTGAGCAGGCCTTTGTCCGCTGCAAAGACTACCAGGGCATTGAATTTGTCAAACGCCTAGGTAATCTGAAGAGTGAGCCCATGAAACAGGCAGAGGTGGCTGCATACTTTAGCAGGTTTGAGGAAGCTGAGCGCATGTACCTGGACATGGATCGTCGGTAAAAGCCTTAATCAAGGTTAAATGCTACCAGTTGAATTTATCAGGGGGTAATTATGATCCTGGGTTGTAAATATCTTACAGAGACCTTGCCATCAGCCTCAGGATCAAACTGGGAGATTGGTTCAGAGTTCTTCAGCTGCTCAAAAGTGGCTCTGGGGACTGTGACGATGCTCTGCTCGAACAGGCTTACAACGCAATAGGAGACTACTTTGCTGACAGACAGAAATGGTATAACCTTTGGAACATGTGTTTCTTGTTATTCTTCAAAAATAGATTTTTCTGTTAGAACAAAATACATATTTATCAATGTATCAAAGCCTGTTGAAAGACCAATGTCTATGGTTCCAGGGTTAATGCGGTGCAGTACTACCTTCAAGGTCGTAACCAGGAGAGACTGGCAGAGTGTTACTACATGTTAGAGGATTATGATGGTCTTGAGAGGCTAAGCAATCAGCTGCCAGACAATCATAAACTTTTGCCAGTAAGTCATGTTCACATTTGAAAACTTCTATTTTTGACATGTCACACATTAGAAACTTAAAAGTCATATGTTTATACCTATACAACCTTTTTATGTCTGAATTGAATTTTGTTGTAGGAAATTGGACAGATGTTTGCCACAGTGGGGATGTGTGAACAGGCAGTTATTGCCTATTTAAAAAGCAACCAGCCCAAAGCTGCTGTGGACACCTGTGTGCATCTAAACCAGGTTAGAGACAGCTGGAAAACCAGAAGCACCAGAGCTTCTCTGACTTCGCAATCACATACTGTTCCCTCAGTGATCTTTGCATCAAACCGCAGCAGTCACAGTGGCACCCACTGTCCTCCCACTGTTGCCCACCACCACCGAGTGTTATTTTGCCCCAGAGTGTTAACACTGCTCTATGGTTCTCCAATGTAAATTTTAACATTTGCTTCAGGAAAATGGTTGTGTTTTTTGTCATTCATCTTTGTGTTAAACTGGCACAAAGTTCTATGGGAGAATTAAAACATCATGTTTTTTTATTCCAGCTTCCACAGCTGGCTTCATTGTCTACTTCCCACATGATAGGAGAAGTCATTAGCATACCAAACTCCCCTCTTAGAATAGTTTTTCCTGCTGTGTTATTTTCCCATGAATTGAGCAAAATTATTAGGCTGTCACTTTAACTGTGCAATTAAACTGTAAAATGTACAAGCTATTGCTTGTTATTGTGCTGACAAAAGCCATGGAATGGCTTCACATTGCTCTCTTTTTATTTTCTCAAATACTGAAATCACTATATATCATAAATGATCTATGTTTTTTGTCATAGTGGAACAAAGCGGTGGAGCTCGCCAGATCCCACAACATGAAAGAAATAAAGTCTCTTCTTTCCAAATATACTTCACATCTCCTTGAGAAGAATAAAACTCTGGAGGCAGTGGAACTGTTTCGAAAAGCTCACCATTTTCTAGATGCCGCCAAACTCATGTTTAAGGTAGGCTTCAGTTTTCCTGCTGACTGTAATGAGAATAGGAAGTTTAAATGTGCTGATAGGCTGTTGTGTACAGATCGCAGATGAAGAGGCTAAGAAAAGGACCCGTCCCTTGAGGGTGAAGAAGCTTTATGTACTGGCAGCTCGCCTTGTGGAAGATTACCACGAGCAAGTGAGGACTTCACAGCAGGGCAAAGCCAAGGGCAAGAAATCTGAGGTTGGATATGTTTTTATTTTGTTTCCCCTCATCATTATTTTGATGTAATAAAGTAAATATATCATCCTTGACTCTTCTCTTTACTTAAACTAGGCAACATTTGCACTTGCTGGGCTGCTGGAAGAAGATGCAGCCACTTCAGACAATCGTATTGTGGACAATGCCTGGCGAGGGGCAGAAGCATATCACTTCTTTCTGCTTGCTCAAAGGCAGCTTTATGATGGCTACACAGAGAATGCAATGCGCACAGGTATCAGAACACACAGCCAAAGACATTTACATAAAACCACTTTTCTACATAATTTACATAGTCAACCAACATTGCATGACATTCGTGTAACTTCAAAACAAAAGTGGTCAGTGCAAAGCCGTGCATGGTTTGCATGTGTGGGATCACAGTTTTTCCTTTTCCCTTACATGATAGCTGAGTCTAAGACTCCATTAAGTGAAAATATAACACTCCATATTTCACTCCATATTAAAGCGCTTCATCTGCGTGAATACGAGGACATCATACCAGCTGTGGAGATCTACTCTCTTCTTGCTATCTGTGCCTCTTCAAGCCGGGCCTTCGGCACATGTTCCCAGGCCTTTATCAAACTGGAGTCTTTAGAATGTCTGACCCCAGAACAACGACAGTCATATGAAGATCTGGCCCTTGAAATCTTCATCAAACACACCCCCAAAGACAACCGCCCACTGGACATGGTGGACCTTGACAAAATAACAGAAGGGTAGATGCATCAACTTTTTTGTGTGAAGTTTTTTTTAGATAAACTGCATTGAATTAATACATTTACCACAAATGTCTGTTCTCCTTTCAGGGCTGAGGGCAAGGTACCCACCTGCATTGTGACGGGTCTACCCATCCCAATGCATCTGTTGTGGATGTGCAGTGTCTGTAAACACTGTGCTTTAGAACAAGAGATCAGCAAATACAACTGCTGCCCGCTGTGTCACAGTGTTATCACGTAGACTGGGTTTAGAACAAAAATTGATGGATGATTTACAGAACACATTTTGTTAAAAAAAAAAATACATGTAAATATTTTGGAACACAAGATCTCAATGGCATTGTTCTGCAGTTAACTGTTAAGTAATACTTGGCTTCGAAGTCTTTCCATTTAATAATATGAATTTTATGAATACATCATTTAACGCCTTACTTTAATTCAGCTGTTTTCTTAACTATTTTATTGCTGTCAGAAGTGAATAAACACCGTATTGCAACATTGTGCTATTTTACTTTAAACGTTATGATTTTCCTCCAGTCTAGTCCTCTTCTGCCATCTACTGTCAACAACTGGCATCACTACAACCAACTTGTCCCGTTTACATGGGTTTAACTGAATAATTCACTCAAATTTGTTATATTTTATTTGTCGTTTTGCACGTTTCAATGTTATTTTCATTGGTCAATTTTTATTGATTCACTAACAATTTTCAGACCTCATTTAAAATGGTTCTTAAACCTTGGTGTTTTATTGTAACTAAGCTAAGAAAAGTTTGCCATTAAACAAAGTACAACGTCTTTTAGAGTAGCAATAAGGCTATTTGTTCCAATAACAATTAACCTGTAGCCAGAAAAATCATTAAATATGCACTATAATTAATGTGGCACGGCTGACCTCCTCACACTGTAAACCGAGCGCTCACGAACGCACCACAGCTTGTTTTAGGGAACCCGTGAGCCAGAGGTGTTATCAGTTGTCTGGTGAGGGGCTGTGTTTCGTCCTGCGCCAAACGGTTACGCACAGAGGACAGACGAGTTCCAGACTGGACACTGGGACACCGCACAATGAAGTAGCCTCTGGACATCTGGGAAACACACCACGAGGTGGGTTCTCCCTGCAGTTTTTGGGTCTATGAAGAGTATTTTACGCTGGAAGAAGCGCGCCACAACTCGAGGTAAAGTATTTTTGCCTGTTTTATAACAACAACCTTGTTTTTTTAATTATTATTTTGTGTAATTTTAAATGTTTTTTTTTGTTTTTGTTTTTTTTTTCTGCAGAATTGTGTCAATTGTCAATTGTTACTTTGTTCCCACATCTTCTGCAGTTTGAAACGCTATAGGTCATTTTCGTGCGTAATACTAAACCGGTAACGCGCCTTTTAGAGCTACAAGCCCGAGTGACAGCCAGGTATTAATGACACCTCAACTGTGTTTGTATGTCATGGAAGCGCTAAGTTTCCACCGGCTTTGTGTTTATTGTTTCCTTTCTTTGTCATCTTTATGTGGTCCCCAAAAGCTTTAAAAAAAATCTAATTAAACAGTGTAAAGCTGGTGATATTAGGTTATGAGTAAATCTGTAAAAATGTTTATTCCTAAAAATCAGTTTAATCTTGTCCACCACTGGTGTTGCTGTAGTGTTAGATCTGATATAAAGGGTTGTTGATACATTACATCCCAATGTCTGCTTTTAGTTAACAATGCATTTAAGTCTGCTGAAGTAAAGGTCTGAGATCCCTTCCTATTGCCTTATTTCTTTTCTGCTAAAATAAAACTTGCACAGTCAGTGATACCTTTCCTTCTATCACATTGCATAACAGAGTGACACAGAAACCTAGATGTAATGTGATATTGTGGTCCAAAGACATGCATTATTACAGTACACAGCATGTTCAGTGTGTACTAACCACCGTCTGTTGATGTGTTCAGGAAACATCTGAGATTTTCCAGAAACCTACTGCTGATGCATCCATCATGGTTTACGGACAGATTGCCCATAGCAGAGATGACTGCTATATTAACGTCAATGTTGGAGGTTTCAAACAAAAAATGGACCCTGATGTTTTAAAAAAGTTTCCCCAGACACGTCTTGGGCGTCTTCTCTGTTGCAGCTCCCAAGAGGCTATCCTAGAACTTTGTGATGACTTCAGCCCCTCAGAAATGGAGTATTACTTTGACCGAAACCCACTCTTTTTCTGCTACGTTTTAAACTTTTACCTCACAGGCAAAATCCACCTAGTAGATGGGTTGTGTGTGGTCTCTTTTGTTCAAGAGATTGAGTACTGGGGCATCAAGGAGCGTCATCTGGACTGCTGCTGCAGCAACAAATTCTTTGAACTTCTGGAACTGACTCAGGATAAAGTATGGGACAGTGATGAGCAGCAGCAGAGCAGCTCAGACTCCTCCAGTGAGCAGCTGTCAGATTTAAATGAAGACATAGAAATGTTTGAAGGCTCCTGGTGTGGAGACACACGCAGAAAAATCTGGATACATCTTGAGGATCCAGGTCACTCCAAACTAGCCAAACTGATAGCTGTAGCATCTCTCAGTGTGGTGCTTGTGTCCATAATAGCCATGTGTGTGAACAGCATGCCTGACTTCCACGAAGTAGATGAAAATGACAAAGAGATTGAAAACCCAATGCTGACTGTCATTGAGAACCTCTGTGTTCTGTTCTTCTCTGCTGAGTTTGTTCTTCGTTTGGCTGTTGCCCCATCGGCCAAGAAGTTTCTGTGCAGCCCTCTTAATATGATTGACTTATTGTCAGTTTTGCCCTTCTATGTCACCATTGTTTTTGACATAATAGATGAAGGTGAGAGCACAGAGCTGGAGAACCTTGGCAAAGTGGTACAGATCCTGAGGTTAATGCGAGTGTTTCGCATCCTGAAACTGGCACGCCATTCGGTGGGCCTTCGCTCTCTTGGTGCCACTCTCAGGCACAGCTCCCGTGAAGTGGGGTTGCTGGTACTTTTCTTATCTGTTGGTATTTCTATGTTCTCTGCACTTGTTTACTTTGTAGAAAAGGAAACTGAGGAGTCCACTCTGCAGACGATGCCTGTTGGCTGGTGGTGGGCCACTATTAGCATGACCACTGTGGGTTACGGTGACACCTTCCCTGTTACTTTTCCAGGGAAAGTAGTAGGAACGCTTTGCATCATATGTGGACTGCTAATTGTGGCCCTTCCCATAACTAACATTTTCAACAAGTTCTCTAAGTTTTATGAAAGGCAAAGGCACATTGATGTCATTCGGCGCCACAAATGAATATTTCAGACATTACTAGGATATGATCCTGAGAGCTCTATAGCTATATGTCACTAAGATTGTGGAAGTGTTGATTTGTACACTCAATGCAACATAGACTTGATATTTATTAGGGAAAATATGGGCATGGATATTAAATGGGCATCTTCACCATGTACAATGTAAATGTGTTCATTATATCTAATCTGTTCGTTCATTCATTGCACATTCCCCAAATATGAATGCCTGTTCTAGTTCTGTCTGGGCTTACTACCACTGCACTGTTTTCTGCTATTGATCTGCATGTCCAGCTGTAATGTCTCTGTTGTATTTTGTGTCTGAAGGCATATAATGGCTTCCTCCAATAAGAAGGCACCCTGCTGTTTGTTGTATCATCAGTGTAATGAGTTCTTAATCAATGTGCCACTTAAAGTCAATAAAGGATTCTTACAAGGTGCTGAATGCACTGTTTTGTCATGGATATTGAGGACACCCTTTAAACTGACAAACCACATAATGACTCTATTGACTTTCATAAAGAGCATTATCAAGAGTTACTGTGCATTTTCTTAATATTTATTACATATTTTCAGTCTACATCCATTGCTTTGTTTGCTCCCTATGTAACTGCTTCCTGCAGTCACCTTCATCAACACTATCTCTGTGTTGTACTTGTGTTATCTCTCGCACAGATAAGACTGTGATCAATAAGAACAGGCCTCATATCAGGGCTGCCCTCCAAAGGATGCCAACACTGAAAGAGAGTTATTTTTGTGTAAATAATACATCATGCCATCCTTAGCACAGTATGAGGTGTGGTTTTGTGGTCGCTGAGTGTTTTGCAACTGTCCGAAAAATAATAAGTAGCTTCAGGGCTCAAACAAAAGTCTACATCAGCAGCATTCAGTGACGTGGTCACCTTTTCTGCTTGGGCCCCCTCCTCCTGTGTCCTGTGTCCTTTCTCCTCGCTCAAAGACATGCATTGCTCAATGATTTAGTTCATTGCTTAGGTTTTTACAACAGAAAGTCGCCATCAGCAAAATGTGCTGGTCATCTCAGAAGAAGGAAGGGCAGCCAGGTGCTTCATTACACAGGGCTACTTTGTGCTGTGTTGGAACATGATCAAACTAAAACCATATATTGTTTTATAGTAATATAGCTTTATTTCACTGAAGTGTGCTCGAACAAACAATGGACAGGTTTCCTTTTCTATAAAAAGCAACTTGTGCCTTTCAGATGTAACTCTATATGTTGATAAAGGTATCACATTGGCCCTAGATTATTTCTTGCAATCTCATGATGAACATGCATTTGTTTTACTCCAGGCAGAGAGAAATGCAGTGTAGAGCAGTTTATGCACAAAGCATAATGTTTATTAGCCTTGTTGTAAGACATTTAAAGCTTTATTTGTTTATGTGGCTCCCTGAGATAAAGAATCAATTACTTCTTTAATTACCCTGTGATCGGCTGCTCTGCTTACTCAGCTTACCTCTAAACATTGTGTGCCACCCAGCGTGCTTAAATGATAGCTGTGTCCACAGGAATGTAAGGCTTGGGTCTGCATTAATGTTCCATTTCCAAATTCATTAAACGTGACCACTTCCTAACCGTAACAAGTTATTATTTACATTTTGCAGGCGTTAACATATTTTGTGGCTCAAATGTCAGCATGTGTATTCTTTGTACTCCCATGTCTGCTGTGCTTTGTGTGAACACTTAAACAATGATGCTGCAGCCTTACATCAGGTGACAGTCTCAGGTCATGGGATGTCTTTGTAACTATTACATTTCAATGTGTCTTTGTTTTAAATGCCTGACTCAGCTGGAGTAGGTTTAAAAAAAGACCATGTTTCATTTCAGAGAAAGTGCCCACAATACAATTTCAAACAACTGATATCCTACAAATGCCATAATGCTGTACTTTTTCAACCTGAGAAAATGAATTAGTAATGCCCAGGAAACGCTGTCAGCAATTGTGCACAATGTCTCAGGAGTTGGGATCAGATTTTCTGATTGATTTTTCTGTGGAGTCTGAAAGGATGAAAAAATGAAACTACATTCTCTAAAGTCATGACAGTGTTGATATGTTTAAACTAAGGAGAAGGAGAAGTAAAGGACCATAGTGATTCAGCATAAGACAATATGTTAGTGAGATGTTCATCATATTATATCACATACAGTAGTGATACACCAGGCTATTCTTACACCAGAGTGGCCCAATGAAACAAAAACTGTGTCTTTACATTTCATTACAGGCTAAAAACCATTTGTTTTTTTCATGACTGTTGTAGTCTATTGTCTGACATTGTTTGGAGCCTACAAATGTATAAAGTTATGTCAAAGGCGAAACTGGATCATCCAAAATAGTGTATAGTAACTTGGCGTATATTGCCATCTAGTGGTCAGTCTATAAAATTACATCCTCTATTTTAAACCGGTTTTACTCAAGATTCAAGGTTCAAAATCAAATGTAAGTTAAACAACTAACATCATAAAGTCTATAATTAACTAAAGCGACCCCGCGTAAACTAATACAGGCTAAATATTATCTTGCTACAGGAATAAAGCAGACACAAGATTTTACCTTATTTGTCTGAATAAGTCCTTGCCCAATTTAGCTTGTTCTTAAGATGAACTATGTTTTAAATTTGTGAGAATTTGTGCAATTTGTGGTACATTATTATTATTTCTCTGCTCATATGTAGACTATTGCATCAATGTACATGGTTTGCCACCGCCAGGGGGCAGTGATATGCACAGGTACTTCTGTACAAAAACACCACAACAGCCAGTACCTGCTACAGTTTCAGTTAAACCTTTGAGTGAAACGGGATATGTCCTTTAAGTTCACTGGGCCTGCTTATTCTGTCACTTAATTGCAGCAGACTACAACTGATTTACTTCTCTTGAAAGTAGGTCTACTGATTCTCTGCCCTCTACTGCTATCACCACAACACTGAAATTGTTTAGGAGAGACCGGGGTAAATTGAGCCATTTCTTGCACAACTGGTCATTGTGCCAAGCCAACAGAATGCAGATGTACAATTAAAATATCTGAACATATTTTAGGATGTTTCCTTTCAGTTGAAATTATTAGAATTCATTTTGACGTAAGTTTTGAAAAATATTTGCTCTCAAAAAAAAGTGGCTCAACTTGCCCCAAGTCAGGGATAATTCGAGCCAGCTCAGGGAATAAATTGACCATCCAACTAAAGCCCCTGAATGCAGCATTTAAAAATCCTAAATGTAGGATATAGGTTATTTATGATACATATTTTGAAATTTAAAGACATATTTAATAACAATTTTTTTTAACTATAATTAGAAACACAAGCAATAGTTACTTTTGACCGATGGCCCTCTATGTTTCAATATTTATTTGCCAAGGAAAGTAAGTTTCCCCTAAAAAGTGTCACTGATTTTGTTGTGAATTTTACATTTTTATCAGTCCAACTCAGAACACTAAAACTGCTATGTAATAAAATAAAAAGTGTTATATTATTGTAAAAAAAAAAATTGCTTCAGTTCCTTATGGTTCCTCAGGTTGAACTATTTGGTCAACTTATCCCACAGCCACCATTTTGGGTAAAACAAGCTAACTAACTTATCCAGGACAATATTTAGCTAAACTATTTCCATGATTAATTACCAACATGCATCATAAATAATATTAAAGCTGGATGAATTTGCTTTGATGTAAACACATTTGCTGAATATGCCATAATTTAACTTTTAGTTCACTTTTTAGTTTTTAAAATAAATAACTGCTTTCCACTCCTCCAGTTTGCCCTAATTTTTTCAGTCTTGTTGAAAGGATGAGTGCCTTTAATTTGTAAGGTCACATGACAATAAAAATGTACAGCTTTCAAGATACAGGGGTTACAATGTTTTATGCAAACACTCTTAACTGAGTTGAATGTTGTAATGATGTTACTATGTGAGAGTTTGATATAAACCGACACACACACTTCCAACTTGAAAATGATTTATTATTATTATTTATTTAAATTAACAAACACTGCTATACATATTGCTGTTTTTATCAATTTTGAATCATTTTAAACAGTTAAAGCATTTGTAAAATAGTAAGAGTTGAAAACAGGCGACAGACAGTAGATGACAAATACAGTAGATCTACAGTCAATGGCTTTTCTATGTGTGTCCGTTGGGGGCTTGTCAAACACTCGCACACACGCACACCCACACACATTACACTCACCCATGTCACTGTTTTTGGTTTCTGTCCGTGAAAAAGAAAACGGCCAACAGCAGCAGCAGATTGTGTTGATTTGCAAAGTCACTTTCCTGCTTCCAGCGCAACAAACAGACTTCCAGTCATGACAAGAGCTCAAGCAAAGATGACACCCCCTTTTATTTGAACCCCTGACATTATTAGATTTATTAGGAATGTTTGAAGTCAACAATAAAAAATAAAATATAGTATATCGCTTTTGTCCTTCTCAGTGCACTGTATTGAAAAGCCCCTTTCCCTTTACAATACACACAAATGATTTAAGAGAAGTGCTTCGTAGAACTTCAGAACTTTCATCTCAGGCCAGCTGTAGAGAGAGTCCTCCTCTTCCTTTATAATTGTGGGAAAAATACTTGTCTGGCCTATGGCTTTCCACTAGACAAAGCTTTCTACCAAGTACCTCAATGTTGGCGAGCGTTCATACACCCCGAAATCAGCACATCAGAGCTGAAGTTAAACATCATTTTTTACTAAAAGTGACAGATTTACAAACACAGTATAAACAGGGTTGACATCATTGGCAGCTGGCGACAGTCTAGACCACAGTGGCTTTTTTCATATTTGAGCAAAAAAAAGGGAAAAACCCTCCTTTATAGACAAAGACTGACGAATTACAGGATTACATGTGTCATACAAAGCTTTTTTTTGGCTTTTGAAACCTGACCTGCTGTTGAAAAAGGTAAGACCTTTGTTTAGAGGATGAAAGAAGAAAAAAAATCTTGAGGGTTTTGTTCAAAAATTAGATGTGACACATAAATTTTGATGGAGCTTTGTACCGCCTTGGCAGCAACACTCTGGCTAGACCATCCTTCAGCATCAGTCCTGCTATGGGAGTTGACTACATGTGAGAAGAATCCCTGACGTCAATGTAAATCACATACACTTTGTCATCGACAGGTACATAATCACCGAGGAAAAGCACACCAATATTACTGTAAAGTCAAGCCACTGTGACGAAATAGAGGGTAGAGTGAGGAAATAGTCTTTGATATAAAGTTGGCTCGTATCCTTTGCAACACTGAGGATTGCACAGCCGCCGTGTGGACGGGCATGTTGCTTTTCTACAGGCAGATAAAGGAATGGACGATGTCTCAACAAAAACACACTGTAAAATATATCAGCACAGGCCATAAATACAATTAAAGTAACACCGGAAATGTTCATTTGATTCCTGAATCAAAAGGAAAATGAATAGAGGAAGTCTTTGCTCATTGTCTCTCTTTCCGTTAAGATGCTGACCTCGTTTACTGATTTGTCTTGGCGGAGTGCAAGTGTCGGCCACATGGCTTTTTTTTTTTTTTCATAAAACTGTCAAAAATATAAATTCAGAAACGTGGCCGTAAGTCATTCTGGACATTAGGCATACAGTTGATTCTGCCCAGTAAACAATTTGACACTCTGTTTGAAATGGCAAAAAGAGGTTGACACTGTATAGGACTGTTGCACACACTGTTACAAAGAAAAGATTTTACACTGAAGAGTAGAAACGCGGCGTAGTAGCCCTTGTGGGTCTCACACAGCTTGGTCAGCTTGGTCTGGACTTGTTGATGTGCTTCTGGGTCTGTTTAAAGACATTGGAGAAGGGAGGGTCACAGTGTTGGGACCCCGGCCGCTCAGAGGGCCAGCAGGGTGGGCGAGTTAAGGGAGTCTGAAGATTGGTCTCCACTGCTGCTGCTGCGACGGTGGGCCTTGGAGCAGGACTCAGAGGAGGGCGACGGGCTCTCGGGCTCCATCATGCTGGGGTAGGTGAATATGAGGCTGGGGTTATTGGGAGTGGCAGCTGGAGTGGACGCGGCCACCACCGGAGTGTTCAGGCTGTCTCCATCCGAGCAGTACATCCCACCGCCGACCCCCAGGCAGATGGGTTTGATGACCGAGCGCTGGGGTTTGTCCTCGTCGTCGTCAGGCTCCTGTTTCACCACCACCGGGTTCATGGAGCTGCGGTTGGTCATGGTGGGTCGCATGGTCAGCGGCAGAGGGGCACACTGCTGCTGTTGGGGCTGGTGCTGCTGCTGGTGGTGCCCTGATGGCTGGTGGCGATCTTCAATAGGAAGCTTGCACACGGGATTGTGGGCGACCAGCATGAACTCCAGCTTATCTTTTTCCTTCTGCAGAGTCTCAATCTCCTTTTGAAGGTCGGCTTTCTCCTCCTCCAGTTTCTCAGTCTCCTGTTTACAGAGGCACACAATCAAACATTAATATGTCTGCACTGATAGCAAGGTCTAGTACGTGTATATTACAGCATCTGTAGCTCTATAACAATATCTACAATGTAGGTCTTAGTCTCAGAATGAACACCCAATATTTCTAAAACAAAAGGTTATTTTCTTTCAACACTTCCCTCAGAGATAAGTGGAGTACCTCTAAGTAACCACACGAGGGCAGTGTTTAATTGCTAAACCAAAATTGACAATAATGACATAAAATTAACAATTTGTCTCTGGTCCATATTTGCTCATAAAACAGAGCGTTAAAAGTCACTACTTTTTTGGACTACCTTTATTGTTTGTGACATAACAGACAAAGACTTGACGTCCTGTAAAACCATTTTGTAGACAGGCGAGGCAGATAAGGATAAACTGACTAGCTGTCTGAGAACTTTGACTCGTGGGCAACGGTATGAGGAAGTTGTTTTCAGTGAGCCAAGAGGGGAAAACCTTCAAGACGTTTAAGACGAACCAGAGATATCAAGAGGAGGCCAGATAAGGGCAATATTTCTTGTTCCTTTTTTGGTAATTTTATTTGAAGGAAGCTTTTTGTTGTAGTGGATACTTCATGTTCATGTGTTTGTAAATGTATTATGTGGGATTGTGAGACCAGTAATTTGCCTCTTTAACAAACTGTCATGCTTTCACAGAGACAGCTGCCTACAGCAAATTCCATTCTGTGCTTTCTTTTTTTTTAGTTCTGACAAGCTCAACCTCACTGTAATTCGGGTAATTAGTCCATTTAGATGCCGTTACTGTCTGCCAGGCAGGGCCAGCGAGACAGCCCTACCTCTGTCTACAGCAGCTCCAGACAAAAAGCTTTTCATCGGCTGTCATCGCCTCACTCAGGCCTTCGAGTCAGAGACATCAAGAGTCAAACCAGTAATGCAGGCTTGTAGGTTTAGGTGTGGAGCCCAGTCACTCATCAAGAAATCTGAACTGCCGCCTAAACGCCTAAACCTCACTCAGTCTTTGTTCCTTGTACATTTCAGCTACATAGATTAATTAACTGTTCAGTTTGGGTCATTTGCATAAACATTACACTAGTTTACATGTACTGACATGTGTGTCAAGTGTCTGTACTCACCCCTTGGAGCATTTCTGTGAGTTCTCGTCTGCGGTTGCGGCATTTGGCGGCGGCTAACTTATTCCTCTCACGCCTCACCCGCCTTTTCTCTTCTTCTTCAGGGGTGAGCTGAGGGCAAGGAAGACAAAGAATGCAGACAGTTAATGAACTATCTGACAGACGAACAAGAACAATATGAACCAGAGAGCACAAACAACATGCTACAGGGTTCTATAAATGTACAGGTGTATAATTTGAGGGTCACCTGCTCGTCTCTCTTGCGTCGACCCCTGGCGTCCCCAATGGAGCGGATGACCCCGGGCCGAGCCAAAGTGTTGTGTCCCAGCAGTCCCGGTCCATTAGTCAAATGATGGCTATAGGGGTGTGAGCGTGAATATGGGTTGGACATGGAGGTGATCACTGTGGGCTGCACCATCCACTGTAGGTCTTGGCTGGTAGTGATTGCATTGATGGTGGGGATGAAGGCACTGTTGGAGCCGGGCATGTCGACCCTATACTTCTGCAAAAAAGGCAAAAAGTCAGAACATGCAAATGAATCAAATAAACACCATATTATTAGACATTTTCTGGATTTGAAAGCTCCTAGTAATGATTCAGTCTCCAGCATGGATGTGACCCCTGGAGTGGAGCAGTGACACATGCTGTGATTCATGTGGGAAAGCCCAAGGTGTCCTGTACATTTTACTACAAAAAACATGACATTATATTCTGTAATGGGTTTTAATTACCAATTTCTATGATGCCTTAACACTTTTGACTAGGTAATATGCTGCCACTGATGTTATTACTGGCTAAAACATATCAAAACACACAGCACAGCAGGCAAGTGTAAATGGGTTTAAGCACTCTATTCAGACTTAAATGTTATTTATTTATTTTTTGCTCATTTCCAAGTTTTGTTTACCAAAGTGTTGCATCCACCTAACAGAACGAATGCTATGTTTAGTCTGTCTTGGACTCATGTCCACGAATCCCACAAGCCGTCTGCCTCTGTGCGTAATTTACGCACGTCCTTATCCCCCAATATTCCCGACTTTCCGTCGGATATCCCGGCAGTCCTTTGGAACTTTGTTTATCTGGTGAGTCATTGTGTATGGGATTTGTTAAGCACATGTGAAACGCGGTCAGTTCCAGTAAGAGGGGAAGCAGCCAGCTGGAACAAGCCAGACAGTTCACCAGAATTATACGAGAGGAATTTTTGCCAGCCTCACCTTTAGAATAAGAACATTCCGCTTCTAAGTAGAAATAATTATTAATAAATATTCTTTTTGTCATGAAAAAGGTATGTCACTTACATTAACATTCGTTTATCACCAATAATTGAGCAATGCGGGTAGATAAACACTGCTGTGCTAATAAAAGCAAATGCGGGAGTCTAAAAGGAGCAAACAGAACGCTTGTTGTGATATGCTTGTATAAAACTTAACAAAGAGGTCATGTTCCAACCCGCTGTAATGGGAAACAGGCAGCCAGTGTGTGATTACAGGGAACCAGGGCAATAATAGATACGGGCCAAAAGTCGTTTACCGTCATGTTGCGTGAGTCTGATGAGGCTTTTCCACAGAAGTGCCTCACGCGGGTACACAACCTTAACATTATCTCGCTTTTCATAGCACTCATCCGAATAGTTTATTTGCGTCTCTTCTCTTTACGTGTGTCAGAAGGAAATGTGTCAGCTCGAAAACATATCTTAATGCAACCCTGGGTGTGTTTTAATTTTAAAAGTTCACTATAAGTAGGAATTTTGAGCGAGTTAATCAAAAAGGAGCACATGCGTAAACTAATTGAAATGTGGTAACCGGTGGCCAAGCATCCACTAACCCAGCTGATGTCGAGACATGCCTGTAGCACTCGCACACACCAGATCAAAATGAAATCCGCCTCTCAGGAAAATAATTTAAAAAAATCACTCTAAGGGCAATTAGAAGAAGGCTGCAGTGATTTGGAAATATTGACAGCACAAATTTACGACGTGGTGAAAATGTTTCTACTAAATGTGAACACTTTTAAACCTTGGCATTGAAGAACATGTCTAACACGCGCGTACTTACATTCAGTGTCGGTGCGTAGTCTGTATCACTTGGACATTTCAGAGACATTCACCTCTAAACTACGGATGACATGACTCAATTAGCTTTTACATCATCAATAACCGCTAATTCACTGAACCTCGTATGCTTTGAGTCAGTAATGCGTTTAGTGTCACCGGGTTCATTGGTACTGTTCTCAGATCACTAAGAGATATGTCATCATAAATAGAGTGACAATCATTTCCACGTACACGCATCAGTTAAAGTTGTGCGCGGTGGGTTTACCTGGTAGTTGGAGGTAGAGATCGGACTGCCGATCGTACTGCTGCCGCTCGTGAAGGACTCAGGCTGGGCCGGAGAGGTGCTGCTGCCGCGGGACGACGTGTCGTAGTTCCCGGAGTAGTCCTGGTACATGATCCAGGAAGGAGAAAGATTTCAGTTAGACCTCTGAAACCTTTTTTTTTCTTCTAGATCCCCGCAGTTAAAAAGGCACAAGAATACAAGAAAAAAAAAATCCTCTGACTGGAGTTATTTGATTTTGGATATCCAGAGAAGTTACGAGAAAAGTGCAAATCTTCGCCTCTGAACACACCTAAACATCTACAGATATTGCCAGTGCAAGTGCGTATTTCTCTGCTTATTTAAGTTTTTTTTTTTTTTATTATTCTGCTCTATCTAAAGGTCCTCTCAGGTGCGCACTTCAGCCTTAAGTCAACAGCACACCTTTCTGCAGCAGATCCAGTGGCGATAAGTGCAGTGAGTCACACAGGTAAACGCTGGTTTTAAAACCTATTGCCTTCTAATGTGCTCTCTATTTTCCATCTAACTGCCTGCCTCAAATCGGCGCTCGGAACACTTCGAACTTTTTTTCTTTTCCTTTTCACCACACTTCCTAGAGATGACTCACTTCAATGGCACTATGAACAAAATGCATCGGCTTTTCAACACCAACGACACAGCTGACGTCACGTCTGGGCGTTGCAACGCAAAGCCGGGGAGGGGTTCAGAGCAGTTCAGGCAGTGAAAAAGAAAGGCTCTGCTCCAAGCAGCGTTGGGTGAGCGGACACTCGAGACTTATCAGGAGAGAGGGTAGACGGGAAAATGTCTGAAAGAGCGCGTTTGAGACAGGTGTTTTAGTCGCAGACGTCAGCGCTCTCTGTGAACTTCACTATTTTTCTCACTTGCTTCAGTCCATTGACGCATGTTTCCTAAAATGGGCAGTTGCGTCAGAACGCGCGTGTGGGTTTCCTTGGTAAAGGAAGCGTCAGACACTGGAGGGATTCCCTCCCCTCGCGCGCTTCACCCGGACTCCGGCTCTAAACCTCTGTCCAAGTTCTGCTGCCTTGGACCGACGTTTGGGCAGCGCGTGGTTTAAAACAGAATTATTCTGGGTTGTAACTGTTCATGCGCCGGACGCAGAACAGGCCTAAAAGTGAGAGGAGCAAGCAGCTGATATCTAACGTGGTCTTAGGCGGACACGCCTCAACAACCGTATCCGAAACATTTTTTGTTCGACATTACTCACCTGGAATGTTCCCCAACTGCTCTGTTTTCATTAGTCACCCTGAAGTGTAGTTTGTAGTGGTTTGACTGTGTCGTTTTGTTCCACCTGTCTGCGCCACAATAAACGTTACAACGATTTATAGGCTTTTAATCTGTAATGGCAACAGGAAGTGAATGCTGCTGCCCTTTATTTTTCTACTAACATGTTCAGCGGGATGAAGATGTAGAAATTCAGGCTACTTGTTGCCTAACATCCAAAGGTTTAGTTGTCATTATTAAAGACCATTCAAGACAGTGTACATGCAGCGTTTTTATACACAATCAGTTGGTGTGATGTCTTATTTGGAGACGGCAGTGAGCGCGAAGATGCCACAAAACGCAGCACTTCTCCCTGAACGCATTAATGTGTGACCCTATTAACACTATAACATAACAGCTCCTGCTTCAGAGGGAATCGCAGTGAAATATGGGCTAATTGTGATTCGGACACACCTCAAAAACAAGGGCAGTGCGCCCAGAAAATGACACGATCTGAAACTGCGTATTAAGTCTAATCCAATCTGCTACGGTTCCTGTTTTAATCTGTAGGCTATCACTTAAATGTGTTGTACTGCTTAGAACTGTTTAAGAGCTGTGTGGCCCGGTTATTTTTGTCAGCAAAGTGAGAGAATACTTACGCCAAAGAGCTTCCAGTGCAGGAGAGAAGTTTTTATTTAGACCCATCTGCAGGGTTTTTCTGAGGTGGCCAGTCATCAGCAAGAGCCCAGTCTGCAGCGATACTTTTCAGTCTATTACTCTCAGGTGTCTTGTTATTTATTTATTTATTTATTTATTTATTTATTTAAGCTTTTAGTGGTTTAGGCTTGATTAAAGGTAATATGTGGTTTGGATGAAGAACAGTTTTTGGAAAAGGCTTTTATATTTCTTTCTTCTTTTTTTTCTACTTTAAACTTTGTAATCAGGACTTGTTTCTTCAATTTGGATTCAAATAGTAAGTTCTGGTTGCATTCAGATGTATGGTTAAGTTTTGTGGAGTTAGCATTGTGGGAACAAAGGTCAGGCCATTTCTGTACAAGGCAAAATACAAGCATAAGTTAAGACAAATACATTAAAAAACATTTTTAAATATTTTTGTTTTTATTCTAAAAGTGGGGGCAAAGACATTAGACACTTGTGTATATCTCAATACCGGAGACATATATGTTCCCCTTGTGTCTTTATGATTATGGACCTGTGTGTATGTTTTTGCAAATATCTTCATTTAAATATTATGTATTTAACGATGGCCTCTATTGTTGTGTATTTTTTCCACAGAGTTGTCCTAGGGTTAGGGAACTATAGACATTACTATCACTACTGACTATACTACAGTAGGCCTACTATACAGATGACTATACAGATAACTACATGTACACAACTCAAAACTCCACAAAGAGCACAGATGTTCAATAAATCCTTATTTAAATGATATTAATTAATGATTAATGTTTATCATTTGCCAGCAGCTTTTGAACAGCGATGGTGTTGCTAAGCGACACAGTTTCTTCTAAACTGCTCGGGGGAAATCTAATCTGCCATAGTCCTATAATTAATGCTATAATATCATTTCTTCTGCACCCATCGGCGTCAGTTTGGGGGAAGAAAGGTATGGCATTGTGACAGGTCCTGTTCTCACACGAGTCCAAATTGGATCTTTAAGTACATAATGAGATATTAAGGAAAATTTGGAATACACAACAAACAGTGATGTGATGCCTGTCAGTCAGATGTTATTGCCCTAATTTGTCATGGATTATGATAGGAAATAATATTTTCATACTAATTAGGTGATATATTCACACTGACTTAAATACAGAGAGAGTAGAACTTTAAGAGGCCAAAGGAAGAGGTCAGCTCAGGGGATAGATCTGATCGGCAGGTCATGCACCCTCGACTATTCTTTAGAAGGAATGAGCTTTGTGTAGTACATCTCATCCTGTCTGCTGTTTACATGAGAGGCTTACCTGGCCACAGCAACGCACTTCTCAAAGTTATGACGTATAAAGAGGCTTGTGACCTGCTAAACTGGGAGGTTGAAAGAAATTATGGTTTAATTTTTCCCCACCAGACAACACTGAGTTACAAAGCCACCATACAGTATAATGTAAGTCTTATAATGTACAAGTTATCTGCTCTTCTTAACACAGCACTGTAAGTCCATTGGATCGTTAAATATTTTATATACTGCCCAGTTTACATTATTCATTTTGAATATTTATTTGAATACAGGCAACAATATGAATCCTTATCTGCAAACCACATTAAATATTAAAATTGTGCTGGAGAAGAATTTTGTGTGAAAACAACATTGGTGCTTACAAATTCTAACACATCACAGTGTTAGGTGGGATTCAAGTACATTTTCTCATGGTGAGATATCTGTTTTGCCTCTTTAGGTTTTGAGATGATGGCATTATCTGTGAGACAAATTCAAATTATACCCATATCTTTCCCAAAGTATAGTGGATTCAAGATAAAAACAAAGTCACCTTTTTGATTTTTTTTGTTTTCTTGCCTCTAGCGTCACTCATCTGTCAGGCTGTAATACCTAACCCTGGATAATAATTCAGTGCTAACATGATCACCAGGGCTAATCTCATGGTTTAGGTGCTGCAGCAGGACGGACATAAACACCAAAGTGCTGACTAGGAGGCTGTTGAGTGGGTTAAAGAACAATCATGACTGACAGCCGAGCCTTCTATTGTGCTAGTGGCCTACAACACATCTGCTATGTGGTTTCGGACAGCAAAGCAGGTATACATCATGGAGTATGAGCTGTATCACGTAACCTTGCCTTGTGTGTGCAACATTTCCTTTTCTTTTTCCCACACCCAGTGAAACCAATTGAATCCCACATGATACAGTTTGTAAAAAAGATGCTCTTCGTGTTTCTTCTGGACTTCCTAAATAGAAATCTAATCATCAGTTTCATTAGGAAGCCCACTGTGCACTTTAAAAAGAGAGTGGCAGTCTGGCAGACAGTTCCTGTGAATTTAAGTAACCATCCTTCAGTGATTTCATTCACCGGTTGCCTTGGTGACTCATGTAAAGCAGCCCCAACACAACAGCGCAGAGGGATAATTTGATCGCTCTTGACCTCCGGAGTGTGGGATTGTGCAGAGAAGAATATGAATTGGTCACATATCCTTCAATAAGGCCAGTCACACTCAGGTATGCAAAGAGCAAAGTGTCTGCACAATATCTAGTTATTGTTCTAATGGAGCCTGTCTGGGATGCTGTTGAAGAGGACGACAATAACCCTGTGTTATCCTCACACATTTATTTAGGTGACATTTAAATTCTAGGTGAATGTCTGAGGTTTTGGATTGAAGCCAGACTTCAATCTTCAAAACACATATTGAATCATCTTCGGGAAGTTTTTTGTTGTGCACATGCAAACCCACAAATCCAATGTAACCAACAGAGCTGTCCTGTCTTTGCCTCCCAGTGCCAGACATATCCACTTCTGAAACTGTCTGAAGGACCTCAGAGTAAAAAAAAGAGCAGCAAAGAGGTGAAAATCCATCTTATTAAACACAATCACGTAGCAACCAAATGTTTACTGCAGAAGGGAAATAAACCAGCTGACCTCATCCAACACCAATTCAGGTTGTCCCCATGTCACAGTGCAGGTCTACTAGCTTGCAAATCTAAAATGCAGTCTGTCACAAAAATTGTAGGGAGGCAAGATCTTTATTCTGTAATTTATGAGGCATGTTTGTTTGAACTGACTAGAGGCAAATAGTTAGGGGAGAAACACACAATTACCTGCTCTGCGTGCACGTACTGTACCTACCAATCAACAGACTCTTGACAGTAACTTCACAAACATTAAGGTATCAGTTCCTGATACAATGGAAGGAAGTGCGTCACAGACACTGCACCTCAAAACAAAGAGTGGAACGCAGCAGAGAGAGAAGAGGAAATGTTGGAGAGAGTGGTGGAAGAAGTGAACAAATAACACAGAGAAAAAAAGAGTGGTCGGGGGACTTCTGAGCAGGCACGTAATGGTCAGCGCAGCCACCTGCAGCTCGCAAACAAACAAGACCCCAGCCTTCCTTCCACATTTACTGGATATCCACTCGTTGCCTGCTGTTTTTAGTGAAAGAAAACAACACCGAGGGAAAGGAAAATGTTGGCTGTATGATCAACGGCTCGTTCTATGTGCACGTTATTGTTTCTCTGTGTTGTTTTCCTCACCATTTGGCTTAGAACCCTCCAATCAAATGGCATTTTTTGAGTGACGCTTCTCAGCTCGGCTATGGTGCACACACAATGAGCAAGTTTATCTCACTCTGTCAACAAGCTTGTCAGTGTAATTTATGAGTATGCAGGTCTGAAGGGGGAGGCTGCGGCCGCACAGCTTGGAATGTTAATGGAAAAACTCTGTCCTTTTGTTGTTTGACCTGAACTTTAAGCAAAAAACAATCTTAAGCAGACACTCTCCAGACTTGTTATATTTACTATAATCTCACAAATCAAATGTGGAGGTGTTGTTGTGAACATTTTTTCTGGAAGTCTGGAAATACTAAGCATTTCACTTACTATTCGCCAACAAACTCTTCCCAGGAAGTGGTTGAAGCGTTTTGAGCAACAAATGCTCTTATGCAGTAATAGTTGAATCATGATTTTTACAGTAACCCGACAGGGGCCTGGAACAAAGATGCAGACTAAAGACAGTTTAGCATTAGCTTGAAAAAAACTTCACTTTTCTGGTAAAGCTTAAGGCAATAGATTAGCAATGCTGGCATGTGTATAGAGGCAATCTTGTATTTCTGAACGCGAACATACAGAATTCTTTGTATTCAGCTGTACATGTTCCAAAAACACATACAGCTTCTGTTCGTATGCCTTGCCAAGGCTTATCTCCACTGTACAATAATCCACTTTGTTTTAGCCCCATTTTCAGCAGAAATCTGTTGAGGAATCAGGCAGAATTAAGCATCAAAATGATGAGCTTTCATATTACCCCTACTTCCTCTGTCATGTCTTACTTTCTCCATGTAGCTCTGAGGCCTGGAACCTGAAAACTACAATTTGGAGAGTCACCTGTCAATCAATTTTAAGACACCAAAAGATACCTGTCCTTTAGCTGTAAAATGCAAAAACGTGTTGTGTAATGTAACAACAGATTTACAAATTGCCACACAAGCGCACAGAGATGGAGAAATGATCAGCGATGGAGGTGGAATGGGGAAGTGAAGGGAGAAATGGCAGATTGGTTCGGAGAATTGGTGGAGGCGGGGGTGGCGCTTGCTCTTCTTCCTGGGGTCGACTCCTCCGGTGCGTCCATTCCTTCTGGCTCAATGGAGGCTTAATGTGAGTGTGGAAAAGTGGAAAATTTAATTAGGCTGCCAAGGGGGGTTTGTGTCACTTTGCACGAGGCATCCCCCACCCTCTACCACCATCAGGCCCCTTCCTGCCTCCTCCTCTTCCATCCAACCTTGCTCTTACCCTTTGCTCTTATCTCATTTGCTGCAACAACCTCAGCGTTTGCTCCTCGTTTTGTATTTTTACCCACAGTCCTTTGGGTGCGTGACCCGCTGGGGCAAAAGAGCAGATAGAGGTCAACAGTTTACAGCTGTACCGAGGTTGTGAAGTGCACCCGGGTGAGTCTCGGATGCGCTGGAGCTGCCACTGAGCACTGATGTGTGGATATGTGTGGGTTTGCTCAAGTGATGTGTTGCTGCACAGAGGAGAACAAACATGCCTGGTGCCATTTTTATCTAGCTGCTTGTCAGAAGAACAGAAGGCCTTCTTTGTCAGAGTATATTAGCAAATTAACTAGAGGCTCTGCACTACAAGTATATTCCCTCATTAAAAACATGAAGTAGTAGTTACATTAATTGACAACTGAGAAGATGAATAAATCTTATAGTAATGAGATTCTGGAGATGAATACTTTAGTTCAAGTATATATAATGCACAACAGAGCACAATATGGCCAAGACTGTAGCACAGTGAGGGACAGGCTTTAAGTTTTTATCCAATAACATGAATAATGCAGCTTAATATCCAGTCTTAATTTAAAATCCTGAGTTCTGTGTATGCTGTATGTGAATATTTTATAACAAAGAGTGTTTAGCAAGGTAAAAAGTTGAATGCAAGCCATATGCAACTTTCCATGTTCATGTGCCTGCTTCCTGGATCATCTTCTCAAAAAGAACACGCAGCTCTTCAAGAAATCATCCATTCCTTTTGGCCCTCCAACTTTCCACACGTGGATATGTATTTTTGGGAAGGGGAGGAAGGGGGAGGAAGGGGGGGGGGGGGGACGCAGTAGTCTTGTCACATTACATGTACCTGTCTGTGTGCGTCTCCACTCGCGGCTGTCATCTTACCTGACAGGTCTATCAGTGTCCAGAGCTGATCAGAGCGCGTCCCTCAGCCTGACAGGATGAACCGACAGCGCCACAATCCAGACTGACAGCTGCTCAGGTAGAAGGGGGAGGGGGGGGAGGGGGTAGTAGGGAGTGGGGTAGTAGGGGGTGAGACAACGGACGAGTAAAAATACACACCACAACACGGCTCTGCATTCACGTCAGGAAACTCTGAGAACTAACAAGCATGGGACATGAGACAGTAAAAAGCATCCATATATCATAAACGTAAATACAAATTAAACAAATAGATATCAAATTAAATGCAAGATAGTACCCAAACTTACCTCTTAAAAAACAATAGTAGTGTACTTTTAAAACAATATTCAGTTGTCCAGAAAAGATTTTTTTTTAATTTAAAAAGCCTTTTCACTGACTCATATACAGCTGTACATTTATTATGAGCCTGGTCCATTCTCCAGACTGCGTCCACACAGACAACAATCACAAAGTATAAACTAGGGCTGCTTGATTATTGAAAAAATCATAATCACAATTAATTTGGTGATTATTGAAATCACGATTATTTTTCACAATTACTCTCTGACTTTGGAAATATGTTGGATTGAAAAAAACTAAGTAAATTCTTATTGAAAAAATAAAAAATTCGAACATATCAATAAATATCTTAAAAAATAAAACAGAAATAATAATAAGATAGATAAGATAAATAAGATCAACAATGTAAAGCACTTCCAGTAATAAATAAAAACAAGTGATAAATAATTGTTTTTTCTTAATTACATAGGTTTTGTGATTGTTGGGAGCCCTCTATTAATTAAACACAGTGACCGAGACTGAACCAGAATACATGTGTCTACACTACAATGCAGGAGGTGAGCTTCTCTGTCCTTTTTTGGGGTGTGTGCCCAAATCTAAATGTATTCAAAGGCCTTTTGAGTTGCCAAACGTAGCAACAGTGCATCGGAACAAGATGCAGCACTGGAAATGCAACATGTATTGTATAATTCTTTGACTTCTAACGTGACTTAAAATAAGAGTCATTTGTAAACCGAATCTCAATCAAAGATTCTTAGATCTTTTTTTTTTTTTTCTGCAAATAAGTGATTCTTTGTGCCTTGTTTAAAACGCTCAGTCTGCTTTCTGATGTGTGCCAATCTGACTAATTTCAGCCAAATTGAGTCTCATCTGTTACGACAATCAAACATGTTGAACGGAGGCCAAAGCGTTTGCTTAATGCAGCCGAACTAAGCGTGTATTCCAGAAAAAGGCACCTGCGGGATGTGCTTAGTTAACCCATGAAAGGTTTAAATCATGATCACACCCAGAGGAAACGAGGCCGTACCCCCCTCCTCCTCTTCTTCTTCAGTGTCACCAGAATCTGCCTTTATCTCGTCAAAAGCTATCGAAAACATCCTCAACACCTCGGAAACACAACGAGGACACAAAAATGGGAAGAATACGACAAGCTCTCGAGCGAACATTCTTCTGATCAGCTTAGCTACGCTCTCCTGGATTTTCACGTATGAGGAGTAATTAGCAATTAAGAATAAGGTTTTAACTAGAGCCAGTTGTTATCTGTAAGCAGAAAGGGGAGGGGTGTTGGGAAAGAAAGAGGTGATATGGGCTGCTTTGACTTCCACTGGAATTCCTGTGTTACTTTGGTTTGATAAAACAGAAAAGCCAGGGACCCAAACAGTAATTCTCTCATTTTCACGACATCTCTGGGCCTTTTTTTCAAATTCCCAGATCAAACAGTCTGTAACAAAAGGCCCCAAATCCTCCCTCTGCTCTCCTCCTGCTCTCTCTTTCCAAAATTAGTTAAGCCTCTCAGCTCCATCATCCTCAACATGGCTCGCATCAACAACCCTACGCCGCATCGCAAATGCCGCATAGCCTCTGAAATCCCCCCCCCCCCCTCCACAACCCCTTTCTCTCCTCACGCAAACACCCCTCCTCTCCAACAACGCCGCGAGACGACACGCGGAGGGGGAAAAAGAAAACTCTCCATATGTCATTGTGAATTTGTCCGACAAAGTACCCCACAGTCAGAAAAGTTGGAGATTTCTACCCACTTCATGTGATTTTCCACTTGTCTGTTTGTCTATTCTAGTCAAAAGGCTGGCGGAGTAAAAACGGAAGAAAGAGGAGCAGGCTGAAGCTGACAGACTGGGCTTTTCGGACGTAAGAACAAACAATCTCAAATAAGACCTTCCGCCTGCGCCGCTCTTTGACATATCCAGGCCTTTCGGATGCTCCTTGTGTCCTTCTGATTCCGTCACCATTAGGGCCCACTACGGCTCCACTGCAGCAGCAAGGTACACAATCCCTCTTTCTGTACTTGAAGTTTTGTTTGCCATTAAAAGTTTTGACTGGAGAGACTTCTGAGGTGATCTGGGGTAAGAAGTTGTTAACTCCCGGGTTATTGCCCAAAAAGGTGCTTGTCGCTGAGCTTGAAGTGATCCTGTTTCACACACTTGTCAGTTCCTGGGGCTGGCAGGTCCTTACTGCTGCAGAGCTTGTTTCTTCCAGACAGAGTTGTCACCAGAGACGTTAAAGTTAATCGCATGCTAATATTCATGTTTGCCCATCTCCTCAGGATAACAACATCTGAAAAAAAAAAGATGGTTTGGTTAGCTGATTGACCACAAGACACATGGAGATGTTTTCAAGATAAATGAGAATAAAAGCATGGACAAGCTTCAAGGGAAAAGTTTGTCCTCAGTCCGAGAAGTATGAACTCACTTGGACTACAATAAATAAAATCTCCCATCAATTTAATAATCCCCCGGTTCAGAGATTCGAAGCTAATTATTACAGCCTTTAATTATTCCATCCGACGGCCGTTGAGATCTCTTAAAGACGTCTGGATTAGTGGATTTGGTGTATTAGCTCAGAGGGTTGGCAGACCTCTGCACTGTGATTCAGTGGGCTGAGTATCACATCTTCAAAAGGTACCTTGAACAGCACCTTCACAGGATCATTACACGGGATAAATCCATGTTAAGTTGCTTAAAAGCGTGTAAAGGTAAGCCATGTTAAAGTGCAGACACTTGAGAGAGGAGGCTAACGATATGTGACTTTAGAAGTGCAACAGGGATACTGCTGAAGCCACTTGTTTACAATTTACTTAAAGGGCTTGTCAAATGGTGTTCAAGTCTCAGGAACATCCCAGATTAGTGATGATGGCACACCTTCCTTCTGTTCGTTATTTTGTTATTGCATCTTCTGTAAATCCATAACTCACTTTTGAAAATACAGGTTAGGGTTAGGGTTGGGCTCTCACCATCGCTATTGAAAATCAATTTGTACTTTTGGAGCACTGTCATGATGTCTAGAGCTGACTGTCAAGTGAAACTATTCTTGTGCTCGTTAAAGATGCTACCCATCATCTTTCTACCCCTCCTCTCTTTAACACAACCCCCCCCCAGCTCTCCAAAAGAAGAGCAGCTCATCTCGCTGGCACGGAAAATGTTTTGAAAGCAGGTCGGCAAAGGTTAGCCTAAGAAACATGGAGTGAGGCAGTGAAAAAGACAAAAAGAATCTTGCTTTTTAATTATTTTATTAAGAGGCTTGATGCTATTAAATGCCCCAGATACATTCACCCTATAGTTCTCGATTAGACTTGACAGTTGCTGCATTACCAACAATAAATATAGCAAAGGGCTGCGCCTAGGGCTAGGAAAGACCCCTAACTATGACCCTCATATTTAATGATGAAAACAAGCACAGGCGCACACTTTTCCTCGCTCCAGCACATGCATGTGCACATCCATGCATATGCGCACACAAACACACACTCCCTCCTTGCTGTGGTTTGCTAAGGCTCCTCATTACTTGGCTTTAAAACACAAGTGCAAACAGCCTATCCCACTAATTCACAATGCCCTTTTACTATAGCTGCTATTGGTGCAACTATAAGGGCACATTTTAGTTTTTTATATATACTTGAGCAGGATTGCAAAAGAACAACTGAAACCAATTTATGGGTCCTGTTTATTAGACAGCTATAAAATTGCTGGATAGAAAGCAAAACACAGACACGTTGTAATGGAAAACACATTTTTACTACAGAGAAATAGTGATGTAACATTCTTCTTTAACTTACAGTATTGTTACAACTTGTCAGTAAAAGTTTCATAGGGCTTTCAATTGTCAAATAAAACACATTGCAACAATGAATTCAAAGGTGAGCACTTTTATGATTTTTTTTTATCAGCAGTCCATCAGAGAAGTGACAAAAGCGAATAAACAGTAAACAAAGATACTTTCAGCATTCCTACAGGTCTTTATGGTGATCATTTACATGTTGTTTACACGCAGATAAGTACCCACTGACAGAACAGCATCTCTGGATGGAGTGTTAGATTGCACTAATGAAGCCTGATCTCATTGGCACAACATGTTCAAAGACAAAAAAATATATTGTCGTCAGTGCCATGCTTCTCACAGTCATGTGTCTGATAATCACTTAAAGTGAACAAATTCTGCTGTTTTTGGTTTTGGTTTTACACCTGAATGTCTACACAACGTGGCTTACTCTCTGCGTCCGGTAATACAAAGTGAAGGTACTGACTAGAAGTTCAAGAGTAGAATTCAAAGAGTCTGTGCAATGAGCACACTGCCATTTTCACTGTACTAGAACAGTACATTTTATAAAGTCAAGTCTGTGCATAGTCTTATTCAGGTACACAATGGCATGCACAAACACACACTCCCACAAGACACTCCCCAGGCATGTCATTAAACTACAGAGCTCTAAAGTTTCCCGTTGGCAAAAGCTCCCTCCTGGAACTGAGGGATGAAGCTCTTGAAGTACGCCCTGAAAGAGACACAGGAGACAGCGATGAGAATGTACAGCAAACTAAACATCAAAATGTGACAATAATTGTGATTCAGCTGCTTCAAAGAAAAGAACAAATTCACTTAGTCAGTCCCAGTCCCAGAATCATTTACTGTGACTTTGGACACCTGTTCCTTATCTCGATGTGAGACTCATGTAACAACTTACACAAACATGTTATGTAGAGGTCTTATGTAAATGATCTTTTTTGACTATGTGCCAAGTCTTGATTGGCCCAAATGTGACACATGTCATTTTAGCTATTTAAACTGTTAATGAGTTGAATTCACTGGAAGATTCTGGCCTGTGGTCAGATTAAGGGTCGTACTCACTTGGCCCTCTTGGCCATCTCATTGCCATCCCACCGGGGGCTGTATGGATACGACTTCTGCACCTGAGAATATAGCTGCCCGCTGTTAGTGAAGTGGTACACAGACTGGAAGGTGAGGGTGGGCTGGTCCCTGGGGAAGTACAGCGGCAGATCCACTACAAAGAGAAGAACCACAGTGAAAGACAGGTTGGAGTATGAGTTACAAGTGTTTAGGTATGTCATTCTTACCGTGCACCAGAAAGCAGAAGTCCTTCCACATGAGCAACAAGGTAAGCTTTGTAAATCCTTCGGCGTCATACTCCACCACACCTCTGCAACAAAAATGATGTTTTCAGTTTGTTTTGCATCTTAAATGCCAGAAATGAACAATGGTATTATCTGATGTACTTACGTTCCAAAATGGCTAAGGAAGGCAGCAATATACTCCCTGCGTTTGTGATAGCCTTGAATGACATACTGCACCTGCACAGAATACAATGAGCCACTCAGAACAGCTAATTTATGTTTTAAAACATTGTATAACTGTATGTACACCAAAAAGAAGGCAAAATGTCAATTAGAAAAAAAAAAAGTAAAACAAAATTGCTTTGTTAGAAAGTCCATGGTGCCTACTTGTAAGAGATAAATAATAAAAAGTATGGGTTTTGAGAAGTAAAGGGAACATGGTCATATAAGCTAATCACTTTATGTATGATACACAAACAGTATTTTCACTGCTTTACTGGGCCATGGGGCAACTCTTTATTTGAGAGAACTGCAAACTATTTACTGTCCTTGCTGTGTAGTCATCATTTTCACTGGGGACGCTGTCTTTACAGTTTACACAACAACACAAGTGGTAGCGCAATGAAATGAAAACACCTCCTCGGCAAACAGAAAGTTTGTGTTGTGGAGTGAGAACGCTATCTCAAGGTATCAAACTGAATAGACACATTTAAAACTACTTTAACATATGTTCTTTCTCGTCATAAAATAAGCCATTTCAACCCTCAAAGGGACAAGACCTTTATCTAATAATCCAGTTTTGTTAAAATTGAAAAAAGATGTGCACATTCCTCATTTACCCGTCTGTTTTTTTTTTACAATAGTATATAATGATATCTACATGTGTCCTAAAAATATATATTATAAAACTCTTCCCTACTTTCTCTAAGTTGGTCTTAAAAGAAGTATATTGTGAAATACATGGCTATATAGAAGCTAACACAGTAATGTAATGAATATGATTATTGTGTTAGTTACATTCAATCACATCAGCTGCATGTCTTCATCCCCTTAAGCACCTGTCTTAACTGTAATGTTTCAGGGTCTTTCTTGCTCTAGACTTGGTCTCAGTGGGACTGCTTGCTCCCAAGCTGCAGGCAGCCTAAAAGCAGCGTGTTCAGTGCACGAATGCTTTGAAATGCTTTCAGAGTGAACCCTCCCACAATGTAAACAAGGCCATAGAAAAACAAGATTAACAGATGTGTACCTTTTAACAGTTAGAATTTGAAAAAGCTGTTGGCTTGGGTACAAAAATACCATTATATGACATCTTTGCGTAGAAAGATTTGAATGCACCTAAGTACAAAGCATTGGGCATTGAACATCTCAATAAGATGATTGTAATGGCTGTACCAAACTGTGCAAAATGAAACTCCAGTGTGTAAGGGATCAATTTTACTAATATTAGGCTTTGATAAATAAATATATACTGACTAAAGAAGGAATTTATTTATCCTTCAAACACAAACTAGGTTTTAAATTACTGTACCAACCAGCATCTTTACTGCACGTTGACAGGTGAGAGAAATGGATATTTGTAAGTCTGAAGAGGAGAACCAGGGGTTATTTGATTGCTGAGCATCGTGGGCAGGTGAGAAGGCCTGTGGTCAGCCAGTCAGCCATGAAGGTGACCCGCTCACTTGACCAAGGGGATCAACCTTCAGCAGCACTGGGTGATGGTCAATGCTATAGTTTAGTATCAAAAGTGTAGATGGGCAATGTTACATTTTGAGGATAATCCAATAATGTGTAACATACAGTACAGTCCCATACAATGTAACTATCAATGACAGAGCTGTGTAATGTCTGTGTAATCAAAGAATGGCAACAGGCATGGAGCATGTTTTCATGTCAGTTTCAGTATATTTTAAAGCATCTATTATATTCAGGAAATATGGGTGATGGGCAATTTCCACACTCTTATCTGATTGACCAAGTACCAGTTGTGAGGCAAGTTCTCTCAGGTAACTGTTGCATCATTAAGAGTTTGCATTATCAGTTTAATTGCTGGCTTTTAGAGCACTCTGTCCACTATTCTGTCTTTAAAACCTTCACATGAACACTTGTGATTATTTGTTCTGCTATTTCCACATAATTTGTTAGGTAAAACAACAAGTTAATTTGATAAATCTTAACTCTGTTTAACATGGATTATACCAAACACATATGGTTCAATGACTTTCAGTTTTTGTACTAGCACACCTTAAATTGAAAAGGAACAGACTTACTCATTATGTACTAGTGCAGCCAGAACCATCCTTTTAAACACTGGGTTTCATTTAATGAGAGGATACTGTGTAATGAACAAAGGTGGAGATAGTATTGCTTGCGCCACTGCTCGTGCAATCATGTGGTTACTCATCGACCGTGGATAAATGATGCCGTTTGTAAAAGAGGAAAGCAATAATCTCTGCTGCACGCGGCGGAGTGCGACAGGTCTCATGGCAGCGAGAGCTCTTAAACACAGACACACATTGTGACTCACACCTGTTCAATTATGTTTACATGGGACAGTGGAGGCGGCAATTTAGCTTTTTGAAAAGCTGCAAGGCCACTATTCAATAAGCTGTTTATTTAGTTCCACGGTGCGTATGTGTGTGTTTCAGGGGAACTGCAGATCACTGAACTCTCACACCCATGCTGAGAAAGGATCCTCCTGTCCTACTGTCTCTAAGAGGAGCAGGCGAGCACTTTGATTGGCTGCCTCGAGGTTTGTGTGATGCAACACAGGTGATGTTGCTCTGCAGGTATTCAGAGGTGCCCACACCCATGACTCCCTCGCGTGTGCATCCATCCATTGTGTCTGTACATGTGCCAGCGGGAGAGTGATGAAATAACGCCGGAAGTGCCTCCTGATGTGTGACTGAGATGACACCTACACATTCATACCAAACCACAAAGCCTGCCTTGCCTCATATATAACTAACTTTTTTAACCCTTTTGACATTTTTTTTTATTCAATGATCTTTTATCAGCTAAACAGTCGATCAGCTGACAGTTGTCTGTGTGGTGCCATCCTCCTGCTTAAAACCAGTGGATGTTTTTAAACCACACATTCATCAGAACTTTGCAGCAAGAGTGTGTATGAGAAGTCAGATACAACAAATAAAAAATAAATCACCCACACATAAGCCTTGTGATTGTTATGGGATGGTTTGGTGCATAATGTAACCCTTGAAGAGGCTCGCGTTTCCATGCCCTTTGTGCCGGAGAGTGGCTGCCACGTAGACAGTGACATCATACAAGTGCAACACAAGCTGTGTTTCTATGGAGATGTAAATCATAATTGAAACAAGCATGAACGTACTAAACATTTTTCTAATTTATTTTTAATAAATGTCACAAGTTATGCTCATGTTTAATGCAAGATTGACAGCAAAGGCAATCTTTTAATTTCACAATATATGTAAAACAGGAAGCAGCTGTTGCTAATAAATGCTAGTGGTACGGTACACTTTGTAACCCTTTTGACAATGGAAATGGCACAAGCGTCATACTAACCCAACCCTTACCATCCTACTACAGATGCTTTCTGGAATGGCTCTAGAAATGGGTAAAGTTTGCTGTAGAACTGAAGGTCAAGCATGAAAGATATTGGTAATTTAGGTTGGGTTGTATTAAACGGCCAACTTAAATGGAAACAGACAACAGGTTTTAATTAATATTTCAAGCTTTTTATTTTTATTTTTTTCACTTTATTCTCTTTTATTACCAAAATGCAACGGAACGGTTATGGCATATAGGTCTTGAGTGAGAGAAAAAAAAAAAAAAAAAACAACAACCAAAGATGCAGTTTGTTAAAGAGAAAATAATGTGTGCCCTTGACGGCAAGGATGTGAAAATGTAAAGCTGTAAAGCAATTACTTTCACTGTCATTACATGACATATTCAGTTGTAACTGAACAGTTTCCATTGAATTGAGTTGATATATAAAAAAATGTTGTATGTTTTTTCTTATTTACTGAAGTGATCTCTTTGACCCTGCTGGTCTATGGTATATTACATGACAACAAGACAAGTGAAGATGAATAACTGTTTGATGGTTGCAGACACCAGGTACACACTGCTGGTCACTGCTATACTCACAAATGAGGTATGTACTGCTTTACGTTGTGTCAATTCGCCCATATCATCTGAAATAGGTGGGTGGGAGATGAGATGGTGTGAACAGAACAAAGTGACTACACATGCTGTTGTCTGGGAAATGGCAGATAGAGCTGCTGTTCAGATAGATATTAAAGCACAAAATACATTGTGAGAAAGGTCATTAAAGTTAGAGCTTGTTTCCATTTAATGAGGATAATTAAGGCAGGACTCTTTATATTGTTTACTGTAAGATAAGGGGCAACAATTAGTCATGTGACAGTCATAAGGTCCAAACTGGAACTTCAATGGGAACTTGATCTGTTTCAACAAACACACACACTGTTAGCTGTGCAGGAAGTGCTTTGTGTATGCTCATGTAACTATTTGTGTAGAAATCTATTTTTGGGCTTCCCTCTTATCTGCGTGCATATTCTGCATGGTTTGGTCTAATCCTTTTTTTGAATTGATTTTTAAAGAATAATTAAAAAGAACAGGCTTTAGCCTCCTTGACTCTAAACATGGTTGTGATCACATGGTCGGGACCCAGCAGGAGCCTGAAGGCCATTTAGGGACAAACATGTTCCAGACACTATGAGCGTGCTGGTTAGAGTCCAGGTGAACGAGGAGAGACCGAGGCGATCTGTGTGCATCGTGTGTGGGTGGGAGAGTGTGAGGAGGGGTCCAGTTGTGGGGGGGATGGGCATCTCCCTGGAGGGAAAAACCATTGCATCGTGTCTCCTACTCTGCATATCTACCTGTCAACCTGTGGATGCCAGGGAGCGTCAGACAGCTTATGGAGGTGGGCCAGGCCGCCCACATTGGCAGATGCCAGACATACGTGCATGAGTACACACGTATTAACAAATAATGTTTCAAACCAGAAAAGATAAAACCCATGTACACTTAGAGTACAAGGATAAGGCTGAATTACCTTATTTGTAAGTAACTGGCACACTTGAGGCACATAATCAATTAGGCATCCTCCGCTGGGGAATGCTGGGATATGCAGTGCAGACGGTCCTCCAAGGGCACTGATGGAGAGAAAAAAAAAAAAAGTTTTTATCTGTTTGCAGTTAAAAACCTATGCAGTGTCATCAAAAAAAATTAAATGGTCTCTTTACACAATGAATTCATGCTATGTCCATGAAAATACATTGTTAGCTCAAATTAGAGATTTTCTGTTAGGTTTATGTTTTCAATTAGTTGATGCAGATGCCAATTTCTGCTGCTTGGCTTCTGTGATTGGTTCTTCTTAGAAATGCATCACATGTCCTTGATTACTAGTTAATGTTAATGTAGCTAGACTCTGAGCCTTGTAATAATGTACTGTTATGTTAACACAGATGGAAATTATTTAAGAAAGCTTTTGCTTTTTTTTCCCCACAGCAATAGGGTGGATGTAACCCTAATTAAATGAAGTATTCAAAATGTCTTATGACGTTGTTTGTTAATAGAGGGGCTTCCTGAAACAGTTTTCCGTCATGTCTATCTATTGAATATAAAGCACTTAAGAACAGCCCAGTAATCACCACTGTTTGTTGAATTACAAAACAAACAAACAAACAAAGAAAAAAACAGGGTGACTCATAGCTGTGGTATCCTCATCCTTCCTTTACTGTTTATCATTTATTCTTTTGACATCCTACTGATTCAATTGTGCAGCAAGGCTCCATTAGTGATAAGTTTATGCTTGTTTAATCAGGAAATCTGCTGCTGCAGCTCCCCAATGACTACCCAAGCACAGTGCTCACTCCTTCATTGTTCTGATGTGGGGCAAAATGAGGGAATACCCTGAGGACAGGTTAAAGGTCTTAAGGAACCGCTTACTGTGTCTTAATGCTCATATTTCGAAACATAGCTGATCACAGATGATTTCTTCTATTTATATCCTCTTTCATTACTGAAGGACATGGGGCATTTATAAAGGGTTTATGTCATATAAACGGGGCTACAGTGGCTGACAGCCGTTTACCAGGTTAAAAAGGCATCATTCATGTGAAGAAACGCTCATCATGAAACATTATGTCAAATTCAGAATCTTGCATACAGCATGTTAAACACAGCCTTTGGGCGTGTTGTTGGGCATAATGGAAAAATATAATATAATATAATAATGTTTTTAAAGGTGAAATACAACAGCAGTGAATCACATGCTGCAGATACAATGATCTCTGAAGAGTTTATGGGAGTATTGAGGAATTAGGTGTAAGGCAGTTCAATGTCCACCTCAAGCCAAAACCACATGCTGATGGGAAATATTGCTTTGAAAGAGGGGTCACTAAAAGGTCATTGATGAGTGAACTCAGTCTTGGCCTTGCGAGGTGTATTCAAAGGAACATATTAAGACTGCTCTGACTGGAAAACAGCTGAGAGACTCTATTAATCATAACTCAAATATGTCACTGGTAAATATAATTCTTCAAGCGTTATGTCAGCTAACTTTGCGACTTGCAGAGAAAAGCCAAGCAAATTGTCATGAAGCCATTCCCACTGACAAAACCCTTTTCTCAGGAACCCACTATTTACAGAGGGCTTTGTGCAAATAATTAGCATTAGCATGTACATTGCGCTGTTCACCAATAAATGGCTTAATACAACCAGCACAGAAGCCTTTGAAAATGAAAATCTAGCTGATGCCCATCTATCCACCCACAGATCTAAGAATAGCACTATATCATTCAGATGGAAATGCGTGACAGAGGGACAAAATAGATGGTGCTGCGTTCGTCACTCATTTGTGTCAATGTGGGCCTCAGAACAAAAATGATTTTACTGGTTTGCTGCTGGATCACTCATTCAAATGGGGAATGTGAGTGTAATGGCACAAACAACTGTTGGATGTTTTGCAACAAGGAACCAGTGGCTTCAACCTCTGAAAAACTGCAAAACGTGCACAACGTTTAAACTAAGCTACCTGAACTCTCCACATTAAACTAAGAAGTTGCCGTGCAGCCCTAGGATACCTTTAAACCAGGTCAATATTTCAGACCAAACAGATGATCTTTGTTGGAGAATGACTGACAAATGTTGAGGAGAAATAAACAATCCAAGCAATATAAAATGAGGAATTGAAAGCCAAAAAAATTTTATCTCATCTCTCATATGCAAACTGCATTTAGCTTTGCATTTATGGAGCAACTTTTTCTTATCTAAGATACAGGAAAGCTAAACAGAGAAAGAAGAAGTAATGTACTGCCTGAGACTGGACTATATCACTCTTCTGTCATAAGTTTCTAAAGCTGACGTTGCATGTCACAGTAACAATTGAATATATACAAACTAGAGAGTAACATTTGTACTATGGAGCTGCAAAAGAGTGGCAACACATCCAGGCTCATTTCAGAGGATTTGAAATGGAACTTCTTTTAAGTGGGCTCTGTATTTTAACATAATAGACTTTCCAAGAGGCCCCCCTGAAGAGTCCCCACCTCTGTCTTGAATGGTGACTGTGCTCTTAACACTGCCCACACATGATGGAGTCATCACGCAGACATGCTACCTAACACAACCCCTCTGAGACATGTAAGCCTACTGTATGATATATTTACAGTAGACAGTGCAAACATGTAAACACATGCACACACTCATGCTTACAGTGACTGGGCCGACTGTGACTTCATCAACCACAGAGATTATCCTCTGACTCAGGTGGAGGCTGACGAAGCTCCGTTTGTATGTGTGACAGTGGTGACAGCGTGAGAGCAGATAAAGACTCACTGGTAAGAGAGAAGATTTTTTTTTTCCATGTGAAAAGAGCATAGACAGAAAAAATTGGTGGGTGAAGCAGGGGTGAAGGCTGGCTCCGAGATGCATGGTTCACAATCCAAAAATATGACACATACCAGGACAATATGTTGCAGTTATGATGGTCGTTGTGTTTGAAAACATTATCACTTATCCCAAAACTTATTGGGAATTGACTATTGTTTTGTGTATTACCTCGGCATGTTTTGACTGCTAACTTCTTGCATTGCAGCCTTTCTCAGAAGAGTCATGGGATGTTGCTGTGATGAGTGACGTGGTTTGGCTGTCCTACCTAGAGTGGCCATTGTCATCCTACCAAATGTACCAATACTTATTCTAAAACCTCACCTAATCTGCCACTTGCCATTTTTTATCTGGACAATAGTAATCTTAGAGGTCAGGCTGCCATTGTCACCGAACAATAATGACTCTATAAACTTTATTTAGTATAGACTATAAGAAAATCGAGTCAACACAAACATATCTATTTTTTCTGGGCAGAGAATATAGCAATATCTTCAAGACAGAAGCATTTATACACAGATTTTGTCTTTGCTCATATTCAAAGCATGTATGTTTATATTTGCTCTACACTGAATAGTGATTTTTGAAAAGGCAGGTTTTAAAATTTTGTCATTTGATTGTCCTTGTACAACCTTAATTTGTTCAATTACTTCAAACTGCACCGTGCTGCTTTTGTGGTTATGACTGATTGTTTCATAGAACATAACATCCTTGGACTTGGTGGGTCAGCACACGATGTTCTGGACTTTTTCAGAATTTGTCATTTATTATTATTCTCATATAATAGTGATTTTTCAGGAGCTGTGACGACATTTACCAAGGAGCCCCTCAATACTTAATCGCCCTTGAAGCCAGAGGTATAATGCATTGTAATAGCTTGACTCATGCATTTCTTTCCTGATTGTGCACAAGAGCATGAGTCAAACCGGCTACGAGAGTAAATGGCATTTTTGTTGTAATTTCCTTTTTTAATGATTAAAAGGCAATTCATTCAAATCATATCCGACGGTATATGCACAGATCTACTTGTTAACACACAGATCTATCAGTATTTGCTAACGTTAGTCTTCTTGCTAAAGATGTGTTGCAGCAGATAAGCAGGTGAAAGAAGTGTTTCGAGCCGACAAGAGAAAAAGAAGTGTGTGCGAACATCTTAAGAGAGCGTCTTTGACTTTATTTGATCAGACTGACAATTTCTGACTGTGACAAGATGCTCAGGAAACCTTGAAAAATATTTGATCGGAATGCATAGATTTCAAAGGCTGTAAAACACCTCTACAGACCTCTGGAGAAGGGACACACGCAGACACCCACGCTCACACATCCATAGGCACCTACAGGCAAATGCAGATACACAAACATTAGTGCACTGCAGCCTAAAACTGTCTCTCTGTGTTGATTTTTCTGGGCTCCTAAATCTGGTTTGGGGGCAGAGACGGTGCCCACTCAATTCTTTTATGCAATGCAGCAGGTTTTGTGGGGAAGCAAAGACGCATCCAACTCATCTCATGGGCACAGCGCAATCAGGTAAACAACAAGGAAAAGTCAAAAGGAATGCGCGATGAGCCTGTTCAGAAAAGCGACACAGAAGCAATGAGGTTGAAATGATGTGGCTGTAAAGGTAAAGATGGTCGGGGAGGAAGAACCTATGAGATGAATTTGTACAGCTGCATTACATAATCAAATCTGCTGCTTTAACGGGTCTTAATCAGTTGAAACAATTTAGCATTTTACTACTAAAACAAGGAGTTGGTTTGAAATCTTTGGTTTAAATGAACAAAATCACTTGTTCAGGTTTTAGAAGGTGTCATGAGGCAATTGAGACACTGCAGCCTTTTTCATTTTTCATATAAAATTAGAATTTCACAGAAAGAATTTACACTTACATTATCAGTATTTCTATAGTATAATTTCAGCTTACATTTATTTCCTTGTTGACACTAATGTAGACCAATAGGAGCATCCCAAATTCAAAAGACAGCATACGGCTCTAACTTTGCGCTGCAGCTGGATTCTCGCGAGATTTGAGAGTTTACAAACTCACAAAAATCCATCTTATACTGCTCCAAGCAAAGTAACACGATTTCACAGCAACATTACCTATACAACTGCGAATAGATCATTTTCTTCATTTTCTTCTGTAAGGCAGTCTGTAAGTCATTATAAAAGATGTGAAACTTAAGCAGGTAATTCTCCAAGCCTCCAGTGTAACAGCAGAGTTTGGACTTCTTATAATCAATAACTCCAACAAAAACTTGTAAATACAAGGTGCAGTCACATCAAAGACACATGAGCAGATGGAGCAGTCCAGGATGTACATTATCGGTTAAAATGTGGGTGTTTCAACATATTTTTCTCCCTGTTACTGCTGTATAAAAGTCAAAAGGAAAAAGAAAACAGCGACGGTCTGTTTAGAAGAAAAAAGTAACAGAGAAAGTAAAAAAGAGTGAATAGGAATCGAGGTATAATGTTATAGCTCAGGGGGGAGTTTGGGTTCGAAGCTTTCAGATCCAAGGAGAGTAAAAAGGAGATATCAAACAACTCGGGAGTGATGGGAGACGAGTAGACACAGAGAGAGGTGGAGGAAAAAGAAAAGGATAGAGAGAGAGGGAGAAAACCATCCTCTCTCGAGTTTTTATTTCCTATATTCGAGCGAGGGACGACCTTGCTGTGTAAAATGCGCTGTTTCGCTGTCTTTCAAGTCCCACTCACTCTCTGGATTCCCTTTGAGGATCAGCCAGAGGGATCAGCGGAGGAGAAAAAGAGAGAGTGATAGGAAAGAGGAGAGAGGAAAGAGACAGACAGGCAAATGTAGAAATGGAAAGGATAGAGAACAGGATAGAGGAACAATCAGGGACACAAGTTAAAAACTTTAAACGGTGTGAGGGCAGGGTTGGAAGGAGATGTTTCTGTAGATGGCACATGAGCTAGGGACAAAATTATAGGATGAGTGATCAAAGGAAGCAGAGATAAAAGCAGAATAGATAGAAATAGCATCACAAAGAACTCAAGAACTCTCAGACACATGAAAAAACACATTCTTTAAACCTACTACTTGTAAATACTTGCATGTGTGTCTAATGCTGCAATTGACCTCAACTAAACTTTGCAAGACTCAACAGCCTGCAGGATGTGTTACGAACAATCAGGATTTTGTTGATGGAACTGGATATATCATTACTCCTCTGTGATAACATTTCAGTGAAGTCTTCATTTTTCCCATTAAATGCTTTCTCCAGTACCTCAGCTCCAAATATTGTAACATAATGACATACTGGCTGCTGACAGAGCATATAAACCTCATCATTCATCGTCTGTTTTTACAGCATGGACTAATTTAAGCCTTAATAAATTAACAATTGTGTGCAAACAAACATCTGCATGAACCATGTGCAACAATAAAAACAGTGATTATTTCATTGACTTTTCATCCGGTACTTTAAGACACAAGGCTTAGTCCAATTGCTCTCCATTCTATAAGCCGAATGACACCTGAGCAACGCAGCTAATTTAAAGTGGACTGTCTCTCTTCCCATACACGACGCTGTGTGCAAACTCTCAGAATTATGCAGAGCTCTGTAATGTTGCTGTCAAAAGTAATGCGGCAAAAGAGATGTGGCAGTGTGCTGAAATAAATGAGTTTTCTTTTCTAAGACCAATGCAAAAATAATAAGCACCAAAGGCTAACGAGGGTCAGTAAGGACAAGAAGAGCTAACAGATCTGTACAAACATGCAGCAAAAGGCTAACACACATCAGCGTGCTAAATTAAGTAGCAGCCACAATGAGCAGAAGAAAACACTCATGCATGAACACGTAACACACATGCGATCATTTGTCTTCAAACAATTGTGAAGCCATACATTTTTGCCCCGGGTCATGAATTAACACACTCCCACACAGCTGACAGAAAGGTGCACAAAAGCATGTACTGAAGCATATTCATTCCCGGCCTTCATATGCATATGTGCAAATATCGCAAAACAAAGGCAGAGGATGAGAATGGGGCTAAATGGGAGCTGTTTGGAGGTTTGCATTATAAGAGACTTTACAGTGCTTTATAGCCTCGGCTCATTTATGTAGCTCCCCCCTCGTCGCCCGCCACCGTCACTGTTTCAGCACTCAGTCCTGTCTAAGCCCCTGCGCCATGGCTCTCCACTCCACTGCCTTTAGCCTCCTTCTGTCTGTTCTCCTCAAGCCACTGGCCGAGCAGCAGAGCCTTGAAGAACACTGCAGAAGTGGCTCAGTCTGGTCGGGGCTGCAAGACGGTCACTGTCTCTCAAGCCTAACACACATGAAATAGGCACACCTTACACTGAAGGATACTAAACCGCTGCTGTAGGGAAAAGCTTAAACCAGCAGAATTATGCAGAAGAGTCCTTTAGAACATAGTCTATGCCACAGCCTTACTGCATGCGAGACAAAAAAGACATCTGACTGAATTTCAGATTTGTGTTGTACAAGACTCAGAATACTTAAATGCACAAGTGAAACTCTGTAGTAATAAATGTTGGATAAACTAGCGCTGCACTGCAATAAAAACAATAGTAGGGTTATGTGGGACAAGCAGTACTACGTGACCTTTGTGTTGTGCGGTGTAATTAAGAGCATTTACAGCTGCTGCACAAGGAGGAGGTCCTGTCTCGTCGACACATCAGAGGAAGTAAAAGATAAATGCAGAATGTATTATGTCCGAGACAGATGAGTGTAGGAAATATTGGCTTATAGTGGAAGACCAAGCCGAGGAGCCACAGGAGAAGAGTGCATAAGGAAGGAAGGAACGTGGCGAGACAGAGGTGGTGGAGGAGGAGTGAGGCTGCAGAGGTCTCTTAACCTGGTGCGACGGGGCGTTTGCTTGTAAATAAACATCAGCCTAAGATTATTCCAAGCACGAAAGCCCAGACCGCGGGGCCCTGGGGTCAGAGTGGGCCCATACCTGGCACACACACAAACAACTACAAAGACTGTGCTGAGAGCAAATCCTATTCGGATACCGCTGCATGAACATGGACACATTAAAGCAGACATACATTTGGGATATAAAAACCCACAAGCATACATCCAAACAAATAACCGTCTAGATGTAAACTGACAACATATATTCAGGCACAAAAAAAAATCAAGTTTAAAGAATTTGGAAAAATAAGAAGTACACCCAGGTTGGAGTAGCCCCTAATATGGTGCTGAGTAAATACATTCCACACAAGCCTCTCCACACTCTACAAGTCTGCAGACACTCATTACAGCTCAGACGTCTGTGTCATCCAGCACATTTTTTGTATTCCTCCTGTTTTGGAAGAAAAAAATTGAGTCCAGGCTCTGCGACTTGGGTTATTTACAGTGACATTACTGCTTAACAATAGAGCATTGCTTTTACTCTCATCTCTAAAATACATCCCACATCCTCAAGGCCCAAACCATGTGGGTTGGGTGTCTTGGCTAATCTTTAAGGATCCTGCGAGCATATTAAAAAGTCATTTTTGTAATTTTTTGCAAAACAAATACACCACATGTTCTACCCTTTAAGCCTGTGGTATAAGCTCTTCATGGTTTGTGAAGCCAATATAAGGGCGATCCACACAGTTGCTGTAGGAAAATTACTAGCCTGCTTTGTTACTTACTGCTCAATGCTCGGAGAAAGGTAGAGCTTAGGGAAGACCTGGGTGGCCTCTGCATCTTCGAAGCTCACTGAGAGAAGGGCCACGTCCTCACCAGGGTCCAGTGTTGTGTCCTGAGAAAGACAATGACAGGTTAGGGACATTATTAATAATCATTACGTCAAGATACACAACACTAAGGATTATAGAGTACTTCTGTTTGTGTACAACAAGTGTTCAACTCCTAAAAAGATTGAAATGGTGGAAAGAAGACGAGGAAAGACACCAGGAGAAACATCTGTTCAGTTTCATACCACATTAGCTTCAACAGCTGCAACAAGAAGCTGAGCTGATGACTGCGAGCACCTATCAAATCATGTGTGAGAGGGACGCAGGGCCACCCGGAGATGCGCGCGGCAAACTTCATCTGTCTCTCCAAGGTCCTAATTTCTCATTCTGCGATGTTTTTCCTAGAGCATGGCTACTTCCGAGGCGCTGTCATTAACGCACTTCCACATCAAGTACCAATCTGGGCTTGTTCCCCCGACAGAGCTTTGCCGGCGTTAATCAAATGTCTTACAGATGGTTTGAACTCATCCAATTGTTATAATCGCTGCCCGTTATGGTGAGAGGAAATGTAACCACCAAACATGATGGACAGAGGCAAAAAGCAACCAGTTAGCTGCAGCCTAGCCTCCCACGTGAGCAGGCTATTTAACTAATTGCACATGTCTGCTCCTCACAAAACCAAACTGACCACTGAAGACAGAGATGCTTGAGTGGGTGGAAAACTTCACTGAGCATATTCTCTTCCAAATCGAGTGGAATAATATCTTTTGCATGCAACTTAATTATTACAGTTGGTTTAATTAATTATTTACAACTAAATTGAAATAAATTAAAAGTAATAAGGGTTAGATGTGGTTCAAAATATACAATATGACACTTCATTATATCACAACTTGGCTCCTGAGGGTAGACTTGTGGTTCTTGAAGATGAAATCAAGAATATTAGCAGTAGACATATGTTTGAATACTAACAGTAAGGAGTTTTTTATTGTTGTAGCACATGCAGACATTAACAATCACAACAAAGGATGTGGCTCTGTTCCCTGACCCAGTGTTCCTTGTCACAGCAGATGCATTGGGGTAAAGGCATAAGGAGCAGAGGGGACGCAGGGGAAAATGCGGGGTGTGTGGCATCCAAAAGTGTGTCCTGATGGAATCAGCTCACATCAATATAGTGTGCATCAGTAAACAAGCACTGCTCCATGTCTCACAGCAGTGCTCAGGGCCTCTGCCGCTGATGATATGGGACAGATAAGAACAGGCATAGGGATGAGGGGCTAGGCTGGACATGGGGGTTTGAAAAAGATTGTTTTGCTCCAGTTTGTAGCTGTCAGGTCCTGTTCTCATCTTTAAAGGTGATTTAATGGATACTTCTTTTGGACTGCAACAGAGTAAACAGATGGATGTGAACTAACAGGAAGGTGAGAGGGCCAGAGAGGAACATTGGGGCTGCAGTGGACCATCCCTGGACTGGGTCAGTCCAAGGGCTCTGGAGATGAGAGAGCCTTTTTGTTGCGTGATTCAGACTAATTCTGTCCGAGCAGACAGCAAGGAGCTGTCACTAGTCATACTGCATCAGCAAGACATGTGAACAAAAACTAAAGGCAGACCCTTTAACTTTTAGCTATTGCTATCCTACATTAATGTGCTGTTGAAAGAAGCAGTGCTGTTTGTAAAATAATAGATTTTTGTCAGCTTTAAAATAATGTTTCCACAAGAACACCTTGGTGTCAAAAGTTGAAAAGCATATTAGATTGAACTAGTATTTCATATTTTATGTCATACGAAGCTTTACAGATATGCAAAAGTGGAAGAAATAATTATAATTAACTGTTACCATCAGCTTCTTTCTGCTGCTCCCTTCAGATATATGTTTTTCATCTAGTGTGGCAGTCATTAAAAACAATGCTCAAACTACCATCTTCTGTCCCAAACTCTACAGCTGGGAAGCTTGGGAAAAGACATCCTTATGAGAAGAAAAGTGACCTTTTAACCTGCCTTGAAACTTACTTAGATTGAAATAGAGGATCTTTACCCACTGTAATAAAATTAAAGCCCCAAATGACCATTAACGTTCCAGTGCCACATACACACACTAAGTACACTGGAGGGCAAGTGCTGCTTGCTTATGTAAAGATTAGCAGAGGACTGGCATTATAAAAAGCCTTGACTCCACAGGCTACAGGCGGGGTCTTAATGAAGAGACTTCTTCACTAGGGAGTAATGAGCACTGAAATGGCCTCACTTGGACCACTACACTCAAAAGGCTGTCCTGCAGGGGAGGTGCAATATGTTGAAACAGTATTTACTAGGGACCCCCAGGCCTTGTGATTCAGCTGCTCAAGGACTGGATTTAAGTAAGTGTGAGCGTGAGTGAGTGCGGACATCAAGGTTAGAGGGTGCCTGGAAGTCAAAGCCTTTCACGTGGCCACCACCCCACATCTTTGATGTTCCTTACTCTTAGAGACACAAGGGTGCATAGACAGCCATACACACAAACACAGACACTATTCCTTATGTCCGTCCTTGTGTCTGCTGATGCCCCGGCCTCTGGCAACTCCTCTGTGTGGTATGTGACAGGTTGGAGATGTGACAGCTGTCCTTATGCCAGACCAAGTCTGGCCAAAGTCACAACACACACATACCCACACGGATGGGGCTCTACTGCAGGCTTAGTATGGAGGAGGTAAGGGCACGCTGTCCGCCTTCTTCACCCAACTTTAAATGTCATGCCCAGCGTAATGGGGTGGCGTGACTGACAGCAGGATTGTTGTGCAAGGACATGTCCAGCTTCTAGGCGAGCTCTGAGTGGCCCTGTGCATATGCTGGACACACAAACGGAAGGACTTATAACCAGTGTGGGCATTAGGGGGAATTGTTTTATTTCTTATGTGAGTTTAAATGCATGTTTTGGTTTACACTGTTAACAAAGACTTTTCCCCAAAAACCTCAAGCACTAAAGTTTAGTCAGGAGACAAATTAGTAAGACAGAGAATACAAACTTGTGACCTATAACTACATAACTGGCTGACCAGTGGCGATTCACAATTTTTCTCTATGTTAATGGAAATATATAGGACAAAAATGTCTGGATGTTCACAAAAGTGCTCAATGGAGGATTTTCTACCAAAATAAGGTGAACAGACATCTGACATACAGAGCTAATGCTTCTCTAAACTTTGACAGGCTTATACCACCACAGCCTAAGGGTGAGAATCACAGGGTCAAGGTTGTGGTTGCCAAAATGTCTCATTGCATGACGTAAGATGTTCTGATTAAGAATGAGAGTTGAGGATATAGTTCTAATGATGTACTGCTGCTTATGAGGACGGGGATCTGAAAGGCTGTGAGGAATATAACAATGAATTTAGAAGGTCAGGGAAAGGACCACTTGGCTTGCATATCTATAATGACTTTGTGTTTTTTAAAATATTTGCCTGTTGTGAATATCACACTCGGTTTCAAGCTGACCTCTGTTTTTGATCCTTTGCTGAAATGTACATTTAGGATTAGCTGACTTTATGCCATTGTGACTTTGTTTGGGCTTTATTTTGGAGACAACACAGCACACACAGGGGCATATACATCATTGATTATTATGGTATTAAGTAAAACTAAGCAATTGTTTATTAAAAGACTTTTTAACCAACTGTGTCTCCACCCAAAAGCTGTCTCCTGCTGTTAAATGAGAATGAATGAAACACATATTACAGTCATAAGGTTGGGTTAAATGTGGGTTAGTACAACCAGCTGGCTAATTATACAACTAGTGCTAGTCATGTAGTGAAACACAAATGCAAATAATAAACTATGAAATGGGTCACAGAATGTATGTTTTATTCATTCAGTGATGTCCTCAACTGCTGTGCAACATAAGCATAGTCTGACTAAGCTGTGCATGAAAAGGATCTTATATGGTATAATTATCTGTAAGTCTTCTAATGCTTTCTTAAAGAAGGTGGGGATCAAGTCAAAAGCTACACTGTGGTTGAAACAATAAATGGCTGATGACCAATGGATGTGACAATGAGCGAGTTAGGCTGATAATATTTCACAGAAAGGCGAGTCATGTGTGTGACTGTGGCCAAGTGTCAGTGATAGTGTGTCAGTGATAGCATGTCACAGCAGTCTGTGCACATCTCACATGTGTGATGCTAGGGCTTGAAGCCACAAGAGTGACTCAAATATGTGTGTGTTTACATGTGGAGAACAGCATGAATGCCTGTTACAAGAAATGAATGAACCCATGTAGTAAGTAGTACTGCTGACATTGGACAATTGACCACTATGTGTATTACTTGTTACCTCACAAGCGTAAATTGAGACACCATTTGGAAAGTGAACGAATCAAAGATATTTTACCCATAGCTCCAGGTAGTGTGCTAATAAATCTAACTTTCCAGTACTATATGGTATAGTTATAAATATAAATAATAATATAATTAATAATTATAAAATAATATAAATTGAGAACAAAAACCATCAATTTTTTAAATCATGAAAGATGATGCTACATTGTGCCTTGTGTCATATTAATATGCATATAATTTTTATAGTGCTCTGTGGAAGATACAAAGATACAGGGCTCTAGCAGAGAAAAACAGACGATAAATGATTATGATTCTCTACAGCCATTGGTAAACCAAGGGTAAGCAAAGGCCATACTCACAAATGAGCACGGACAGGCAACATATAGGGACAGTGTTTACCCCGAAGCCATCAATGTGTAAAAATGCCTACAGGAAGCAGAACACACACACAATGACAAGGGATTGAGAGTTAAATGAAAGATGAATAACATGATGGTTAATGTGAGAAAAACAAAAAGGATCAAAAAAAGAACATTTGAAGGTGTAAAAGAAAAACAACATATAGATTGTTGATATGAGGCGCGGGCGGAAAGTAGGCCAGATGGAAGTAATTCCATAGAGGCGCAGTGAAGAAGAGCGGGTGGGGGGGCTGGGGTGCTCTCTTGAGACTGGAATACAGGAGCTCTCTGCTGCTCAGCTGGGGGTACAAGCAGGTGGGTGGGACTCAGCGTTCAGAGAGACTGTGTGGGTGGCTATAGGATGGGGTGCTGCGGTGGGTGATTGGGGACGGCAGATTCGCCCGGGGAGTAGTGACCTTTAATATGCGGGGTCACACAGGGGTCTCTGGAGCAGAAGAGAGTGGATTTCATGTTCAAATTTCAAACTAAGCATCCTAGTGGTCTCAATCAAATCTGATGCTGTACTAATCTCATTTATTTTAATATACTCAGGAAAAGTCTCACTAATACATGTCTTTCTAAGGCTAAGTCCATTTTTATCTGCATTTTTATGTAGTGTCTATACCATTTGGCCATTTTAGAAATGTTAAGAAACGTTAAGAACTGACACTTTTAGCATTATCATTTAGAATCACTGCAGAGCCTGTTGAAGTTTGAAAACTCTGTAGCCCCTTTCACACATGCAGTCTTTCCCAGCAATGTTCCTGCATTTTACTGGAACAGTGACTTGGTATTGTCACAACCAACTCAGTTCCAAATCATGCAAGACTAACTTTGTCTGGAATACACATGCAATGAAATGCAAAAACAATCAAATAAAAAAAAAAAAAGAAAGAAACATGAACAATAATCTACTAAAACAAGTAGATCAATGGGCGTCCAGATGAGACATACTCTGGGAATATGTCTTGATTCCTTGTCTGTCATGACAGTATGAGGGAACATTATGACTCAGTTACAGCAAGTAATATGTTGTTTATCATATGCAAACAATTACCAATTCGCTGGCGTCAGAGGCAGTCTGTGGCATTAGTCACTGCATATGGTCCACACCTAACGGGGCCAATCGTTGTCATTATTAATGGGATGCTACTGTCTCCGACAAATTCTCACCTTTGAGGAAGATTATTACAAAAAAAATCACAACATGGAAAAAAGACGAAAGAAGACAGAATCTGTCAAAGGAGTGAAAGGTCAAAGAGCTCACGTTTTATTTTCCTTCCTACCACCTCATAATGCGAAGCAGCTCTGGTGCCACTAGTCATGTGTCATAACATGGAATGATGGAGAATGCCTGACTCCTTCACCTCAGGCCACGACCTTTGTGACAGCACGCCTGTCAGTGCGGCACCAGTGGTTGTTGTTGCCCCAAGTGTCAGCTCAGTGAATGGGAGCACAGTGAGGAAAACTCAACAAATAGAATATAACACGCACAACCTTTGACCTCTGACAACTTGTAAATTATTATACTTGTAAAAGTAAAAATGTACTCCTGAAATTTAAATGACAATAGAGTAGTTCATTGTTTTAAAAGCAGATTAATCCCATTTGTCAAATTAGTGACCATGGTCAAAATGCTCAGATAAAAGGGAGTTTATAACCAGGAGAAATATTTAAACCAAGTTGAGGATTTAGTCCTTACACTACATTACACTAATGTCAATCATATGGACATTTCCGAAACTGGCTCACAATTAAGCTATCTTTCTGTTAGGCTGTAAAAGAAAATTGCTGCACAAGAAGGAAAGGTTCACATACCCCTCCTACACCTACCCATACTCAGTATCAACATATTGGGAGAAAAACACACTGCAAAGACAAGGGGTTTCTGTATAGCAGTGTCACAGAGGCCAATAACAAGTGTTGGTGGCAAAGAAAAACTTTTTTTTTTTTTTAAATAAAGGAATGCTATTGATAGCCAGGTTAACCAAAAACCCCTGACAGGCGGTTGCAACCTTGCCACATTATTATGTCAAGTCCTGCCTGCTTTTCCTGCCTAAGCTGCCCTGCCCTGACAGGTGCAACCAAACCACAGAGTGAAGGACATGTCATACTGAGCAGCCAGCACATGCCCACGCACAGAACTGTGACTTATGGCATAAACAGTAAGATTGCATTTTATTATGTGATAGGTGGTGGTGGTCTAAGATTGGAAACCTAAATGTGACCTAGATAGGACACAACCTCACAACACACAATAGATTTATAACCAGTGGCTGAACTAGCTGTCTTTAGATATCCTCTCAGAAATAAAAATCTTTGAGTGAGTCAGCAGTAGGGTGCTAATGGTAAATAATTACGTCATATCAAAAGACTGAAGCTCAAATATTTACATTTGGCTCTCTGTGAGCTTTAGGGTGTGGCCATTACCAACCACAAATTGATATTTATGAGTACAGGGATCAAGTACCTTTGGGTTTCTACAGGTTCTCTATTTTTAGGATAGCACTGTGGGTAATTTACTGGTCATATTTCAAATTGATAATGACCGCATACTCGGTGACTCTTGCATCATACTATTTATTGTACTACATTTTACCATGACATTATCTGTGTGACTGGAATTTTGACATTTTCAAGTGTTTCTTTTTAAATGGTTTGATTGAGCCTTGCCAATCCAATGATCAGCATCTATGCAGTGTCTATAAAACCAAAACCTGCACTGATCTAGTAACCCTTTGTGTAATGGTTAGATAAGACATGAACAATTGCGTTTAATGACTTTATGGAATAACAGCCCGGCCAGGACTTTTGTCAGCTTTAAGTGAATAGCAGCAGCTGTACTAGAATATCTTAAGAGTATACTATAATAGTGATGAAAAAATGTAATAGTCATCTAATAAGCAGTTCTGAAGGTGGTTAGTTGTTCTTGCACATCATAAAAGTCAGTTAAGAAAGCTAGTTCTGCTTTTTGGTGGTGCAAGATCTGACATAAAAAGGGGGGGCCTTATGCGCTGGCATAACCATAAGGTGTACAATGTTGAAGAGTGTTAACATCGAATAACAGAACACAGACATATATATATATATATATATATATATATATATATATATATATATATATATATATATATATATATATATATATATATATATATATATGTCTGTGTTCTGTTATATATATATAAAGAATCAAATCTTTTCAGAACAGGTGCCTCTCCAGGGAGGCTTCAGACATTGGTTGCGCGCACCAATAATAATAAAATTGTGCTGTCAATTACCATCAAAGATGGCTTGTTTACACGGCAGTATACAGCTGTCCTTTGATTTTAGTATTATGGAGGCTAAGTTGTACTGTTCGTGACAGTCTAAAGCACTTGTGAGATGAAAGCCATGCTACTATTAACAAAAGTTCATCCAGACAGCCTTTTAACTTTCTGGTTGTATGATGCTTTCTCACAAGGCACTCCAGATGTTGGAACACCTGGCAATAATAACAGCATGGGTCTTCGATCTATAATTTATGCACAAGAGAAATCAAATGGTGAGTTGTGAACGTCCAAATGTCAGGCTCTGGGACTGACAACCACATACTCAATGACATTTAGAATATTCAAGTCATCATTTTCAGTTTTCATTATTATAGCGTAATTTAGCATTCTGGCTGTGGTGAATCATAGTTCTTGTCAATGCCTTTTGCCTTTAACTGCATAAGAAGCATGATAGAAGGGGTCCTCTGAAGTCACTCAACAAGTGACGAAACAGTTACGTTAGTTAATAACCCACAACGTACCAATCCAACTATTTCGCAACAGCAGTAAGCCTCTTGCAACAGAGGAGTTTCAGTTTGCAGAGTCAGCATATAGAGTGGTGGACAGTATTTCCTCCTAAACACAAAGCAATAAGTAGATATATTTATATTTGGTATAGTTTATAGTTTAGTCCGGCTGGCATACAGAATTACTAATAATGAGTTATTAAAAAACAATAAACAGAAAACAGTAATGAGTAAATAATGAACAATCCCTAAGTTACTATTAAATATAAACATTATTTTTACATATTCTTCTCTCTCACTTCTCATTTCCGTTTTTTGAGCTGTTACTCCTGACATTTAAATTCATCTTCAAAAGCATACCGAGTTATAATACATCCACCATTTAAAAGCCACATAATTGTTTATCTGCGTGGAAGTATTGGCTGGCCTTTTCAGATTTCAGTCGTACACTGCATTAGTGAAGCCCAAACTGGCAATTACTTGACAATGTCTTTTGGGCAACTTGCTTTCCTACAAAATGCCATGTCTTAGTGCTATATAGATATGCCATCGACTACAAAGAATAAATGAAAGCATTTTAATATGCTTTGATTTTTTACAATATTGCAAGAAAAATATAGCCGTTTACTGTTCAGGAAGTTTTAACAAGCTTTATGCATAGATCTAGTGGAATAATGCCACGCATGTCTATTTGTGCAATATGTTATAATTTAAAAGACTTTATAACATGTATTCTGTGTTATCTAAATGATTGCCACTACAATGTTTGACCAACAGAAAAGATTTAGAAAACCAAGAAAAGAAAGACAGGGCAAAGCCAAGTCAAAGATCAACACACACTGGGCATTATGGGAGTAACCTGCAATTATTTTATAGCTCTTAAGATTCCTGAGCTCTTAGTCAGTGTTTACCATGCAAGGGCATGGCAAGGCCACAAATTACAACCACTCACTTTGGCACCAAATGTTCCACAGTCACGCACAGACCAGTGGTTTTTGTGAAGCCCAAAATAATAAAACATAAAGGTAAAACCAGAAATTACCACAATAATACTATTAGTAATGATAGACTTAATGATGCGTTAATGATACCTGCTTTAGTCATACACTGCTGTTGCGTATTTCACACATTCACATGTTCGTATGGTCATTTTATTTGGTGTGTGCTCATGCATTTATCAGTATTTATCATTCAGTATGTAATGGCCACAGTGTTATTGTCCAGGTCTGTGCAAAGAATTGCAACAGACTCATCATGTGACACACAGAGCTATCTTCAGCCTCGACTTCTCCAAAAGTCCAACCGCCACACAGCGAATAGTAGGCCTCATGAGTGGTTGAGGGATGTGCAACAATTATGTGGCAACAAAAGATAGTATTGTAAAGTAACCACAGCTGCCGCAAACTGATGGGGTCTCTGGATAATCCACCAATTTCCTTCCAAACAGGACGAGAACATACAAAAAAAGCATGTGTACAAACTAAAGAACAGGCATAAATATTGGCTTGGCATTAGCAAAAAAGGTGCTCTGTTGCCAGGGGTGATTCAGGAGTGTAGGCTGTCACATAAGTGGCTTTATGTCAAGCTGCCTTAATCTGATGTTTTTATAGAGGAGGTGTTGTGTGTCTGGTAGAGTTGTCAGGTGACAAGATTGGTCTGGTCTGGGCTTTGGGTTCACAAAAAAGTCCTCCTTTGCCTTTTAAGTTAAAGGCATGTTTTTTCTGTGCCACATGATTTGAAAATTGTACTTTCATCACCACAAACATTCATATCACCACAAAAATTCATAAGTTACTAGAACAATACAACACAATATCAGCCAGTAAGGAAGCATTACACGGTAAAGAGTGGGATGATAAATCAATTGGGTTGTATACACAACACCCACTTAATTAAAAATAAAAACGAGCTGACCTCATGCTATTTATATCTAAAAATAACCTTTACCAGAGAAGATGAACACTCGGGTCACATCTGGAGAAAATGCTTTCTTCTTGTAACCAAAATTAGAATAATTTGAGTGAAGAGTAGATGTTAATTATTCAGATGACATTTTAAAATGTGTACTGTTGCATGTCTATGGGCTAATTAGTAAAAGTAAATATGATTAGTATAGAAAGGTGTAATAAACTAGCAAAAAACCAAACAAACAACTAACTGACAAAACAAACAAACAAACAAAACAGGCAAAATAACTGTTTTTCAGACTGTCACAGATCCAATAACTAGATGATGTTTCAGAGCACGAAGCTATTGCATAATATATAATATCAGTGTAGTTCTTGCCAGATAAGCAGTAATTTATGATGCCAATGTCACATTTCTCTTATGTTAGGGTTGGCCAGCAAGAACTGTGAGATTTGCTTTTGCTTTGATTTGTCCACAGCTCCTGCACTGTGGCCTTGGGGAACAAAGACTATGCTACTGAGGTGGAAGTCCATGGCATAGTTAAATACTACCCTGAGGACTTTCAGTACAATTTTTGAGATGATTGTTAGAAGAAAAAAATCCTGTTTACCACTCATCTTTCGAGTATGTGCTTATGCTAATTTGTAGCACTTTAGAATTCATTATTAAAATAAGTCAAGACTCCCCTGGCCTCTACCTTAAGTTTACATTCAAGTATTTATTTATTTAGCAATGCCCAAGGCTATCTCTCATTTTTAAATTTGTATAAACAAATAAAAACATGACAAGAAATGAAGGGGAAGTGCAGAAGTCTGCGACACTAACATGCCTAATAAAAAGCTAGAATAAGAGCCCAAGGCTGTGTTTGACCCTGACCGTTCCTCGTCTGTAGCTGCTTGCGGAGCTTCAAAGGTTAAAAGTGCGTGTGTAAAGAGGGGTGGGAGTGGGCTGAGACAGAGACCAAAAATAATTAGAGTAAAAATAATTAGATGCTAAGTGGTCTTGTTGAAGCATGCACAGCTTGTAGAGACGACATGAGGATACAGAGATGCCGAAGGCTCAACTCAACCTGGCCTTAGGTAAGTTGTGCAGACGCAAAACCAACCCGGAGGCAAAAGCTAAATGAGAGAAAATGTACAAATAAAACTTCTGTTCAATAGATTAAACTGGCAGTGCTTTTTGTCATTAGCACATGCGTAATTGCTGAGTGAAACAATTAATAAACAATGAAATGTTTATTATTAAGAAAAAAAAGGAACTATAACTTAGGTCACCTGAAATCTCCTTTGGGATCAATATTGCTTGTAACCACACACATAAATGGATACCCACTTGCAGGCTTCTTTGGAGATGGTGACATGGGTCAGTGACTACAAAGGGAACAAAGCACAAGTGAAGCGAGAACGGTGTGTTCAGTCACGAATGTGGTGTCACTCAGCACTGATCACTGTAGACATTTGGAAAGAGGCCGCCAGTGCATACTGAAGCACTACACTGTCATAATGAAGATGGATGGACAGGCAACAAAAGAAATATGTACAAAGTGGACATCTGTAAAAAGGCTTTAATTTGTGAAATATATATAGTGACATTTACCACCAAGTGTCCCAAATGTACAGAAAGGTCAAGAGCCCAGCAACTATATAGAGTGTAATTATTTGCTATTTAAACAGGTAATGATCAAGAGGACAAGGCAGCGCAAAAGATTAGACAGCATAAGTGACTATGAGCACTTAAGGTAAGAAAACAGCAAACATCGTCTCAAACAACATTTGCTCTCATTGTCCTTGCAACTCTTCTGAATATGACAGACTGCCCCATTTTAAATAAAGAAAGAAATAAATGAACTCAAATTCCTCCCTCCTCCTCGAGGCCAGCCAGTCCACAGAGGAAGGTAAACATGTCCACTGTGGTGAGCTCAGACTATGTGGATGCTTGGCTGCAGGTAACAGTCGTCCTCTACAGCTCCACACCCACCAGCAACATCTCGCCCTTCACCAGCAGTGTGGAGTAGCCTATGTCTGAACAGATTTCCACTTCACTGCAAAATCCCCTCCATAACACAAGGACATCCATGGATATGATGGCGAGGCTGATTCAAATCAGGGTCAGCAGTCTGACCTCTACCTACATTACCTGGCTGTGGGCTTACCTTCTGTCTGCAAAGCAACACCTTTCACGTTTTTCTAAGGCTTGTCTTTTGTTGTGCTGACAGACCTACTAATAACATGCTGTAAACTCTTATTCCACGGCGTTCCACCCAGTGGAAATGATTTCTACCTGTTATGCAAATGAGAGCGACCACAGTGGTTGATATTTTCAACAACAGAACATATCTCCAGGCCCTGACCAAGTATATTCTTCTAGATGAGTGGTGTCAAACTCAACTTTAATGTGGGATGGACACAAAATCTTAGAAAGGGCCATTGAGATCACCAGTTGACTTTTATTTAGTCCAAAATAAATAATTTAATACAAAACATGAAATCAATAAAGTATTTTAAAAAGTCTATTTAAACTTTTTGTTTGCTTTTGTATATGACATTAATAATTTGCTCCACAGATAAAATGAAGTAGCCCATAAGGGTGCCATTTTTTCTGGTCGGTCAATTTAGACTTTGAAGTAATTATAACTGACTGAAACAGGCAAAATGTCTAAACAGCATTAAGACTTGTTAAGGACTGGATTTGACCTCTACATTATTTGACCTTTACATACATACTGGTTTGCTTGCGCTTAAACCAGATGCAAAAAACCCACTAGAAACAGTACATGACATTATATTTCACCCTGAAAATCCGCAAAGTGACATAAAACCTAATTTAAGATTTGCTTGCTTGGTACTAACATTGACCCATAATTCCAAGAAAACTGGTGAGGCTAAATAAAATGCCACTTGAGATCCATTAAAATGATTGTGCAGCCATGTTGATAAATAATCTTCTGCTGAACTAACTTGTCATCCTTGTATTTCTTTACAGTGTATATACAGCTCATGTTTCCTTCTGCCCAGTCAGGATGCACTGTAGTCTGAGTTGAAGTGGTTCTACTACAACAAACTTCTACTGCTCCAGTGGATGTATATGAATGCTGGGCGTGAAGAAATGCAGTGCACAATGCACAAAAACTACTGACTTGAGATGGCATTCACACCGACACAACTAATTGCATGACAACTGTCGAAGTGAAAATCCAGGTCATTGGTTTGGCATGCAGTACAGTGTTCTTAGAGTCCAGCCTATATGCTGCATAATCTTCTTCCTCTATGATGCGGAGGTGGACAAGGTGTAGGCTGATGTTCATTACTTTATTCTCTTCTGAGCCAACTGTCTTCCTCAGTCCTCAGCGCTCCCATGGTGATACTATGTATACCCCAGCTGCCAAATACAGCATAATACTGTGAGGTTTTGTGTGTCTATGGGCATCTGAAGCTCAGCGTATGATATTATCAGTGTGACAGGAATGTACGTCCAATTCCCAGATTTCTTCTCTTATAAAATCACTAAATGATACAGGGACGACACTGTGTCACTGGCTATACAGCTGCCACCACCCGCTAGTTAAAGGTGTCAGTGTGTCTGCCCCAATTTTGCATAGAATTACCCATGTTTCCAGCAAGTGACATGCTTGTTTGAGGAAAAAAAACAGCAATAAAGCTTTCCACAGGGCTGAGTTTAGAAACTTTCCCGTCTTGAGATATGCAAAAGAAAAACTCTTCACGAGCAGCAACACAGCTCTCAAAAGCAAGTTTGACTTTGGATAAGTCCAGCATAGAGTAGAGTCTGAGTACTGCACGTCTAGGAGACATGAGGACAAAAGCTGATGTGAGACTGATGATGGGTGCTGTTTCCCTTATGTTTACCATCATATTTCTCTTTCACAAACAGACCCAGGCTGGAAAAGGCCAGAGAGCTACGGCCTGCAGCATGCTGAAAGGGGGTGAGGGACACAGTGCAAAGAGGACCGGAGAGAGTGAGAGAGTGGCGAAGGCAATTACTAATGCGACAGAGACGCAGACAGAGAGGGAGCGAGGGCGAGTTAAGCTGCCTGCAGACACCACGCGGCTCAGAGCAGATCGGGAGTGACGGCTTGCTGATTAGTCAACTCGCAGCCCCCGAGACTGTGGCCTGCACATTTTTAAAAAAATCTACTAATATCAACTACACATATGCCAAAAATCCATGTTCCAATTAAAAACACAATATATCAAAGCTGAAAAGAAATGAAGATGAACGATAGTCAGCATAATGGCAGCAAAAATGTCTGGTCACTACAAATACCTTAAGAAGATAGACAGGGATGTTGCTGAAATCCACAGGAAGTTTTAGAAGAAATCGGGCAGAAAACTCCCCAGTCTGGACAGAAAGACAAAAAGATGCATTACATAAAATTAAAATATGATAAATGCTTACAATAAGGATTGAACCATTAATTTAAAGTAAATAGAGAGGTTTGACAGATGGTATTATCCCTTTCCATCAAACCCACTACCTCCCATTTCTGTCAAATAATAATGTATCAAAGAATTTCCTTTATATTTAGACAAAATTCTTATTTAAAAAAGTGGAAGGGGGTATTTGTTTGCTAACCTGTTTTAGTGTATACCACATAATGAGGGGCAGCTTTGGTTTAAAACCAGCTCAAGTTCGTTCTGAGTCACCCCCCTCAGATTATGTATTTCTACAGTCTACACTACGTCTATAGGAATACAAGTAGTAAAATCCCCCCAAAAAACGTATAAGTTATGTAAGCTGGAAATAATGCATAATATGCTACATACTTCAGGCACACTTGGTCAGAAGGATTGTGGTGTGGTAATAAGCAAGTGAAAAACCACTTCTCAGTTGCAAAATTTTACAAGGAAATATCACAACACTTGCTGAAGTGCTGAGCTTTTCTCAACCTCAACATCTTTTTTTTTCCCTACAATGGCCAGTTGTTGCTTGAAAACCACATTGCTCTGCAACATTATTAAGCACTAGCATTTTCTCATCTCACAATTTTAGTGACATGATGGTTAACATATGTAATATGGGATCCAAAAAGAGTGGACTGCACTCCTTAATTTTTCATATCTCTAGTCCCAATTAATATGTATATGATCAGATGTGAAGTGCCAGTTACCACATACCCAGGTGTTCTTGCGTCCGGCGTAAATCTCCATGTTGCGGCCGTAGTTGGGGTCCTCCAGCAGGCTGTCGTACTCAAAGAGCAGCCTGGAGCTCTCGCGCAGACGCTGGCACTGGTAGTGATGGTACTGCTGGATCAGCTCCTTCACCAGCTGGAGCAAACATTCTGGGTTCCCAGCATCCCACTGGACCAAGTGCTGTGGACAACAGCAGACATGAGGCATAAGGACAAGCATAAGACTGGAATGTTTTAATAAAATTCAACATGTTAGTAGATTTGTATTTTTATAAATAATAATTATTATTACTACAGTGAGCAAATCATCCAAGTAAACAAGCTTTCAGTTTTTGGCTATTATTTTTGTGTCAGACTGGTAGGTTAATGATTAAAGGCACAATGAGGTGATTTCATAAGTACAAGAGTTTATGGAATTAACACTTCAATGCAAAACACAATAGAATACAAGGTAGCACTACTTACTGCCCCCTGTGTGCTGTTAGCAGCAGTAAAGCCATAAAGATGAAGAACACCAAAGGGCAGATATACACTTGTGATTTGAAAAATGTCACATTAACAGCATAATCCTGACAAATGGAACATCCCATGACAATACTAGCTCAGAGAGAGAGGCTAAGCTAAAGGATGTCCTGTTTCCACAGAGTGATTTGGCATGTGATGGAAAAGTACTGCAACAGCTCTGACCCTTGCTAATACTGAGCTATAGCTATGGGATTATTTACTACAGAGTGAATTTAAATAATTTGTGTGCACCTTAATACATCTGTGATTGGTGATTGCCGGGACCTCTTTTACTCTGACAGCCTAGCTGGTGCATTGACTCTCCCTCCATCTAATCTCCCTCTAAGTATGTCAAATCCCACTCCACCCACTGATCAAGGCCACATAAGCAAATAAACAAACATGAGGCAATTATCCCAAATATGATCCTTTGCCAAAAAAATCCAACAAGGAAACCTTCCCACTGATGCAGACAAAATATATCACTGGGCAGACTCATTGGAAAGAGTCGATGGACAGGTGATGAGAACTTGGAGGACTTTAGGCATGAAAATCAAAAAACAAATTAAAAAAAATTACTGATCTGTTAAGCCACTGAAGTGACTGAGCACAGTTGATTGATTTAATGCTTCATTAAAGGATAACTCAGGCCCTTTTTGAAATATATAAACAGATTAAGATATGAATGAAAGACATAATAATTGGCAGCAATCTGGAGAAATACCACTATCTGAACAAGAAGTTAAGATAGTGACTTCGAGCTCATTCTGAAAAGGAAATTCCTCTGTCAGGCTCAAACTATGACTGAATAAACAAGAAGCTATGCAACTTTATGACATAACTGGCATGCCAAAGTAAAAGTGCAACTTGTGGTAATTGTTGTTTGGCCCTGTCTTAGTCAATTAAATTAAGTTAAAACACCCCCTACTAACACTGACATTTTTGTGCATTAAGTCGGAGGTTGGTTCAGAGGTTCTTCAACTGTTGTAACCATTAATCCTTATGACATTAAGGTATCAAAGAGTTAGCCTGTCTTAATGTCTGTCCCTTTCTGAATGTTTCCATTGTTCCAGAGCGTCTCACTCAGCTCTTGCCATTTGAGCAACAGTATGTGTATGTGTATGTGTGGAGCATTGACGTCGACTCTAAACTGAGACGTGACCTCATCAAACTCCTCCACCAGTGGTTACCAACAGCGGTGGGATTCCCGAAATGCGGGCTAACGCAAACAAGTGTGGGCATTGTCCAAAGCAGCAGCGATGCCCTCGGGGGGGTTGAGGAGTGAGCCGAAACTGAGTAGAGAGACAGTGGGAAGTGCTGTGTCAGGACTATGACAGACAATATCAGTGAAACTCCACTGAGGAAGAGGAGGCAGGATGGGAGCTAGGAAGGGAACTGGCAAGTAGGCCAAGGCCAAGGAAAGAACACTGCCATTTTGGTTTCACTGATAGATAATAATGATAATGACATGCTATGCCCTTAGAGTATAAAGAGGAAAGCTGCAGTGCCACCTTTATAAAATGAGAAAAAAGACATTTCCTAATACCACTGCTGGTAAACAAAAGTTCAAAGCAGCATGCAGCAAAAGGATGTCCTTTGTAAATACTCCTCATTTTCAAAAATGGGCCTCCATTTAGTTTGTTTAGCTCATCTATGATTCACAGTACAATTTCACGACAGATCTTTGGCATCAAGAAACCACACCCAATATTTGCCTAAAAAAAACAAAAACAAAAAAACCCCAATTTAAATAAATAGTAATAATTCATGATGAAACAATGTTTTTATCAAGTCTAAATATTTCATTACCACTCCCCTATAGACACAAAAAAGCAAAGTGTAAAGCATGACAGGTCACAAATATAAATCTTTTGCTTTCTGCTAACCAACTTCTGAATTAATTCTGTATGTCCTCTTCAATGATCATAACATACTTTATTACAAACTCTGCATAGAGTGGAGACACAGACAGCTGGGAAACTTGACATATTTTACACAAAGCGATATGCACACAATGCATTTAAACTTGGCAGAATCATTCATTTGCTTTAGTTTACATGGTGGCCTGTAAACCACATATTTGTGTTTCATACATTTATGAGGTAAACAAGGAGGATGACTTAAAAGGAAATGGTTTCAAACCACAAAACGAAAAACAACTATGGCAGCCGTTTGCAAAATGCTATTATGTGGAGTAAAAAAGGGCTATAGCTAATAACAAAGGAGTTCAGTTGATTTCGTCTCCTGTACTGAATGTTCTGACCGCGAGTTAACAAGGTATTGGTTGGACGCTGCAGAAAAGCTTTGGTCAAACATAGATGGAGAGTAAAAAGCACTGAGCCAAAAAGCAATGTCCATGTGTACTATGTGTGTGTATGTGTGCATCTTCACTGAATTGATTTTACACGCTCTGCTGAAGGCTGTGTGTGCCAAAACAAATCTGTTTTTTCATGAATAGAATAACCTTGCAGATAATGTACACTTTTGATACATAAAAGGAAATAAAGTCTAGATCTAGGTTGTGGGAGAGCTATATAGATTTAACTGATGGGCTGAAAAAGAAAATCCATCTGCATGTGCTTTAGACCATGTTGTGGTTGTTACAGCTTTCTTAAGGCTTTATCAACAGGGGGTAAATATCACAGACCTCAACAATGCTCCTTGTGTCAATCTGGGCTCCATAATCCAATTATTTGTCACAACACACAGGCTAAAGCCGCAAGAAATGATTAAACCCAAACATGGCTTGGTTTAAAACCTCTTACCTTTAAAAAAAGACACCTTTGCTTTATAAATTAACATGTATTAAATAGGAGTCGTTGCAAATCTTATTCCCTAAACATATTAGGATTTGATAGATGAAAATAGATTGGAATAACTGCTGAGAATATTCAATTGTTTTTGGTTCATGGCTATAAAGATGCTAAATGGATTTGATTAATTTTATCATTTTAAATTTTGTGTATTAAACATAGAATGGCATGGCAGATCAAACATAGCCTGTTATTTTCAGATGCTAAAGAAGTATGTTTCTCAAATCACTGAGCCCTCACCATTTAGTCCGAGGGCTAATGACTCCAAATATTCACCTAATACTAATGCTAACTTGTTACAAATTGCCAATATCAACAATGTTGTCTGGAAAATTAGCTGGTACAGTCAAGTGAGCCCTTCTGTCTGTGTTCAATTTAAAAGTGGATGTCTCTCAAGTGAAGCATCTGGTACTGACCATCTGTGGTTATTATGCTGTAAATATGCTTTAAACAGGTTCCCAGTGTGAAGCTTTTTTTTTTTTTTTTTTATTAATTTCTTCTAAAAATATATATTTAAAATATATATTTAAAATATCCAGGTATTGTGTGTTAAATACACACATAATGGCAAATTGACATGGCCATCATAGACTTGATGGAAGAGAAGTGAAGTACTCAACACAGAGACGGTGTTTAGGATCCTTTAAGAACAACATGTACACCTAAATTGGGCATCTTCACAGTGAATAGACCCAAGTTGACAGAATTATGTCTTCCTGTGCCATCCGTCTGTACCATCTTCGATCCAATATTTATCTTAGGCCAATGAGAGAGGGACTGGCATCTGAAAACGCAAGATAATTATATAGGCCAAGAGAAGATATTTGTTTTTACGTCTTAAATGTGATTTTTATAGATGCTGGCAACCTGATCCAATAAATCGCTGTAGACTTGAAAGTGTGAGGCATTAAAAAACTCCCAAGTATTAAATTAATCTCTGTTAGTCTCTAATTCAAGTGTGGGCTCACACCCTGTTTCGCCCCCGGAGAGTGCCAAGTCTAAGATCATGCTAAATTGCTCTTGTCATGTGTTTAAGACACTTGGCGCTCTCATCCCTGTGTTTTTTTCCACCGTGATCTGTATGGTTTGTGTCCAACAGAGCAACTTGTTGAGAGAAAGAGCACTTCCCAACTTATAGTAAAAATGAGTTTGATGAATGTTTTAGCACAGCAGCTCAACGACCACTGTCCCATGTTGGTCTTGGCACACATATGTAATGTTTTCCCTGTCCATCAGTTGGTGTGCATTTGCCAACCCACATTATATCAGCCATCTTTGCTATCAAATAATACCACATTTACTAAAAGCATTCACAGACCTAAGTGAACACTGCCAATAATAAAGTCTAATAAAAGCTGGAATGCATGATCCCCTGAAGCAGGAAGGAAGCAGGAGCAACAGTTGGTACACTATGCTCAGGTTGACACGATTTTGCTTTATGGGACGTCTGAGGTCCATTGTTGAAAAGTAACAGGGGACAAGCTGCAGCGGTAGATGGGAAGTGCTCACCAAAACTTGGCATTCAGGTTCACCAGTGGGTAATGTCAAGTTGGGAATGTTTCCTCTTCCTCTACGGGAATGGCTTTTACTGGCAGAACACCCCTTTTTTTCTCAGTGGAAGTCGTCCTAAAAATGCAGACAATGTTGCATTGTGCATGTCAATGACTCCTCTGAGAAGTCAAAATTCAGTAACAATGTAGGTAAATGAAAATTACACACTCAGTATTAGAGCACTGGGTGTCATCCATTTTAAATTTTATACATGGAAACTTTTTAAAGCAAGTCTCCTGTTGTGTAGGCTATGCCATAAAGTGCATGGAGAGAAAGGACACTGTCCAGATGATGACCAGACTTAAAATCAAAGCCTGACAAAATATACTAAGTACATGTTATCCAGACATTATGCCTACCTTCTGTCTTTCTTTTGCCCCACAGGAACATAGCAGAAAGGATTATGATAATGTATAGATTAATATTAATTAATTTGGGGATAAATAAAGGAATTCTGATAAGCACATTTTATGGCCAAAAACATTGCAGTCTTAGGAATGTGCTTGTTTTTGCCATGCTACACATTTAGACCAGCCACAATCTCAGTTAATTGAAGAATGCTGCAAACTATTGGCTTTGCCTTTGAGGGAGAACTGAGCCAAACAAACAATAAATCTACACAATGTTACAAGGACCAGGTCTGGAATCTCCAGCGGAACTAGACCAAGCCTGTCTCTGAGCACTGAAACAGAGACAGAAAGTTGTGTAGGATGGATAGCCTTGCAGAGGGTGTATCTGGGAAGGCTATCGGGCCTGAAACACACATTGTTTGACTGAGGACACTGCAACACGGGGGAACTCCCAGAAGTCTAGAGCAGTCACGGATCACTGAACAAGTCTAGACCAGACAAATGATACACTGCGCACAAAGAATGGGACATAGGGGCAGACAAATAGTAGTATTAGGGAAGAAAGAAGACGTTTTATAAGGCGTTCAAGTCATGCACACTTGTTTTTTATCTGACAGCAGGGAGTCAAGTTCAATGCCAACCTCAAAACCTGTCCTCCCACTTCATGAGAATCATAAATTGGGCATTATCTTGTCTCACATTTCAACAAGGAACTTTGCTGTTTATCCAAATCATTGTCAGTGATGCAAGGTACAGATGATTTGTGGTTTGTGTGCTGTGCCAAAACATACAAAAAAAAAACAAAACGCCAAGAAAGGTTGCCTCATAGAGCACTGAATAGCTTAATTAAACACTATTTCCATTCCTGTAACTCACTGTTACGTATATGGGTGTGTAGGCACTGTGTACAACAAATCACAGAAGAGACTGAGGCAAAACTCTTTCATTACAGATCACTACATCATGCTTGCAATGACCACAATATGAGAAGAAAATGTAATCTTTTTAATCATATCCAGACACACTGTAGTCTTTTAGTCACTTTTAGATTCTCTGTTTGATCTGATTAGTGTGTTCATGTTTTCATCACTTACAGAATTAGGGAAGACAGAGAGGAAAGGTGATGCAACATGGTGATTCTGTAGAATTGCTCTCCAGCTCACCTCCCTTCCTGCTTTACTTCGCGTCATTTCTTGTCAGTTTTCCTGATTACTTAATGACACCATCACTGTCATAAGGCAGCGCAGTAAAGGAAATAATCTTATCATTTTCTTCACTGTAGACATGATTGTTTGTTCATGAATGACTGACTTTTGTGCCAATAAAACTTAAGAGGAAGCCACATATTCATTAGGTTACCATAACGTATTATTGCACATTCTCTAAAAATGCTACATGGATATTCAAACCTAAAAATTAAATGATTGGGGAAATGTAGATTACTACTACTTTAGCATGATAAATTAAGTAACCTTACATAAATCACCTAACTACATTACAGTTATTTGGCGCCAATTAAACATTAAGGTTAGAAAGCAATAAAAGTGTCAGAGTGATGATTTGAGATCATAATTCTTTGTCAACATAAACAGAGACTAAGCTTTTCTTGTTTCCTAAAATAAATAAATGCAGTAAAAGCTGGGGCAGGTATTTACTGATATGAAAAGATAGGATGCATAATTTCAGTATATTGTACTTCACTACATTGTAGTTCAAAAGATTGAAGGACCAAATTAGATTTACACACAGATTTAGTCTCTGCCATTTGTAGTCTGGCTTTTAGAAGAAAAATTATCAAATTGTGTCTACTGCACCTTTAAACAAGTGGATGACCAGTTAAAAGCCAGTGGAAAAAAGGTCTCTAATGATCAATTATAGACAAAGTCTGGATGCCATTTAGTCGAATGAAACCTAGCAACAATGCAACAAATCAGCCTTAATAAATTAGTAGCATGTAAGCTTCGAATGGTTCTAGTAAAGGTTTCTTGTGGTGTGCCTTATTTTAGTAACGCTGTATTTAAGGACCTTTATCCCTCAGGCATTGTGGGTAATTTAATTTGTGAAAGAACCTTAATAAGACATCGGCTTGGCAGAACACGTAAAGGCAATGTGCAAACCAAATAACGTATTTAAAAGAGAATCTAATAGAAGTGCTGTATGTTGGAGTGATAAACCTATACTGTGGCTCTGACAGCAGGGAAAAACACAAGGCTAAACACAGCAGCTAATGATAGCCTTGGTTGGCTGTAAACAAGAGCAATGTGTTGCTGAGACATCAAGAACTCAACCAAGTTCTGGCAGAAAACCTAAAATTAACCCTAATGCTCACCCCGCATGGACAGCACAAGCCAGAAACATCAGTAGTACAGAGCTGTAAGACGTTACCTGAGGAGGGTTCGACCTTTTATGAGCAACTCTATTTGTAGTCCACAGGAATGTTATTACTGCTCTTATAGTTTGACAAATTCAAGATACTTCTACAGATATCTGGTTTCTTTTAAGAGGATTCCATCTAAATACCAATTGCCAGAACTGATGGTAAAAACTTCTAAGGAGTAATCTGTGGGGAACTAATGAAGTGCTGGGAAGTTTTTAGGAATTGAGGGGGTGTACTGACTGAAAATATAGTCAAAGAGGAGCAGTAGGCAGAGACAGAGACGAAGGATTATGAAACACAGCAAGAATATAAGCGAGAAAATAAACAAGCGCCGGGCTGCCAAGCACTGGCTCAGCAGAGGTACTTCCCCTTATGTGCACAGCTGGATTTCTGAGACGGTGAGCAATACTCCCCTCTCCTCTCCCAGACTCTGACACAAGCAGGGGAATTTAGCTCTATCGTGCTAGGCTGCCTTAAAAATAGACATGGATAAGTGCAGAGTTGTAGCAACAACAACAAGCGGAACTCAATAGAGAGTAGCTCTATACTCCAACGCCTCATAATCTCCCCAGCCGACCCCATACTGAGCGTAGTACACATCACTTAACAGTCGATAAAACTGAGCTGGGTGCATATAGAGGAGGAAAAAAAATATAACCTTCACTCTTTGGCAGCACTAAAACTCTACATCTTCCTTTTAATCTTTGAAAAACACAACTTTAAGAACTTGCCTTTTATCTACAAGAAAGGTTCTTGTGTGAGGGAAAACTAGCATTCATGCAACATATAAGGCTTTAACCAAGTGTCAACAGGAGCTGAGTGCTTGCATAGGAAGGCCATGAAGGAATATATGGTGCACCTCATGCCAAGATAAATGTTTTCTGTCACTTTGCTGAAAAATTTTCTTCCTGATTTTTCTAAGTGAGGCTTTGGGATGTTAGTAGAGAGCTTCTTCTTCTTGGCCATATTTCTAGGCTACAACACAATGTTCCACACTGTTATAAATCTTCACAAAATTTACATATTTTGGTGATGCTGTGACTAAACGGAGTGAAAGGTTTTAATAAACACCAGAACTCCCCATTAGAAACAGTACAGTGATGCAATCAGTTGAAGATTTAATATCTGAAACCATAAATTAAAGCCAGTTATATGTATCTGAAATTCAGCTCACTACACATTCCTTTAGAGACAAGTTTTAACAAAATACAGAACACAATGTAAGACTGAGAAGAACATTATAGCCTGAGGTGGATTTTCTAAATGCTCACTCCTGATCCTTTTTGGTAACTGTTAATGTCAGTCATAAAAGGGTGGAGTAATCTATACTCTGATTTACATACAGTATACCAGGCACAAAGTCATTCATCTTCTTTAGACTAACTGACTAGTGAATCACAGCTTGTCAGATCTGCAGATAAACAGTAGAGCCAAAACAAAATGTTAATTCAGGTCAAATTAAACGGCCAATTATTGCAACTCACTTAACCACATCCACAGTTACAGCAAATGCAAACAGTATGTCTAATTTCAAGTACTGGGGACCTTTAGAAAAGAACAGAAGTGTCTGTACTTACTGGCAATTCTGAGGGTTCAGGGAGAAACTCTGCATCTTCTCCAAAGATAAAATCCGGAGGCAATTCTGGGTACCGTGCATTAAATATAATATCCCCTAAAAGAGAAGAGACAAACCATCAGAACTTGCGAATAATTATACCAGTTTCTTCATTTACATTATTTGTTAAAAATACTGTATTTTTTCCAGACTACTGCTTTATTGAACCTCAGTGAAACACAGAGAATGTTTTACTGGTAATTCTGGGTGTGACAACAGCAGGCTAACGTACATCTGAAAATATTTTTTCACTGAAGACTAGTTAAACAAGGAGACCACAGGTCAGCAAACAGCAGCCGAGGGGCCACAATCAAGTCTTGAAGGTAGATATCAGACTAGAAAAGTGTAAATAGTAAAACACTAATGGTTACAAATTGTTGTTTTATCTGAATCGGTTGTTGTGACAGAGCAAATAGGTCAGTTTTACAAATGGACCAAGAAGCAGACGCAGTGTGCCATGCTTTGTGTACTATCAGAAGGAAGGCCCACAGACTGGCACCAAACTTTGGCTTGCATCCTTTATTAAACAAGCCCTCTAAACGCATACAGATACAACAAGTACAACAGAGCAGAGAGGCTCTGTGCTGTGCAAAACTGTCAGAAGTCTGCTTGTATGTTTTTGTTAAGCTGTAGCTATAATATCTCAAACTCCAGATACCACCTAAAGGCTTGAGATCATGCTTCAGCATAACCATTTTAGAGTTACACTGAGTCATTTGTAACCAAATTAAAGCAACCCAGTATATTGTATATAATATTATAAAACATTAGATCTTAGTCCAAGCACAACATCCTGAAACATGCCACAAATAATTCTGCCTGAACAAATAGTTTGAGAAAAATGCAAAATACTTCCTCTTGCTAGCCACAAGATTTATCTTTAACTACAACATAGTGTTGGTAAATAGACTCACCATCACTTACATAAAAGACATCTTGCATAAAAATATTGTTTTAACTTCAAGAGTCATTACAAGCAATATAATTATGAATATCATTTAACTGCAGAAATATTTCTACACAACATAAGAATATAGTATAAGATTATACAACATCGCAATAGGCCTTTTTGTTCAGACTAAATAAACCGTATGAAAAAGCTGTGGCTACGTAAACACTACAGTGATGGCAGTCATGGACCATTGCCACAAAGTCTGTCTCACTCAATGCACTTTATGTCTTTCATGTAGGATATTTCTCAAATGTCTATGTCTGTAATAAGAGCAAGAGACACATACTGTGTCAAACTATGAACTACCATCTGATAAGAGAACATGTTTGTGCTCACAAGTTTAGCATAGGCAACATGAGTCACTTAACTTCCAGTAACACCAAGCTAAAGCCATTTTAAAGCATGATAACAGTCATTGACTTGTCAACATTTAATTATTCAGTGCTGCCTGCAGGCACTCAGGAAAAAATATGTTAATCAATTACAGGCTCTTTAGGAGGCCTCTAATTCAGGAGTGAGACCATCATTATTCCAGGAACAGTGACAAAATGTGATGTCTGATGTTATTTCAGTGGTTAACTCAATCTGTAGCATCTGGATACTAAGGCAAATAGATTCCTGTGGATTCTTTAAGTCTGACTTAAATTACAAAATTAGGTCAGACTTAAGTCATAATCAATAAAGTAAACAGACTGACACATTTAAACATTTTAATAAATTACTCACATTTCAGGGTTTCCCCAGCGTAGGGTATGTGGAGCTTGAAGCGATCACAGCATGGTCCTGGAGTCAAAGATGTACATCTGAACACAAAAAGAAAACAAAAATCATCATCTATTCTGAGAGAAATAACACTAATTATATTATTATATTAACATAATGTTATAATATAATATTAAAGACTCTATGTCATTAACATTGATTTGACGTCTATAGACATAAACACCAAAATACTTTTTCAGTTTCATATTTTATTCAAGTTTGGACTGCCAGAAAAAAATTATTTGTCCAAAACGCTTGTGAATATGTCTAGTCTTAGGTGTCAACACAACAGTACCTTCCAGACTGTTTTTGACTAGTTTTCTAAGCAACCACAATAATTCACTTTGTCACTAATTTCATAAACACTTTAAATGGATTTCATTCCAAACAGCTATTTGCATTGTTTGTGGTAAACCGATCACCCCCACAAGGTATTTTCAACAATTATCCTAATTGAGTAAAATAGAGAACTATTCTATTTAGTCAGATATGTCCCATTTTGCAGAAGGGAACTATTTCTAAACACATGCACACTTAGTACACATGCCTAGTGAAGGCACTGCTAGAATAGTGGAAACATTAATGAAATGCTGAAATGTGAAATGCACACAAAGTGAAAACAGCAGCTAAGGTCAGACACTATTGGTATTTGACATAAACATAAAAATTTCGCACATTCGGCAACTATTTGGCTGAAAAATGTACTTCACCCAGTCTTAAGGTCTGTGACCCGGAGGCAGTTTGTGGAGTCCAGTCCCACTCGCCCATTTCGGACCACGCTGCACAGCAGAGGCCGCAGCTCCGGGGTGATCCGGTGCAGCGCGACCTCAGGAGACATATTGTTCATTTTCTTCACACTCAGGAATCTGTAGACACACAGAACAGGACTTGACATTATTGCTTGGTCCCAATTACCTAGTAATAAACACTATGAATGGCTACACTGAAACAAAAGCAGACATAGCAACAGCTAAGGTTATAGTAGTTTCGTTAGGGCAAGAGGAGTCTCTCTACTGTATTAATTTTAGAAGACGATGCCTTAACTTTTAGAGCAGGTTAAAGAGAGAGAGAGAGAGAGAGAAAAAAAGACGAACAAAGCAATAACAGAAATAAGACACAAATTAACTGCCAACATTACATTATACCTATGTGACAAAACCGAAACTCGTTACTAATTACGTAAATAAGTTTAAAATGCGATGAAGGGACACTCGTTTGATTATATTTGTTTGATTATTATTTCCATTCATCCATTATCATACTTAGCCCCTTTAGCTTCTGCAGAAAAGTGCCGGATGTTAATAGTGCCGAATAGTTACGTTTTCATAAGTCAAGCTGTTTAAAAAATAAACGGTTTCATTTTGCAATTTCACCAAGTTATTATATGTGTAAAGAAATACCCGAAAAGGCTGAAAGTATTAAAAATGATGCGTTACAACCAATGTTTACTTCTTGTTCTCGACATTTCCGGTACATTGGTATTTGGGTCCTTCGAAGGGCCCAGATTTAGTTGTTTACTTGTATGCCTGTAAAAAGAAGAACAGTTCTTAACTTCAAAATTAATAATAATTGGCTGTATATATTTTACAAATTATGTTAATCTTAAAAATTATCATAAGAGAATTACTGTACAAAGTTCAGAATTGACATGTGAAAGGTTTAATACAAAATAGATCCGGCATAGCAATAACATAATAAGGCTGTCCGTGTGTAGATGTTCTTTTAGCAACCACTTATTATGTAGTTATGTGTATTGACTTGTCCGCTCTGCAAGAAAACGTTTGTGCAGGTAAATATCCAATAGTGTTCCAAAACATTTTGTCTTTTGCAAACTTTTGCGGTCAAAATTAAAACAAGTAGCAGAAATGACATTTGCCGTATGTTGTTTTTGATTTAATGGTTAGCCAGTAATAAGTTTAAATGCTTTTAAGCGGTCTCATTACAACATACTCTACATGAGACACGACAGTTTTTGATTAAACCCTAAAACGCGTGGGCTTAGGGATCAAAATGACATAGAACATTGTGTCATTGCTTGTACCGACAACGGTGTTTGGTGTGTGGCGTTTTTTGTTTTTGGGATTTTTTTTACTCAAAAGATAGCGATGCTGATTTCACAACTGGGAATTTCCACCTAAGGAGCATGGTTTAGGACACGCCTTTATTCCAGCAATGTTTTTTGTAGATTTTTTGCCACTAGTTTTTGGTCACTCTTCAGTGTTGCAAGTGTTTTGAAAGTGGTAAAAAACAAAATGCAATTTTCATAACAGTATTTCTGATAGATCATTCAAAAGCTCATGCAACTATAATAATCATTAACTGGTTGAGTGTGGATTCTGCCCTTAAACCTCACCTTACTGGTCTTATATATTGTGCAATGGTCAATAGTTACAGCATCATTGCCCTAAAGTAAGTACTTCACATAAAGAAGAGCTTTTTTTCCAGTGATTTGTATTGTTCCTTGTGGCAGACATCACAGCTCTTGTCATATTCCCCGGCAGTGTATTGCAGGAAGGTTCTGGGCTTTTCATGCCTGCAGAGTGGAGACAATATGCTCTGAGTTGTGGGAGAGAGAATTGAGCCATCCTACAGCCAGCGGCCAGGCTTTCCAAGTCTTCTACTGCCTAGGAAGAGATTTGAAGAGATTAACTCACTAGCATTAGCTCTTATACAAGCCAAGGATTGAATTAATTACAGGCTCTGCTGGGCTAACACATTGTAGTGTTGAAACCTACCCCATCTCAACCCCCAACAGGACTGGATCCTGTCCAAATCAGCCAGTGATGAATGCTCTATTTTTTCCTTCTTTTTGTTTTAGTCAAGATCATGCTAATTTGGGAGGTAGAAAATATCAAGTGATTTTTGTTTGGAGGCTGATAGGAAACTAGTTTTCATATTTTGCCTGAAATGCCCCTGAGGAGCTGGCTTTGCTGTAGATTTTGTCCTCATTTTGAAGAGAATTTTTTTAGGTAATCAAAATCATCAACATCTTATTTTAAATGAGGATTCTCAATTTGTTTATTTCCACAAATCGGTGTTAACGAGTATATAAAAAACTTGTGTGTGTCCTAAACAGATCATGACTGAAGAGGCTTTTGAGGTGTTAGTGGTTGGCTCCTGTATGACTGACTTGGTGAGGTAAGTAACTGGACCTACTTTTTGGTGACTTGGTGCTTTTTTCCTTTCATTTTACCAGTTTGGGGTCATTTCCATTAAAATAATCATAGCTATACTGCCAAAGTAGTGTCAAAAGTCTACGACTACCGGAAACACCTCTGCTTCCTCAGGTGGGCCCAACGAGGAAGTAGCATGTATAAACTGTATAAGGAGAAGATGGATTTGGAAAATGTAAAGTAGTCTCAAAGTGGTTCATTTTGACCGCTTGATTTATCTGTTCTTGACAACAGATATACTCACATCATACTCGTCCATAGCCCACATGGAATCTTTAGCTTAAACATGCTTCTCCTTAATGGTATTAATCACCAACCCATTATCAGCATTTTCCTTCAAGAGCTTTATTTTTACACTTGTGGAAACTGTGGCATAATGGCTTTAAGGGTGTTTCCATGTACAGTACTGCCCTGTTTGTAAAAGAATAGAGGAAGTGGTCTAAACTTAAATGTTGCTATGTTGTTTTTAGTGATGATTACTAAGATGTATAACACCAAAAATGGAATTTAAGGTTAATTAAAATTAGGTGTTTAATTAGGTCCTTACATTGTTTAATTAAATTAAAGTAAATGTCTAATAAAATGATTGATCCATCATCAATATGATGCAATTAAAACAACACAGGTTTAAAAAGTCAAAGTGTGGTGATGATTTGGGATAATTACTGATTACTAAAATGTCAGCATTGCATCATCCTCGAATGTGGCAAGATTTGTAGAGCCAAATAGGATCCTTTCCCACAAATCATTAGTCATCAACTGTAGCACAAAAGGCTTACTTGAAAACAATTTGTCACTTATATTTACCATAACCTTTGTGAAGCCATGACACAACAATAAAGATAAAGATAAAATGAGTCTAAACTTAAGCCCTCCAGAGCTTTAGCCTTCAAAAAGTCTGCTTTTAAATGTTGTGTTTGGGCTTGCTCTTTATTTTTATGTGGAGAGTTGTCAACTGGCTGCCAGCAAACAGATCTAAATAAACAACCACAATCTGTGGCACTCACATGAAAACGTATATGCACTTAGATTTGACATGTCAATTTTGAGTTGTTGTTCCAACTATTCCACAAGTTTCCACTTAACAAAACATGTGCCCTTCCCACTGTTTTTGGCAAGTATTTATTTAGCTCATTAGAAATTCAGACAGTAACTCATTGCTTTGAAGGGCAGGAGTTCTCTATTAAGAGCTTAATAAGCTAACGGGAAATGGCCTGTTTTTAGGGGTGGTGTGGGGTTGGGTTTTTTTGGATGGAGGTCAGAATGTGGAGGGGAGAGTAGTTGTTGGAATACAGTCACAGCCCTTCAAAGTGATATGCTTGGCTTTGAAGTTAGAAATCCAGTTGTCTTGAACAGCCAGTGTTTGGATGGTAGTGACAGTGGAGGCACAGACAGTCTATTTCTGCATCTCTTTTAAAGAAGATTTTTGCTGCGATGTGTGGTTTTAAATGCTAGCGAGTTGTAGAACACACTGTACTGCTCTTTATAGCGTGTTGTTTGGTAGTAAAAGGTTATTCCTGATTTTCTTCTCTGGTACTCACTGAGGCTACACTAACTGTGTCCTAAACCCAGTGTCAAAGCCATACAGTGCCCCCTACTGTCACAGTACATAGCAGAATGACACCTCAACAGCTGAACTTTTAATATCTACAACAAATCTTTTTATCATAAAATAATCGAAACTTCATCTCTCAATGAATAAATTGAAGGGCCTGTGCTATAATTTTAAAACTTCAGTGTGCAAATACAGTATGTCTGTCCTGACTTGGACTGTGTTTCACTGTGTTAACTTTCCCTAAAGTTTCTTGTAAACAGACCAGTGTTTATGAGTATTGTACCTTGACATGTTTCGACTGCTAACTTCCTGCAGTCCTCCTCAGTTAGCAGTGGAAACATATCAAGGTAACTTTTGTGCAAGACCCAATTTTTGTGTTTAGTCTTGACCACTTTAGTACCAAATAGATGAATGATTACAATGAATGGTAAAACTGCACAAAACAAAATACCAGCATTCTCCTCAAACACTGCACTTTTGTTAACAAAGCAACTCGTTCAAACCTGTACTTTGTCTTGCCACTTCACATTGTCCATAAGTTTCAAAATTGTCAACAAATTGACAAGAGTACACTGTAACTGTAAGTGTTATGGGCCCAGGACCGGAACAACCTGCTCTAGTTAAAACTTTGGCCTGTGACATCTCAGTTTGTTTTTCACCTAAGTCCACTTCCTCTCCTTGCTCGCTGGCAGCTAAAGACTAACTTTAATAGTAACGAGGGAAATGAGAACCGGCCTTTAAGCAAACATGTCACTTCACTACACACCTGCTTTTGCCTTTTGTGTTGTGTGGGAGAAAACACACTTTAGCACATAACAGTCCAGTCTGTGTTGGGTCGACTCAGAGCAGAAAACAATTGCTGAGTGTTTCTGTGGAAAATTCAGATTAAATATTTTGTCTCTGTGAATATCATATGCACTAAAAAGTCAAAAAAGGAATATGATCACACATGATGGGCCTAAATACAGTACAAATAATAGAAAAGTTCTTCTTTAAAGGTATGTAGGATATTATTTGAAGTCTCTGGAATGGACACTTAAATGAAAGGAATGTCCCACACATTTGCTAATTTATTAATTAAATTAAAAAAAATGAAATAAAAAATGAAAATTAAATTAAAAAAATAAACAGTTATAGTACTTATTATTTTAATATTTATCTATAAAAATGTCACAAACTATATGATAATACATGCTGTAAAGGATATTTGTTCTATTCTAATGTTTTTAACATCTGTAGCCTTTAGTAATAATTGTCAATATGTGACTAGTTCTTAGTAGTGCATAAGACATCAGCATCAACAGATCTTTAATTTATGGAACAAACATAGAACCAGTTTTTAAACCAAAAGCCTTAGTGACCTCCTGTAATTACTTTATTTGACTCAGTAGAGTTTTACACAGTGCTGACACAATGGAAAACATTAACTAAGATGGTTGTACCAAGAATAGTTACGTGGAGGAGGTGTGTATCCGTGTGTGTTTATTTACATGTGTTCGACCTTTGTTCAGTTTCCTTGTCTACAGTATTCACGCTCAATGACCCTGCATCCTGCTTTAGCTTTGGGCATTTTACTGTTTTCACATGCGCTGCAAAAACAACAGGATTTCTAGCAAGCTCCAATGCTTGCCATCAGTCTACTTTAAGTTACTGGAAATCCTGGAAATGAGCAAACTTACTGTAATAGCACACCTGCCATATACACGCACTAAAGTATAAACAAGCTGAAAAACAAGCTCATGACAACATTTTGCCGTCCACAAACCCCCTGGCTCTGGGCAGTGCTGGCCGGGAGCCAGACCACATTGTTGTGACGTATAGTGTAAATCAGTCTGCTGTCTTTCCAGTGTCTTACTCATTGCCCACTCCTGCGATGTGATTGGTTTAATCAGGACACAGACAGCAACTTCTTAGAGCACCACCTGTGGCACTGCAACCTCCAGGGCAGGGGTGGGACTTTACCAGGCCTTGTGAGTCAGGTGATAACTGTGTGGCCATTATAATGATGAAACTTCAGCGGTTGTTGAAGGTTGCATCATTGACAAGTTTTGATCTGTGTAGCATGATATGCATTTGAATGATACAAAGAGTGGATAAGGGGCAAATACAGTGAAAAAGAACCAAGCAAAGGACTTACCTTTCTCACTTCATTCAATGCAATATACACTCTGAAAACAATGTATATAATCTAAGTCCACAAACACTACTGTACTTTCTACTACATTTTAAAAATAACAAATTCATATTTATCATTTGATCATCTCACTCTGTGAGTCATTTTTCCTGTTGCAGTAAGATTTCATTTCAAGATATTTCCTTACCTGTGTATATCTTGTTTATTGTTGTCTTTAGTGGCTTACTTTGGGTAGGTTTTTGTTGCTGTACATACAGGTATAGAAAAATAAAAACTTAAGCCAGCCCCTCAGGGCCATGCCTGTGTTGACATTTTGACATTTAGATTTTTTTGCAGATTCACAAAGTAGAAGTAGAGATAAAACGCCAAAACTTTCTTTTAAGTTGAGGTGAACTTTTTGTAAGTTTCACTGGAACAGTTATCAGTATTATAGATAGACTACAGAAGGAACATATAACATAACATTGATGCTTAAAGGCTTTATCAGCTGTTGTTGCTAGTAGATTCTACAATGTTTAAGTACTTTTTTAATGTCTTCTTATTGAAACTGTTCAAAACTGGTTTTATTTTGTTTTCTGTCTTAGCCAGGCACCAAGGTTACCCAAAGCAGGTGAAACCATCCATGGGCACAAGTTCTTCATTGGATTTGGGGGTAAAGGAGCCAACCAGTGCATACAGGCTGCAAGAATGGGAGCAAAGATTGCTATGGTCTGCAAGGTGAACTACAGTCTCACTAACAGAAGCTTTACTACATCTGTGCTTTTGTGTGGACATATTTGACTTATTTGATAGAAAAAGTCAACCTTTGCTGATTCATATCTTGGAAATAATCAGAGATGAGCTACCACAGCTGCCAACTAGTTAACAACTCAGACTACCTTGTAGCCTCGTTCATTTCACAACTTCAACTCTCTGCGCCTCATTTTCTCTTGATCAATACCATACTGCATGCATACACCCACCCACACTTGTGCTCTACAAACAGGCCTATTCCCATACCATACAACCCCAAGTCTCCAATCAGTAGGCTGAGAGTGGCCTTTTAACCTGAGCGCTAAAGCAACGAAGCCCCACCTCTGTCAGAACAAAGAGGCCCGATCGATAACAGCCCAATGCGGGAGGAGCTCTGCGGGCATGGGGAGAACCCAAAAATAGACACCCGGGCTTGACAAAAACATCCAAGACGTAAGGCCGCTCTTCAAAGAGAATAGGGCCAAGCAGCCAATACCGGCCCAACCCACTTATCACAGGCAACTATAAGTGCCCGTATTTTGGCACATTTTTTGGAAAGCGTAGGTTCGTTTTAAACGCCTCGGGGCAAGGTGGGGACCCCTTCTACAACCCAAAGTAGCTACAGATGTGGACATCCCAGTGCGGATCTGGCGAAAAGGGGTTGCAAAGAAAGAAAACGAAAGCGAGGTGGGCATGAAGAGGCGTGAAGGCGGGATTATCGTGTCTTCAAGGCTTGGCGCAGCTGGTCGTGTGTTTGCACGTGTGTGCATTTTGTTGGCTATGTGTGTTCATTTCTTCACATTTTCGGCGGCGGCACCATGCCAGTATGCTGGCAGGGCACACGAAAAACCAGCCCAACAGAGGTTTGAGTGCACCACTTTTCAAAAGTTGCCGCTAACCAAGTCTGACCTTGTTTGACACTTTCTTTGTTGTAATCGTTTTGCCTTCTGTGTTATGTAGGTTGGAAAAGACTTCTTTGGAGACAATTATATCCAGAATTTCAAGGACAATGGTGTACAGACAGGTAAAACAAAGCTGCATTTTGCAGTGTATGCCATATTTGACTTATGTAGTTGAATGTCTTATGTAGATATTTAGCCCACTAAAAATGTTTTCTATTTAGGTTTTCTACATTTTCTTAGCTCCTTTCAGTTCTGAATTATCTAATTTATGTATTTGAATGCATTATGCTGTTACAAGAACCAAACATGCTAGCCAATGATATGTGAACTGTGTGTTTTTTAAAATGAATTTCTTTAAAAAGTTGTTTTGTTGTGCCTGCTTATCTTAGCCCAGAGTACTGACCTGGAGTAAATGCACTTGATGTAACTAGGAATGGTTTGTATGCTGACATTTTATCTTGAAGTTTTACAGCACATAAAAAGAAAATCTTTTACTCTTTTGTTTTAATGAAAAATTATAGATTATTTTTAAACTTAATTCTGCTTCTTTTATCTTCCTCAGACTTTGTACGACAGACCCCTGATGCAGCAACTGGAGCAGCCACCATCATTGTGAATGATGCAGGTAAATGCTTTTTCCTCTTGCTGACACCACCCTGCTGGGATCCTAAAAGCTCTTAGCTTTGTAGTAGTGCCCTTACACAAAAACACACTTTTTCTTACAATCTCTTGGATAGAGAACAACATTTGCATCTCTATACAGCTATTGACTCTCTACTCTGGGAAATCATCCTGTTAATGGACACACTGACTTTTCCATACAGACCAAGAAATGAATGAACAACCATGACTTTGTAAAACAAAACTCAGTGTCTCAAATCATTCTTTCTCTTGTATTTGCTGACGGTGTTCAGGTGAGAATGCCATTGTAATTGTTGCGGGAGCCAACATGCTGCTACACAGTGAGGATCTGCAGGACATGCTCCCATCCCTCAGCCGAGCTAAAGTTATGGTATGCCAGCTGGAGATCAGTCCACAGATATCCCTACAGGCTCTGCGCATGGCTCGGGACAATGGAGGTCAGTGAATGAACAGGAGGTGACAGGTGCTAGTATAGAACACAGACACATACATAGAGACTTATGTTTAAACAAGATCTATATAAATATATATAAAAAACACTGGTTACCTTGTTTTGAAATGACAATATGAATAGAGAAAAAACAAAACATATTAAGATGCCGAGTGGAATTTATAAAAAGCATCTCTTTTAGGTAATTGGAAATTGTAAAATAAATTGACTTCAGACTTGATTAAACTATAATTGTCAATAAACGTACTTACACAAGAATTACCATAGAATTTATAGTGTACTCTTGTCATATACAGTACTTTACTCTTGTAACAATAAGGTCACTGTAAATGAAAAAAACATCCTTTTTTTAATACATAAATACATTTTATCCAAAATCACACAAAACATATCAACACGATGAAGCAATAGGAAAAGTGAGATTTTTTACACTTTCAATAATTAGTACAAGTGGATATAATCTTTCATATACATTGTCCCCTGTTCCTTCGTGCCTTCATCACATCACCTTTAGTGATAACCAAGTTACTGAGCTAATCATCTTTAGCAGCATCCTATTAATAGAAGCCGTGCACGTCACCCAAGACGTCTAAGAAGCCTCTCGCCCCTGTCATAAGGGCCTGCCGCTGTTAATCGTTCTCTGCAGGCTGCCAGAGTGAAGGAGTCGCAGCCATAACCACGTTGCAGATGGGATACCCAGATGGCCTTGCGGAGCGCCACTCTCTCTCCGGTCCCTGAGTCCCCCTCCTCACTTGTGGAGTGTACCACGGGATTAGGCTCAGCAGGCGAGAGAATACACTTGGCAAAAGATGCCACCGTGATGTTGCCGCACCAGATCATTGCGTAAATTGAGTTCTCTGGAGAGAATGGGTGTTAATGGGTTTGGCGGCAAGGATTTAATGACGCGGGGGTGAAGCGCCGCTCAAATTACGCAAATGTCACCATCAAGCCTCACATACTGGAGACGCCAGCTCTCAGACACACTCTCACACAAGAGAGCATACTAAATAGTTTCTTTCATTATCTGTAAAATTATTCAAAACAATGACAAGTATGCCAACAAGTGCAAAACAATTTATTACAGTTTGTCTACTGTTCAGTATTGTCAAGTTTACTAATTAATTCTTTCAAATAAGGAAATGGAGGGAGTTATACAGTTGCACTCTTTCTTTTTTCTTCCGCCTCTCCCCCTCTTCCTCCCCCACTTCCTTGTCTGTGTAAGAAGCTCCTTTTTTATTTCTCACCAGATGCAATTAGAGCCTCTTAAAGCCTTTTCACAAACTCACTGGTGACTCATTCTTTTGTGTGTGTCAGTGTAAAACTGTGTGACTATCTGTATCTTTCTGGCCTTGTTTTACGTGCACCTTTTGACCACAGCAACAAACTGCAGCATTTTTGGACTTTAATAAGACTTTTTTTGTAAAATACTTGGCTGGCCTTTGAGCACATGTGCGACCAGACTTTGAACCTTGGAGTTAAAAAACCCAGAGTCATGACACACACTCCTGCTAGACGTGACTCACTGCACACAGAGCCCAGTATTACCACATCTGTCCCAGCAGCTTTGGGCATGTGTGTGTGGGGACTGTGTATGCAATGGCACCTGGTGTGCAAAACAAATGAACCTGAGAAGGGCACAGGAAAATGCTCTCCACTGGGAGACTTTAGACAGGTATATCATCATTAGCCTAAGGCTAAGAAATAGCAGTAAAATACAACTGTATATCCCCTGTAAGGAAACAATATTTGAAAACGCAATCAAAATAATGTCTGAGTTTGATTAGGGCTCCAGGAGGAAATTACAATGTCAGCTTCCAATATTCATCTGAGATAGTCATCTAAATGCATGGAAAAGAGTTTTTCTGTCTTTTTCATTGTTCCAACTTTGAAAGTTTGCTAAACACTGAAAAATGCTGTATAACAATATGATTACATCTGCTGAAGCTTGCTGGGTTTTGTGCTTTTGAAACTTGGTCATTGCAATCACATTGAAAACAACAACAAAAAACAAATACAAAACACATAAACTCTAAGTAATTAAAATAATCTTATTTATTTTAACCAGAACCTGATATGTATTAGTATGAAGTGTTATGGATGAAAAGATATAGTTAGATATGTAGTTGCGGAAAGTCAAAAAAAAGTGTAGCAGTTTTATCCAAAAACTTTCAATGTCAGTGATGTCTAGCCCCTGTGCTGGAAGCCAAAGCTATGGAAATAGAGGTACAGCACGTTTGACAGAAATGTCGAGGAAGATCAGACCAGATGGAGGGCGGCCGGTGTTACAGAGCGGAGTTATCTTGTGTGTGTCATGGCCTCGGTTCATTTGGGTATACATATAGTACAGTTTGAGTGTGTGTTGAAAAAAAGGAAGAGGGAACACATTACTTTCACGTTCGATCACAAGCCGCCCAGCATCCACCTCAAAGCGCCAGGTGGCCAAAGCCCTGTGCTAACCCACGCAGCTGCGCTCTAATGTGCCCACGCAAACACACACACACATACACTTTTGCACAACAGACTTTGATGTCACTAACACCGAACATATATTTCCCTCGCAGACGCACGTACACTGGCACAAGGCTTTATTTTGTACACAGAGATATCAGAATTAATCGCCTCGTCAAGCTGGGCTTATCCTCACACATACACAGAAAGCATGGTATTAGATGCATTAATGCTGTGTGCTCATGAATATACATAAGACAGTTGATGCGCTACACGTACAGAGGATTACTTCTGACAAACACTCCTGCTCTCTCGTGTTCTCTCCCTCTCTTGTGGTCCTTAACACATAGAAAGGGTCATCTCATCCACTCACTGAGACACACATACTGTAGGGGTTATATACATTGTGGTGTTTTTTTTTTCTTGTTTTGTTTTGTTTTTTTCATACACAATTGCAGAACTGCAGGGATTCGACACAACACAAAAAGCCTTGCATGATGTGAAAGCCCTTTTCTGGCACCCAGCTTCCTATTCCAGCTCTCTTTTCCTAATTTAATCGTTTAAAAGTGGTCTTTTTATAGAAGAAGCTTATGTACTTGAGCTTTGCCTTAGAGATCCATCCCCAGTGGTGGCCCACTAGCTTTTGTTCCTATTGAAAGTTTAATTAAGGTAATGCCAGACCTTGACAGTAAGCCTGCATCTAGAGGGAAAATGACAACACAATTGTACACTATGTCTCAAGGGAGCCATAAAAACCATTTAACAACAAATTTTCCTGTAAATGACAGTTTTTCCCATAGTGTTCAGTAGTAAGATGAGTAGTTTTGACACCATGGCCAATAAAATACAATTGCTTTGGTTTTCTTATAGTGAAGACGATATTCAACCCAGCGCCGGCCATTCCTGACTTGGATCTAGATTTCTACAGAGTCTCTGATGTGTTTTGCTGTAATGAGTCTGAGGTGATGAGTCACACACACACACACACACACACACACACAAATAACTAATGTTATTGCAGCAGCATTTTTATTCTCACAATAATTGTCACACATGCCAACACAAATTTACAACTAAGTGGAGAGGAAATAGACACAGTCATACACAAAGGAATTGTTTCTCACCTTGTTTCTGTTTCCTGTTTTAAGATCAGTGTTACTTTTAAAAGATTAGTTGAGTAGCATGTAGGTCGGAGTCTTTGTTGTCAATCTTCGTGTGAAAGTTAAGCAGTAAAAAGTAGAGGTTTCTGCTTTAACTCAAAGGTCATGACCCCTAGGCAATGCATCAATACCTCTACTCTAGCCTCCAGCTTTACATGTAAAGTGTACGGTATGAACAGACATGTTTGTCCAACCTTTTTACCGTAAAACCAGCACATGGCACCTGACTGTCAGGTGATGACAGATGAGCATTGAGGGGCAGGGATAGATGGGAATCGTAGCAAAAACAACAAGGCAGATGTGCTGAAGGGCTGAGTCAGCCTTCCCTCCAGGGATAAGGTGTGGGTGCCTGGGAGCCTCTTATTGATGTGGTGCTGCTGTATCCAGGTGTGGGACATGAAAGGGAGAGTTGACTAAAGAGCAACATGTCTTCACTTTTTTTTTTTAAAGAGTGGGGGGTCGTAAAGCTACAGTTTTGTTATACTTTATGCTGTATGCAGAGGTTGAAAGAGCACCAAAATATGCCACTCAGACAGCATGGCACAGCAGAGCTTTTTCAATATAATAACATATTGGGACTTTTCACTTGTCATGATAATCTAATTATTTCTCACAAGCAAGATGCAGTAATTCATTTCTTTTTCTTCTGTATGATACTATAGGCATCACTACTGGTCTTAGGTGGTGTTAGTATTGCATTTTTTTGTGTTAGAATCATTAGGCCTGATGTAAAAGGACTGCAAATAGCTGCTGTTATTTGAATAACTGAACATAAAAAGTTTACATTTCTTAACTGTTAATAAAACCACTGTTTGGTTATGTATACCTTTTAATAAAATTTCTTTTTTTTTTTTTCATAAATCACAAGGCTTATGCTGCAACATGTCTGTACAATATCTATGTCTACACTGTAATTCTTTTTTATGGAAGAATAGGTATATAACATATAAAATTGTACTATATGTTCTGTAATTTATTATTAACATCCCTTGGTGAGATTTCATATGAGAAACATAAACATTATTTGAATACACTCATACCTTGTTAGTTCTATATTCTTCGACTAGTGCACAGTTTAGGCACATACACACACACACACACACACACACACTCTAACATAATTCACCTCTCTCATATGCTTGTACACAGAGGGAGGTAGATTGATTCTCTGCCCTGGTGTGAAGCTTGATGACTAACAAAACGTCTCTTTTTCTCTGCTGGCATCCATGTGCAGTGAGGTGGCTGCGGGCTCTGAAAGCACTAATACACTCGGCACAGTTTATTTTTGAACTGTCCAAGGTCATTGTTTGCTCTGACAGAACACAAAGAGTGAGTAGGATCAGATCTTCAGATCCCCTATTCAGCATGGTGTCAGTTGTGTCATGACCCTCCCTTGTGCGGTAATCTGGCCCATGTACAGGTGTGTGTGTGGTCTCACTGTATCTTGGTGCGGATAACTGCGCAGGGGGGACAGTGGGGGCTAAGGTTGACAAAGTGCAGGTACTCTTTGATCCTGGGCCCACATACTATGCCAAAGTGCTTTATTCTGAGTGGAATTGTCTTTTGATGTCCACCTGAGGACATTATGTGCTAAAACAGATCCACATTTCTATCGTCCACATAATCTGCGCAGGAATCCCACAGTTTTTAACAAGGAGATGAAGAATGCGTTGTAGGCTTTTTATGTGCCTCTGTATGCCTATCATTTGTAAAAAGCCTGACCTTTGATCTGTAATTGTGGCAGAAAATTAAAGGGGAAGTCCACCCATGAAATAGAATTCACAACAGTATGTTTAATCTTATTTAGATCACAAGAAACACACTAAAAATAACTGATCACTGATGATGATGATGATGATGATGATGATAAGAAACTAACGCAGCAGAAATCTAATTTTTTTGCTTTTTTTTTAGCTCTGTGATTTATTGTTTTGTTTTTTGTTTTTTTTGAATACTTACAAAAAAAACATGGAACTATATTATTTTAAGAATTTAAAAGTAAAAAATAACCAAGAAGAATAAGTGAGTATACAGCAAGTATTAGAAGCATTTTGTGTTCCCTAAATGTTGCCCTAAAATTAAAAAAAAAATATGCATTGTTTAAATAAAAAATTAATTAAAAATGACTGAAAGAATGAATGAATTAATTAATGATACACATAATTTAATTTCCATATTTTTGCATTTGTTTCCCTGACATTTTGCTAAGCTCAGCTTTTGGAGGCTATTGGCTTTGTCATAGTTTAGTCATGCTGGCGGTCTCTTAGTGAATCTCTAGACTGTAGAGCGCCGACGAATCCAGCAAATCCTTAACAGACTGTATGTGTTTTATGAGTCTGCTTTAGCACTGTCAATGTGTAATTAAGAGCTGACTCATACCAGAACTACTAATACAAAACAGCCAGTCTCAAAAAGGCAATGGCAAGTAATAAAATCAGGGATCTTTGGGCCTATCAGTTGTAAGAGAATTAGCTCTGTACAGTATAGCAACAAAACAGTATTTTTTCAACCTAAAAGCAAATTGCGTAGCTTGCAATTCCAAATAGCAGGTCTTTATCCATCCCACACCAGTGCTGGTTTGCTGTATCTTTAATTTGAATTCCTAACCTCTGATTAAATTATCTCCCTGACTGTTGATCCCTTACTGTATGCTTTCTTAAATAATTCCTTCGATGTTTAATATTTCTGTTCAGGCTGAGCTGCTAACGGGCCTCTCAGTTTCTAGTGTGGACGAGGCGTATTGCGCTGGGCGGCAGCTGCTAAATCGAGGCTGTGGGTCCGTCATTGTCACTTTAGGACCTCATGGTTGTGTGGTGCTCCACACACAAGGGTCCATCTTCAAACACATCCCAACTGCAGCAGTAACAGCAGTGGACACTACGGTAAGAACCACACATTATAGTACATGCATCATATATTTGTAATCAGCTAAGTCAGTGAGATAAAATGTCACTTATTTATAATATTTTACCAAGGCCTCATTGAAATAAAATTATTCAGGTATTTTTTTCTACTTTAGGGAACTGTCCGACAGTCATTGTTATATTCTATCATGTTGTTAAAAAAAAGGTGTTAAAAATGAACTTGCAGTACTACTCATGATATTTATACATCTTATATGTATGGGACAGTTTGTTTTAATCTCCAAAGCAACAACAATTAATACACACTTTAAAAGGACAAACTGTAAAAAATATGTAACACATTTTCACTTTAAATAGATATTTTTAGTTGGCTGTTTATTCTATTCCTTTTCCTTGTATTATTGTTTTCTGGTTCTAATGTCATCTATGTGTTATTTAAGTGGTTGATTTGTAACATAAGGTTACCTTATTTTAGAGTTAATTACATTTTTATTTCCCTGTAGAAAATGAATTCATCATAAAGTGTAAAACACCTACACTGGTACAAAAATGCAATTCTTTAGCACACCATTGATTTGTTTGTGTCTTTTACTAAAACACATTCCTACACAGTAGTTTTTCCCAGTCTCGGGTTTGGTTGCTCAAGTGGAATAGTTTAAGATCAGCGGGGCAGCACTGACCAGCCTTCTTGATTGTAGTCTGTAAAAGAGAACAGCAATGCTTGACTCATTTCACACCGGGCTCTGAAGCATGTTGTCGTCACATTTGCCTCGGTTAAATGTTTGCATTTCCTGTCTCTGAGGCTTTTGTGGGCCTTGTGTTTTACCGAGCATACACGTCACTGCACAGAGGTGATAATCACATCTATGGCTTCACTAGGTTTGATTGTTGCTTTATTTGCTTATGTAATGGAGTATTTTGCTAACTCGTTCCCCTGGGGACTTTTATTGTGTTGCAATTCCCAAATGCTCTTGATCACGCCTTATAGTAAACCATGACTTAAACTATTCCACCATAACACCCACATCAGACATTGTTAGAAAGAAATTAATAGCCAATAAAAATCTGTGTGAGGTTTAACCTTATTTACTTCTACCAGGTCACTTTGGCATTTTCAGAACAAAGGGCTCACTTTCTCAAACACTATCTGACCTAAACCACAGTGTGAAACACACACATAGCTGTCCTTACTGTCTCCCTTCTTCCCAAAAGCCCCTAGGATAGGTTACCCCCCTACACCTCTCCTTGTGCCATGACTCACTGGTACGGTGCATCAGTCAGCAGAAAGCAGAGCAGTTTTTTTTGTGGTCGGGCCTGCTGCATGTCCCCGATGCTCCAGTAAACACACACCATCTCCCCACCCCTTCTCTTCTTTGATGGACTCATAAATCCAAGAGTGTTTAACTCTTTTGGACATCATAATCCCTCTTCCAGTAAGGCCTTTTCTTTTTACAGGCTAGAGGAGAAAAAACAGGCTGTAATCAAGATCATTATTCTCTCTGTGAGCTTTTATGATTACCCTGCTTGTTGTTATTTTTTCTAATATGACAGCAGTTTGTTTGAAAGATTAGTTGTTTTTTTTTAACACCAGTCTTGCTGAGACACTAACGTACCATTTCCAGTTTGACCAGTACAGGAACACCTTTTTTTTTTACTTCTGGACTCCACTTCTTCAGTAGCTACAGTACACTATGAGTAACTTGCGGTTTCTCACTATTGCAGCTAGGGTACAATTGAGCTATGTGCTGCAGCTGAAAGCATCACTATTAGCCTCCCAGCAAAAGCATTTGGTCACTTTGTTCCGACGTTTACTGATGGACTATATTTGAGATTGCTTTGTCTGTTGATGAAGTGAATACTGATAACTAAGTCATGTGGACTCCTTTTGTCAACAACTCTTTTGCTGCTAAAACTGTTTATATAACACTTTTTCCATGGTATGAGACATTGTGGGCTGAGTCAGGGCTGAGAATTACAAAGCACATCTACAGCACATCTACTGTGTGTCTCCCCTAATGCTTTTGTCTTTGTTTTGTCTTAAATTGACTACAGGCTTTCTTAGTGGAGATCACATACTTTTCAGATCAGTTTGTGTGGACAGTTAGACAAAGCTTTAATACACACAAATACACACACACAGCAGGACTTGGGTGGCCTTGGTTTCCACTTTTCCGGGAGGTCCATCGTCTAGGGTGAAAGGTAGAGATTGCTGTGTAAACCAGACATTACAGCACTACACAGCACTACATGGTGGGTCCTGGACAGTCAAATTGTTCTCACATGACTGGACACTTAGAAGAACTCAATTGCTTTGTTCCTTCCTGGAAGCCCAAGGTAAAAGAATACATACTCTGTAAATGTTGGGCAGACGTGGGTATCTGTATCTGAAATCTGGATTCATAAGTACCATAAAAATTAGTCAAGTAGAGGTAAACGTTATCTTATTTACAACTTGAGTAACAAAGTATTAAAGACTACTGAAGTATAGTATAATAACCATTTATTTATTACGCAATTCAGAACTGCCTGCGTAGAGAGACTAACCCAAACAAGCCTTTCTGAAATCGCTTTAAACCCTGACTTTGTTTGAACTGAGACCCTATTTTTAAACTGCAGCACTGTCACATTCAATGGAAAGATCAACTTTTTTTTCTCTGTTTGAAATCTCTTGGAGCGCAAAACAAACAGTAAACAAAAAGTACTTAATGAAGGTTTCCAAAGTATATCAATGTACTAACTACCTACCATTTAGGTTAGGTTAGTGACCAATAAGAAAACTGCCACATCACCACTTTTAATGGATTGCATGTGTTGCTTTCGGGCCAGATGTGCCTTGCCCTGTGCAGCATGACTTGCATCATCATCAGTGAACAGTGTTAAACACTGAAAGAGGAAAAGCACTGGGGATGGTGATGCAAGACTTAAATTGGTCTAATTAAATGTTTTTTTGATCTCTTACTCTCCGGCTTTTTTGCCTCTGAACTGTCGTCCCCGGCTCCTAGGGAGTCTTATTGGAAGCTTCCGGATGTGGAAGCCACTGTGAGTCATGGCTGGCCCTTCAGTCGGTCTTTGCTCTCCCTGGGGTGTCTTTCATTGACAAAAGCTGTAGGCTTCAGGAACTAATGGCATGCAGCTCCATCTGTCATAGCGGAGTGGGATTCAAGAGCGCTCTAAGCCTCTGGGTGAGAAATACAATCACAGGTTCTTGAACGGCTTGGTGGGTGCAGCCAGTTCAGCAGCATTAGAATGTGCTGTATAGAGATCTTTCTATGATCAGAACTGGTAGAATGAGGACCTGTAAACTGTGGGTTTACTTTATGTTTTGTTATATTAGCCCTGCCATGTACAAATATCACTTGTCAGTCAAAGCACGTAGGTGCCACTGTTGTCTTTGTCCATGGGATTTTTCTTTGGATGGATTTGGATTCCCTGGAACTGCTAGTATAAACCACAAACTTTTCTCATAGAACCTAAAAAGGTCTCATCCTTAGAATGTTATGTTATTATAAAGGCCTTCAAATGTTACTGACAATTTTGTAAGTCACTATAAATTGTTGTATTGGTTGTTTTAAAATTTAAGGTCAAATACAGTAATGTGGCCTATTGTTTATGACTACTGTTAATGAATTAATGAAATTCAGTGGTCGGCTCTGGTGTCCTCCACACTTGACCTGCTGTCAAACTGTAGAAAACTTCTGAAACCCTACTTAGTTCATTTGGCAAGCTTCTCAAGTGCCATCCCAATTTTTATCATTGACTTGAGTACCAAAAGGAAGCAGGCAGAGTAATGGCACAGAGGTCAAGACACAGCGAACATGGCCAACCAGCAAGAGCATCACAGCTCATCTGCAGCAAGCACTAATGTCATTTGATTGACAGGCCTCCAGATCTAACCTTCAACAAAGTGTGTCGAGGGCAGCAGCAGTGCGGCTGAAGGGGGTAGCACTTGTCAGCCTCAGTGAGGCTCAGTCACTCCATCCAGGAGCGTCACATGCCAGTCTCAAGTAAAGGAGACAATGGCAGGGTAGTAGCTTGTAAAATCAAGAAAAGAAAGATTTATGTGAGTTGTATAAAGGTGCAAGTCAACATGTTTTTCAACTCATTTTTTAATTTAAATCATAATTTATTCTTTACTAAAAAGTTGTGTGTTATTACCACATTTTTAAAAATATACTGGTTCATACAGAGGTATAATTTGTTAATGGACATTTTAGCTACTTAATGAAAAAAAATCCCTTTTCTTTATTTACAACACAGTTATGTTTTGAATTGTAAGATGTACCAAATTACAGCTGACAATATCTACCTGTAATATACTCTTAAGTAGAGCTCTTTTGCATTAAAATAATTCAGTATATGTAAGTAATTTGTAAGGTTTGTTTTTTTACCTTTATCAGACAGTTGCAGGTTATTAGAAGTTCAGACCTAAATAAGCTTTTTGTGTTTCAAGCTATGTCCTATTGTAATGATATACAACTTATTTGAGACATGAAGTTGTGTTGGGTAAATAAGATGATGTTCATGGGTTCTTAATACTTTTTATTTTTAGCTTTCAAACTGACCTTGTTGAGCTTTAAATGTGTGGTTTGGTCATTACTTCAGCACTAAGTCACACTAATGTGGTTGTGTCATCACTTTCACCACAGTGAGATCATGGAGATGTGCCAGAACCAAAATAGTGGGACAGCATCACTACAGCAGTATTTTCAAATTCTCACTATACAGTATTTAGGGGCAGGCCAGGCCAGCTACCAGACAGGAGACATAAACGCACCTTGGACTTAAGCATGGAAATCCAGCAGGCCTGTAAAACGGTTTTGCTCTGATCTCACTCTTTCCAACTTCTCACCAATCCAAGAGCCACACCAGTGGCATGTAACAGAGTGGGGGAGGGGTGGAAAAATCCTCCTCATAAATGTAAAATCAGAATAGGTTACATATTGCTGGTGTCCATCACACAGTCAACAAACATAAAATTAAATGAAGATACATTTTCACTGAATATTTTAGGTAGAGAGTGGCACTATTGTCCTATTGTCCTCTGTTGAGACATGCCCCTTTCATGCAACCAGGGTCAGGGTTAGGGTCTGCTTTTGCCCTATGTTACTGAATCATCTGCTTGGCATCCGCTCCTTGATTGGCAAAAACCTGACAAAGGGGTTACTTTGAGGTTGTAGGGGGATGCTTACAGAAATGCGCAGAGCAGAAAGAGTGCAATGAACTCTTTGGAGAGCCAAAGTGATGAGTAATGGTGCGGGCTTGTGAGAACCAGCGTCAGGGGCCCATTTGTGGTTAAACATGAGCGTGTCGCCACATACCATTGTGCCTTTTCCCATCAGTGGACCCCCCCACCCCGCATCCCGTCTCAGCCAACCCCCCAGGGCGCAAACGGCATATTCCCTTTGTATCAGTAGATGAAGAGAGAAAAGGATGGCTCATCTGTGCAGATCACTAAAACCAGAATTACTACTTATTCATGTTTCCTCCACGGCTGACTATTCATTTACGTAAATCATGTGTTTAGAAGGGTCAATTTCGTGTTAACTGTTTTCTTTTTCTCAGCAACAACAACCATATATCTTCCGTAACATATAGGTCTTGAAGTATGTATACTACAAGTTCATAACATTACTGTAATAAAACCAACTATGATCCCCTAGCTCCCAAACACTTGAAGCATCGTTAGTGTTTGAAAAGCCTACTCACTAATGTCATAGCACCCCCTACTGTATGGTGAATTTTCAATCTACCAAGTCAGTTTAAATGTATGAAAGCTTTTTTAGAGATCACTTTTTTTTTCATTTCGTTTCAGGGTGCTGGTGACAGCTTTATTGGCGCACTTGCATTCTACATGGCTTATTATACCACAATGCCTTTGGAGGAAATGGTGAGGAGAGCCAATCAAGTAGCAGCAGTGAGTGTGCAGGCCATGGGCACACAGACATCTTTTCCCTTTAAAAAAGACCTGCCGGCTGAACTGTTTTGAAAGCAGCAAATCAAGTGGATATGCAAAAGAGCTGCCTTAGAAATTACTCTCTGCAAAGAAAACTGATTCAGTACTGTTAAAAACATAAAAAAATGTAATGTTAATGATTATTGGTTGTAAAAATCTGTCTACAGACTAATAAACTACCTTTGTTTTTTATGTTTTGTTTTATTTAAGCAATCAAAGGTATAAGTACAACAATAAATATATACAGTGACACTGAGCACATTGGTGGAACGACCATCTTAAGCATTCTGACGACAAAGAGCCATAGAAACAAGCAGATGTCATGGATCATATAAACAACATAATACAAAAGTAGAAGATTAATTGTAAAACCATAAACTGGTTTTAGAAAAAATCAGATCATTGGATCACTGGACTAATCTCTCAGCCTGTCAAAAATGACAGTTGACTTAACTCATTTAATCCACAGATTTAATTTAATATGTAATACAGTGCAGTTTTTATTGTTTTTGTTGTAGTTGTTCTCTGTTGCAGTGAATGAAGATCAAATCATGTCTTGTTTTCCAAGTATTTCTTCAATACAGCATCAAATTGACCGGATCTTCCTCTTCTCAAAGAATAAGACATGCTTGTTGACTGAAACCAAATAGAAATTATACTGAAGTGATGACAAGTCTAAGTAAGCAGTTGTCTATTTTCCAGCAGCTTTTGTTATTGGTAGTTTTAACTCTGTTCGAGCACGTTCATAGCCAGGTATTAAAACAAGTGTGAAGCAGTCTGAAAGGTCATTTCTATTGTCTTACCAAAAGGATCATGTTTACGGATGACCAGTTTATCTTCAAGACGGTTCCTCTTGGTGTTGAAGAAGTACCCCGTCCCTGCAGCGCTCACCATCTGCACCAGGATGGTTCTGATACAAATATTTAATGATAAATTTAGACAGTCATATATGATGCTTGTTGTTAAAAAATACATTGACAAGTGGAGAGTGGCACTTACTTTGATTTTGCCTTGGCCACTAAAAGTAAAAAAAAAAAAAAAAAGCAGACAGATTTTATTTAGGCGTGTAATAAAAGTCTAACGTAAAACGGTTAATGTTCACATTTTTTGCCTGAAAATAAAGTGGGTATGCTGATCGAACAAAACACTCATTGAGGAAAAACCGCTGCTTATCCCCAAATTAACCCACGCATTGTTGGCTCTGATGTTTAGGAATGCTACTTGTACTAGCATAGGTGCTAAAGCAGTTAACTATCACTACATTTTAGATCAATTTTCATGCACATTTGTTGTGATAAACATGGGTTAAGCGCATGTAAAGTACAAATAAAATACTCACAATTTACCGTGGTAAGAAACATTATACAGGCTTCATAAACGTTTTATAAAACGACACTGCAACAGCTCCTTTAGTCAAAATAAGTCACATTGAACGTCAATGTTTCCGGTTGAAGGAACACTTCCGGGTGCTCTTAAAGCGATAGTGTAAAACAATTACTAACCTAGGAAAAGGAGTGGGACATTGTAAGTTTTACTGAGAATATAGATAGGTTTTCTTTTATGGCACTTAAATGGCTAAACTAAATGAAAAGTGCCTGTTGGTCACACGTGAAATTATGTTAGAAATGTGAACAGAAAATAACTCACAGGGCAGACTAAGGCAAATGTGAAACAGGCAGCCAGCTATGTATTGAGTGAAAATTATATTTTCTCTGCAGTCATTAAAAATTAGTGGAACTTCCTAATCGTATTATAAGATATAATAAATATATAACTTTTTATGTGTGTGTTTATGGCTTTTTACGAACTGCTGTGCTTAATGGCCGTCCTGGTCTAAATCCATTTATCATATTATATAAACCCCATGTTGTGAGTTACTCACAATATCTGTCAGTGTCAGCTTATTGTGAACAGAGATGGACCCCTGCTATGAGTAGATAATTGCTTTTGTCAGAAAGCATAGACAAATTAGTCAGTAAAGATTTATGTAACTGCTTGCAGACCACTGACTATGTAACCATTTCAAGAACTCTACTCTGTGTTACAGAGTGAAGCTTGTCTTTCTGATGGTAACAGAGAACTATAAATATACAAAATGTTCTTTTTGGTGAAATGGGTTGCTGAAAGCCTCTTGAATAAGGACTGATAAGAAAGCATCACTAAAATTAATGGTGGAAGAGGCTTATTATCTGAGCATCTCTATTTATACTATTCTCATCCTCTTAAACCATATCCACCTCTGTTTGTAAAGGGCACTAAGGTCTTCTTGAGCATATTTCTGGTGCTTTTAGTAGTGGTTCCAATAAATGAGTATCTGCTAAGAAGTTTGAACCCTAAATGACACTGTACAACTCAACTGCCAAGGTTGTAAAATGTGGGCTCCACCAATTCCAACCGAAATCCCTAATGTTTTCTACTATAAAAAACAGGATGTTTTCTCATTATCTGAAAATAAAAAGCATTTGCCATGAGGAAAGTGTTGTTTTTGCTAGTTTCCTCTGGCTTTTGGCAAAAACTGAAATTTAATGAATTCATGACACTTTGGAATATCCCAAACCTTATTGAGCCTGTCTCTCAAAGAGCTGGGCAGATGAATGGTTCTGATACTAATAATATTACCATGGAAATCCCCCAGCAACTCATCTAAAAAGTTATAATTTAATAGCTTTTGTGCGTTGGCAGCAGAACTGTGGATTGATGAAATGTAAGATCTTGATGCCAGTGTTTTTATTCAAAAGTTCTCATGGTTTCACTCTTGGACAGGGTATGATGGTAGTTTCATGTAACTTTGTCTGGGATAAATATAACATGGCTGCAGCACAGGATAGTTTTTATGTGTCCATTATGTGCTTAAACAAATTCTTTTTTCACAGCAATACCTTACCATAATTTATAGAAAAAGAATCTCTGAGAGAACAATTTATCATAAGATAAGGTTGGTGACAGGATAATAATTATGTGGTAATTTTGGTCTCATTATGCTTGCACACTTACTGTCTAGTTGTGGTCACCTGTAACCATAGCAATAATAAAAGTGTCACTAAAATAAAAAAAATAAAAAAATAAAAAAAAGAAGCAAACGGATCAAACGTAATAATTCCTCCGGCTATTATCAACACATTATATATATATATATATATATATATATAGCCACAACCCTTAAACAATAACACCAATACCACAAAAAAGCACCATGTAATGTCAAAAAAGGATACAGTTATGGTCACATGGCCTGCCATTCTTTTAAATTCATATTACTATGCAATTAAAATGACTCCTTGACTCTGTTTGCTTTAATACAATGTAATACTAGAATTTAATCCAACCATTTGTCATATGGCACTAACAACGTTTAATTTCCACTGCTTCAGGAAAAAAAAATGTAAAAATTTGTTTTAGATTGTTCTTTTTATCATACATTAGATCTTTATGGCAACAAGTGACCACAACATTGCCTAAACCAATCTTGAGAGAGAGGGGGGAAAAAAAACGGAGAGTCTTGTAATAGGCCTTTATGGAGATGTATTGTTAAGAGCACACAGGGGAAAGCTATGCATTAAAGTTTTTAACAGTCAGGAAATGTATATAAATGATATTGGACAGTAGAAAGAACACTGTAACCAGGCCGGGGTGCAGCTGTCAGGATGTGTGTGGAGCTTGCGTCACTAACGGATAATTTTGAGAAGGAGGCTGAGACCACTGGCTTTAGCCGGTCTCCTCCTCCTGCACCAGCCAGCCCACTCAGCACTCATCACAGCCACTCCGGACGTTAGCTACTCTTTCCTTCTCCCACTTCATAACACTTTAACTCCTCAATTCATTTCACATGCTCTTTGCTTTTTCATCCAGGACATGTTGTTTTATTTCTTCAAAATCCCTCATGCACTGGTTTGGATTTTAGACACTCGTATAAGACTTGATCCAGACTTATACAGATGAAGGGGTTAGATTTGTTGTGCTTTGTCAGCTTATTAGTATCCAAATTCTGATCTGAAATTATGTTGTAATGTTTTGGCATAATCATACTCAATCATTTGCATCAACAGAACCTTTACATGAATAATTTTCTGCATTAATGTTTTGTGCTTACAGAATATATTAAGTGCTGTAATTTAGCGCTATGTAAATAATTCTAATTTATGTAAATAATTCTAATTTGTAACAATTTTTGGTCATTGTGTAACAGCAAGTTAAACAGTTTTCAAATTTACTACATTTTTAAAAAAATTCCCAGAACCATCAAGATAATTTCTGTAAGCTCTTAAAACAATTTGTCACGTCTCAAACCTAGCTTCCTGTTACATACAGTTAGTCTCACTCAAGTATTGTTGTGAATGACTGCGGTGGCCAGTCAGAGCTGAGTGGCCTCAGATGGAACGACTCAAGCATAATTTGGGACCTTAAATAATTGTTATAAATAAATGTTGTATGCTTTAATCCCAAACAAAGGCACGTGGATAAGATGATATAGAAGAGATATGATTGCTTCTACTAACTGATCACATAGTTATCATTTTCCTCATGCGTATAACTTCACTTTGCCATTCCTTTGACCAACCAATCTTATCACAGTATGTGACACGATGACTCACACAAACACAAACAGCGGGAGTACAAAGCAGCACGCAGTGGATCACAACTCCCCAGCCTGCGTCAGCACCAGATCTTATTAACTATTATATAAAGGCAACAAAATTAGGTCTCACAGTTGTTATTTTCCATGAGAACATGCTTTGGACACTTACCTGTTCTCATTAAAATGTTTAGTAATGTGATCTCCTGCACACATTGTTTATCTATGTATAATTTATCCACACAGCTGTGTGGGACAACAGTGAGACCAGCAACATTCAAGACTACTACTCATCACATTGCAGTGAAAAGCTTTGATTAAAACGTATCCATTTAGCCCTTTTGCAGCTAATATATTTTGCAGTATATTTTTTAATTATATAATATAATTTAATTTATTTAGGGGTAAGAGTGCAAAATGTTATCACCCAGGATAACATATTTACCTTATCAGACTGAAAAGATGTTCTTGCATTTTTTTTTTTTCTCATTTGGGCATCCCTATGTGCTTTTTCAGGTGTATACTTACTAAAAGAGACAAAGTCACATGGGACTTATTTTGGCAATTTTCAGTTCCCATATTCTGAAATAAAACATGTTGTTGCTTTAATTTTAATTTTACGTAAAAAAAAAAAAAAAGTCCTGACAATGCTACTTCAGTCACTTCGGTTTTCTGTACCTGCTGCATCCAGTTGAAGAAGAACGCAAGGATTATGATAGAGTTTTTGCTTTGAGTGTGACCCTGATTCGGTTTCTCATCTTGCAATGAAAATATCTATAGATATATATTTTGAGTTTACATATTTGTACAAAATTCAAATCTGCATTGAAACATGTTTCTGGTACAAGCCAAAATGCACTGAAATGTCTCTCCATTTGCGTAAATGGGAACAATTGGGTCTGTAATGATGTCATTCATTGATGTGCATCAGGTCTCCATGGTTACACCAATCTGGTGACTGTGAAGCTCATGGGTTTTTACAATGGCAACTGGTCTTTGATATTGAGCTTAGGGTCTAGACAAAACACATATTCTACAACAAGATTAAAACCAAGTGTTCATTTTTGTTTTTTTCTAAATTAACCTTTCTATGTAACATTTTCTTTTCACACCAAAATTGTCCCTTCCTACTTCTAGGAAGTGCTATATTTAGGTGTACTTGACGATACAATAGGGTGCTACACAGTCGTCCTGATGACCACAGCGTTATTAGGAGTAATGTTATAAAACAGGCAGCCAGTGTGTCCTCCTCCCATCTGTTCTTTCTCCTCTGTCTCTTTTTTGCTGTGTTCCATGACGCAAAGCCTGAGTGGGAGTGGACAAACCTTCTGCTCCCTGAGAGGACTGAGTGGGCCATCGCCATCCGCTGTGTGCTCACAATACGGAGGGAGGAGAGGGAGTGAGGAGGGGAAATGTACCACAAAAAAGAACCTAAAAGGGGAAAAAGAGAAAAAATAACATGGATGATAAGCAAAGAATGGGTGGAATTTATAGGTGAAAAGAGATGATAGAGGGCAATCTAAAAAGTAAAATCATTACTTATTACTCTTAACTCTTTCTGTTCAAAAGGTATCATTATTAGTATTGTTATTATTATTTTATTGTTAGTAGTAGTTGTTGTTGTAGTAGTAGTATATACTATGTAGTAGTATAAATGTAACAAACTTTACTTATGACACTGACAATAAAGTTGTCACAATATGGGATATTCAGAACTGTCCTGTCTCCTGTACTCATAAACCTTTGTAGTCAGTTCCTTCATTTAGAGCACATGCATTCACAATTCTTTCCAAGAAATGAAGGTCACTAGTAATTCTGTTTTGCATTCTCATTTGCATGAGCAAGCCTAAATCATTATGCATTCATATTGTGTGCTTTAACTGACCTTAAAGCATTAGTTTCCATGTTCTACTTTAAAATTGAGACCATAAAACTGGAAAAAGAACAGCTGAAAAGTTTTTTTTTTTATATTGTCCCACAAAAAGATGCCATTTTTTTAATTTTATTTTAATATGACATTAAGTTTGAAGCACAATTTAGGTATATTAGGCCACATAACATTGTGAAAGATTTAGTAGACTCTTTTTATTATGTTATAAATTATGACTTTTTCATTGCGGAACTATCCAGCCCACCAAACCTTTTGTATTAAAAGGTGTAAGCCTTATTCACAGACCCCCCTTGAGACCTGCAGCCTATTTTCTGCCACTTCCTTGTGCTCCTGCCTTTTGCTACTTATCTTTAGTAACTCCATCCCTCTATCCTATCCATCAGTGGCTATTTTACAATTTGGCTAAATCCAGCTCTGAGGTAACAAGTGACACCTTCTGTTTCCATGCTTCCGGTCGCTAGGCAACCTCAGCAATTATGCCAGCACCAAGAGCGGTAAGAGAGGAAGTAGCGCCCCGAGGCCCCATCCTCCACCCATCCATCCTCCATCCATCCTCCAACCACAACACAAGGGCAGTGCGTTTTAAGCACGTCAGACTGGAGCCCGCCGAGTTTCCTACTGCTGTCGTTACATCAGCTCTCCTCCCTATTTTATGGAGACACAGTTATCCGGAAGGGAAGAAGCTACATAAGAGAATATGTCCATGTCTGTGGCGAAACACTCTACCGCCCTCTGTTGGTCACAGACGCGTAAAAGTACAATGCAGAAAGAGTATTCAGTATTAAAATTTAAACTACAGATGGATGAGTAAAGTAAGTCTAGGATGAGGCATACGATCATTTTGGTTTTGCAGCATTTAACCTACATAGCAGTGGGTCAAATGTATCACTCTTTACTCTTCATCAAATTAGAGGTTGCAATAAACCAGCACAAAAATTCAAAATTCAAAGGTTAAAATCAAAGTTCACCTTGCATTAGTAAGAGTCAGTTTGTGAGAACAAATAAACTAGAATAAAGTCAATAAGTAACTTGAAAAAAAAATTAAAAATACTAACTTCAAATAATACATTTTGCATTATTCACATTCTGCCTGTAACCTTGTGCTGTCATAGACAAAATGCACTGTTGTGTAAACATGCTGTTGAAGCAAAAGTCACTGGGTGTGAGGCAGAAATGGCAGACGTATTCATAAGCCATGTGTTTTTTGGGGTTTTTTTTTTAAACAATGAATAAAAAATAGAAGCTGTGACTAAAAGTAGACTCTCCAGCACAGATGGGCCCCACGCTTCCCGCCAGTGGGTCATTGAGTGAGGAAAGAGTGGAGGGCAGCGGAGGCGAGAGGAGAGGCTGTGGCCGTATTCTGTTATCCAGGGGAGTGTGTGGGCGATGCAGGCAGGAGGGAAGAGAAAGACAAGGACTTCCAAGGCCAAGTGGGCCGAGGTTTGCGGTACATACTGCTAAAAACAGACCTGATGACGCTCGGAGGTCAGCCCGTTGATTTGTCATCCTCTATTTCAGCAATGCTAAACAACTGATGAAGGAAAAAGGAAATGTTGACATCAGTGGTATGATCACATCACTGGCCCCCACATTGTTCTGATTGTGCAATCGTTTAGTTTTAGAAATATGTTTCCTGTATTTAAGACTGGGCCTTATTTGGTAACTAAGATCAGAATAGATCATTGAGACTTGTACCATTTAAATGATGAAGATGCAATGCCACACATAAAATTGGTGCATAACTGTCCTTGGCCACTTGCCTTGTCTGTGACTACTGATGATGACCAAAACCAAACTGGTATTACTGGAACACTAGTGTATTGCTCAACTTGGTCATGTTTGTCTTTATATTGCTGACTGTCATTGTCTGTTTTGGTAATATGGCCTTGTCGTGTGTTTATGTCTTAAGAAAATAAAAATTTAAAAAACAATGAAGGTGTTCATAAGAAACATTTTAACTCAACACACACCTCTTATATCTTGACTTCACAAACACTTTCAAATAAGAACATGTTGAACCTACTCATGTGTTCGTTGTAATGAGGCAAAGCTGCCAGGAGAGGGCAGACGAGACTACGACGACCTTTAATCGCTGGGTTTCGTTGTGGAAGACCTTTACTTTGATTACATGGTGAAACTCTGAGACAGTTTAAATGTCAGGTGAACTGTAGTTTCTGGTCCCATTGATAGGTCATTGTTTTCAAAATCACCAGATTTAACGTCATCATTGCATTCTACACTAAACCACTTATACAGAGCTTCAAAAGCAACGTGCTATTTAAATGTGAAGTCATAAGAGAGCAAGTTAATTTTACACACCCACATACACTCCTTTTTACCAACCCTGCTATTTAAACAATGCGTGACGTGGCTGAACAAGTGAAGATCCATTTATTCTAATCCATTTATTTCTTGCCTCTAAAAGAATGCAGATGCTGCCCTCATGTGGCCAAAATTTTGAATGAAAGCTATTGAGCGTTAAGCAGAGCTCTAGTGCTCTCATAAGCAACTGAATATATATACTCAACAAAAAAAAGAAAACATTGCCACAACATAGTTTTTGCTTTGTCGTTATTCACTCGCTTTGGAATCATTAGAAAATGCATAAGTGCCCCAGCTCAGGGTACTGTTCACTGGTGGGCTAAATTCAGTGGCAAATTGGATTTGCATTGAGTTTGACCTGGAGCAAAGCCACAGGTTCCTTGGAAAGTTTACCAGGTCAATGACCGGAGGTGTTATGTGAGAAAGCCTCTAACACACAAATGACTGACAAAGACAACTTTAAAGACAGCGAACTGTTTGTGTGCACCACTGGAGAGAGAAATGAAAAAAGGCCAGCCTCCTCAGAGCATGGTGTCCAATAATTAAAAAGTATTTCTTTTACAGCCTCTGAATTACAGCCATGACTGCTTGGCTTGAAAACACACACAAAGAGTTATTAATACAAGTTTGAAGTAAGCTATTTCAAAAGGTGTGTCAAATGTCTAACAAGTCTGTCTGTGCCTCTGTGCAAGAAATTGCTTAGCACAGGCCTCTGTTGCAGTGCACACACATGCATCAGAGCATCTCCAGTATGTTACAGCAGACAGTGGTTGCAAAGAATGACATCACTGAAACTGGATGCCCCACTTACACCAATTATACCTGACATGCTCCCTTTCCTCTCAGCTTTCTCTGCCTCACTGCATCTACTCCTCTGTAACAGTGTTTTAAATGGGCTTATTGATAAGCAACCTTTGATGTAACATGAAACAATTACATGGAAATAACACACTCTCAAGCACCTGACCTGTTCAAGTGGAATCATTTCACACTTTCTGCAAGGACTCTGAGGTGTCTATTTTTATTGATTTAATATCATCAATTAGGTTACTCAACATAAAAGCCACTAAAGTAAGCGTGAAAACTGACCTTGCATATTCATTATAATTTTAAATAGGACCAAGCTACAAGGGGTGCTGTGAATCGCAAAGCAAGTCATTTCAGTTTTGAGAAGCAATTAGGCTTTACCATTCAAATATGAAACCCCACACAATCAAGGTTATGTGAAAATAAAAGACACAATGAGTTCCTCGTTATGTTTAACTATTAAACATTATTACACTTATTAACTGTTGCTGTATTGGCGCGCAACATGCGGTACTGAGACATTACTGCTTATAATGATGATAATGATTTAAAATATATACAAGTTGCATTAATTTATTGCCTTTAATTGTATCATATGTGGCATGCTCATATCAAAAAGAGGAAGTAAACAGAGCAGTGAATGTGGCTTTAACAAGTGCCCTCCTTCTCTAGTGAAATGTATGACATCATTGCGCGCCTCAGCCAATCAGCGTGGTGCTCGCTCAGGCTTGAGAATCACTCTGTATTCGCGTAGTTAGTGTGCATCTGCTTGTGTGCATGTGTGTGAGTGTGCGTGTGTGAATGCGAACAAGTTGATATTATTTTTTAATTTTCCAAACATCTTTCAATTATTAGGCAGTGGAAGTAAGTCGGGCCGACCGTGCGCCAGCCAGAAGGGGAATCAGAAAGAGACTTTTCCACTATTACGCAGTCACCAATGAAGTCGAAACACTAAGTTTGCTACGTACAGTCTTAAAAAAACAACTCGCATCTACGCAGAATTCCGGTAGCCTTTATCATTTTTGACCTAACTTTGTAGATGCTGCCGGTGTGGTCTTCTTTTGTGGCAGTTTGTAACTAGTCTGTGCCTTTTTTTTTACATGTTCAACTCGTTCATGTCAGCTTATGAACTTGTAGTAGTTTGCCTCTCAGAAACATTAACAGTCAGAAACGCGTTGTAGTGGGGTATAAGCCATAAAGCTGAAGCAATGCTTAAGACTCTGACGAAGAAGCTGAGAAGACACTCACTCAATGAAATACACCCCTTTCAATTGAAGGTAAGTTGAACTATTTACCTACTTTTACAAACTTCACAATGTAGGCCACTGTGCTCAGTCTATTGCCTTAAAATACCAAGCACTGCTTAGTAAGAGGTTGTTTGTGAACAGCGTGGCTTTACTTTTGTCTTGAGCATTTGTAGGCCAGTTGACGCAGCTCAAACAGTTGAGCCTGTAACCTTGCTCCCTAGGGGTTACAGTGACTTATACTTTCTCTTTTACGCAGCATGACACAGGTTGGAATACTTTGCATTGCACAAATCAGCATTGCTTTTGCAGTCTTTTGTGTGACCTCAAGTGTGTGTTGTTTATTTTTTGCTTCTGAGCTCTTCCAACCCTTCATTACAGTGCTACAGGCGGAATTTAGGCTTCATGGCTTATAGGACTTTGCCAGATGTTTACAGGAAGAAACCTGAGAGGCACATTGCTACATAAACACATCACCAAACATGTGGCAATGGCAACACAACTCTCCAACTCACAGATGGACACTTATTGACTCGGTTACGGTTCAGCATTTCATTTTAAAAGGTTTGAGTGAAGTATGATAGTGTGTGAGTGAATATAAACATTGAACTAGGCCTGGGTTGCATGTGGAGGTTCTGGCACTGGGCACTCATTGATTCAAGACAAAACTTCCAGTAAAAGCCCTTTTCCTTCAAGTTACTTCCAGCATTTGCATTTTTCCGCCTCATTTTTCCGCAACACTATCCATGTAAGTGCTCCTCAGTTGTTACTGCCCGCTCTATTCACATAATGCCTCGTTTTGGTGAGAAGAGGAGTGAATTGTATCCTGCATGGGTCACTAACTTGCTCCATCCACAACGCTATTGTGCGTCAACCAACTGTATAGTCGCATGGCAGCCATTTTGTGCCAAAGTGTTCCCCTTCAAAGGCCTGGCTGAAGATACAGGGGAAAGTGTGCCATCCCTATTGTCTTCTTTTGTTTGTTTTGTATGTGTTTGCTGCTGCGCTCAGTGGTAGGATTCCTTCTGCTCAAAGCTGTATGAGCAAATGAGCAGTATGATTGAAGGAGCAAATTGCAGATAAGTATGTGGGCCTACTGCCTTGTCCTAGGTTGCTGATCAAGATCTGGTGGAGTTACACCCACTACTTTTGATGCACATTGACAAACTGTTTCTCACACAAAAAATAATATGATTGTTAGCGTTATCACAGAGTCAGAGGGAATGGTGTTTTGCAGGCTCTTCAACTTTTAACGATCGTTGTGATGAACTGGATCAATACAATTACTGATTAGAAAGCATAGGCTTCACACTGTGCATAATAAATGACATATGTCAATGTACTATATTACCTATTGAGGATGTGCTTAAAACCGTTCATTTATGTATTTTTTTGCTGGATTCACATGGCATTAGTTTAAAAAAGACATGAACTGCTGCCTAAGTTGGAACAAGGTTAAATTGGGCACATGTATCATCAACAGGAAAGCAAGAGTATCGTTTGAGATTGTTTATTACTTTGCGCATTGCACCTTATGTACTTGAAATATAGGATTACTTTTTGTTGTCACTGACTGACAAGTTATTTAATGGCATAACACCAAACAGTAGTGTGACCTAAAGTTATATTTGTGTATCGTTTTAGCAATAGTCTTGATTTTGTTGTTACTCTTGATTGTAGAGGTGAAAAAAGATTGGCTGAATTTCAGAGTCACACCATTCTTCAACTGTTGTTTAGAGGAATAAACGAAAGATTGCATTTACATGGTTTTACATGCATAATAGTGAGAGACTTTTTTTCTGACAAAACAGTACACACGTTTTATATAATATGTACGTCAGTGCAAAGTCATTGTCATTGTTTTGGTCGAGACCCTTAAAGGACCAATTTGTGACTAAAGTTCACATGAATGCTTGTGAAAATGAATATCTCAGTGAAACCCAGAGCGGGATTGGACTGTGACAATGTCCATGTCAGTGTGGAAGGGCAGAGCAAAGCTGATATGTGACTGAACTGGCTACTGTGAGAGTGTGTGTACACGGTGACATTGCCATTGATCCAGCTTAGCAAGCTGCTCAGCGATGCAGTGGACTGACAAGGATTTCATTCAGCTGTTCTTGACACACAACACACTACTCTTTGTCTGTTTTTGCTTGCAACACAGTTTTATGCTTTTATTTATGCAGCATCATGTTGCCTTTATCACATATTTTCTATATCTAGGAGTTTAGCAGATCCATAAGCAGTATGTCACATAATGAAATCTACAGCAGTGCTAATGACAAAGTTACGGGTGACGGGTGTGAATGTAGGTGGTGCTGGATAAGCATGTACATACAAGGTGGTCCATTATTACAACAAAAAAATCCATTTTTATATATTATCATATGGTAGTGTACCACAAATTTCATAATACAACTGCAGAGCCATTATAAAGTATATAACTGAATTAAACTTTGTGCCATATTTATAAATGCTTATATGTAGTCAGAGCAAGGAGTTTTTTTTGTTTTTTAAACTTGGTGGAAAGTTTGGGCCAAGTCTTCTAACATCAAAGTGGAAGGCCCTTATGTCCCTTATTCTACAAACTATCCTATTGGATTATAGTTCTAAATACCATATATTTACATGTAAAACATTGTCTGTCCCACCTACCCGTACACTAACCATCAGTTTTAGGAGTGTAGGAGTTTTGTAGCTGACTGTCTAATGGCAGTAGATGTGGTTGACCGAAGAACAATTGCCAAGTTCCTTATCTATGTCTCACGAAGTCACGCCATATCAAGTGCAGCCTACATGCCACTGCCAGGAGAGATTCCTTACATTCTGATATAATGTATGTGTCATAAATCACAGTAACATCTCACCGTCTATGTGTGTCTCTTTTGTTTTCATTTCCTCGAAAACTCCACTGAACCTGAGACCTGGCTCTTCTCTGACTAACACTCCCACTTTATATTTGTACAGTTAAATCATTCATTATCTGTTTACATGGATTTTCGTTACATAAGAATAAAACAGCTGAAGCAATCTGTGAGTGGCTGTTTAAAACAATCTCTAGAACATAACTGCGTGTATCTGTGTAGATATTCATAGCCTAATTAAAGAAAGTTGTGGCAGACACCAAAGACTTAACCAGCCCATATCCTTCTAGAGAGCTACACATGGTCTGCATTTGCCTTCTCTGAGTCTTTCAGCAACAACCTTTGAGTCGGCCAAAGGGGAAGGAGAGGCCAAATCATTACTTTCAGCCATGTGATTGGAGAAATATCATATAAAAACAAAAACAACAATGTTAAAACAATCTTCATCCACACAGAGTTCAGGAAATGATGCAAAGTTCATGGTGCATTAACTAGAATTAATGGGTTGTGAAGTTTACAGTATTAGTTAATTTCTGACAATGAATTAAAGAAAATGAACAGGCACAATGTTTGTATGTATCCCAAAAACATGTGATGGATGCGGTTAGAAAAGAAAGCAAAAGTAATGGTCCAGGTTTTTTTTTTTTTTTTTTAACATATATTAGTCTGGATGGAGCCTAAAAAGCCATTGATAATGTCAACCAGAGAAAGATTTTTACTTGAAATACAACAAAACAGCATCTTTTTTATTCTTAGCAGTAACATTTAACAGGACTTAAGCTGTTTTGTGGATGCTGCCCAGATATAATTCACCAGAGTAGTGTATAGTGTAACTCAAATCCCAAGCCAGCTCATTGCCAAAATACATTTCCTTCCTGCAGTGTAATTTTTATACAGAGTTCATGGAGTGACACTGCTTATTTTCCTGTCTGTACATGGGCTCGGAGCCTGTTTTTTCAGAATCCCTCCTCACAACTTCTACCATTACGATGGAAAAAAAGCTTCATACACATTGTCAGCCCTGGTGAAATATTAAGCTGTGTCCTGTTCTGTTCTATGTTTGACCGAGGTGGAATTATACAGTGGCATTCACACATAAAATGAAATGAATGGTGTCTGCTGTGATTGGCCTTAGAGGCTACAGGCTCCTTTCTCCCTTTTTCTCGTCTTTTTGAAGAGGTCCAGAAAAAAGAAGAAGGAGGTGTGTGTGTGTATACGAGAGTAGAAGGGAGGACAGTGTATGCTTGTGTAGACGCATACACGCACAAGCACAGATGGCAGCTGCTCAGCGAGGCCTCAGAGTGGTAATTACCGAGCACGAGGGGCATTACTTAACTCTTAGCGTTGCAGTCTGCAGGGTATCTGTATTGTTGCGGCGGCTGCAGATGAGGAATTGATTTTAATGAGAGAGAGAGCAAGATTGTGGGAACAGAGAGTTGTCAATACAATGAATGGAAGTATCTCAATACATGATGTCACGCAGCTCGGAAATTGGTGCACATTTTCAGAAATCTTTTTGTTTCAAGCGAAAAAGCCTTTTTAAATTGCTTTTGTTGTAGCTAGTAAATGCAGTATCATCATAGGGAACAATTTAAAGGTTTATGTGGTCTTCTTTAAGTCTTAAATGGATCTATGAACAGTCCATGTTTTCGAAAGTTCTTTTCATTTGAACCCATAGTTCAAAATGCCAGAAGAATCACAACCCAGCTTGACATAGCCAGTGTTTTCTCTTTACAATTGTAACCACATTCCAAAATAGCTTCAGTGTTTTTCATATAATGGGCATGTAGTCACAATATATCTTTATTGAAATATCAACATATGCATTGTCTGAACTTGGAGACTTCTTGAACTGCTAAAATATTTTGGCGATGGGAGCTTTAAATTTAAATAAAAATGTCTGGCCCTGAAATAACCACATCAAGTGAAGCCCTGTATTTCTTTACATATTGTTATACATTTTAAAAATTTAAACAATGCGTGTAGCAGTGTATATCCCTTTTTTTTTTTTTTTAAATGACAATTAAGCTTTTCGATTTTTTGATAACAGTGGAACCTTGAAGCAGTATTTGTGGTTAATTGTATTATATTAAAACTGCTACACTAATTTAATTGAGAGAAGTGAAATTTAGAGAAGTGAAGTCTTCCCTTGCAGCCTGTACTACTGTACTACTGGTGGTACCATATGGCATATTTGACCTACAGTATGAGGTCTTTCCTGCTGCAGATCTCTTACCATGGCAGCGGCGAAGGAGGGGAGAGTGATGACTCAGAAGGGGAGAATCAAGAGCTTGCACAAATTGACAGAGGTAAGTGCCCTCTGTGGTACTAATACTTTATAGAGATAACATATATTTAGAACAAACAGAGGTGTTCTCTCCCTGTGTGAAGCCTACATGTATTCCCTGTGTTACCTTGGGTTCTCTCCAGGTACTCCGTCCAAAAACATGCATTAAAGTGTATTGCGTTGGCGCTGCCATTGACTGGCGATCATCCAGGGTGTTCCCCACCTCAAGCCCAAAGCAGCTGGAATAGGCTAAAGCTCCATATGACCTCTAATGGGATAAGCAGAAAATGTTGTTTCCAACAAGCACTACAGCACAATTCATTATGGTTTATCTTGGTTAGGTAGCCTTCTGTAGAATTGTAGATAGTTTCTAGTTGTTTCTTAGCTTTTTAAACTCTTAACAAAATTACATTACTATTTAGGAGCTTTCTTGACACGTCTTCCCATGTTTAAAACAACTTGACTACAGTGGTTTTAATTCACAACAGTGAGACTATGTAAATGGATAAAGAGCTCATGGAGACATTTGCTACACTGGAGCTTATTTGAAGTACAGCATTGTGTGTTCTTTCTTCTTGGCATAATGCTATTTATCACAAAAACACAAGTGTAATTTGAATGTGTTCCTGTTTTGTGTTTTAATGCAGTTTTTACCTGGGTAAGGATTTGGTCTAAATCCAATTAGGAACCCCAAAATGTCACACTATGGTTTGCTTATTTATATTTCCACTGTCTCCTTTGATTTAATAGAGAGGCGAAGAAACTGCGCCCTCACTCCTTTGGCCACCAGCCAACAGCACAACCAGGGTCCCCTCTCTCCTGCACGGCTACGACGCCTTCGCCTCCTTCTAGATGCCAATCTGGATCACCACTCTTCAGAGGAAGAGCTTGAGAGGATCAGCTGTGGCGACAACAGGAAATGGGTGGCTGCATTCCCCCAGCGTCATGGTGATCACCACAGCAGTGCATCCAGTGACGAGGAAGTGAGGGACCTGTGTGGCTGTGGGTCACCAGCTGCCAACAGGCCGTTGGTGGAGCCCGGTGCCTGCATGGCCACGTCCCCTAGTCCCGTCCTGTTCAGCTCCAGCCCTCCACGGAGTCTCAAGCCGCCCTCCATGAGGTTTCAACTGCAGGTGGTACAGCCCGTCACACGGCCCATCATTTTAACCCACTTCGACCAATCAGCACCATACAGGAAGTATCGGCACAGTTATGGTGGAGAGCCCGGGAGGCCAAGCCTAGACCTGGAGAAAATGCAACAGGTTAGTTTAAATAACTGGTTACTAAACTAAAATACACATACACAGACATTTTGTTTTGATTATGAAGTTATAATTGATGTGTGACCATTTTAAACAAAAGTAGTAATAAAAAGTAGTAGTAAAAAAGTGATAACCCCAAATTACATTGGTACTGGTAAAATACCAGTTATATATTTTATAAGCCCTCAGAGTTTAAAAACTTTACAGTCAGCTTGAATTTCAAGGTAAGTGAGGCTTTCCATGTACTTTCATGCATAAGCATATAACAAATTTCCTGAGGAGGCAAGATTGTTTTTGTTAAAGCTTTATGATCTGATGTATATATTTATGCAGTAGGGGGCATTTATTAGCTCATATATTAGGCTCAAAACACCGTTTGTACTGAAAACATTAAAGTACCAAACAGCAGATGAACCTTATGCTACTCGCTGAACAAGGCAAACATTCATGTTGGTCTTAGGATTTGTTCCAAAAATACAATGATGTCCCAGCAGTCTATCCGGCTACCCTCTGCACACGCACATGGCTACACAAATGTGCACGCTCTCACAGGCAAACAAAGTCATCCCTTTCCATAGCCAGCCGCTCTGGCCTCCATGGTGGTCTGGCTGGAGAGGGATGAAGGAGCGGGAGGCACGGACGGCAGATGTCCGCCCTGGTTTCTCACAAAAGCTAGTGAACGAGGGGAAATGATAAAGGGGTGGAGGCAGAAGGAGAGGATTAAAGACACCAAAAAATGACAGCCAATAATAAGTCATAGCGAAGTTGCATCTAATTCTAATTATTAAAATTCAATAGACCTGTTGTATCTGTAAAGGATGTGTTTGCTGGGAGAAACTGCATGTTCGTGGGGTCCATTATGTTCATGGGGTTTTAGAGGGAAAGAGCAGATGATGAGAGACAGCAATGAGACGGATGAGATGAAAAAAGAGGAAGAGTCTGAGAGGTTCTGGGGTACGCGCCTATCATCCTGCAAGCCTTTTTTGTGTGCACATCCTCATGTCTACTCGTTTGTTGCTGTGTCAGTCTGTGAGTAACTCAGTCAAGTGGAATAGGAGGTGCTGCAGGGAATACAATAGGGGGCCAACAGAGGTAGCCAGCAGACACAGCTCTAGTCTCCCATTAACCCTTTAACGGAGGACTTCCAGCTTTCCTTTTAAAACTCCTCGAGTGTGCGCAGCATGAGCTGCAGCCAGAGTCATACGTTTATTTATCTCATAATTTCCTTAAAGGCCGGGTTAAAGGGTCAGGGGGTTGTTTTCTCTTGGTCTTCAATAATCCCTCATGCATGCTAATCCATGTCCAATTGCTCAAATGTGGCAGTGTCATTGTTTGTTAGCCTGATAATAACTGAAGAACAACAGTTTGTATGGCAGATGTCTGCTTAGCTGAGCATTTGGGAAATATGTCAAATCCTGGAGCAAATAGTATTTTAACACACACCTGTTGTTAAGCACATCATTTAAGTATTTTTAACTTGTAAAATATTGTTCATTTACACACACACACACACACACACACAAGTTATTATAAAAAAATTGTAAATAAGTAAAAACACACACACACAAAAATCAAGTGCAGTTGTGCCCAGCCTTTGGACGAAAAAAGCCATAGTTCAAGCAGTTCACTAGTTGACAAGTCTAAACTTGTTTGCCATTGCTGGTGTGTGACTGCCATGTCTTGACATTAGTTACGATGCACTAACCATCATAACACACTGTTACCAATATCGTGTATAATACAATATAAAATATATAAAACATGCATAGTAAAATATTTTAGGAGGTTGTGAGTTTATCAAAAAACAAATTACTCTCATATACCCCGTTACTGTGCCTCCTGTCTATAATCATCAGCTCAGTCGTGGTCCATCATGGGCTATGTGATTGAAAAAGTCTTCTATTTTATGAAACTAAAGTCTGAACTAATTAATAATCTAAAATTATACTTTGGTGATGCCAAAACAGTCTACCCACCTTTAATGAATATTTACTAGTAATGCCCCTAAAAATAGTCACATAAACTCACATGCTGTGTCTCAGCCCACTGGATTGTTCTGATAAAACAGATATAGGGCTGGCAGGAGGTGAGCAAGGAGTGCACACCAGCTCAGTGCCACATCATAACAGCGGGAGAGTTGTGTTTCCATTCTCTCCTGTGCTCCCTTCCCCCTTAGAAGCTAGCCACCAAACCCAAGACAATTCGATGATTGTGAGGTCCCCCCACCCCCACTGTTTTTGAGAATAGTTGAACTGCGTCGACATGGTGGGGAGTGGGAGACAGGATATTGCATAAGTTTTATTGACTGGCTTTTTAGTTAAGTGAGACAGCTGGATTTGCCTTACTTACAGAACAATCCGAATTTAGTGTGAATTGACCAAAAGTGTTATTTCTGTGATGTCTTACCTGCTTCTTCATATATGACATATGACATGTACGTGTACATTTTTGTTCACACAGAAAATGCTGCTGAAGAAGAACTGTGGAGGGAAAACACGGACTATAAAGATCCGGGTGAGTTTTCTACTCCAGTGCTCAGTTTCTCCTCTTACAGTATTTGTTTAAAAACTCACTTGTGCTGTCTGTCCAGAAGGAAAGCTTATACCTTTGATTTGAGTGGTATTTATTTAATGACACACAGACTTTCCTTTTATGCACGACTATAATAGGCACTCCGGGCTCAGTTGCCATTGACAGCAGTGATAAGGTTGCAATGTTGCTCAGTCCCCATGAATAGCTCAAGCTGTCTTGTCACCAGCACCTTGATGTCCATCCAAATGCACACAGGGACAGCATCTGGCCTTGGAGCTTGTTCCCAACAGTGAGAGAGTCAAACAGTGATGCTTAAGTGGACATGCAGCATTTGTATCCAAGAATGATCCCTTGATGTAAGACTTCATTGTGTTGATCCAGAATATCTTAACTAGGTCTGTATGTAAGTTGTAATGTGCATTCTCTGTAATAAGCACTTGCTTAAGAGACAGTGTACTCACTTACCTGATCAATAAATCAGTTCATCTATTCACGAACATGGCTTTTGTAACTATGATGAACTAAGTATTACTTCATTCATCATTTACAAAGGATTACTCCAACATAACCAATTTACCAAGTTATAAACATTGTTGTTATTATTGCTTAAATCTTGAATAATAAACTCATGGAAACTTCTTAATATAAATTTTATTTTAGCCTCTATAAATGAATTGTTAGTTATGTATTTTTAATGCTCTATATCTGCTTAAATGTTTGTAGTTGTTTTAAAATTTTATTGGGCTTTCAAAGAGAAACATTTCACAGTGAGGTTAATGTTATTTAGGGAACTTTAATACAGTATATGCTGTGAGCTAAAGGTACTATAAACTTGGATACACCTCCACTGAGTGAATGAATGCAAATGGATTTTGGTTGGTTTCTGTTCTATATGCAGTGAACTTTTGAACTCATTTGTTTAGGTAAGTCTTTGCTTGCTGCCTCAAAATTACTTTTTTCTTAACACTGACTTTACCAATACAGTATCTCACAGCAGCTAGCTAGAGCTCAGAATGGAGGATGGTGTGAGCTCCATGTACTCTACCTAAAATCCTGATTCTACACTTTTTATAGCAGCATTCCACATACCCCTTTTGCATCAAATAAGGGCACATTCTCTTGGCTAAATAGCTGCGTAAACACAAGGATGTTTTCATAAGATTGTGTCTCGACTGATGTCTGTAAAGTGGTTTTCAAATACAACATCCAATTATGATCTTAGCACATAGGGTTTGGTTGTGTTTTCTTAGTGGGGTAAAGGGAGATTGTAGAATGGAGTGGAACAAGCCTGGGCATCTTGGCACCGAGCAGGGCACTCCAGACGGATGCACAGTGTGGTGAGAAAAGTGACGTTATTATCACGTTGTGTGGGCTAGTGTCAGTGGAACCTTATCACACACTTGTTTATGTACACACATCTACCAACTGTAATGCTCTAGTCTTCTATGAAAGCAGAACAAATGTGTAAAAAAACTTTAAAGGAAGAACAAGTGATGAGAGATGATGAGGAGGAAGAAGAGGAGGTGGAGTGTTGTGCGGTTCCCTCGTCGTGTATTTCCAAGGATGAAGTCATTTTCCATTTATAGCCTGGCCGGCTGCTGTCTGTTTACCTCGGCTGATACATAGAGATATCTCTCATTTTCTTGAGTGTAGTTGCTAGTGTTGTTGTCCTCGTCAGTGACGTCTTTGTGCTTTGGGTATGTTCCAGTTCATAGATTTTCTTCAAGAGAGTACACACGGCCACACTTTGAATTGATGCTCCCCCCTACAACTCTTTTTCTCTCTTACTTTGGCCTCTTTATCCCCTGCCTGGCTCCTTCTTTTACCCCTTTTATCTGTCAACCCTCAGTTTCCTGGCCAGAGTCCAAAAGAGACACTGAATCCTGACCTCGGGCTTTTGCTTTGAGGCTGGATTCAACCATTCAAGCATGGGAGTTGTTATGGGGTTGAGGAGGTCGGTGGCTGTGGTAAAAAGGGAGGGCAGTAGGAAAGCAGTAGGAAAACACAGCTTTGGCTTCCCCTCCAGGGGTTGGAGGTGAATAGCAGAGTGGAGCGATGAGAGCTTCCCAGGCTGCGGGCAGAGCAAGAGTGATGGAGTCTGGTTTCAGTCACCGTAAAGAATGGGCGGAGAGGAGGGCGAAGATTGATTGAGGTTAGGGAAATGGTGCAGATATGGAGGGAGTGGAAGGAAAACTAAATGAAGGGAAAATGGCCATACCTCTTTTTTGATTTTAGATTTGGGTAAAGTACATGCAGTGGATGTGATACAAAGAAGTGGTCTTTGTGAAAGAGCTTAGAGGCTTTGTTAGCTTAGAAAGAAAGCTTAAACTCTTTTAAAGTCTAATGCTGCATCCATGGGATGTCTGACACATACAAAAAACAGACCAAGAACAAGAAAGTTGGGTGAAAGTATGGCATGTTATTAAACCCTTAATAACCTGTGTTATTGTAATGGTGTAATGTTATTATTGCACATTACACAAAGCTATATCTAAGTGGGCTTATTATAAGCCTTGTCGATGAAAAACAACATTTGCCTCCCAACTTTCTGAACTTAAAGCTCATGACCACAGTGAAGTTGGATGAACATCATTCTAACTCACAAACTGGGGCCATCCAACACAGGACACAAATTCAAGTATTTTCAATTTGTTCTTTAAACCTTTCCAAAATCTTCAAAGTAGAAGAGACCAAGGGGCCAGCTGTAGCCACTTCTGCTACTGCTTTTGCCTTTGCAGTGCCTTAAAGGACTTCTCCTTTTGGGATTTGTACTTTGTGTGACCTTTTTAGGCTCTAAATGTCTGTTTTCCTGCAGATGTGACAACAGGACAGCTCTGTAGGGACTGTTTATGTGCAGAGGAAGCCATGCTGATCTATGACTCTTCCTCACTGTTGGGATCGCATGTGGGGAACAGTTAACAGCAACATAAATCAAAGTTGCTGTAAAATGTTCTTGGGCTGGGTTTCCATGTCTTAGTTTTTGCCTGTTTTTATTATCATTGGTAAATAATGTCTACGTTGTAGTGGGAATTGTTGCTGTGTTACTGCTGCTCAGTAGTCATAGTTAGATCCCTAAAGATGTTGCCTGAAGTCATAGCAACACCTGTAACCTCACATGCACAGTTAAAGTAGTGGTTATGATGTCACTTGGAAGTTTCCCTAATAGCATTGTTCAGTTTTTAGTAAAGTGTCTGTGCCACTGCACTGTAAGAATTCACATATACTACTTCAGCCTTTGGGATCAAACTGTAGCGCCAAGCCTCAATCTCTCTAAGTCCACAGTCTTTACTCCCCCTCAACAGGCAGTGGAGAAAGTGCTGCCTCATTGCCAAATCCAACAAAGTCGTTTCCTGTCGTTTCCTGTAGGGAGGAAAATGACCAGGGCTAATTTTAGACACAGACCTTGTAGAGCTGCAAGAAGCATGGTTGTGCTCTATGGGGGTCAGGTTTGTGTGTGGAAAAGTATAAAGCCTAATAAAAAAAAGTGTTTTGACTTGTTTTAATGAGGTTCAGTTATTTTCACACTGCTGCTTTTCTCAGCTTTTTGCAACTGTACAGATATACAACAAAGTTCTTTTAGTAAAACTCAAATGACGATTTATTTTTTTGTCTTCCAGAACTTGACTGGCAGCCGTCCTGCTCCTAGATACACCTATGATCCATCCATCTTTGCGTTTCGATCTCTGAGCACAGTGCCGCCCTGCAGCCCTCTAAACTCCACTGAGGATCCTCCCTGCTCATAAGGAAATTCACTCACAGCCAGATAATCCAGCACCAAGACCCCATTTTGCATTCCCAGACAGCTGCTTTTATGTGGCTTCTGTTCAGAGACCAAGGAGTGACTGTTGAGAATCTGACTGCTTTAGAAGCACACTTAAAATATCTGATGGTCGAACCGTTGCACTCAGGTAATCCTCCTTCTAATGCTGAAATCCACAGTCACATTTGGAGCGTACAACAAGTTAAACAATGCACTAAAGTCTAAGGAAATCACAGATATTGCATGTGTATAGCTGTCTGAAATGATCCTGGTGTATTACAGTCAAGAAACCAACTGTGGACCGGTAGTTGTACAAAGGGAAGGGGCACCAAGAGAAAGAACCTGAATATAGGTCTGACTTGGACCATTTTCAAGGCATATAATGCATGACAATCATTGGTTCCAAGGTTTGTTCATCACTTATGATTACTGGACATCTTATAAGATTCTTGGTAACTCCAGATACTAGATACAGTGGCAAGTGATCTGATATGTCATTTGAAATGAGACAGTGGTTACATTTGGCTGAAAAAGAGTTATTTAGCTATGAATATGCAGGTCATGACGAGCTATAACAATCTGTATGACTGTAGTCGAATAGTCAATCTTTGATGATGTACTGTATATTTCTTAATGACTTTGTTAGTCAAAGTTACGTACATGTATCCTCTTTCGTTGCATGAATTCCAGGGGTTTGCAGAAGGGGAGGTATGTCTATATCAGAAAGTATGACAATAGTTTGCAGCACATTTGGCAAGTGTAATCTGTGCTGTGTTCTGCATAGCTTACTCATAGTGTGCCATTTATTTCCAGTACTACTGTACATGTCATCACTTCTGAGGTAGAAGAGGACCACTGTCTCTACAAGTCTCTTAATGCCTTGGAATGACATTACTGTTGTATAAAACACAAACTAGTTCTCAGTTTGTAATGAACTTCTTGACAAATGAAACAGATATCACCACTGTTAACTAGGACTTTGCTGAGGAGAATGTAACATTGTGACATGTTGTCCATTGTTGCACAAAAGTAATCAATAAATGCCCTGTGGCCTCTTGTTTGGGCAAGTGTACTGTTGTTTTTTAGCTTTTCAGACCACTGGGACCTCCCTAACACTGTAATTGAATGTCTTTTTTTGGACTTTCATAAACTACTTACTGAGACATTAATTTTAGGTATTTTTTTATTTATCACTTAATCTTCATCAACACTTTCCAACAAAATTTCACTGTAAAAGTTCCTCTTGAGCACAAAATTCTTTAGGAAATGCTAGCGAACATTTACATATTGCACAGCGATTCACATTCGGATATAGGACAAACTTTATTATAAAAAAATATCAGAGAATTTGTAAGGCTTCCCAGTCTCTGTAGATATTGCTAGATTAGCAGTGCTAGGTGTTGAAATTAACACCTAACACTACAAACACAGCTTAAGATTGAGTGCAATTTTGACCCTGATCTTTTCAAAAATTCCATAAATAGAAATAACAAGATAACCAAAGATCTTTTGTGTTTAATCATTCTCTCGATAAAGATAGACCAGGTGAAGAGACAGAGGATGTGTGCGTTTGAGGCAAGGGCTTTTCATCACTCATTAGTAGGTCACGGCGCAGAACTTCAGAGCAAAGCACTACAGCCAAGACCACAAGCCTCTTTATGCCAGATCATACCCTGAGAAGTGCTCTTTGTGTGCGAGAGACAGTTTGAAAGAGAGAGAAAGGATCTCTGACGTCACAACTGGTTTGGGTGTGAACAAGGGCTACCAATGAAAGGGGCAGAGTGGCAGCAAATTCTATGAAGAGCAAATAATATGCTTGTACAAACAGGCCAATGCAAAATGAACACAACTACACAGTTTAATTACATTTTATATAACAAAAAATACAATAATTTGACTTTGACTATTGAATTTGACTAAACTACACAACAGTAGTAAGTGGGATTTACAGAGTGAGGAATCCTTCTTTAGCAAACAGTCTAAGAGCTGACTGGCTCACAGAGACAATCCTGTTAAAAAGAGAACTTTGAGAAGGTTGGGCAACGTTTGTCTGTGTGTCAGTGTAGACACACACACACACTTCACTTAGCTTGAGTCATTATCAGCTTGCATTTCATCCAGTAAGCCATCTAAGTGTCCAGATGGTCAGAAAAGCTGCTTCAATGGTCTGCCTCCTTCTCTCTCTCTCTGCAACGCATTCTCCTTTGGAAAAAAGGTTATGCCAGCAATTGACTGCAGCCAAAAGGAGTGCGATAAAGATTGGATGTCAGGTGAATTTAACTACAAGGGGCCCAGAGCATTAAGCTGAATTCAGATCAGTTGAAAGTTTCTGCTCTGTCCCTTTCGATTTTCTTAGTTGATATACTGGAGGCAGCTCAAATAAAAAGACAAAATTCAAGTGCTACCCATCTCTATATAAAATAGTGCCAGCGGGCTGACTGCCCAGTGTCTGCTCAGAGGGAGGGCAATTCTCCAGCTTTCTCAATTTAAGTGAATTGGAATGGTGTGGTTTTTGTTTATCAGTCTGTAAATAGTCCCAAAAGCTGAAAAGACTGCATTATTATAACAATGAGAGGGTTTGGGTCAGTTATTTATTGGTCTGCCTCTTTATTTCTCAGAAGGACCATTAGTTGAGAGTTAGCTTTCTAGCGCTAAGTAGACTGAAAGCTTTGTATTGCAGGTATTCTCTGCAGTATAAAAGCTGGTGAAGTGAAGACAGAGAGCTCTCTCAGTAGCCATACTTATCATTTAGGTGTGTGCGGCCATCTCCAGTCTGACCTGTAAGGCAATAAAAGAACATACATGAAAAGTTCAGGATTTATTACAACAGTGATCAAAGTACATCACACTGGAGCTAGAAGAATATGGTAATGTTCTAAGATACATGGTTTCCTACGTATACAGTTGGTAAAACCAGTCACATTCCTGACAGGGATACTACAATTAGTTCACACTCTAGCCCAAAGTCTATTTCATTAAAGCTTATATTATCATTTTTAAATTACTTTGATCTGCATTGCTTGGTGAACAATGAAAATGTCGCTACAATTTCAGCTGGACTAATGGAGCATGAAAGCCTGTTTACTTTGTTTCACCGTGTCCTCTTGAGCTAAAAAGAAATATTTCCCCTTTATTGCTATGCTTCACAAGCATGCATGTCTATCAGTGCTGATGGGTGTTTGTAAAGACATATGAGAAGGCCTTTAGACAAAGCTGCTGCTGTGTCAAGTTATATTAGGCATACATAACTTGTTTTTTCATGTGTGAAGAATCATCCGGGCAAAAAATAGAAAAAAAGTTATGTATGATTTGCCATGACATAAGGGCAAACGAGGGCTCAAGAGGGCTGAAGTATCCAAAATGTTGCTTACCCACAGGAGGCACCCACACACAATAATCAGGGTCATCATCTGGATACTGTCCACTGGAAAGCTGCACTGATGGCTACAGACACACAAAGTAAATGTACTGGATTTATTCTAGAAGTTGTGAAATAACATTTGTGGCTGTGGATATGAGGCTCCTACCCTGCTCGGGCCCATGATTTTCTTTTTCTTTTTGGGAATGGACTCAGTTGCTGGTTCCCCACTGTCTTCGGATTTACGCTCTATAAAGATAATAATGTGTAAACGGTGCTGAACTACTGAAATGAGTGTGTGTGATTGTACAAGGAATGCAAATTTATTTAAACATTTCAGCACAGCACCTGAACCAGATGGGGCTGTGGCATGTTCCTTGGAGATGCGGCTTTGATGAACCTGCTCCAATGTTTCTGCTGGGTCCAAACCTTTCCGTTGTTTGTGACTTTGCGCTGATGGGTGTTCAAACGAAAAATATTAATTTCCAGATAAATGACATGTTAGAGGATGTGTATAAATAGAGGTTGAGCACTACTGTGTAGATCTGCTACCCTCTAGTGGCGCCTAATGAGCATTGTATGGCTACACAAAACTTGGTGAGCTAAAAATAGGCCACCTGAATTCTTAAATCGCTGTCTTTTTCTGAGTTAATGTGTTTATATGTCCTCTCACCCTTTAGTCTGTGCTTCTGTTTTGATTCTTTCTCGGATTGTGAAGTCTCTTTAGATATGGATGCATTGGTCTCCTCTTCCTCAACGTCAGGCTCAGGAATATGTACACTGTCGTTATCCTCCTCCATTTTGTTGCCCTTCTCCTCCTCCTCTTCTTCCTCCTCTTCTTCCTCTCCACCTGGAGGAAGTTCTTTCATATTGAAGAGTTCTGCAGGCAAATTGGGCCGCTTTGGGGGCAATTTCTAATAGAAAAAGGACAACAGAAGGAGAGCATATGGAAGTGAAACCATATGATTTTTGAAAAGTAATAAAGCTAGAATATTGGGCCAAATAATCAATGCATACCCCAATAGTACCAGTCTTCAGTTTGAATTTACTACCACCCTTCATAGCTCCAAAGAGGGGTAAAGCTTTCTTAGGCTTCTCTGTCTCAGAACCACCACTAAAACTAATTAAAATGACAAAGGAATTAGTAATTAGAATTAGTAATCACATATGAAAATATTATAAAAATGAAATGAGGATACTGTAATTCACACCTAGGCAAAAGTGAGGGCAACTGTGCAGGTCGAGTGAGTTCGACCAGTTTGCGGAGTTTCTGAGCTTCTTTCCGTAAATCAGCCACATGAACATGAAGCTTCCTGCGTTCTACAGCATCCATTTCGGCCTCACTTCGTACTGCTGTCATGAAAGCATCCAGAGGGTCTTCAGTCAAAGAACCGGATGAGTCTGAGAGGCACATGATAAGAGAAAAGTTTGTTAAAAAGTTCATTAAAAAACATAAACAACACTGACTGAAAGAGCTGACAATGACCCACCTGTCCTGCCAGCATCAAGCTTTTTCTGAGTCTCTGCCAGTTCCTTTTCCACTTTTGCAAGTTTGCCCACCTACACAAACAGAGCTCACAGATTATTTTTGATGAGGAGAAGATATTGTTTAAACTTTTTTGTATTTGCTTGCACTGCTAAATTAATAAATTAGCAATAAACTACTTTGCAAACAATGTGTGTATAAAATTGGGGTTATTCTCAATGTTTTATGTTAAGGATTTTGAGGCCAGTGTGTTTCAGTGTTGCTATAGCAAAGCATACATGGATTCAAAACATTTGAACAGCATTGTTTTCTGAACTTTAACACACCAGTGAGTCGTAGGTATCAGGCCGCTCTTCAATCTTTCCTGCTTTTTTCATTCGCTCCTGTCTCTTTCGTTCCACTGTACCAGTTCTATCCAGGAATGTATCATCATCACTGTCATAGTAGTCCTCGTCTTCCCAGTTCTTCTTCTTGCGCTTACGGGAAACTTAACATAGCACATAAAAGAGGTCTTATAACAAATTGTAATTTTTATAGTGCACCGTTAAGTGTTGCACTTGGCCTTGAGCTTTTACCAGCCTCCTGGCGCAGCAGTCCTCGGGCCTCCAGCATTCGACACGCCTCCAAACAGCACTGAATGGTTGCCTCTTTCTTTTTTCCAGTGTGGGTCAACTCAGCAACCAGCTGCCTACCCATGGCATCGTCCACAGGTAATCTGTCAGAAAACAATATGTGATATATAGTATATCATTCACATCACTCACATACGTATGTTTGCTTCAAATATTCTTACTTTATTCTGCAAAGCCATGTGCCAGAGCCTTTCTCTTCATATTCAAACTCTAGCTCCTCTCCTGTGACAGGTGAGTTGAAGAATTATTGAAGTTGCATACAATAATTAGTATCTTGAGAATGTCTAAGCCAGATTCACACCTTCTCTGTCGTAAAATCCCTGAAGTGCTTTCTTTGGGTCTTTCAAGTAGGCTGCTTCCTGATCCTCATGAAATTCTGTGGAAAAGGGGTTTTCCTCACTGTCGTCCTCTGGAAGTGCATCGTCAGCTGAATTGGACAGAGAGGGAAAATAAAACACAGAATAATAACATTACTGCTATTAGGGTGTGTGTGATTAAATTGCTATAGTTATAATGGCACTCCAACTGACAACTTACCCATTCCCCATGAGCAGCCTGAATCCTCACTCGACTGTTTGCTCTGGTTCTTCTTGCTTTCACCATTTTCTTCCTCATCATCCTCATTGTCAGAACCACCTCCCATCATTCTCCTCTCTAGCTCTGCTCTCTGTTTGCGGGCACGCTCCTTTAGCTCAGTGACAGTAAATTCAGACTCTTCTTCCTCATCAAACTCTGGACCCTGCAAATAGTGTGTCCATGTAAGGTTAAGAATAAATGTTTCCTCTTGTCCAGTTTATCAGATGAAAACATATTCAAAATAAAGAAATGATAAAAAAACAAACAAACAAGCAAGACAATAACAGGGAGTGACAAATTAATCCCCTTTGCTGTTGTAACAAATACAGTTCACATACACATCTTACCTGTAAAACAAAAAGCCTTGTACTTCCACCAAACTTCAAAACATGTCCCACTTTTAGCCTGATGTACGTCTTTGGAGGGATCTTGTTCTTGTTCACCACTGTGCCATGTGTGCTGCCCAGATCGTGGACATAAAACCCCCTCTCCTCACCCACAGACTCCCCTTCGCCGGACTCTCCTCTGTACTGAATAATTGCGTGATACCTGGAGATGGACGGGTGCTCCAAAGAAACATCACACACGGGTAAACGCCCAACAACGAAGAAGCTCCCATGTTTGAGAGGTATTGTGTTCACTATTGCCCCATTTTTGAGGATTTCGAGAGAATATGGGGTATCCGGAGTCTTCCCACCCCAAGTCGGCTCTGTGTATGGCAAAGGGGGGAATTTTCCAGGTGGAGGGCCTTTTGTGGGGAGCACTTTAGGTTTAGACTCTGGTTTGGAATTGACAGGGCCTACCTCATTGTGTGTTTCAGGAACAGCCTTTGCCTTTTCGGGATCTTTTTGGGACTCCGAAGTTGGCTTGATTTTAGCTTCTGTGCTTTCATCTTTGTTATCCTCTCTAACGCTGCTTGCTTCAGCTGGAGCCTTGTGTGGTGCAGTGACAGCGCGTTTGCTTGACAGAGAAGGCGCCGCAAAAAGAGCTGGCTTTTTAAAAGGCTCGTCCGCGTCTCCACCGACTTTAGGCAAATCTTCAGTTTCGGGTTTTTCATCTTTGTAAGTAACCGAGGAGTCAGAGGAGTCCATTGCAGAGTTTATTTCCTCGCCTGTGTTTTCTACACGCAGTTGTGACGGCGGGGAAGCGGCCATGTTTATTTGGTGCGACACTTAATTTCGACCGGGTTTTACATCCACTTTAAAAAGCATAAAGCAATGTATATTTGTTTGAAATAAACATACATAAATAATTAAGGGAAAAAATATTTATGCAATCTATATTTAAAACATAATGGTAGTTTTATAAATATGTTTGTTCAATAAGGAACTGAATGCATTATTACATTTCTTCCGGACAGCCGTTCAACAAGGACAGGAAGTACATCTCTGTTAAACTAGCGCTACATCTCCCAAACAGATCTATCCTCCTAAACACAAGATTTATTGGTTAAAAAACCCGATGCTTTGACCGCCACAAGTGTAAGTTATTGATCTACTTTGAACTAATACATATATAGCTTTAGTATATTGTTTGCAGGTGTCCGCTATCAAGCTTAGCTGAGCAGTTGTGAATCCAAACCATCATTTAGGCTACATGATATTTTGCTTTATGATCTACAATTGTATCTTTTTTATCTAATGGCATAGAGGACTCTATTACATTTACCAGTGTTTCCTCTTTTTATACTTTCCTCATCATAGGCGTTTTACTTTCTTCCAATAATATTTTAGCCAGGCATTACTTTTTGATCCAGTCTCTTCAGACAAACTAGAGACAGACACAGGCAATAGATAAAGTATTGTGTGTAATTTATGGTTGAAATAAATGTCCTGATTTCTATTTTAGTACATGTCCTTTTTTGCTTCGCAGACAGTCCAGTTTGTATCTGGTGACTCATGATGCGTTACTGGGGTGAGATCCCTGGCCCTGCTGGTGCTCCACCCAGCCGCAGCTCCTTTGACTTACTCCAGCGGGAGTTTCGCTCTGTGGAGATGCAGGATCCTCCTCTGCACCAGCCGTCAGCCCAGCGTCCGCGACCCACTACAATGCTGGACATCCCCTCTGAGCCTTGCAGCCTCACAATTCACACAGTGCAGCTGTGCCAGCACACTCGACGCCTTCGAGGACTTTTAGCATTAGCCCAAGCACAGGCTCAAGGCCAAAGCTCTGCTTCATCTGAAGGTGGCAGGTTAGAGGAAGCAGACACCAACCTTCCTCTGCGGGCCCCTACTCCTCCTGCAATGCCAGACGACTTGCTGCCCACAGACAGCAAAGCCCCTCAACAGCCTTTTCACCTTCGACACAGCGACCCTGAAAGTGACTTTTACAAGTAAGTTAATCTGAGGGTGTATGTAATGTAAGACATGGCACTTTTCTTATTACTATAACACTCAGTTATTCCCCCATCAGGTACTTATATGACTGTTTTAATGGCATATTGTGTAGTTTCAGCAACTGCCCCATTATTGCTTTGCATTTCCATCCTCTTTCCAATTTCCCCATTCATTGGGTACAAGCAAAACCCACGTTTACTCTTGAACAAGCTTGAACAACAAACTTCTCATTGAGATTTGCATAATTTTCTGTAGTGCCTTGACCTATGCTGAAAGTGTACTGTACAATTTATGAAAGCAGTAAAATACAGGCAGAAGACAATTTCTTTTAATTGTCACATTATTCTATAGGCATATGTAGAATTAGATCATTTCCTCTGTGTGAACAATAATTTTCCTTTTATTTGAATCCCTACATTGTATGCCTTGAGCATATTTTATTAGTATTTATTTACAAAACCTATTAAATTGGAAATATGACCTGTTATGAGGTGCGCCGTGATTGCTTTTTTATTGATTGTAAACAGACTTCTCCAAAAACTGCTGCTCCAAGTAACTGTGTGAATATATCTTTGCAGTAGCATCTTTACATTTCTGTAGCACACAAATTTAATGTTTCACTTGCGTCACTTTGGCACCCCTTCTTCATTTTCCTATTATAGGGGTAAAGGTGAACCTGTTATAGAGTTGAGTTGGCCATCATGCAGACAGCTCCTCTATCAATCAGTGGCCACAGTCCTGGCCCATGCAGGCTTTGAGTCAGCCCAGGAGAGTGTTCTGGAGACGCTAACAGACCTGGTTCATGAGCATTACCTGCGGCTCACTCGGCTGCTGCGTGTGGCTGTGGACAGAGAGGCTCGGCTGGGAGCCACTGCTTTCCCAGACGTCATGGAGCAAGTTTTCCATGAAATGGGCATTGGCAGTGTGCTTGCTCTGCAGCGTTTCTGGCAAGTCCGCATAAAAGACTATCACAGCTACATGCTACAGGTGAGAAATTGGTGTGACATTTCTCCTGTCTATGATATATTTTAAGACTGTAGTCATGTATGATTGACTTCATTTTCTCATTTATTTTTGAAAAGCCATACCACACAGTTACCATTAGACTTCAGAAATGTTTTTAAACTCTTCATTTGTTCAAGTCTGACTTGACTCAGAGAGCTATGTTGAGACATAAACCGTAAACATGTGTGAATATGTATCTAGAACTAATGATACATATGTTGTAATGTAATAATGATATACATTTCTTCCCCCCAGGTGAGCAAAGATCTAACAGAGGAATACGAGCATCTGGTGAACCCTGAGAAAGCCTTGGAGGACTCCAAACCCCTCAACATCAAGGATGAGCCCATGAGTCACCTCGCATTCACTGTTAGTGAGGAGCCTGAGGCTGATCTGGCATCTGGGGACCAGGCTCTGCCCATGGGGGTGCTGGGACCACATGGTGAAAGGCTCACATCAGGCCTGGATGGTGACCAGTCTCCTCACCCTGGTAAGACTTACAGTCCACATCAAACAAAGACATAACATCACATTATGTGGAATTATTGTTAAAATAATGCTGTTTGGTGAGTGTCCAGAGCATCCTAAATTTATTATCTCATATTTTACTGGGAAGTTCATTTTGGTCAAAAAAAAGGGACTAAATCTCATACTGTAGATTTATACCAGTCATTTGAGCAATAACATTTTAAGGAGGTGTTAGTGAGCGTCATTATTTAAAAACTGACCTATTCTTTATGTTTTATAAGGTGGAGGAGCTGCCAACAATTCCCCGCTTTGGCCACAGGTAAAAATGGAGCCTCATGATGGCGACGAAGGCCAAGGATCGAGTCACCATCACCACCATCACCACCACAGCGTCCTGGGGGGAGACGTGTTTGAGGAGGGGGGGCCCATGTCCACTATGAGTGAGTCAGGGGGAGCCATGGCTCCATCTCCTGGGGGCGCTGCGTCAGATGGGAGCTACGGGTCACATTCACCCGACTCCCTCATGGGAGCATCACCTGTCTTCAACCAGAGGCCCAAGAAACGGAGGAAACTGTGAGGTTTCTGCCAAAAGAAGCTCTTATTTTCAAGGAAAAACAGTGGTCAGTGAGATGTGTGACACAGCTGTGTGGGGCAGGACTCATTTGCAGCTGCTGTGTAAATTGTTGCATAAGTGACTGCAAAGAAAAAGGCTTTTGTAGTTTTTCTATTTTCATGCTGATTAGTAATTACCCCAAAATAACATAAATAGTGAGTGTGGTAATTTATAATATTGGGCTTTATTGCGAGAATAAACCTCTCTTCAAGTTTCTGATAGGTCGATTTGAGCTATTAATATATTTCAAGAAATTATAGACAATTAGCGTAATGAATCGTGGCACAAGAAAATCTAAACGGTTAAGAGGCAAATTGTTTAGTTAAACAGCTTAACAATTCAGTAAACTGCATTTTCCCTCAAGCTATTAACTTTCCTTCTCCTCAAATACTAATTAGACCTCGTCCCATTTATTTGTACAAAAAAATTTAACAACACGAGAAAAACAAATAAACCTAGTTCATATTATGATATATTTTCGGCTGCTCTGTTTCTTTCCTCTGCCGTTTACGTGTACCGACACCATAACAACTCACACCTGTCAACCTGAAGCTGCTGCACCAAATCAGCACCTGTTTCAGTAATGAGACAAAGCTGTGAATGCAACACCAGAGGCAATTATAGCTTGGTTGTCTGCATCATGAAGGCGACATCAATCCAACCTTAATGGCAAATTAATTATGACATGCATAGTTTTGCATGCAGAATGAGCTGGTCTCTGTGAATACATGTGATTTTCTTTTGTGTAGGGCTATCACATTTCCACTATTAGGAAGGTAATTGCCTACGCACATGAGAAGTGCTGATGGGGTCATGTGTATTGATATTCAGTTTGCTGCACTGATAGTGATTCATGAATTTTGATATGCACCGTGAAAACTGTGTCAGACAAAATAGTTCACACAGAATCAGCTCACACAAAATTTTGAAAAGCTTCTTTGTCCATGCTAAAAACTGTGCGGTGTGAACTTGTTTGAAGAGTGAAGGTATTTTCTGTTTTGTAAGAAGAAAAGCTCTGCCAGCAATACGTAAATAAAACAACAGCCCTACGTCCCTAAACCCCTTACTCATGTCATAACCCTGTTGGTGCTTTTGTAACGGTCTTTGTGGTTTCTCCTTGAGCTCATTTTACCTCCACAAGGCACCTGCCCACGGGAGCTGCAGCCGTTTTAAGGTAGTTTGTTAACTTGTCAAAAAAGTGCTCCAGGGAAGTTGAGGAAAGTTCGAGGTTGGTTTTGCACAACTTAATGGCAGTGATCGGTGGGACATAGGTGCTGCTGTAACACTGGCTTGCATATAACCAGTTTAAATGATATTTTCAGAAGCAGTAAATGTTTAAAACAATGTTCTTTTTGGGCTCAAAGGCTTAAACTTTCAATTAGGTAATTATCAAAATATCCAAGATTCACTTTGTATGTCGTCCCAGCAGCTTAACACTTAGCATGTGTTATCTGTCACCCTTAGGCCTATTAGAGCTGTTGCCTTACATTTAGTCTGTTTGGAGACTTGGGGGGGAAAAAAACATCGACCTCATCCTAATTAAACAGCTGTAAAGTCCAAAGCAGATGTTTTATTGATCTTTATCTCTTTTACATGGAAATTTCTAAAGCACAGCCATATTATATTTGTGCCGTGCCAATGTGACCCCTCAGTTTGTCAACAGCTGCTGAGTTGCAATACACTGGGGAGAAAAGGTGTAATTACAAAAATGTCAAGATGTTTTTTGAGCAGGGGTCTAGTGTGGGGCCAGAGCACAGGGAGCGCTGAAAGAAAAGGACCCAAGAAATGATTAATTACCTTCCTACGTACAGAGCCATTAATTTAGCATGGAATTTAATCTCTTCAGCCAAGTTGTGAGTTTGTGAGCAGAATGAAAATACGTTTATTTTTTACACAATGGGCCTGGATGGGCTTTCAGGGTCGCCCAATTGTCTGTTTGTAGCACTTGAAAATGAGACAGCCATCCCAGAGCAATGTCACCTGAGGATTCAATTGAAGTTCTGTAATTGTAAAAAGAAAGTGGATGGACAATCTAACTGTGATGGACACAAATAATGAATAATGAGACAGACGGTCACATGAGCACAAAGATGAATAGCCACACATATGGGTCGTGGCATAAACAAAGGGTGTGCTGCACATTCTACAGTTATATCCGTCTCACTGCACTGTGGAGATGAGAGCATTGATTGCATATTGTCAGAACCTCAGTCTGGATCAATCGATGGGTATTTTCGTATGGGCGCTCCACTGAAAAATGTAGAATGAATCAGGACTAGTCTCGTCAGACTGTAATCATTTCAGCCTACTTTTTCTTTGTAGACTATTAGGGGCAAACCTAAAATTGAGCATTCAGTTGTGACATTATAAATCTTTAATCTGACTGAGTTGCAAACTTAACTCATGTTCTTTGGGTCTTCTATTACTTTCGCTTTTTCTACAGGAACTCTTTAAATTATGATAATGCAGAGGTGCACAAGATACTTTACCTAAGTATTCAGTTCAAAATAAAGCAGTTTATTTGAGCTTTTTTATTTGACAGTCATTCATTCCACCAGCTTTGATTTATGTGAATTCAGTCACTTGAACAGGTACAGTATGTAGAAGTGGTAATGGAAAAATTAAATGGTGTAAAGGTACCACTCACTTGTTTGATTAAAATATAAAATTAAATCAATTTTTATCCGCTGTTATGACAAAAGCAACCCTCATTTTAGTACATTACTTCAAAAAGTGCTGGTGTGAAGTCATACTAAGATTATAAAATGAACACTCCTTTCAGCTTCTTTTAATGTACTTTGATGTATATACACTTTGAATTGCCTTTTAGGAAACTAAATAGGATAGCTCAACTGGAAAGTCTCCCAACTTTCACACAGGGGACCTGGGTTTGAATCCGGGCTGGGGCAAATACCAACACCCATTGTGGGTCCTTAGGCAAGACCCTTGGCGCTACCGCCTACCGCATACAATGTCAATGAAACGTACGAAACGCCGGCTCAGACGTCGCCTGGTCAAACAATGTCTGCGTCACGTGCTGGGGAACCAGAGCACCTTGATGAAAAGTGGGCTACTGAAACAAGATGGAAATGGGCAAGATGCAAGAACTTGGCTCTGTTGGAGCTACTATTCCAGTAACCCCAGTCAGAGAATGTGTGTGAGAAACTAGAGAAATACCAGGGCTGCAAAGAGCTTGAGAGTGAAGGCATCAGTGGTCATCGGGGCACTTGGGGCAGTAACTGGATCCCAGGAAAAACATCAGACATCTCAGTCCATAAAAGTGCAGTTCTAGGAACAGCTAAGATTCGGCACAGAACCCTCAAGCTCCCAGGCCTTTGGTAGAGGACCCGAGCTTGAAAGGATGAGACCACCCACGGAGGGTGAGATGGGAATTTTATATATATATATATATATATATATATATATATGTGTGTGTGTACCCACACACAGCAACACAGTTTCACAAGAAGCCATGATAAAATGATAAAAACTAAAAATAGCTAATTTGGTACAATACTCCTTTTAACAGGGCATTTCTTCATTGAGCCACTGGAGGACAGTATTGTGCCACACAGTTAAGAGTCACAGTATGACTTTCTTTTCAAGCGGAAGAGGATTACTCATTCTTGTGGTTACCAAAGGGACCTGGGCACTCCCAAGCCTTGTGAGCCAGACAGAGACAGTGTCAGTGCTAACAGATGAATATCTTTCCAAAGCCATGGTTGTTTTTCTGTGTACCACTTTGTTTTTGTTTTTTTTGATCCAGTATTCCGATCCTAAAAAGACACCATTCATCCTTTTTTTGTTGCTTCAAGAATCTGTAGAGCATAATTAGATGATAGTTATATGTCCCTCATCAGGATAGTGAACATTTCTGCAAGTTGGCCATCAGTCAGGATTTTTACGTGTCACTTTGGGATGTTAAGGTGTGTTTGTTTTGCTCAAAGGCACACCTAAACATCAGTTTATTGATATCATAGTTGCTTTTCTGTGGTAGCAGCCAGTTGTTGTGGTAAGTGGTTTCTCACATCGGCACTAAGGATCGGATAACCAATTAGGGATTCTGCATGTAGCTGGCAGCCAATGTACAAAAATAGCATGACCATTTTCTCATTTCATTCCACCACAATTGATATGGCTGCGGGTAATGTATTCACATCAGACACTGAAAGCACTTTAGATGATGGTATTGATATCGTAAAGGAGCCCTCAATCCCTGCGCGCCTCATCTACTGTACAGTGTGAGTGTTCAGTCATTAAATGGCTTAAATTTAAACATGCCTTTCACTGGCTGTATGTTGGTACAAAAGGTACTACTTCTGTACCTTTTCAAATTTCTTCACAGCAAATTAGCACTTAGCAGAACAAAGATTCTTTAGGCTTTATAACATTGAATTTGCTACTGTTAGAGGGGATTTCACATTTCATTTTGACATAAAGCAAAAGAGTAATAGAGAGGGTCAACTTTTGAAACAAGGTCAAAAAGAAGATCAAACACTGACAACAAACCTCACCAAAAACCCTTTTGGCCAACAAATATCAATATGGTTACTATGAAACTATGAAAACTGATCTATTGATGTTTTTTGTTGATGTTTTTGCTTCAGATTGGATAAAATGTGGGTCACGATTATAAATAAATCACTTCCTTTGTAAAACAGTATATACAAGGACAGTGTATTTTGTCATGATGATAGTGAAATGTATTTTTTTCTTGAAAGAGCATTTGCCCCAAAGTAGTCTGACATGGTGCCATGAAGTGCATTGGTTTGTTACGTGCGTTTGTGAAACTGTGGCCCTTTGATGAGTCCTCGGTGTCAGCTTGTTGATACTGAGTAGATGACACCATTCCATCCCGTCTGGTATCCATTGGCACATTCCCCTGAAACTGTCAAAACACTTTTAAAGATGTGTGCAAAACTGTGAGTGCAAGTAAGCAAGCCAACTGTTGACAGAAAGATGCTGCAGTTTGGAATTCAGGAATGGCTTATTTGATATAAGTGACAACATTCAGATGTGGCAGTTTTTTTTACTGCTACTCACTGAAAAAAATATACTAAAAACAACCCACTGACTTAAGTTATACATACAGGAAAAGATGGCAGTAGAGGGATATTTACTAGCTTGAGGCAATAGTGACCAAAATGGCGATTTTTATTTAACCTTTGTTTAAAATCAAGCAGCATTCTAGGCAAATACATCAAAAGGAGTAAAAAAATTTTTACACAAACTGCAAAAAGCCACGTCATTTCGCCAACTTTACAATGTACCTGCAAAGTGACACCGATCTCATAAACAAGCTTCTCATCTGTCTCCCACTCAAACTTAGTCACCAAAAAGCTTTGCATATTTAAAATATAAATATACATTTCCTTCCAACTCCACACAAGTCTTGGAACATGTGTTATTTTCAATTTTGCTACTTTTCATGCTTTTGAAAGTTGTCTTTCACTGCTAATTATTGTTAAAATAGCGTCTGGTGAATAAAGTGAGCTCCTGCTGAGAGCACAGTATGGACACTTTTGTCAGGTGAAATGAGGTCTGTGCAGTCACTCTATAGTCTCTGCAGTGTTTAGTACTTTATATAAAGCTGCTTTCTCTTTCGCCCTTCTTGTCCATGTTTTGTTTTTGTTATGGTAACCTTGCTGTTTTGTTCATTGTGGAATTATCCTTAAGTGAGTTCACTTATTCTGCTGTTTTATAAATATTGCTAACATGTAGGAAAGCTTCGTCCTTTGTACAAACAAGGCAACATATGTCTAATGTCTAACCACTAGAAAAAAAAAAAGTTACATAATGTCAGCAGTGACATCTTTTTAATGTTTCTTTGGGCAACAGCCTTCCATAGTTTTAGTGTGTAGCAGTGTAACTGTTCCTCCAAAGGCTCCTCTTCATTTCCTTGCACATTTCATGTTGTACTTATTTCAGTGTTGGTTTTTTCTATGACCTGCCTGTGTGGACACTCACAGTGGTGCAGTTTGGCTGATCCATCCAGTCATTTGGCTTGTGTAGTAGAGCGCTTTGCTGTATCCAAGGCTGATGAATTGGCAGACACCTTAAGATGGTTCTGCCAGGACTAAATCTGAGACCCAACTGTTTCCTGATGTGGATGTTACAAATGCCAACCATCCTGCTGGCCACTGATCATGGAATTACGATTGCTAAAGTTTAAAGCGAACCACCTTCCTAGGCTTTGGAAAGGTTGCTCTGCCATCCACTTCATTTTCCCCTTGCACTTTGTTTCACAAGTCCATCTTTGTCTAAAGGTCAACTTCATTTTGTTCTTGTCAACTCCTCATCAGTGCACATTGAAGTAAATACTTTCAGTGTCTGCTTTTCCATTGTATAAAATGAAAACACTAGTTGTCAGACTCTCTCAAACGTCTGAAACATAAATGACCATGTTGATCTGAGCGTGGGGACAACACATGTTGAAGAGGAAAAATAACTTGTGTGGCATTTGGAAGACCAGCCCTCAAAATATTTTGGCCAGCTCTATTGCTCACAGATCACAGAGGAGACCTGGAACGCCTGGGAGTCCAGCCTTGTTGCATCGTCTATCAGTCAGTTTTGTTTTTATTTCTCATGATGGTCTCAAAGTACTACAGCAGGAAGGTTCTGCATACATTGGCAGCAACAGGCTAAAAGTACGCCTGTTGTGAATGAAAATCACAAGTGCTTCTTTGGATGGTGATTAGGCTATATTGTGTCAAATCAAGTCTAGCAAAACTGCCCCTGAAAGGTATTGATTTTTTTTTTTTTTGAAGAAAGTTGAAGCAATGGCAAAAGAAAGACTTCAAGCCAGTTTCAAATGGGTTGGCAGGGATAAGGTTAGAAATAGACAGCGAGGTTGACATTTATTATCTCTGTTCACTTAGAGGGCTTCTCCAAAATGACAACCAGAACCGAGATAGGAATGACCCACTCCCGATCCCGATCAAAAAGTGTCTGGTCAAACAACTTTGTTTGGTGATCTTTCCAGTGTTCTTTCAGTGAGTGCAGCTGAGATGAATAGGTAACATGATGTTATGACTGCCTTAGCATTCAGAGTGACTTTGGAAAAGGCCTATTTTTTGCCAGCAGCCCGTGTGGCCCTAACAATAGTTTACTTGAGCTCAATTAACTTATGTCATGCTGTTTAATGAAGCTCATTGAGGCTCTGGGTTTTAGTGAAGTTCATCTCACTGTCCTGTTTTTGGTTTTAAAAGTTATGGCCTTCAAATACTCCCCTACACAAATGATTCACTTACTCTTCTTTTAAAATGTGTGAGGAGAGATAGCGCTTTGCTACAAGAGCATGAGCAGAGAATGAAATTAACCTCGGCTAACTCTTGTGCCCTCTACACTTGTATTATGATTTTCTATTAAAATGCAATCTCGGTTATAATGAATTCAGTCCATTCAGTCCAAAAGAGCCAGCGCTTGCGTAAACTAATTTTTGTTTGTATTGAGGTAAACTCTCAGATGCTGCTGACAGTGCCGCTCTGAATACCAACGAACATTTAGTTCAACTTTTTGAGGGTAAAACGCAGGTTTTTAAAGCAATCATGCAAACTGATGACATGGCCATTACATCCAATTGAAAAGCTCTTCAGAAGGAGAATAAACAAACTAAACAGAGAACACAGTCAAATATCATGCATTAATATCTAGAAACATCATCAGTCTGCATTCACAGATACTGGTCTATTTATAGGTCCAAAGGTCACATGGGATTTTGATGTATTCTCTGGCTTTTTCTTCACCATCTCGGGCTCAAACTCAAAAATAACATCTATGTTATACTCTTTGGCTGTATTGTATGGTGTGATTACACTCCTAAACCATACTTAAGGCTGAGGATTGACTGGGGCCGGGGCTATTGCCAGTATGCATTAGGAGAGATAGAAACATACTACATGGCCAAGTGTAACATCTGTAAGTCTATCCACTCATAATCTCTTCTGTCATTGGTTTGTCTGGGCTAATATTAGCCTTTGACTCTGTACAAAATGTCAAGGTATTCGGATTACACAAATGAGATGTTAATGGCTAAGCTAAAGTCATATGAATATTTTTACAGCAAGTGACTTGCTGCCTTCACCCTGTGTCTCATTAGTATCAGACACTAATTGCTGTCTGGCCCCTGGTTCATTTCCAACATGAATCATATGTTTAGGAAGGATCTTCTGGTATGACTTCAGGAAACTTGACATGGTTCAATATGAAAAATATAAAGAGAGTTACATCATTCATAAAAGTGGGTATTCAGTAAATATACAAAAATATAAGAGCACCGTGTGGCAACGGGTTTGGCTAATATGAGTATTAGAGCAGAATGTCCATTTTCAATATATTTAACAAAATTGTATTAAAAGGCACATGGGAACTTGACAGTTAGGTAGCAATAATACAAATGGACCTCTAGAGATACAAATCAGTGCTTAGAAGCCAATAAGAGCCAGACCTCTTGGTGCCAGGCCTCAGTGAGTTTCTTCTTACATAGCACTACTATGAAATATTATGACATAGAAATCTGTACTCTTAAAAAGTGAAGTTTTATAATTATATTGTCATTTTATGTACGCATTGTACATTATATATATTATACCATGTCCATTACAAAATGCACCTGTCAGACACAGCTTATAGATAATAACATTCTTGACTTTAGAGCATATAACCGGAGGTGGAGGAGAAAGGGTCCCTAATGTCAGGTAGGTTAATGGTGCTTGGCAACATAATTACTCCGTCTGCCCTGAAAGACGGAACAAAGCTGGTTTATCTGCTTTAACCAAAAGGCAATCTCTGAGAAACTCAAAGGAATAGCCCACACAGCTTGAACAAACGATTGTCGAGTTAACACCTCCACCAGCAATTCAGAGGAATTCTTAAAAAGCTTGCTTTTTGACGTTTTGTTCCTCTAGCAGCGCTGAATCGAGAGGTTGTTTCCACGCTGTTACTCCAATAAGAAGCCAAGCTCGATAAACAAGATCAGATTGCACAGACAGACTGGGGGTGGGAAAAGGAGAGGGGGCTGTTACCATGGTGATGTCCCATACGCTACTGTCAGGATGGTGGATTGATTTGCGACTGATGCAAGAGAGTAAGGACATGGGAAGGACCAGGCAAAGGGGTGAGAGCATCTAATGTCCTGTCTTTTGCTGACGATTTCTAAAACACAGTGATTTAAACAAAAGGAAGGGCAAACATCAGCAGGGGTTATGCAAATGTTGCGTATTCGCAAGTGTGCAGTAGAGTGTAAAGCAGGACATGGGCAAAAAACACAGAAATGTACAGTGCAGTGATCACATTTTTAGTGGGTTTTTTCTAGGAGCGATACCCAAGTATAGGCCCCTAGCCCCGACAATAATGATTTTTTTGTTTTTAGCTGAAATGATGACCCAGATTTTTGTGCAAGAGTTCTGTTGCTGTTAAAACTAGGCCTCTTATTCGAACCAGCCTGAAGCCTTTAAGAAAGGGCTAACATTACATTTTTGTTATTCTTGGATGGCATACACAGAAGTTGTTTCAAATTATTATTAAATGAACCATTTACAGTGTCCCTCCTGGCTTCATCCCTGTCATTGTTTTCTAAATGTTTATTTGTTATCATATATTAAACCAATCAAGGAGCTCTGAGCATGCACAAAGAGACAGTGGAGACATCCCCATCAGCGCCTGCCACTGTCACTATCACTGAATGTAAGGACAAATGAGAGACACCATGTCCTCAGAGAAAATGTCACATGTGCTTTCTGTTGCCATAATTTTTCTTTTTCATAAATGGGCACTGTTGAAGCATTTGTATTTTCCTCTGAGTTTCTTGATTTACTGTGTCAAGTCAGATATTACCCTTGTGCTCTTTCAAGGATACATTTAAAATGGTCTTGTCTGCACAGTTTAAGGAGTGGCAGAGGAGTCATAGTGGAAACAAGAGGGAACTGGGAGATAGAAAGAATGAAATATTATTGTGACACGAGTATGTTGTAAACCACAGATAAACATCAGACAATGGAAGACTTTACAGATGGATAATAAAGACAGACTCCATAATATTGTTACATTTTATTGGGTCTTTGCTTTATTCTGCTTGTGCATTCCTGGGTCACCTCATCCTCGCTCATATTAGGGATTCTATGCATATAAACACTGCAAGATTGTTTTCACTAATGAAGATTCATTTGCACAGGTTGCCTGAAATCCTAGTTTGCCGGTCTGATTGTGGTAACTGATATATTTTATTGCAAGTTATTGTGTAGCTTTTTGTAAGAATGTTTAAAGATTTCTACCAAGTAATGCTAACTCTCACTTTAATCAGGGACCTGCTGTGAATGACTGGTCCTGCTCACAAATGTGTTTATAAATAGCCATAACATTAAGGCTCACCGTCATTTGCATCATCCATTTAATGACGTCACCATATGCACCCATGTGTTGGCATTTGCAGGTATTACACTGAAATACATTAAATATTTGAACTTTCTTTTGGGATAGTGAAGCCACATCTAAAGAAGACACAAGTCACTGATTTCACTAATGCTGCAAACATTTTGATTTGTTCCACCACAGTTATCTGCGCTCAGGAAGTGTCACATTTAATAACATACAGTTATTGCAGTTCAAGAAGTTTGGATGTTTGTGATCGTTGATATTAAAATGACACAGGTGCAATACAGTGTCCAGCCCTATAAATTAACCACTTATTCACAAATTGGACCATTGTTTACTCATATTATTACTTGTGGCAAGTCTTTACACTTTTTTCTTCTAATGTTAGAGAAATGTATCTTTATTTTAAAATAAACATGAAATTTGAAAACTTAAAAAGAGAGCATTATAAAGTTTGGAATACCATAGATATAGGAAGGGTTCATTTTACGAAGCAGTATCCACCTGCAGCAATATAGTTCATCAAAATCACATTTATGTCAATGCAGCGACTGTGGTTCATCTCATAGGTTCAGTAGGATTCGATTAGAAACCTGCGTCACACTATCAGTCACTGTGAAACTGCTCGACACAGGCAGCTGCGAGGCAGTAGAAGCCGGATGGAGCCCCCCCCCTTCTCCCTCTTATAGTTTAGACTTGAATGGATGTGAAGCCGGGGCCATTTTTACACCGACAAGCGGCTGCGTAGCGTCGGACGGCTCATCAGTCAAGCCTCGTCCCTCCTACGGCCCACCATCGCTCTCCTTCACGGGCTCCTCTGTACATTCACTTTAAGGGAATGGGATGTGCTCAGGTTGCACAAGTAGGACGTGCAGAAATGTGAAAAAAGGAAATGGAGTTTACAATATTCTTTTTTCCCAAAGGTGAAAAAGTGCGCTGCAAAACAAAACAGTGAAAATATGTTTCAGATTAACAAGATGTAGACAAGAATGAAAGAAAAATGACAACTAATGTGAAAAATAATTGCTAAAACCTTTTCAAGCAAACTGCTGACTTTATGTATTCAAATTTACACTGACATTAAATGTGTTTGCGTTCAAGGTGGGGAACATATTTTGAAAGCCTCATGCTTGAAACTGTAAAAAATGCAGCCGACTTCTTCTTTCTCCTGACATTTGCAATAAAAATAATCACGTCCTGGCATTTGGGAATATGAATTTTAACTCCTCTTCTTGGATGTGCTGCTGTGTGAGGAAAAACGCCTGCTGAACGCGCTTCTATCCTCTTTTGGCTGCAGCAGGCTGGCATCGAAGCAGCCAGAACACCATGCAGCTTCTTGGAAACACATTCACTTTCACCACTTTAGAAAGACTAGAAACTTCTGAACTTATTTCTGTGTCATTTAGTTTTGGACTCCTGAACAATGGGCACAGTTGATTTTTTAGTTAGTGTTGTGATTACACAACAAAACTTGCACTGATTGCAGAGAAGGATGGCTGGTGCAAACAGAATCAGAAAATGAAGAGACAAAACCCTTCTAACACAAGACATACAGAGTACATTTAGCCACATATATCTGATGTGAAGAGTAAAATGTGACACTATATCACACAAGACAATTGTGTAGATTGAAAAATGATGCCCTTTTAATTCACACCTGTGCATTGTGGAATTGTATTTGTTACATGAGAGTGACATTTTTGAGCTTTAGTTTACAGAAACACTAGTTCACCTGAAGATCCTGCATATGTTATAATTTTCAAAAGATGTTACTGCTTAAAATTGATTCAGAGCAATCTGTTTACTTCTCTTGATTTGTACAGCATCTGTAGCTTTTGTTTTATGTGTCAAAAAGGATTTCGCCTCTAAATGGCATTAACCATGTCCTGAGTGCATTGAAGCAGTGCTTTTGAGAGGTAGTCCGTCTATTCACGCCGTTGTGTAACAAATGTCTGATTGGAGTGAAATGCATTACACAGCATTGTTTGTGCCCCCTTAAGCGGTGCATTATGTAGCAGCTAGCTTATATTCCCTGCACTGCTAAGAGGAGTGTGTGCCTCGCAGTCAGAGGCCTCAACCTGGACTGAACCCACTGCCCGCCGATTTTAGGAGTGTGACATGCATCGGCAAGCATCCGGCTGGAGCTACGGTGTTCCACTTAGTCCTCGGTGCTTGTCCCAGGAGTCACACTTCTATCACTTTCTGCTGAGACTTCAGTGTGACACATGCGGTGGATTTCAGCATAAAAAAACAAGATGTACACTCTGTTGTCTTTGCTGTATGCAATAACAAAGCCACACAAGCTCTGGATGCACTTTTGGTTTTTCAAGGAACAACTTAAATAGAAGACAACCTGCAGTCGCTACACCTCCCTGGTTTTATTCTCCAGATTTCACACTGAGATTTTCTCTCCAAGTTTTCCTCTGTCTTTGGAGGCAGAGTTAACTTTTTCTTTTAGCAAGCTGATATCAAAACTACAAGAGTGACAAGACGGAAAGTTCATGCCAGTGTCTACTGCTGTGCTCCTTTAAAACAGTGTGTAACCTTTTCTTGGTGCTGAATCCGTACCTTATATGTAGACTTATAACACTACATTAATATGCAAGAGGAATACCAGTTCTATCATTAGCATGCAAGAACGTTATCTTACTGTAAGTCACTCCGGGGGATTAGCTCTTCAGTATGCTAATGAGCCATTCACTTATCCACAGGTGAGCTAAGTTTATGCAGATAGTTGGCAGTTACTGGCAAAACGCCCAAGCCTTTTTATATCCATACATCATGATCGGAAAATTAGTCATTTCAGTACAGCTGTCTGTGCCAGATATAATAAGATTATTTCTCAGCGTCTCACCAATAGTGTTTGGATTTACAATAGCTATACTTGAGATTGAAGATTTGAGATTTGCGTCATGTAATTGCTTTAAATGCTCACATCTATTGCCAGCGCCTGAAGCAGACCCCTGGGGGAACCATCAAGGGTTCTTTTGGGAAAGGCAGCATTCTTTTTTATAGACTACTACACATATTTGTTAGAAAGTGTCATTATAAAACAAGACATGCAACAAGTTCCCTGTTAACTAAAAGAGTGGTTAGAGGCAAAAAAAAAAAAAGATATAGCAGCCAGTCACTCTTAAAAAACAAACAAATAAAAAAACGTGTATGCATTTAAAGATTGCTGCAAGATGGACAATGGGCAGAAAGTTGTCAGTTTAATGCCACTCTTCGTTTATTTAAGGTGTGACAGTTAATTGGTTTACTATTTGTCTCATCATCGTGTCAAATCATTTATGCATCAGAAAAGTGAAAGCTTGCTTAACTCAAGACAAAAATACTAGTAAATATTGACTAAACTGGTGTTTAGGGGTGCAAGCCTTCAGTGTCCACTTCTTATAACACTTATACAGTCTCAGACTATTCTATAAATGTGGCTGTTTACAGTAAATTTATAGATGTCCTGCAGTAATATGTCTGTGTATTTTTAAACGTTTGTCATTGCATGTGTTCCTTAGACCACCCTGAGGTTAGTGCTCTGAAATACACCCCCCTCTAACTCCCCCATCTCTCTAGAGGGATGTCAGTCACAGCTGCTTTAACGACGTTCACACACCAATGATTATCCGCTCGGGGGTCAGTGTGGTCCCGGCCGACTCGGTGGTCCCCCTCCGTTTCATCTGGTCACACACTAGTGACTCAGGCCTCTGCATTGTTGATAAGTGTTCTGCTATCTGGTGGTGAAGGGCATACTTTGGCTTCAGATAGAAAAGGATAGTGTGATAATGTGTCATGCAAACCGCAAACCTGCATGCTCTGAGGCTTCTCAGGTCTATTGTGAAAAGGAGGAGGTTTATTTGTGTGTGCTTGATCAGTTAAACATGTGTCACGCCTGTTGTTATCGTTTTGTAGTTTGTGTTGTTATAATTTATTGTGAAGAATAGTGCATTTGCTTTACACGGTCCTTGTTATGAAGCCATTAACAAACACTGAAACGTTGCTTAATTAATACACAAAACTCAAGTCCCCGCCTCCCTCTCTGCCTCATTAGCTCCCATGACGAGGGGCCTCTTCTTCATCCTCAGCTGGGCGTGGTGCGGACACCTGCTACGCTAATCGCTAAATTGATTTCATTACCGCTATAATTGGATGGCTCTGATGACTCTCTAAAGGAATTCAAATCAACTGAAGGGCCTCCGTTAATGGGTGTTGGTATATCTTTCTGCAGGCCCCGGGACGAGTATTGTTTCTGCGTAACGTGGGCTCATTTAGGCGAAGAACCGCCACTGTACAAGGTGTAATTAGTGGGTCACAAGAGATAATGAGAATTGATGTAGGCCACTTCTGGATTGACAGAGGAAATTAATTGCTAACCAAACCCACAAAACACAAATAGATTTTTTTTAATTTGAACCATAAGCATGAAAACCTATATTCATGACTTGGTTTACTTGCATTCATCCCTATTTTAGTTATGCTTGGTGATCAAACGACTGAAGAGGCTGAACATATCTGAACTAGTTTAACATTACTCTTTAACACTCACTTCATGTTACATTATGTTTGGGGACTTGATGATTTGATTTAATGCAATCATGCAAATATAACACTTGGCGCCAATCATCCTTGATTAAATACAGTTAAATCCAAATCCTGTTTATAGAAAAAAAACTGACATTATTTAAATACACTAGTGTGGAAATCCATGTTTTTTTTCTACAATACAATTTTAAATGAAAGTGGATTAGTGTACACATAGCTTGAAACAAATATGTGACTTTCTAACTTTATTATATTGAGATTGCATCACCATGCCAACACAAAAAATAAAGATTAGAATAGATTGCAGTAGCATTTGAGAGGAGCTGCAACTTGCACAGTCAGTACCACTTATTTGCTTCTGCATCTACTACTTAAAAATTCAAGATATTCTATATGGTCAAATCCAAAATGTGCCTCTGTGTAAAATAAAGCAGATAGAAATCAATCGGAAAGAGCAATGATCAGCATTTGAGTCAGCAGATCACAATCAGCTGCTTATGGCATACTTCGGAGGCTGATAACATCCATGGAAATTGCATGTGCTGAACATGTGCATGAATTTGCATGCCACTCAGATCGGTTTTACGACTGGAGTTTAAATGTAGCTATATTTTATCATTTTCTTCTTTACTTGTGGCTTTGGCTGTATTTCAGTGAGATCACAGCTCAAATTAAAAAAAAAAAAGCAAAAGTAAAAGTGTTTCCATCGCATTCAAAGTGAAGGGGCAAGGTTGAAGAGTCTCGACAGACACTTTCTCACAAGCTTTAATGATGATATTAACAGGAAAGTGGGACTCTCTCTCTTGTAAATCAACTAAGGCTCATATTCTCAAATGCAGTGTCACACAGGCTGGTACCAATACTTTCCCTTGTGTTACTGTAATGTGGTTACATTTCAGCATTCACTTTTACTTTTATTATAGAAAAAGTTTTCCCACATCTGCTTCTTTCTGTATCCTGAGGGCAAAAAAGTCAACTCTATCTATCTGTTCCCTGAGAAACTTATTCTAAACCCGAATGACACTCACCTCGGTGTTCCATGACACTGTATTACTTGTATTTTGTACATATCGAATAGAAATGACAGTAGATTGAATGCTTATCTTAGAAAATGGAAAAACCTACAAACATACATGCTCCTCAGCCGCCTGGTTCATACTAGCGTGAATGCACAGCCTATAAAGAATTTATAGTTTTCCAAGGGCACTTTCTGCCACTGATGGTATTACAGTTGACTGGTGGCACTGTTGTTACTGCACAAACAGAACTTACTCTGGTGACCAAAAAAGGATGTATAAAAAGAATTTAAAAACCTATACTTTCGGGAATATCTCACAGTATACGCCCATTATTTTGTAGCAGCAGTAGTAGTAGTAGTAGTAGTCGTAGTAGTAGTAGCAAGATCATTATAGAGCCAACAAAACAACCCAACAACGAGGGGAAACTTGACAGCACTTGGTGAAAAAGGTTTAGTAGGGGATATTCCTGAATTAAAAACAGAAATGAGCTTTATATCCCCCCATTCTATGATACAGTATGCAGTTTATGTGAAGATTTGATCCCTTGATTTCAAAGATTTTCTGGACTAAAGTTATCCCGTTTCCAACTGCTCAAAAGTAACTAAAACACTGCAAACACAGTTGCCACATTGTGCAGGTGCCTGTGATGGATCACACTTGTCTGTTTGTGGAGAATAACAAGCCCTGGCAGCAGACTATCCTGCATGTTTAGTGGATGGATGGGTCCTGTTAGTTCTGGACTATTTTTCCTGGATCAGCAGGAAGCCCGGTTGGTGCCAGAGTGCGTTACTTGTTAGGGTGGTGCAGTCTAGATGATAGGGTTCTGGTTCTCCCTGATGAAACAAAGGGATTTGTGGACACGATTTGGGACACTACGTCCTTGGTGCTATTAAGCCTGAGTAAAACTGGCGAGTAAAACCCCTCACTAAAACAAATGGCTGACACTGCGATAACTTGTGTTCGACCACAAGATGAGCAGAGCCAAGGTGGTGATAGAAGGCTTTTGGCAGACTGAAGGGCAGATGGTGAAGAATGTGACTCCAACATATTTACTTCATACTGATTACAATCTCTGGGAAATAAAGGCCACGCTAAAGCTAAAGCTAAAGCTGCATTGTATTGAACTGAAGACTATGAGCCGTTTTACTGAGCTCTCTAACAAACCAATATCAAACTTGACTTGAATTATATAATATCTGATATTCTGATAAGAAATCAATCTAATGAAGAGAACAACAGATGTCTAAACAATATTATGGAACTTCTTATTCAGGAAATACTACTTTTGTAACAAAACAGCTCTAAAGTTTATTTCAACATAAATACAGCTGGTTCAAACCCTTTCTAATGTGTTTGTCTTTAATGGCTTTAGAGGCTTTGACCTTTCCTTTTTGAGAGTGGACTCATCAACTTTCAGTGACACGTTCTGCTGCAGGGACCTGACCACTGCTGCTTCTACTGTCAAAGTGAGATTGAAGACACTGCATGGAATATTATTCTCACTAAATACAATTTATGTTAGTGTAAAATGGAGCAGAAATAAGAGGATATTTCTTACTCCAAAGCAGCAGCTAAATCCATGTTTCTCTCTTGGCTAATCCCAGGGATAGCCTACTCATTTATACAGATAAAAGGCAAATGTGGAATCATTAACACAGCAACAAATTAAAGCACAAAGCTCGCATGAGGGTTGATGAAATGCAGACACCTCATCCCCGGGGAAAATACCTCTGCAGCATGAGAACTAGCCCTCGGATTATGAATATCAGTTTTCCTTGTGAACTCCGGCGGATCTCTAATGCAAGATTTCCTTTGGGAAAGAAGCCTTTGTGTGTCCGTTGTTGTTGATGAGCACTGTTCGTGGCAGAAAATGTAACTGTAAAGAAAAAGCATGTCAGAGTTGATGCATCCTACATGGAAGCACGTGTGAGCTATAGGGGACAAGTCTTTAGAGCCCTGTGTGCTTTAGTGTGCTGTTTATTCTAATAGGCAGAAACCACTGGGGAGACATTACGTGGGCAGCCTGCAGCAGGTAGCACTTCTGGGAAGATCCGAGTCATGACACCACAAAGTAGGATAGACACTCTGTTAAAATCAGGTCAGCTTCCATCGAGACAATTTCCTCATGATTTAAAGTCGGGGGAAGTTGTTTCTAAAGATAGACTGTTGATATGTGGGCTCGGGCCAGACAATCACTCATCTCCATTTTTCTCTCGCCCAGTTTAAACTCCCCATGTCTTCAATTATCCCAGCCAATCTGCATGAAAAACAATACATGGATTTCCCTATTTACAGTGGAGCAGAATGGACGGTAATGAATCATACTGTGGGGAAATTTCTCTTAGCAAAAGGTGCATTAAAGTAAAATGACTTCCACTTGATTTGATGTGGCAAAGCTGATGGATCTGTACATAAAAAAGACAGCCTTTGACATAAAAGGCTTATAAGTTTATACTCTAATGCTCAACTATTTAATAAGAGATACTTTTGCCAATACAAAAATGCGTATTTTCTTTGCATGGCTACAATTTTAAAGCTTCATTGTGATTTACAAACAGTCCCAATTGTGGTTAGAATAATATAAAATCAACAATAAACCTGAGTCACTAAATATTTGTGGTGCACACTCATCATCCAACCAGCAAAAAGCATTCAGCCAGTCCATGATATTAGGCATTTATTCACACCCTATATATCCTTCCCTTTATAAATACATAAAAGATCACTCACTAATTAGATGCTCGTATAGAAATTATTAACTTGTGTCATAATTAAATGTCTGAACATATAATGATCGACCTGACAGGCAAATGAAACTGTTGCATAATCAATAAACGGCATTTGGGGTGACTCCATCCATCTTTATGTACAGTTCATCTAATGGGCCTAAAGTAATTGTCTAATTTACAACAATTTGGGGCAGGATAACATTTTTCCTCACTGCATTTTTATATCTCATCGTTGTATCTAATTTTAGCTTTAAAAAATGCAGTAATGAAGTACACACAATAGCATAAATGCAAGATTAATGTGAAGATGCAGAACCAATTATCTAGCGCTCAAGACAAATAAATGCAGGGATTGAGTAAGAAAAAACATACATCACAATTCCTCCATTACGTTACATTAGAGATGACATGTGCTGACCGACAGCCACCAGTGACATTTGAAAGCTTTAGTTCTCACTAGCAGCAGCTTTAATGATCAAGTGCCAAGACAAAAAGTCTCATCGTGTTTAATTGAATCCGAAGCGACAGTCGACACTTGAGATGTGCAGCCTACCCAATTCTGCCCACACGTATACATTCATTCCACGCTCTGAAAACCTCCATGTAAGGATATTTCTGACAAACATAGAGCAAGCCAAAAGATGTACACATTATCCATGCATACATATTCAAAACAAAATGTGTAGAGGCAGTGACAGTTTGTCAATGCGTGGGACTTGACTGTGGGATTTCTCCAAAAGTCAATAAGATTATGATGATGAAAACACAGTTGGCCTGGAGCCGAATGCATGGATTAATAAAAGATATAGGTCTCATTTCAAACACTACAGAGAAATAAACACTTTAACAGAAGGTCAATACAAGATTCACATCAGTTTTAAATTGTGTTTCAGCTGCACAAGCGCCTCAGACACCCATACATCACATAAAAACAAAAAACATGGCTTGAGGCTGGAAAACATATTAAACCATAATAAATTCAAAATAAAGAGCAATGGCACACTAAATGGTCCATAGTTTTCTGGAGCGTATGGCTGCTTAAAAAAACAAAACAAAAAACAGGCTTTGTCTGTGAATAGCTATTAGAAACCTTAATAATAAAGCCAGATTCCTATCCTATCCTATCCTATCCTATCCTAATATGCTATTAGTTGATTAAAAAGTTAGAAGGTTAATCCCTGTTTAAGGGAGATTATAGAACAATGGAAAACCTTTTTGCAATGATTGAGAATCTTAAAGAAAGGTGGATATCTGTTAGCTGGCAGCTTTTTTTGATTACAAAGGCGCTCGGTGAGGTTAAATTAAAGATAAAGGGAGTATGAAAATAGATCACTCACAAAAAGATAAACACTTTAACCTCAGCTATTTGTGTATTGTGATAAATAGCCGCGTTCATAAAATGTTCAATAGTTTCATATCCAATTTTACAGACCTACATATGAACTTACTACTACACTTTAGTTTTGTCCGTGACATACAGAAAAGTCACCTCTCTCATTGATACTGTATAACGGTGTCCCAACGTTTTAAAAACGACCCATTCTTTGAGTTCAAGTGGAAACCTGTTCATCTGAGAAAGTCTCTGTGCTGCAGATTGAACTGTCTTCAAAGTGCTCACCAAATGACAGGGATTGATTTCGGAGAATGTGTGGATTTCCTCTATCTCCTTCATCTTCTAAACCCAAACAATCTATTACATCTCACACACCTTCTGCAGCCACATCGCCGCCTCAATGTCTTTGGAAAGCTTTTATTCCCTTGACTGTCAGTCCGCCACAGCATCACGAGTCTGGAGTGGCAGTTTGGAGAAAAAAATCGACAAGTGCCACAGTATGTTTCTGCAGATTTATTGGGGAAGTGTAAAATGCTGTTGTCCACTCCTGGTGTGAAAAATTGAAAGGTGAAAACATCCAGCAAAAGCATGAAACACTTATTAAAAATTGCTGATGTAGTGAAGGGGAGTAAGTTCATGACAAGAAGAATGTGTTGCAGCACAAGGGAATGATTAGTGAGTCCAGAATGTGGATTATATGCCTTATGGGAGCGCTCCCGGTGGATACTGTGTCACATTAATGGCCTACTTAAGTTCTGTGAGGGTAATGCATCTTGTGAGCTTGCTAGCTGTACCACCAACTTCTGGTGCATGGATATATTTATTTTCTAATCTAAATCTGCAAATGGTTGAACTGTGCTTCAAAAGGACATAGTCAAAGTTGTAAGTCTTTGCAAAAATGTCATTAGGCTATGAGCCACATGCAACACAGAAGACTGCATCTTAGGATTCAAGGGAATTCTAGGTAACACTATTAAGGCCCTTTTCTTGCTCTCTGGAAGAATAGTCTCAGCAGAGCATTAGAAATAAATGGCCCCATTCAAACTGGTAATGACAAAATTGTATAGCATAGAACAGGAGTAGTGATAAAAGTTTGGCCAGTTCTTGTCTATTTTATGAAATGTTAGACATCTTTATTCTTTAACAGGACAAATAGCTCCACCATTTTAAGTAGTCTTCAAACACAATTTCTCATACAGTCTCTAATAACCTGTGCTTAGAGTCTAGCCGTGTGCAAACTGATCGCTTAAACAATGGCTTTCTGTATTATCACATAATTATACAATTTGTCAGTGTTTGGACTAAATCAGTGTCATCTCATCAGCTCCATATTTCAGCTCTGTCTTCTCATAAACGTGTCTGTGGAGCAATGTGTTTAAGCCCAGCCTCCAAGCTGTCCATCAATGCATCTATGCAACAAGGTTAGGTTATGATTTCGGCAAAAATGGTTGAATGTCGTATTATAATTGAGTTTCATCTCTTATAAGAGGTCAGCTCAAACATTATTCAAGCCTCATTCTTTCAACACAGCAAACATGAATCAACCTCGGGCACAGCACTATTCAGGGCCTGGATATGAAGAGGTGCAAGGTTCCTTCCAAATACGACTGTCACTTCTAATCACCAACGCATTGTGTAAGCAGGGAGGAAATTTGTGAGATTTTATGCACAGTCAGTTCCGATGATCATCCGGTCCATTGTTGGTGTCCATGGCTCTGAAATGACTGAATTGTCATTGTGTGTTTGAGCACACTGGTGACACTGGCTCATTCCCTCTAGGCTGATGAGGTGGCAGCTATAGAAAAAAGTGTCTGCTCTATCTGCTTTTTACCAATGATTTCTTGAAATGTTAGTGTGTTTTGAATAACATCAAACGGAAAGCACAAATTTTATTGAAAGGCAACCAAAAAAACAACATATAATTAAGCAGAACAAAAATGATTACTCACCAACTATTATCACAGGATCCATGAGTCATAGATAAGAAGTCTGGAAAGTACGCGGTTTATCTTTTTGCAGATTGCAGAGCACAGAAAAAAATTATATACAACCATTGTGGCAATAAAAGCGGCAGTGTTCCTCCTTCATTAACTTGAATGCTCAACTTTAGAAGTTGCAAGGAAAAACTTGTTGCCTTGTGTGTTTAACAGAGTCAGTATTCCACAGATGGACTTAAGTTGTAATCAAGTAATTTGGCTGCTGCGTAGTTTACCATTGGCAAATGAAACAAGAATGCTTAGAAGCTGTAGGCTTCACAGATGCTCATGTTATATGTCCACATGTAGAGTTACAAATATGTTCTTTACAAGACTAGCACTAAGCATCCTGTGACTTGCAGCTAGTAGCCTTTAGTTGCTGGTGTTGCCTAAATGCTCATAAATAGATAATAGATAAATATAAAGCCACGTGATGTTTATGTATTGTATTGAATATGATATGTTTACGTGAACTGTGCAGCTAAGAGTGATTTATTGTCTTTATATTAAAGTGTGTCTAAACTTGGCCAGAGATGTCACACATCACGTATTGATTGTTGAGATGTTGATTGTAACCATGTCTAAATGTATATTAGTTGTCAATACTGAAAAAATATTACTTTATTGCTGCTACTTTCATCAGCTTGAACCTATCTGCATCCATCCATGCATCTTCAGCAGTCCTACTACTTTCCTGCATCTATGCCAAAGTTCCAGTTAAAAGCTAAATATTTAAAACACAGGATGGTTGCCATGGTTTATTATAGATGCATCACCAGACGACACTCAGCACTTATCTCAGGGTACAGAGGCTCACAGAGCAATGGAAATGATTCACTGGCTTCGATATCAAAACAATGTGGGAAGATGAATGCTTTCAGGCCATGACTTGTTCGGCTGTGCTCTACACAGATAAACCAATTGCTTTTCTTTTGTGGCTTTTCATTCAGAGTCGTGAATGCAGACGTGTTTAGTTCATACATGTGTGCATTAAAATGGAAATACACAAGTGGCCTATTTCCTTTTGAGCAGTATTAGGGAGAAAACAATGTGGGTGTAGGTATGATTGGTTGATTGAAGTAAAATCACTCCTTACATCTTTCTGCCAGAGCACCCTGTTGTTGTTGAAGTCCATGATGCTTTTGGTCGTGTTAACTAGTACTACCTTCACTGTGTGCTCCTTCTGAGACTTTCAATAGGCCATATACTGCTAACTCTACACCTAATACAAGTAATACTTCCATGAATATAACTTCAGAAATGATAATGAGCTCTATGGGCTGTATGCTCTGGTGCCTACAGTAATAATTGCCTTGACATCGGTGCACATTTTTTCTTTTCCTGTTGGCGAGCAGGCATCATGAGCGCCACCCACGTCCACCTGAAGGGACCAGAGATCTTCATTAAAATGAGGAGCAGACCAGTGTTCCTCACACGGGTGCCTCCCCCTCCCCCTCCTCCTCCTGTCATCACTGGCAACAGGTTTGTGTGAATACATCCATTAAATTGGATTCTTGGCCCGCAGGGAGTGACAAGCGGAAAGAGGCGTTTGAACCGGGAAAGTAGGATGATGTGCTTTTTTTTTTTTTTTTTGGGTTGGGGGGGTGGGGGTCCCTGTCGTTGTAACATGGCTATTTGGTCTGCTTAAGTCCCAATTTCCACAGTCCAAGTCACTGATGTGTTTCAGACACAGTCAATTTGGGGGATGGCTGCTCACAATGAAATAGCTGTGAGAGCTGTCCAGTTTGGAGTGGGAAATTGTCCCAAGAGTGATTTGTTTGCAAACTAAGAAAACAATCATTTGAACAGAAATGTATTTAGTATCCTTCTGTTCATCCCTCTCATCCCAACTTTCAACTCACTTTTGTAGCAACAGTTGCCTTCTGTCACTGCCTTTTGCTTCCTGCTTATGCTTATTCACCACGAACCAACAGCTGACTTAGGAAACTCTGCCAGATCAAGCATTATGGGCAAAGAAAGCTCATCCAAAGCGGACTTATTTCACAGTGCTCTCCATTCAGTGCCAGTGTCACAAGCTCTTAGAGCTGCAGGTTTTAGTCAGCACCTCATGTTCCAATCATATAATGCAATTCATGCTTCTCTGGACCTGAGCAGATGAGGTCCCGTCAGCCCATTAGCTCCCAATTAAAATGGATCACAAATTATTTGACTGCTCGTTTAATGACTGTTTTGGCAGGAAGCCACAAAAAGGGGAAAAATAGAAACAGGCACGTTTGTTTAAAAATTTGACTTAACAATGCCACCTTCTTCAAATACATAAGATGATGATATGATTTGACATTTGTTGTGTGAAAGCAGACTTAAAGGTCAACCATCTAATATGACTTCATCTTAATGTGATGGACTGTCATTGTCTAAGCTTCAGTATCGGTTTTACACGTCTCAACACAGTTCCCAGCTTTTCTCTGGTCACTGCAAAGCCTCAGGCTAGTATCCACTTTGTTATGTTCATATCTTATGATACAACATGGCCCATGTGGGATTTACAGCTGTTATCACACAGCCATGGCTGCCCTGCTGCAATAATACTGAAGAGTGACAGGAACTGCAGTGGAAGCTGTCATTTTTACTATCGTCCCCCTCAAAGTGATTCAGGGAGGTGAATGCAACTTTGCAATTATTTATACAGCCAATCATATCAGCATGTTTATGAAGCTAGTCATATCAGAATATTACCAACAAGCATTTGTGGTTTCCAGATTGCCAAATGTTTTCATGTGGACAGAAATATTTTTTAAATGTAGCTGGAAGAAAATAACTGTTTATAAAAATATCCATGTATGTGTAGACAGGGCCTAAAACATTACTTAACTGGGAAAGTTATTGATTTGAATTAGAATTCATAGATTAAATCATAGAATATTATCAACAGTTTGTGTCTGTGGCCTTTTTGTCCTGATGGAGCCAACCAGTTTAATCCAAAGAGACACCAGTCAGAGAAAACAGATGCTGTGATTTTATTGTTGTGTAAATGCCAACAGCTTGACTCAATTATTTCCCTTTAGAGTGTCTTAACAGCTAATCCTATGAGAGCACAGATTACTCTTTTTATATTGTGATATATCATTAAGTTTACTCTCTTAATTATGAGAGCACCCAGAGGTATAAATTACATACAGTAAAATGCTTATTTACTGCAGAAATTTGTATTAAATGATGTGAACTGTGATGATGCATGGATACAATGGATATATGAGCTGACAACAAATAATTTATTTTGTCACGTTACTCTTCTGACCAGTATACTTTTCTAGTGTTGATCATACATAAAATGTCCACCTATCAAACTGTGCCTCACTAACACTGTATGATTTGAAGTCCCTGTTAACTTGCCCTGTCCATATGGTCAGGTCAAGTGTTCAATACAACACTGTGTTTGTGCTCTGACATTCAACCTTGTGGCCAAGGTACACTGTGCACTTAACCCGATCTTTGTTGCACAAATGCTGGAGTGACAAACTGCTTCAATTGCTGTAGAGTATCATTAGGTTTCATCAGTGTTTGTCCTCAGTGTTCCAGACAGGACGTCAGATAACGTGTTTTTTTGTTGTTGTTGAAAGGGACATGCTGACCTAGACAGTAGATGCAGACATGGACATTACAATCTAGAGATATCACCATTTCACAAGAGAAACAATTGGCAAATAAAACTATGGACAAGAATAAACACCCACCAAGGTTGTTAAAGTCAGTATATGTATATATGTATGTGTGTTCTACGGTACAATGTAAAAAATTGTACTTTTTTACACTATTTGTTAGAGCGTTGGATGGGTCCTGCCGTGCTATTATGAACTCAGCACATATGCTCAGTTATATCTTTGCTTCAGAGAGTTCTTTTAAGAAGACAGACCAAAAGAAAGATATCCATTTTTCTACTAACTAATAATACAGTTTGCTCATTGGCTTTTATTTCTTTGTAAAGTGTAGACTGCAGGACAGAAGCTGGAACAGATAACAGCAAAAAACCAACATAGAGATGTGGTGTTTATTATATTAAAACAGAACAACCCTGAGGACACTACTCTACTATGACTTTATAAGGAAAGGTCAGATTGACACGGCCGTTGCTGGTAGTGAGCCACTGTCTCCAGGGTTGGCCATAAACATGTGTTATTTATTTAGCAGGACTTAATTAAAGATGCTCTGTGCACAGTGCTGGCTGTGATTTCTCTTAGGAGGTTGTGCATTAATTCATCATCTAATAGCTAATCCTCAGGTGCACTGCGGTCGTGTTTGCCAGGTTTGTAGCAAATAAAGACCATCTGCTCATATGTTTCAAACGTCACTGAAATGACAGCCTTCTGATGAAAAGATTTAAATAAATGGTATGCTTTTATGTAACCGCCTATAAAGGACAGGAGCTTGAGTGTGTAAAGGACTTGACCGGGGGTCAAAGCTGGAAGTTTCTCAAACGAAGCTGAAGACTAAACCTTAAGGGAACAATGACTTGAGTGAAGAATTTCTCTTCCCCAAAGAAATTGTAGAGAGTGGTGATGTAGCCTCAGACTTGTCTTGAAACACTGCAGGAGGTCGCTCCATGACTCCTTTGTCTCTTTCCGCCGTTGTGTACTTTGCTTTTGGTGTGACGCACTCAGGCATCTATAATAGACGCTATAGGCATGTGTTAGCAAGCTGGAACACGCTGTGTTCCTCTTCTGGACAAAAACTTGCTGTAATGACAATCTGGTTTCACTCTGTCATGAATATTTAGAGCTTGAGAGGAGTAAAAGCTTTTAAGTTTGAATGTCTCTTTAAACTGTAGGGATTTGTGCTCTGTTCTCGCTGACAACTTTTCAGGATGGACTTTTGAAAGGAATGCACACAATATATGTATATAATATAAGTTTACTGAATCATCAAAATATACAGTAATATTTAAAACTGGTGGATCTGTAGTAATTTTTACTTATTAGTATGTGGAAACAGTACTTGCTAGCACAAGCAAAATACAGTCGGCTACAGTTTGAAGATAATTAACTCGGCTCTGCTCCACAACTAGTTCTAGGCTTCCTTTGATATTGGAGTAGGTCATTAAAGCATCAGCAGGCATGCTTTAGGGTCATTAGGTAAACAGTTGGCTTTTCTAAACATTTCTACTCTCCAATCCAAATGTGTCTGTCTAAAATGTTTTTCTTGATGTCCCCTTTAGGCCTAAAACATATTGGTACAGATTAAAAGGGAGACTGGAGTTCAGTGGGATGTACATATCTGCCACAAGATCCTACACAAGGGGGCAAAAGCCAACTTTTCCATTGCTGAGCTGTCTCAATTCTGGAAATGTAATGTGGAACTTATAAATAACATGCCATGATAAAAAGGACCATAAACGTTGCTACAAAGTATGACAAAATACAAAAATACTGACTGTATTGTAGATTTGTCCCTTAGATTTATATCACGGCAAGTAAAACCTAAGGAAAAAGATTCTGCCGTTAAACTTTTGAACTTGAACTAAAGAAAAATAAATATACGTATACCCAGGGCAACAAGTCACTATCGATTACGAATGAGCTGATGATCTGCTGCTGCAGCAGCAAAACTCTTTGGCCAGAAGTCTGGTAGAGCAACATGTGGAAAAGGTCATGCACTTTTGACATGCTCAAAAGGAACATGCCTCAGTACCAGGAGCCGTGCTTTTGCATTATCATATCAAAGCCTTTATGTCTGTGTAGCCTGCAGCCTCCATCCAGCCATGAGGAAACGATGAGGTCCCTATGTGCCCCGCTGCTGTCGCAACCAATAAATCTGCCCTAGTGAGACTCACTGAATGGGATGTACTAATTGCTTTATTGATTTGGAGTTTTGCTTCATGACAGCACCTGATAAACACATCAGGGAGATGGGAGAGAAAGCAAATAGGTCTGCAGAGCTTTTAATGTCCACTATTATTGTTTCTAAAGACTGCAGAATTAAACTTCAGGGAGGTGGCTGGCCCTGGGTGAGGTTTGATTTTCACCTAAAAACACATCAGCAGCCATTAATTTCCCTCAGAGAGAAAACACCCTCACGTCACGGAGTGGTTCCTCCAGGTGATGATGGAAGAGGTGATGGAAAACAGGAGCGGGGCTGTAAACAATACTGCGGGAATGTTTGTCTTACACGCTTCACTCTGTTCTCCTTGTGTTTGACCAATAGAGCAGAGAGACTACGCTGATTTAATTAAAAAAGGCTTTGGTGTTATTTGTCTGGCTTTGTTTAGTTATGCATCGGTGAGTGTGGGCTTGGGAGTGTGTTAAAGACAAGACGAAACAAGTAAAAGCAGAATGGTATGCCAAGCAAAGCCACTATCTTCATTATAATATCTAATAGAGTTCTTTTTCATTGAGAACTGCAGGAGATTAGTTACACCCTAAGGGCAGGCTCACTGACAGATATCAGACATTTATAATACACCAGTTTGGTATACAGATCCTATTTATCTTTAGCAAACATTTGATTTCACCACAATATTTTCATGCACAGTCATTCATGGCTAACACAGCAAAACAGTGTTTTACAAATGTTTGTTCTATTGTTTAGAATTCCATTGTGGTCCCATGAGTTTGTCAGAAGGCTGTGCTTCTTCCACCTTTGTGCTATCAAAACAGGTATGACAAGGTGTGATATAACCAATTTTCAAGCTGCCATGTTGTAGTTTGAATTAGATCCTTAAATATGCTGTGATGTTTCAAGTTTTGTGTTAAAGGCAACTGTGAAAATATTTAAATAAAATATTCATGTTAGAATCCCTTTGAACCAAAGGACTGACTCACTGATGTCAGAAAAATGGTGGTTAAAAAAAAACAACCTAAAAATCTGTATAGACATTTCCCTTAAAAATAATAAGCAATATGTATTTGTATTTCCTGCCTTTTTTATTTTCTAGCATCTATGAAGACTTTCCTCTGCTTTTTTTTGCCAATTTAGCAACAGGTCTGCCTTTGACCCAAGAAAACTGCTGGTTGAGAGTAGTTAAAGCAGACATTAAATTTCCCTGGAGCTAAGGAGGAGACAGCGGTGGAACTTTATTTCTGGACAAACAGTAGCTGAGTATAGCTTCATGGTGTTTACAGAGACGCATCTAAAACCTCTATTTTAGTTTGATGAACACAACAAGAAACAAGAAATACAGCAAATGGTCCAAAGTCAGGCAAAAAGAGAGACATTTTATTTTTTGCCACTTTCTTGTATTTTGCTAATGAATTCACTGGTGGTTCCTTTTGCTTTGGGGACAATTTAAGGACCCATTTGTAGATCCTTGAGCCATACAGAACGAGGTAAAAAATCACACACAAGAGCCACAGCTGAGACTCGATACAATGTGAGAATGAAGAGCTTGAAGCTGCCTTCAAAGACCACAAGGTCAAGGGTAGAAGCAATGTGTTAGGCATAAAATATTACGTGTATAGTGGCTGAGCGATAGGTATGTATTTTGTGAGCACACGCTACACAGCAATGGGCAATGTGTAAGCAGCCGTTTAGCAGTGATTATTAAAAGGATAAATCAAGCCTCGGGGATGTTAATGTACACCTTAAAAAATGTTTGTTGTTGATGGACTGTAATCAGAGTTTTTCATTTTCTTTTGGGATCTAAATGTCACAAAATGAAACATAAGGAAGGCACCAGATGCCCCAAGTGCACCAGAAATTAGATTCTCTCTTTTGCACTCTTTTCTGGAGTTAGAAGTAAGTGTTACAGACATATCAACATATACCCAAGCAGGTTTAGTACTCTCATCATCATTTACCTAAAACAGATGGTCATCACTCTCAGCTAAGGTCCTGCGTACTCAAGTAGCATTGCAAATCACTGACTTGGTAATTGCTCTCAGGTCTGTGATGTCAGCATAAAAAGCCATCTGGAGTGAGCCAGCAGAACACGTTCCTGAGCTGCAAAAAGTAAATGAGGAAAAATAAGCTAATTAATGAGGTAAATACAGTCTCAGGTGACAGGCGTTAATGTAATTTTATTATGCTAATAAATCTCATAGGGTTCCTCCTCTCTGAGCCCTGTACATTTGTGCTTGTAATGACTCAGTGGAATAGATTGGAATGCAAAGTAATATTGGCATTTCCCTCTATTTGCTCCAAGCGCCTCCCTGACTTACATTCATTTCTATAGATTTTCTGTGCAGCTTACTTCAAACAGCAAATCGCTTTAATGTTATGAGGTTTCACAAGTTTCATTGCAACTGGTAATGGCAAAGTGGAATCGCTGGTACAACAGTTCTCAGGATACGATTTATGACGGTCAGTAAAGTAGGATCAGGTTGAACATTAGCTTATATTAGCATGTGAATAATGACAAAAATAGTTTAACATAGATGAATGAAATTTCAGGAGTGGCCTTTGAACTGACTGACTTGTTGCTCTGCTAATTGGCATGATCCAGGGAGAAGTCTGCCTTAAAGGCTTCCTAGCAGCAATACCTCCTGGCATAAAGGTTGTAGGACAGATAACAAGTCAAACCAATGCCTGAGGGATTATTTAAAAAGGAGCAGGTCTTTTAATTGCATTTCTGCATTCTTTGACTTCATTGAGTTGTTTTTATTCTGTATTTTATATATACATTTTTACACCATTGCTCCGGAAATTTGAGTTTGCTCTATATACACCCCCTGCCAATGCAATAATTCTCATGCAAGACCAGTTCTCTATTTTAACTTAAGAAGGAACTACTCATTCTGTGCTGTAACACATGAAAAGTGGGAACATGTCAGCATGTGTGCTTTCAGCTGAAAACAGACTTATAATGAGTGCCGCATGAATCCATAATACTGTGCACTGGTACATATAAAGTGTTCAAACCATGACAATTATGTTATATTTCATTCTGCTCAAGGCTCCTATTCTACATATGCATATGGCTCCCAATTCCCAGTAAAGGGAAAACACGTACACATCTTAATTAACATGCATTAACATAATTGTATTGCACCGAACAATTACATCCATAATCCTGTGGACTGTCGTGCACTGAAGAAGTGAAAGAGTTGAAATTGAGACAAAACCCAAAGCAAAGTAAAAATGATTCATTGGTTGCATTACGGTCTCAGCAAAAGATGATGTATGGAAGGGATTCTGATCTGGTTTAATGCCGTTACGCTGCCCCAAAGGACTGTGAGGGAAAGTTAAGGAAGCTGTGTGATTTAAAATGGGAACATCACTGCCAGCTGGGAGAATGGACAGCTTTAAATAGGAAAAGTTGGCTGTGCTCTCCCAGTGTGCAGCGCTGAGTGCTGGCTCATTTGGGACGTGTCAGTTTGTGGCAGTGATCCAGAGAAGGACAATGGCATTAGGTCCGGTGCTAAGGCTGTAAAGCGCCTCACTGGCACAGAGGGACACACACAATGAACTGTGGTAAAATGATACCACACTGTGATTTCTCACTTTCCTCTCATAACCAGAGTTTCTTTGAGGCAGAGATCACTGCCTGTCATGAGTGAAAAATGTACCTGTTAAAAGTAGGTATATTACTTGATGATGAAGCAGGGTAATCTAATAAAACTGCAATATGGAACAGTATTGGGAAAGAATAATCCATGTATGAACAGCTTGTAGCATAATTTCAAACCTTGGAGTTATTTCTGTTTCAATATGTTTTAGATTTTTCAGAACAGCCAAGTAGCCCCCAAGCAACAAAATGCCTAATTTCTGCTCCATTAATGCTACAAGTGTGATCTGCCTATCTTAACAAACAATTTAGTGTGCAATGTGTGTGACAACAGTTAGATATGATGTACCCTAAACACTTGTCTCATAAATATTAGTATATATTACTGTCAACTATTAATAAAACGCTGGTGTAGAACTGTTTTATAAAAGATCTGATTAAGTTGTGTGGTCTACAGGACCATGTACCTGACTGTTTAAATCATTTTTAAATGGCTTTTGTTTTCTGTGTCCAAAATATACATTTACTCTCCATTATGCCTTTTATTCACTGAAAAAGTACAAAGTTATATTTGCTCAAGAAAGGCATTAGAATTTTATATATTAAAAACACTTTCACTAAGTTTTCTCAAAAAAGGCAGTGCCAGAACCAGAATTTGGTTGTGACATGAATACATATACTGAAAGTCTTCGTGGCAGACAAAGAGTTCATGGTTAAAATGGTATAACTTTTGAGGTGCACTTCAATGCGCCGACAATCTGTCACAAACGGAAGTCTAGAAATCTCCTCTCTAGCTCCAGACAACTTTAGCATGTACATCGAGGGCTGTGGTTGCAATTGAACAGGCCTCAAATTCACCTCAGTTGTGTTTATCCTTGCCTGGAGTGAAGTGGTGTCACTCTCACTTCGATACAGAGTGCATCTCAAGTACTTAACTATAATTGCCAATAAACAGCACCCTGTGAAAGGGACTGAATTCATTTTTCTTGTCTCTTGGAGCATTGTCCTCTGGCCTCCCCTTATTTCTCCATCTGCAGAACTCATCCGCTCTCGCTTCAGGGGCTTTTCTGCTTTATCTCATGGATTACAGGCTGCTGAAATCATTTCCCTTCTCTTTTCTTTCCTTTCCTGCCTTATATATTTAAGTATAAGTTTTGTTGTATGTTCTTCTCATCTAATAACTTCAGAGTGTGGTAATACCAGTTCTCAACAAATGATTTTCCTCTTCTTCAAAATAGTTTCTCTCAAAGATTTTGACAGAACATTAAATTGGAGTAGTTAACATCTGACAAATAATATAATTGCTCTGCCAGGAGGAAATTGCATTATTAAAAACAAATGACTTCTCTTTCAACCCTTCAATGCAATCTTTTATTTGCAACACAATAGTGAAAATGCTAAGCATGGCAGTCATTGTTTTTAAAGATGCAGACAAGTGATGTCAGTACTGCAGGGAGGGTGCTTATTTTACCACAATTTCACAGAATAACAACGCCTTTGTCCTTTTCTTTTTTTCTTTTACTTATATTTACATTATTTATTGGTTGGGTTCACTTAGTATGGTGAAGTGAATCTTCATGACATACACAAAATAAAGGCGCACAATTATAGATTTCCTCTGAGACAAATAATCTAATTCTGAGAAACTTGACATGATTGTAGAATTAAATTTGCATATACAATGCGTCACCATTTTAGTTTGAAATGGACACCTATACCCATTCAGACATGCTGTTATAAATACATCTTTAATTTATGCGGTTTCAAATTGGGACACAGAAGAAAGTGTAGCAGTACATTTCTATGTTGGTCCTGACTAACTAGGTGCATTCCCTGAGGTCTTAAAGGAAGGCTGGTCTTTTTATGATAAGAAAAATGCAGCAGACACTCAAGCTTTGCAAAAGTTGGAATGATAAAGTTTCCCCAGCTTAGAAATACTGGATTTTTATAAATTAGAGCACTATAAAGCTGTTACAAGTACATGTATCCTGTGAAAAGACTTGCCTGTGGGATGGGAAAGGCGGGAGCTGCTGAAAGTTTTTGTTTCGTACATATCTGACAGAAAGCTTTCAAGAGCTGCACTAACAAGCGTACTTGTTTAGCAGCCCTGCAGAAGGTTCTCTGAAAGCAGGAAGGACAATTTTGGTCCCGAAGCTTGGCCTGTGAACGCACGGATGACTGTGAGACGTCTGATGTACCGTATCAAACACACGAGGAGCCCAAAGGATACAGATTCGGCACGCTGCCACTTTAGGCACCTGTCCAAACGGCAGTCAGTTACGAGCTGCTCCTCACACGGTAGGGGATGGTAACCGGTGCCAAGACACAAACTGTGGAAAAGATTAGAAAAATGCCAACATGCTCTGTGAAACTCTTCTTGTATGTGATCTCAAGCAGAGCAGCGTGGAGTGAATGGAACAAATTCATACATCGCAAGCACTAAGTCCATCAATCAGGCTAAGTGCAGATCCAGATGATGCATAAGCTCTTCAACCTGAGTCTTCAGTTAGTTAGGGTCCCTACTTTGTGGAAAAAAAATCCTGTATAGAAGCAATACCTATAATGGGGCCTCAGTAGACCAGTACCTATCACCTCTCTTGTAATGAAAACATTTGAAAGATCACAAGTTAAACAACACACATATCAGTTATACATCTATATCTTCTTTGTCACTCTACTGATGAACTGTTGGTTATACCTTTAACTTAATTACCAATATATAGAACTTTATTATAAAGGTTGTACTGTTCTTGCTCCATTCCTACGTCACTTTATACAGTTCAGATTTTAATTATGACTCTGAGTCTTGCCACATTCAGAAATACTCTGATGAAACAACAATAGTGGCTTGTATCAATGATAGTTGGGAAGAGCCTCATAAAGAGCTTTTATAAATGGAGCCAAGAAAACAGTCGCAGGCACCTTGAAAAACTAATAGAGTTCAACTATAGGTATTAATGTGGAGACTCTGGTTGAAGTAAGTCGAGCAACAGACACACAACAGAACGGATGTTATGCGGAACAACATGGACCATCCTCTACATTTGGCGTTTGAACAACAGAGGGCAGCTAGTGGACGTCTGAGATTTGAGAACACTACAAGAACTCCATTTCCTTTGGGATTAATAAAGTTCAATTGAACTGAAGTGCTTGCTTTGGACCAGTGGCTTTACATCAAGACCTCCACAGTTTCTCTAACTAATAGCATTTAGTGGTGCTGGTCTTGTCTGATAAATCAATGGGGATTTTCAAGCTGGCTAACATTGATTGGGATTTTTTTCTTTCCTTGACCTGTCGAAACCAGGATTCTCCTACACTTCTTTAGGTTCCGGTGATAAAAACTAAGCTGTAACCTAAACTCCAGTGTAGCTTTTAATTCCTTGACTTTGAGAAGCACGTTGCTGGTGTTTTTACCTTTTGCATCACATTACATCACACCTGCCATGGCAAATATATGAGTATAAGGCTAATCAAACCAGGGATGTGTCCAAAAACTATCATCTAGTTCCCAACCTCTCAATCAGTATAAACAGTTGCACTGAGGGACACCACTTAAAACTGGCACAACCACCAAACCGTTTGATGAGCATTTGACTTATGTAATGTTACATGAGGAGTAAAAAATGTGCATCCAATCATATGTTTAAAATATGTTATGTATCTCTAGTGTAGGGTCACGGTAACAAGACTCTCATTAGCACATGCTTGGCCTCTGTTCCCTTTAGAAAGAGTGCTCTGGTATTCATATATTACTACGTAGCCCTTTTTAAAGACTGATCAAACATTTAAAGTCTTTCCGAGTCAGAAAAATGGCACATCTTCTATTTGCTGCGTTGTATATTGTAAAATGCCAGTATGGCCCACACAGTCCGATGGGTAGGGTAATCACTTTAACAGGGCTCTGAAAACAAAGCATTGTGCGCCTTCCTTTTTTCCTTTCTGATCGACCTTCCTCAGTGCACCTGCCTTTAATCAAGCTGTAATTAAGACTCTGATTGTGATTACATTGTCAGCACTTGCCAATTAAATGGTCGTAAGATCTCAAAGAAAGAAAATAGCACAGTGTGGTGCAGAATGATTGTCTTACATTTTCTAGGCTAAATACACAACATTTGGCCATAGTTAATGAATGTGAGAAGGTGAGTGGCTGTCAGTATATGTCTCATTGAAAAAATGGTAGAAAATGAACAAATCTTTGAATGTTGTAGAAGAATAATGAAGTCAACAAAACTCTTTTGAACGCCTTGAGACACTTTCTGAACGAATTCAGCTGCCAAGGGAAATTCAGGAATTCATGGAGGGATTGAAAGTAATTTTTTACCTTAAAACATACCATAGTTTCCAGCCATGGTAAAAATATAACAATGTTCAGAACTTCATGTCACTACTGAATCAATTCTGTGCTGAGGCCCTATTGTTAATATTCTGAATCTAACCTAATGCAGACAGATTATACCTTGCTAACAATGAAGTATTAGAAAGATTGATTTGAAGTGAAAGTAGCATGTTTTAAGATTTTTCTTTTTTCTTTTTGGCTATCCAGTTTGCATTCCACATTGATTCTGAGCTCAGGTGTTAAAGTGCTACTGCTGAATACTTCAACAGCCCTAATGCCACACTCGTCCACTTCACTCCAGCCACTCCAATCACCAGGCTTTTCCCCTCAATGAGCAGTAAGATGGACTTCAAGACGAGGGCTAAGACTGTGCTAAAATCTCCACCACATGTTGGGCGGGTTTCAGACAAAGCTGTGCCAAACGCTTAAGTGCACCCTCTCTAGAGCTCCACGGCAGTCGTCCCGTCTCTGAGCTACGAGGAAAGCGGTGTCTATTTGGTATGCAGGTAATGCAGGAGCTGAACGTTCCAGGCGAAGGGTCGGGCCGGTGAATGGATGTGAGGGGGTGTTGTAGCGGAGAGAACATTGCTCAATCATACCTTAGTACATGTAACGAGACAGTGACAGGGAGCCTCGGAGACAAGGGGAAATCATAGGCTACAAGAGAAATTGCAGAAAGTTTGTTAGACTGTGAAAGACAAGCGAGGCGGCCGGCAAGATATGCGTTTACTTTCCATTTGTGTTGAATTTAAGTGTAAAAAGCAGCTTTGCAGATGTTACTGGCACTTGCAAAATGTCAAGGTGTATAATGGTGATAAATAGGAGTGGTAAAGGCTGCTAAAAAGTAACTTTAGCCTTTTGTGGGAAATATTCAGAAGAGATGTGTTCAGTGTTCAGGCACATCCATCCATAATCAAAAAACAAGTTTTCAATATTTTGCAATCAAACACTCAAACAAACTGAATGCATAAGACAAGAGACAGAGCAATACGGACAACATCTTTTTGTGCACCCGTTTTGGCAGGTTATGACTAATTCAGACCACACTAGAAGCATCTTCAGATATGTCATGTGTCATTAACATCAATAACATTCTGGACTCGTCTGTGGACAAGTTGTGCTTTCCAGGTCATGTTACAGTTAAACATCTGTAGTGTTGTATTTGACAGTGCTCATGGCATTATGGCTAATTGGTAGATGAAAAAGTCTTTGTCTTGTCTAAGCTACGGAATATTATCTTAAACATTGGGTCAAAAGTTAAAAGCCAAAATAGGTTTACTCTACTCCCCAGGAAATAGCTGCATTACCACTGCTCTTTTAGCACTTACGCTTTGGAGAGAGCCTGCTGGCTATTTATGCTAATCAAAGCTATTCAACCTTTGACTTCACACACAATGCAACAATACAACCTTGTTGAATATACACATAAGCACTATTAATCTTACCTGGCAGCTTTGTAATGCTGTTTTTCATGTTTAGCCTGATATAAATTATAGGCTATTGCCCTCTATCATTCGATGAAATGAGACAGTCACAGAAAAAACAAAACAAAAAACATTACTACTGTTGCTTGTTATTGTTGTTTATTAATTACATTTATTGATAAAGTTAGTTTGATAATATGTGAAATGTGTAGAGAACCACACAAGATGCTGGAGGGAATCTAAATTGTGCTTGCTGCTTCTTGATATTCCTATTTTTCCACATTTTATTTCATACATCTCAGAGTGACAGAGGGCAAAACATCCAAATGTCAACTTATGCTGTTCCAGTCTGGATAGAGATGAGGGTCTGGATCTATTGATGGGGTCTGACGGCTGCACCTGGCCCACAGCTCTGTGCAGACACAGATGCGCCCCAAATACCTAATGCACCCCATTCCGCTATTGCATTATCCAGGAAGCACAGGACTTCTGTCAGATTTATATTCCTATCTCTTCTTAAATATATATTCACCATTTTCTGCTCACTGGAAATCCAAAACACACAGGCTGAACTGACACTCGTATATGCACACCTTATGACCAACTGTCATACTCACACTGACACATACAATGCTGAAAACTATCGCAATTACCAGCCATCCGGAGCTGGGAACTGCTCTGAAATAATGTTGGACCCTGAGGAAACTTGTGAGTCCATATTTATTTAGTCAATCCTCAGGAGTATACTCAGTGGTGGGCCACATCTTACTATTTGGAGGCTGTTGATCAAATTACCACTGTGCAGTTTCTGTCTAATCATTCAAGGCTAGCAGAATAGATTTTTGCAGCTTGACCCACTCTTTGCATAAATAAAACAGTTGCAGTGTAGTAAAATGTATATTCATTTACAGAATATATATTATGCCATACATTCATCACTTTTCTCATTTTTGAAAGTGTTTTCCACAAGTTTTGTGCAACTTTTTCACTTTACAGCTACTTTTTCCATGCGATACATTGTGATGGATAGTGTCTGGTCTGAAAGATGAGTCATTTCTTGTCTCCTCGAATGGGACTGTATTAGCTATTACTACAAGCCTCACCCTATTGTTTTCCCTTTGTTTTCTTGAAGTATGATAAGAAGTCCATATTGTTTCCCATTGTTTATTGATTTGTCTTGTCTCATTCTCTCAACATCCTCCAGAGTACATCCATGAAAAAAGCTGATAACATGGGAAGGCAGAATCTATTTCATGATTTTGAGAAGAACTTCACATATCTCTCATGTAAGTCATTTCACAATTTGGACGTTATCAGTGTGCAGTACAAATATTTAGTTTTTGGGCAGAAGCAGTTGTTTAATATTTACTTTTTATCCAAACTCACTGAAATGGTAGTCTGACATTGCCATTTTGCTGTCGGCTTTTTAGACTGCAACTAAATAGCAGCATACATTTATACTGCAAAATCTCCACCTTTCACTTTATGTATTTTATGACTGTTTAATTACCAAAGTGAGGTAGTCACACTGTGAATGTCGAGGGTCGCTAGAGGACAACCCCCTGCTGTGGCGTTCACAAGCTGTATCATATTCAATCCTGTGCTTGCTTTTTAAAACTAAAAGCTGTTAGAAAGAGATCAATGTTCCCCGCTTTGTCCTATCAAGATAAAAGAATTGTTTATTGTAGTATATTTAGAAAATGCTAATATGTTACCTGGGGATAAAAGGGCTGTCCCTGGTCCCTTACAAGGGTGCCCTGTTATTTATATTAAATACCAGCTGGAGAGGCTTTCACATTTATCACTCAGATAACTTTCCTGTTGCTTTGCATAAGCTGTGGTTGACTAATTATGCAGCTATAGTTTTCATCTCTTGAGCAAAGATTTAAAGCCAAGGGCAATGGCAAGGATGACATTGCTTTTTATTTACCATCCAACTGCCCTGTTGCTATTGACCCTACCACCCACCTGCAGCGCTACACATGTGGCATTTCCACCCTGTAACCAATCCCAATGATTTGTCAGCCATGTGTATCCGAGTGAGGTCTAATCTGTAGCATCTGACAGCTGACAGTGGTGACTAAGTGCCCAAACATTTGCTATTGACTGTTCCCCCAGGCCTGCCGCCACTGATGGACTGGAAAAGGTAACAACCCAGATCTAGCCCCCCCACACACACAAACACACATCTGCCCACTCCCCCACTGCCTTTGGTCACACAGCATGACAAGTGAGTCAGAAGAGGCCTCACACAAAGTGGGCATCACATCAGCTGCCATGTTTTCCACTTGATCTTTTGGTATACCTAATTAGCATCCCAGCATAATCTGCGTAATCCCTAAAGGGGACTCCAGACATTGTTGTGTGGGTGGTGTGTGTCGGTGTCACTGGGAGCAGGAAAACCAATTTAGGAAAATGGTTCGAATGGAAAACAATATCAAAAATATTTATACAGTTGATCACTTTGGACAGCACACAACTGTTGGAAAACACTGTACACATACTGTAAAGATTAAAGTGGCATATTGATGTGGAAATAAATGACCTGTTATTTATTCACATAGCTCTCCTGGACCCAGCACAGTGGGAACTCAAGCCTTTAGTGGGTTCAAAACTGTGCCACACAGAGTACGCCCAAGATACAAGGAAAGTTGTATTGATTTAGCAAGATATGTGTTCTCATGAGATGGTAGCTTTCCCTGTCACAGGTTAATCCTCCTTTGACAGAGAGATGAAAATTACTTTCAGGATAAATATTTTAATGACTTCAAGGCTATAAATCTTGTGGTAAAAAATGGATATAGTGTTGCTTCAACAGACTTGTCGTTTAGCAAGGACATTGAGAAAATGACCTGTGTGCAGTTTCAGGTGAATTGGTGATGCTATAATTGTCTATGCTTTTGCACAGAGGAAGAACCTGGAGAAACCAATAACATGCACATGTAAGAGAATTGATAAACTGTCCATACCAAATGTATAGTGTATTGTTGTCTGTCCATATCTGTCTCTAATGTTATTCCTGTGATTAACTGGTGATACTCCAAGGTGTACCCCAAAGCAGCTGGGATAAGCATTAGCCCTCTTCTTTTCTCAAAGGATAGGCGGTAAAGAATTAGCAAATTAATAACAGGAACTTGTCTTATATATTGCCTGCTAGAAAGCAAAACAGTAGTCTTTTGTCTGCTTATACTTGTTGATCTGTGATTAACAGGTGATTGTCCGGAGTGTACCTCATGCCTTATAGACTCAGGCCAAAACAGATGGGTATGCTCCAGTCCTGGCAACTTGTAAAGGAGAAGTGGGAGAAATAATACAATACAGTTATAACACTGTAGTTGATAATACAGCAAATTTATTGTTCAAAATGTTATTGTAAAACTGTACTTCATCTTTTATCATTTCATAAAACACTTATTTTACTCATTATGAATCGACAGGAAAGTTTAACAATTTAAATAAAAAAAATTTCCACATGATTTTAAGAGTGGTGGATTATGTCGTATAATATATTAGGTGTTTTTGGTTTGACTGCTAGGTGGCAGTGCAGTATGGGGGCTGTGTCAATGCAGACCTATCATTTGAGCAGGCAGTGCTCTCCCTGGCCAGTACAAACCAGATTAGAGGATTATCCTGATTTAACAGGCTTTATTGTCTTTTATTTAGCCCTATCTGCCTCTGTGGAGTTTCTATCTCATGAGACACAATGCACATTATCCATAAAATATTAAATGGAAGCAGGGTAATTTGATTAGACCAGAAAATGCAGCCCTATACTAAGCAAACCTATATGACTCTATTTATATTTACAGACATGTCATTTAAAGAGACACACTGAAGCTTTGGAGTGGATTATTTCATTAGTGCAACGTATTTCTCACCGGTACTCAAATCTAGGAGGAACTGAGGGGAGAATGCTTTGATGCTGGTGATTGCAATGTAATTGGGAACAGATTGATTTTCCTCACCTTACATTACAGTGCATCGACTCACCACAATTTTTGTAGCAGGTTTTGAGGAAATCAAAGTACTAGGTAACCAGCGTGTCTCAGGTGGCTGACTCCTGCCTCAGCCCTTAACCATTGTCTCAGCTCAGCCTCACAAGAAAAAGTCTGTTATTTGTCAATTGTTTAACAGGGTCAGAACAATGCTGTAGATGACCAACTATAATCAATAAGTCATATGCTAAGGTCATACAAAACAGTGAAAGGAAAAGAAACAAGGAAAGGCCATTTTTCCTGCTGACAATGTTAAAATGAGGTGAACCTTACACTGTAGTTGTTTTATTGTTTTCCAGTTTATAAAGGTATTACTTTTGTTACCCATTCATTATATTATTTGAAAGCTCTGTTAATATTATTGTAGCTTAATATAAACTTCATGTTGCCAGTGTTTTCTTTTATTCATTTCAGAATTTGCGGGTATGATGCCATATTGTTTATTTTGCCATCTGACTCAATAGTACAGCTGTAGCTTCAGAGCATTTTCAGAGCATGTGTGACATGATAATACTGAAGTCATCACAAGCTGCCTCACGCCTGTTGACATTTCACTTGGCATATGTTTCGGTGCATTTTTGTTTCATAGTGGTCTGCCTTCATTTCAAAGAGTGGTTGTTTTCCGGTGGCGTGTGACAAAATTACATCATTTTTACATGGCCTTGCAACTTGCTTGCTAATGCAAAAGACATTGCTGTCATCCCTGGCAAGTAAATATGCAACACACATTTCCTTGTCATTGCATCCAATCTTCTTGACAAGTGGTTCAAATACAACCAATAAATCTGCCCCTGTTGTTATCTTTCCTTAAACAGAGACTCCTTCTATCTTGACGCTAGCATTCATGGTCAGTTATGGCTGTTTACAGTCGCTAACCCGGCTCCACAACATGCTGTCGTATAGTCTGTGGAGGACTTTATTGACAAGTACACTCATAACTCAGGCTGGGGCTGCTTCACAGGCCGTCATCTGTTACCACTTCATCCATCTCCTGTGTGGAGCCCACAGGTGACCTGCAGATAAATTGTGTATGAGGCCTTACGAATGTCTCCAAGGACAAAATTAGATCTGTACGTACCTGTCAGCCTGATGAAATATGGAATGTATGGAATTTTACTTGAGCTACGCAAAACTAAAGCCTCCTGGACAACAGGGTTAGTTATCCATCAGTCAATAACTGTCTTTCTTGCGTGCTCTGGTATGTTTCTTTGTCTGAATTCCACATACAAAAAGAACAGCTGGACCACACATGCAAGTGCTCACACCTCCCTTCCCTTGGATCCATTTGAATACATGAGCAGGTAACTGTGGGTGTTGAGGTATGCCTCTGGTGCACATCCCAGGTGTACATAGCCACTGGCGGTGTCTGCTAAGGGCGAGCAGTGTTTGTGTACTTTAAGTGCTCCATACTGATGGCTCCACACTGATTCACCGCAGTATGCTTTGGTGTGCTGGTGTACACAACACAATCAGTAAACAGCGTGGTGAGCTGCACTCTTTTTGATGCCTGTCTCCCTGTCCATGTCTCTGGAATCATCTGCAACACTTAAAAGTAGAAAGTGGAGAAGGTGAGGGTTAGTGGTTAAAGCCAGTACCTCTGCACATCCATCCACATGTCATGGAAGTCATTACCATTGCAAACTTGAGTAGCAGCCAGGCTTGGGTCGAGAGCATTTGCTTTTATTCCCATCCGTCTGGAGAGGGTTCAGTTGGGATTTGGTAGAGGCCTCTGAACTGGAAGCAGCAACTCAGCAGAGACCAGGGCTGGCACTCACCCCAATGACAGGATTTTAATGAGATGCTTTACACAATCCCCACACAACGGCCATTAGCACAGTGGACAGTGTAACACATAATGAGGAAGTTATTCTCTCTTAAGGAAACACTGAAAATCCCTTGGTGCACATGTGAACCTGGATTTAATGGGACAGAACACACACTGCCTCATTAAATATACAATACTCAACAATCATATTGTGTGGGCTGTTCCTACAAAGGCTAAACATTAAAAGTGGAATCCTTATCATGCATAATACAACTGTATACACAATAGACCATGCTATAAAATGAACATTGACAGAGGAACTATCGAGGTCAGAGACACGTGGGCAGTCATCACTCGATAGGTAAACATTAAGATCTGACTAAAGCTCCAAGTACACCTAATGTACTTGCTCTTCACTAATGCATACACACAACAGCTGCAGCATCAGGATGTTTGGATTCCTGACTGTGTTCTTTGAAAGTACATGCATGTCTACAATCCCCTCAGTAGCTTCTTTACATAAGAATGAACTATGCATATACATGGGTGGAATAATACAACATGTATTTGTAGTTTGGCAGATGATCCATGATGTTCAAATCTTAATCTCACCGTGGAAACACAAACAGACTGTAAAGAACTACATTCAAATTATATATTGTATGTCAATTTTGATCCAATCTTGGGTCAGACACAAAACAGAGTACGTAGGTAGTAGCTTATACCAAATCACCTAAAATTGGTTCAATATGATTTGAAAAATATGAGGTCACACTTGCCGCTTAACAACAACTTGACAACTTTCCTAGTCAAAGCCACCAGCCTTTAATGGAACTGGAAGTCATGTGCAGACTTTCAGTTGACATGAACAGTAATCAAAGTCTCTCCTGTGTCTGTGTATGATTAATTTGAGGGACCCTTGCGAAAATTGTAACAAAGGAACACCACTGCATGTAGAATTGAACTGTGAGTAAACCTAGAGACACTTGAAGGTTATGGCAGAGCTCCAACCCCAAGAAGTTTTTCTGTTTTCCAAGAAAATGATGAAACTAAAGCTTCTTCTTCCCACAGGCCTATAAATAAATAAGCAAAAATGTTTCTTTGAAGGTGCATGGTGGATATTTCTGTATGTCTGGTGTGTTTTTGTGGTCTCCATTGCGCAGTCTTATGGCATCAGTGCCCAAGGTGTGATGCTGTTGATGCGATCGAGGGGAAATCTGTGAAAAGCTGGTGGGTTAGCTTTTCCACTGCTTGACTGAATAAGCCATTAGCCTATGTCTAAATGCATGCTGCAGGGAATTGGTCTTGCTGACATCCAAACTAGGTTTAGAGCCATTAAGAGAGATTTGACCTTAGGAAAACCAAATGACGCTGGGGAACACTAAGTGCTCCAGGCTTGGAAGAGGTCACTAAAGCAAAATGAAATTATCTGTAAAGCTCAAAAGCACTTTGAGTATCACTGACCCATCAAGAAAACAGTCATTCTTACGTCTACTGGTCTTGCAATGACTCCTGTTTTTATCCTAATTAGAAAGACTTAAAAGTTAAACAGGCCAAACTACAAATCATATGATCTAATTGAAAAAAAATAGTCAACTGTATATTACATATGGTGTAGCTATGTTGATCAACTACTTGGAAACTGCATGGAAACTACTTTTCTTCACATGGTTGTTTTAATTGGTTTTGCCTGAAAGACTGTAATCGTTTTTTTTTTTGCTAAGTCATTTTCATATGATGCTGAAAAGCTGTTCCTTTTCCAAATGCTGGACAACATTTTTTGCCACATGGTCTATGAATATTAATTTCGGAAGTCGGTTCAAGCAGTGAGTGTTTGTGCAGCAAGAGGCAATCTTTGAAGTCATTCCAGATACACAACAGGGAGCTGGAACACATGTCTCCTCAAACAAAAGAAAATAGAGGCGATATTTCTTTTACTTTGCACATCTGTAGTTTTTCTTTATCCTAGTTGGATGAAGTTGAAACAAATCTTGAGTCAACATGAATTCAATCGTTTATTCGCTCTCCACTGGGAGACGGAGGGGAGAAGTGGAGGAGCTGCGCACCCACATTAACAATGCAAATGCCTCTGCGTGGCTTCAGTTATGATCTGTATGCACACCTCGCGCAACAACCACAACGCCTTCTTAAATAAATAAACAAACGTGTTGGGCTTAAGCCGCATGCAAGGCAGTCATGAATATTTGATTCAATCACCTTTTAAAATGCAGATAGCCGTGGCCTTTGCCCTTGACTTTGTACGGAGGAGAACCGAAGAGCAAGAAGCCAGTGATTTACGTTTGCGAGCTGTGTGATGTGACGTGGTTTAATACGTGCGGCAGTTCACAAATCTTTAGGGGGCCAAAAGGTGCAAAGTGCTTACATCACAAGGTCACACTCAGATGGCTCTATCCTGGCCTCGGCAGAGTGCTGCTATCACTGAGGCAGCTAATCATACAATACACTCTATGATGTATAGCAAATGGCAAAGATACAGGCTTCGTATTCTGCTTTGTGATGCTGTCATGCTTGGGTAGCCTCCCTTCGTCTTGAGATCAACAACTGCTGACTCTCCACAAATCTGTACTTTCCTTGAGCTTTTATTATTCATAAAAACAATTGTGCCTTTCCATTGGCCCACCTGTGAGGCTCAAAAAAAACGGTGATGCAGCAAATTAAGTATTGATGTTTTACTGCAAAACAGTATACATAAAACCAAATGTAGATTAAAGAAGTAGGTTAAATTAAGAGGATAAATTGAATCACAACCTTTGCATAGGCTTAACTGTCACAATTTAGTTGGTAAACCTAAGTTGTATGTTTGTACAGATTTCAGACACTACTTTCACAGCATTTCATGTAACAAACCCTCCCTTTGATCTAAACTTGCCTGATTTTTTTTACCCCCAATAATGTGCACAGTCAAAATCATGCACACCATAGGTTCTAACTTTAAAATATTACTGTACTTCTTAATGAAACCTTGAAAACAAACTGATCTTCCTCTTTCAGTGTTGTGCTATGGCAGGCATGAAAAATCAAAACTTTCGTAACCTCTAAAATCTCCATGCAGATGGCGAGGCGGGAAGAAAAGAACACTATTACCTTCGCCTCACTGTGTCAGGATTCTTGTCATTGTTTATGCATGAAACCCGAATAAAGAAATATTTGGGGAGGTGTTATCTTTTTCTATGGATGCAGTTGGTACTATTACAGAACATGCTGAGTGGGATCAAAACAACATTGAATAATTGATTGCTGCTAAAAGACGTGGGCATGGCTTGCATTATTTAAATTGATACTTATTACTGTCTCTACTTTCCTTCGGTAAATAAAACAGGAGGCAGGATGATGTTCTTGTGTTGGGGTTGTTCAGCATTTTTAGGAAGAGGAAGAGTGCTGTACTTTTCCTTTTCCTCTGTCCTTCTGCAATAGCTGTGGTGTATTCAGTGCCCAATTCGTCTGGCTGAAAGCTAAATGGATGGTAACACAGGCACAACATCTGTTAGATCTTTCGAAGCACAGGAAATAGGTTGGAAATTAGTCCCTCAGGAAATGACAAGGGTGTAGGTGTAAATAAAACAACATCACACACATACAATATCTACACAAAAATGACACACTGTCACACCAGACCTTGAGCTGTGGTTTTTTTTTTTTTTTCTTTTACAAAAGGATTAAAGCAGCGTTGCCATTTTTTAGTGTGGGCTTAATGTCACTATTATTTCTTTCGTACAGACAGGCTTTTATTCAATAACTAATTCCTTTGTGCAGTTGCGTTTCTGCAAAATAAATAAATAAAATAAAGCCAGTTTGAAGCCAAATTTTCAAAGTGCCTCTCTATGAACTGCCACAAGTCTTGTGTTGTACTTTTAAACAATATCCAGCAACACAGACAACAATCAGCAGTGGTTTTACTGCTTGCAGGAAGAGGTTGCACCTGTACATTTAGAGACAACCTCTAGAATGAAAAAATGCTATAGCCATTGTTATTAAAAACTAAATTTGCAAAAGACATAGTTTTGCTATGCAATAACTGCAAAATGAGAATACAGTTTAAGGAAACACAAATTACTGTTTACGGAGCAATACCTTTTTCCAAAATTGCATTTGTTGCAGTATGTGATGCGTTGTAGACTGTTTCTGCTCTCAAGCAGCATTTGCCTATGTGGGGAATAAAATATGTTTGTAATGGATAAATTGCAATACATAGTTCTGTCATGAGCAGCAGACTGTGAGTGGGATTTTGTCTTCAAATCACAGAAATATGTATCGGCCAATGATGAAGAGGTGAAAACTGAGCAGTTGTATTTCTGACAGCCGGCCAAGTCTCAGAGCAGGTCACGGACTACGCTTGAATCACTGCATCTATTACCTCTACCTAACCTCGGTGATTCTTAACAACAGGGCACATGACAAACTGCCGAGCGAGCTGCTACGCATCTGCAGCATCGTCAGAGGCATGTACGTGTCTGCACCTCGCTCATGTACAACAAGCATTCAAATCCAGTCTGTTCTAGCCGACTGCAAGCACAAAGGGAAAAGAGAGGTCAACGCTTTGACTTTCGATTTGTCTCTGTCTTCTTTTGTCCTCAGATGTCATAACAGTAGGAGGCATGTAATTTGTTCTGCCACCAACGTCTTGCATTCCCTCAGGCTGTTGTTTTCTTGTTCCAGAAAGTAAAAGCACATGAATGGCTGCAAAAACTACACAATTAGTCTTGTTTTAGCACACTTCAACTTTCAACTTCAAAATTAAAACTATTTTCAAACATTAATGTGAATAGACCAGAAAAAGAAATAGATTATAGCAAAACATACGGAATGTATAAGGAATAAAACATTCAAGATGTCAGGTTAGACCAAAGACTTCAGTGAGTTCCATTATACTTTGAAAATACCTCAAAACAGCACAGCATGGGGCAAGAGAAAAGGGTGGATGCAGATGCCTCAAAAAAAAAAAAACCTTGTGTGGAAACGTTTGTGTGAGACATGAGTACATCAGATTGGTGTCAAATGAGTCAAATTACTATCTAAAAAATATAACTATCTACATCTAAAACGTAGACAACATAATGGCACAACATACTCAAGAATCTTGCTTTATACTGCCTGGCCTTGGCCTGCACTTTCATCTGCTGTGCTTTTGGGATGATCAATAAGTAGTATATGATTATTTTCTGTTCAACTGATGCAGTGTTTCAAATCACTGCTGCTGATTATGGTCCACCAGTGGGTATTTCTTCTTCTTGTGACCTTCATCTTTTACTTTTATCATTTCACCCACCACATGGCTCCTCTCATTTGCTACTTGTCATTATATGTCACGTATGCTGCTTGTTTTGATGAACTCCATGTCTGTAATGTATGCGGAGCCCATTTTCTGCAGACTCCCTCGCATTTACATCTGCTTTTCTCGTATTGTCTCGTAGTAACTTACAGCATATACCGTGCTCCAGGTAATTGAAGAGTCTTCCCTGCCATCAGTAATGCTTTGAATCAATTCCCTTTGGAGATAGACAGAGTGAGAGATGGATGGAACGAGGGATGGTGTCGTGGAAATAGAAGCAGAAAAAAGTTCAGAAATTCTCATAGGATTAACATTCATTACAGTCTTTGGCTCTTTAGGCGGCTCCATTTTTAACAGACACTTTCCAAAAGCCACAATCCCCTGCAGTTGTAAAAGGGGATCTATTTTCAATATTCGCCCCAATATCTCAAGCTTAGTCCCTTTGAATAATACAATAACCTCTGTCTAATTACAGTCTCATTATTTTATACGTCTATGTCCTCTGTTGATGGACCAGATTAGGTAGCTTTACTTGGGCCACTGATACCTGCTTGTGTGTTTAACTTAACTAACTTAATAACTCTGACTGCCAAACTCAGGGATTCTCTTAAAGCTAATTCACTGCAAATTCCTGCAAAGATGACAATGTCCCCTAATGCAATTCAGCATGGATCTTTATTTAAGGCCTATTTCTGTTGAGGTGTTTTAATCATTGTTTTAGCCTTGAATCCTTCACAAATCAATGCCTAGGTAATTATACCCCAAAACAAACTGTCCAGCAGTCTGCTCTTTATTTGATTAATTTACCTTGAACAGAGAAATAAATACGGCTTTGAAGTGAACTCAGTGCAAAAGTTTTAAACTGACAGCAGTTAGACCGTGGCTCCAAAATATCTCGCCTCTCACTATATGTTTATTTTCGCAGGCATTGTTCTGCCATTCACTTTGTCTGGGCATCTTATGCTGAAAATTTTACCTCCATCAAAATTAAGTTTTGAAGTTAAATTAACTATACAGTGTGTAAAATATGGAAAATATTACACAGCTTTCTAATTAGAAAGATGAAATAACGCCTACACACAAACTCTTCAGGTCCAGGGACCTTAGGAAGATCCATGTAGGTTCAAAGCGTTGTCATATATGCTACAGACATTGGCCGAGCACTTTGCGATGTGCATATAATTACAAGCTTTCTAATTAGCCATAATCTTCAAACATGCGCAAAAACACTTACGCTCACATAAACTGATAGAACGCAATACAACATTTTCTGTCATGGCAAGTTGTATTGTTACTCTGAGCTTTTTATTTCCCAGCAGAAAAACAGAAAGATGGTTGTATGTCAAAGCCAAAACAAGCCAACAAGCCAAGATCTTACGTTTGATCTGATGAACATATTGTTGAAATATGTGTTGAAATATTTTCCATCAAGGCTTTTTTGTTTTTGTGGCAAGAGAACAGGAAGAACAAAATGTCAAAGTAAGTGTAAGTGGTTGCCATGTGTTGGAGGTACCTTGTTTTCAATATGGCGACTTACTAGTAGTGGCTTAAGTTGATATGCATCTCTTGTTTCTTAAGACTACTTAGGCTTACCATGTCTGTCTGACACACTTCTATGTTCCTTCCGTCCCAGTCTGATCGTCCTCGCACGGATTTACCGTAATGATCTACTGTACTTAGGCTTCCCGTAGAATTATCCCCTGCTGCTTTAGAGGTTTGGCTCTGCATAACTGAACATATTAATCTCTTTTATTTAAAGAGGCTACATGTCTTGTACAAGGCTTCAAGAACCAATGGTGTAACTGATCAGAGTGAATGTACCTCTGCAATATGAGATTTACTCTAAACGTTTGTTGTGTGCCTTTCAGAAGACCTAGGTGCCAATCAAACAGTGAGACAGACAACCAACAGCCTGGTCAGTCCCTTTATGAGGAGGAAAGGCTGATGACCTTCACGCTTGGTGGGGAAGGCCTTTAGCTGGTAAAGACCATCAAAGTAGAAAGGCATGCATCACCTGCCTGTGTGTACGTGAGTTTATGGAATGTCTGGCCAGATCTGAGCTGAAATGGCCCCTGATTGTGTTTCTCCACTATCTCATTGTCAAAAAAATCAATTCAGGCCTGTCACTCACGCCGAGACCCAGTTCCCTTGTGTTTCTTTCTTTGGTGCAGTGTAATGTCAACATTTGCTTTGCATCTGTGTGAAGGCTATGAAATTTTAATGAAGGATTTCAAACATCAATCTACGCTGTGGCAACATAATATGAATATAGGCTGTGTAATGGAAAAAGGTATGAATGAGAGTAATATTTGGAGGGAACAAAAGTGCACCTATTTAATTCAAGAAGCATAGAAAAAGTATATTGTTTTAGATAAAAAATTCACTAAATTTAAATCAACCAACTTCCCGTTTGAAGAGATGACAACTCATAAAGGCTGAGACTTGTTTTCACAGTTTGATGCACATTACGCATTCATCAGCTTCATTAAAGTTTAATTTCAGCAACAGGCTTTTCTTAACAAGCTGTCTAATATGACATTCAAAACATGAATCAGGAGAGTTTGTAAGAGATGTTTGATATGTGAATTATAAAGGCAGCAGACAACTGAATTTGTCATCCTATCTGTTAAGGGTTAGTAAGAGAAATCTGTCTTTCTAAATTTAGCAGACAGACATTGAAGTAGATCATCAGTAAAATAGATTCTTGTAAAAGCGTTGAACTGGTGACTCATGTCTTTTCGTGAGTTAGTGATGTGAAGTGGATCAGAGCGCGGTCTAAATATTGTTTCAGAGCCTGTTCCGCGCTGCCAAGATAAGTGGCTGTCGGAAACATGAGTGCACAAAAACAATAGGAGTGTATTGCTGGGAGTGGGAGGGTTGTGTGTCAGTAATGACATCAAACTGCCAAAATGCTGCCCGGTGCGGCCCGGGAGATAAAGCCTCTTCAAAATGCCAGATTGCTCACTGTGCACCCACACTAATCCCCATCCTAATCACTCAATATTAACTGCCAGAGCGAGCCACTGTGAGGGACTGGGACTCTATAATCATGTAAAAAAGACTGCTTTGACACCATGCCGAGCTTCTCTTATTTTGCTGGGTATTTTAAGCACCCTGCATTGTATAGCTTGAAGAAACGTAATAAGAGTGAATGAATTCAATCAGGTAAATATCAGTAATTGGAAGTTGTGTGGAACATGCAAAGTCCCATGTTTGCAATAACATCAATGGCTACTGTGGAAGCGCACGTCCGTGACACGTTTTAATCTCTAATCCAGAAACAATCACACGGAACGGAAGGTAAAACAAGACTGCTGTAGTGCACTTGCTCTGTGGGCTGCATAATCCTTCAAAAATGTGTGTATGGGCCAATGAGCCACGTTCATAGAAAATCAACAGCTGCAATGACTTATCCAGGTTCATGGTCTGTGTCCACTGATGTATAATGCATGAATGTAAGGGTGCTTGTGCGAAATGGAAACTTCAGGGTCTAATAAGGCCGTAAAGCACTACACCAATGCAGACCACACATAAATAAATGTAAAAACACAAATCATTTACCAAAGATAACCAATGCTGTGTGTTTTATCCGTCAGCTTCCATTTTGAACCATGGTTGACCACTGGAGTAAGCAGACATCACACTGAATATTTACAGCTCTAAGAGGGGTGTATATTGCACAGTTACAGTCTAATTGTTTCCTTTGTCTGTTATTTAGTGTCTGACAGGTAGTACTTAGTTTTCCAGGTGTCTGCTGTTGCTAAATACAGCTTTAGCTTGAAGGTTAATGAGCAAAGAGAATGAGCTCAAATCGTCACTAAATGAGTTCGATCAAATTACTCTGGGAGAACCTTCAAGTAGAGGAATCAAAATCTCATTTTCTTTCCAAATGGGTGCCAAATTATACACTGTTTTTATCTGTTACTACTGGGGTGTACAAAAGGTGCATAAAAAGAAACTGTAGCTATTCAGAAAGTGCTCATTGGTGGGCTCTACTGACATTTTTATTAAACACGGCCTCCCTGCAATTTGTAAAGACTACTAGTTCACTTCTTCTTTTCTTCTTTTGTTAAGGACAAAAATAGCATGTTTATCTCCCCATCTGCTACAGCACTGGTCTACATTTTCAAGGTTATGGGAGCCCAGGTGTTCACGACATCAGCAGCATAAGAGAAAAGTCATTTCAAAGCACACAAAGCTTCACCAACATTGGTTTTCATGCCTCATCCATAGCTGGGCCTAAAGTCATGAAGACAAAGTCTGTTATCATCAGTCACCATGATGGAAGGGATCGCGTGGTCATGTGAATCACAATGGGTAGCTGAAAGTGCTGGCCGAGTTCACATTTACTGCTATCATTCATGTTAAGAACGCTTCCTCGGTGGGAACACTGTGTTCTGTTTTAGAATAGCAAAGCCCTTCGTTTTTTGTTGTTGGGAAAAGTCATGACATTTAAAACTCAACACAAGAACGCCTTATAAAACTGTTTATGCTGTCATGCAACCTTGTCTCAGCTCAGTAAGCTGAATGACAACACTGAACAATGAGGCAAAGCTTTCATTACAGCAACTTTCAGAGTTTTTTCCCACACCACATTTGTGTCCTTGATACACGAACCAAAAAATAAAATGCTATTACTTATGTCTAAGTGCTATGATTACATTGCTATTGTTTTTGCTGGGGCTTCATTTTCAGAGCTGACGAAAATATTGTGCAATAATTTTACACACCATAGCTGCAGATTAGTTACTGTGCATTAGTTTTCATGGTAGTTTATGAATGATAATTACTTGGCATATCAGCCTCTGAAAGGCATGCAAATGAGCACAGTTCATTAGAGGCATTAGCAACACGTTACCCAATTACTGCATTCTGCTTCCCTGTGCCAATAACACCAAAACAGAATTTGGATGCACTACTGTGCTACCTCCTTTCAAACTGTCCAGAATGAAATTACCTGTGCAAAAATAGATAATGGCTGTATTATGAGCTGGAAAAACAGCTTTAAAAATAATACAGCATTCAAAGCTGCAGGGGTAAAGTAAAGAGCAATTTGTCCTACCAGAATACAAATAACACTTAACATAAACACAGTCATGTTTAATTTGGGAAATTGTTGGAAATTATTTTGGAGAAACTGTCCTCTGTGTTGTGCTTCGTTTGAAAAACATGTGCCACTTACATGCAATGGCTTAAAAATAGATGCATGAAAGACTGGCTGCTTGTTAAATGTTAATAAGTTGTGCTATACTGATGTGCTGTATTATGAACAGACTTATATAAAAGATAAAAAGTCCATCATTCAGTTAATTACATGTTCAAATCATTTTGTAATTATAAAAGCTGACAAGTAATGCAAACACAAAGTAAATCAAAATGTACAAAATAAACTATATTTGAGTCAGTTGCTAGGCAGTTTAAACAAACAGAAAGTGTGTGATTATCAAATTAAGTAAGTGTTTATGTACAATTTTCCCTGGCTATACGTGAGAATGCACTAGTTAAGTTCTGTGTCACACAGTTTACTGTATTCAAAAAGGCCCCCACCTCATTCAAGCATTCAGCACCTGAGAATTCACTGCAGATTTTATTCACATTTCCATCACAAAACAGCTACAGGCACAACATCAGCAAGAGATTAGCATATATCACACATTACAACAAATGCGGATGCTAATAAATTCTTGCAAATATGAAAGGAAACTCTATGTAGACTCCATCATTCTGATAAGTCTGGGTAAAAATGATAACATCTTTCTAAACCTGTATCAAAATCTGATGTTTAGTGGCACACTGGGATTTTAGAAATAAATCTGAAATACAAGACTGCACTGAGAAAACACAAGACAAAATACTTTTCCAACCAAAAAATTATGGTTGAGTTTCAAGTATAGATTTAGTGTGAGTGCCTAGCTACTTTCAAATACGCTTGTCAACTACTCATTCAAGGTTAAAAACATTAATAAAATGCTATTATTGTTGGAAATAGAAAAAGCTGTCAGAAGTAGGTATGCGTCCCTGTTTAAAAAAAAAAAAAAACAGCTCGACATTGTCAATTCCTTTGTAATAAACGTAACTTCCGACAGGTGAAGATTATATTACGCAACATCAAAAATGACAGGCTCTGTTTATTGGCCCCACTGTTGACTGCGGCTTAATGAACAGAATTGGAAATTAACATTCTAATGATAAGGCTTTGAGGACCTCGTATGACAAGCTACTTCGTCAAAGATGGCCATGGCACCCAAGGGCAGTGGAGACGGGGAACAAGTGGAAAGGCTTTAACCACCATCATCTTCAGGGCCATAGAGGGTCCTTGAGCCAATTGGATTATTCCTGAGACGTGATACACAATTGATTGGTGGACTGCTAAGTGAGTGCACCCTTGTGGATGTGTGTGTACAGAAAAGACTATTAGGTTTAAAACTCCACGGTGAGGGAGTGGTGTTTGTTAAAACGATCACGGCTCTAAGGTTTCAAGGCTCCACTGATGAGCTGGGAAAACCAAGGTTACCACAAAAGGTGCATAAGGTTCGTCATACAAGGCTCAGTGCACTCATCTGACACTGTACCCTTCTGTTGCCACTGAGATGAAACACACATACATTGCCAGTGCCACAGTGTGGAATGTGATGGCTAGCAGGTATGTAAACAGAGGATCATTTTGAGGATATGCACACTGAATGTTATGCATGAATGCAACTGACGAAGGCCTAATGCACACAAATGTCAGTCCAAGTCACCATGTGCAATCTAATGCAAAGAGATGAATTAAACAGGAATGATGGCAGAAGAAAAAGTAAACGCTTTGATGTCCAGGTGTCTTTATCTAAACTTTTAGATTCTGCGACCTGGAGGAATGAGAACGTTTACTTTGTCACTCTTGTAACATATCGAAACAGCAACATCTCTTATTTGATGACACAAAACAGGAAGTTGCCTTAATTTAATCGGCAAAGTAATACATCATTTGACGTCATGTGGTTCACACAGAACTTGATGCACTGTTATTGCCTCTGACTGCCATGTTTCTGTGTGTTGAAGCAACACCATCTGGCCTTCAGTACAGATGCTGCAACCTGTTTTGAGGAAACATGCCTGAGTGTAATTACAAAGTTGAAAAATGACATATATTAGCACTTTGTCATTTGTTGTTATTTCCCTAAACTAACACAAACACTTTGTCGCGCTACATATATTGTCAGGAGCTACTACAGGCAGAAGGGGGATGGCTTTGTGACTTATAAGTGAGTGAAATAAAAATCCATTCACCAATTTGTACTTGGTGTGTATTTAGAAATGTTTGTGGCAACATCTTGTGGCAAAAATAGATTGCAATTCCACATGTGACCCTCTGGAGCATGTGAACACCTTTAATAGCCCTGCAGGAACATGTTGTCTACTAAAAGCAGTGGAAATGGCCCAGGTGATAATTTAGAAACAAATCTATGTATTTACTTCATTTACATAAAGTCCTAAAGGCTTAATGCTAGATTGTAAACAGTACAAATTGTAAACATAAATTGCTTTTTCTCCAGCAGTGCTTTGTTTGTCCACTGTTGGCAGTCATGGCAAAAAGTAACTGAAAGTAATGCAACTTTGCCTGGGTTTCATGTATATTATTATCTTAATCATTGTATTTTTTGTATATTATAATATTTTACACCATGCACCTTTAAAATACAAAAAAAGGTATTGGCATAACAGGCAGCGGAAACATTATTGCCTTTTTTACATGGTGAGATTTTTTGTTGTTACGTCCTTTGAGTGTAAAATTGCACACAATGGCCCAGAATAATATGTGATGTGCAATTTCATGCTGCTGTCCTTGCTGCTCAATTGCCAATGTAAATATATGTATTTTATAAAAGTTGTAGAGGTTCTTATGTGACATAGACAAAGATGCTGCCATGTTTTACAAGAATATCTCCAGAATAGCTTTTGAAGGAGATTTGAGGACATTATGTTGCTCAGTTTAATGGGGGCCAGTAAGTGAAATGAAAGTATAGCACTGACCGTTGGAGCTTTTACAGGTTTCCTCCCAGTATTATTCTAGTAGGTGAGAAAATCCACACGAAACTGATTGGATAATGGCACTACATTTGCCTTGATATTTTGGTATTGCAACACTTCTCGAGGAAATGTCTTTTGCAGATGAAGACAGTGAAGGATCATAAAATCTTTGATGGTAAGTGTTATTACTTTCCCTTTAGACTCTTCAAAGGAAATAGTGCCGTATCCTAACGGATGCTATTTCAGATGCCATCTACTTGAGTGATGCAGAGACGTTAAAAGTGTCTAATACTTGATCCTGATCTTGTCAAGCAAGGCAACGGTGTCTGATAAATGACAAGCAAAGGTGATTGGTCAGCTATGGCAGTCACAGTCACTACCATTGTGCTGCGGCATAAGTAGATTATATCCATGCATGTCCAGACTTATTCTGTCATTTCATCTGGGGATTATCCTGATCTACTTACAGAAAATGGGATTTCAGCGACTGTATACTTGAAGTTGCTGGAGCATACAGAATGTAATTTTTGCTCTGGTGTCATAATGAATTCTGTATAGCTGAAATGTTTGACGCATCCATTTTACAGAGACTTAAATCAAGGCAAGTATCATCATAATGTTAGTAACAAACATTATTTTTCATCATGGTGATCATACACAGCTTTCCCTCCACACATTTTAAAGTGACAGAGTGACATTTCTCACCTTCGCAGTGAAAGTGTTTTGAACTGTCTTGACATCATGCACCTGCTTTACAAAGAGACAAGTCATGCATGAATGAAGAGACTCATTTGGGACTACATCTGTATTAATCTTTCCCTAACCTCTAAAATTAGCATCAGCTCCCCCAAACATCTGCTTTATCCTGCTCCCTATAGCCTCCGACATGTCTCTGACTAATTACAGCGTCTTGGAAACTAAGACCAGTGATGAGAGAAGCAAGTGTAATGTGCTGCCAAACAGCACCTTAGGTACAATGTAAGCAAATTCATTCACTTGTGTTTGGCCATCGCAAAACTGCTTGGAGTTTGAGAAACTTGTCTGGACAGAGTATTAGAGCATTGTGAGCAGTGCTTTTATAAACAAAAATGACTTTATTGACACAAAAGAAATTGCATTGTGCCAGTATTGCAATTACAGCATTTTCCTGAACAATTATGGAAATGAAAGCTGTTTTTTTGCTAGGTATAATAAATGAAAATTACAACAATATCGGGCATTTGTCTTTCATTTGGTGCTTGTACAAACAGGGTAATCCACCAGACCAACTATTAAACAAAAAGTATGTGTTTTTTTGTTTTTTTGTTTTCTTGTATTTGAGAACTGCTTCATCATCTAATCACATGTTGTAACAGGATTCATAGGTGAACATACAAAACCTTGAGCAGTCATTTAGGCTTTAATACCAAGAATTTTAATAGAGGAGAATGTTGGGTAATGCAGCTATAAGATAACAGAGCACAACAATATAAATTAACCATGGGAATTACAAAGGGTACAGAAAGTAAACACAAGACACTGTCTGATACATCTTTTTGCCCATCAATTTTAGAACCAGGATGTTAAAAAGAATTCATGGAACTGCTATCCACTGACAAAAATCATGATCTTCCAAATGTTTAGCATCTAGCGTAAAGCCACAGCTGTAGTCTTCATATGTGCAGTTCATCCGCTGAGCTGTGTGTTCTGATCGGTTGATAGCACAAGATTAGTCTTGATGACATAACTAGACTATATGTCCTTTAGGATGAATGGGATCTAACAAAGGTCAGTGCCCTGGGGGAACTGATGACCAGCATCAGTGTCTTTGTAGGTAGAGGTAACTGCAAACAAACGGTCACTGTGTACAGCAGCATCGTAGCCGCAGGCTCTAAGCAGACCGACATAAAGCAGAATTTACCGCATCAAATCCAGAGTTTTCCTTTCAGATAGCAGTCTTTGATGTTGACTCCCTGACTCCAGGTTTATTTTACAAGGAGTGCTTTCTGTTTATTAAAATACTGTAAATTCTTTAAATGCTTGTACAGGCAGAAATATAATATTCACTGCTTAGGGCGTCAGATGTTGAAATACATTCTGATACACCAGTGAGAGGTATCATACATTCAGCACTATTCAAACACAAATAACTGAGGTAAGACTTTTTTGAGTCGCACATCATCCATCACTACAAAATGGAGAGTTGTCTTGAGCAGATTTGTGACATGAATGTATTTAAATAGCAATAGAATTCCTGCCATTTCTCTTTGTAAGAACTACTTACTAAAATTGTACCTTAAGCAACAATAGTACATTTGTCTTGCTTTCTGTGAAATGAGCTTGAAGAATGTGCCGAATACAAATCCAAAACATTTACCTAATGAATGCCAACCATCAGAGTAAAGCCATTTTCCTTCAACAGACTTATGTGAATCTTTTATGGATTTCCCTTTACAGACAGGTCAGGATGGTGTCACATTAAAATTACAGTTTGCAGTTATTAAATAAGTGGCCGTCCCAGGGTCATTTAATCATGGTGTAAATGGGGCTGGAGTTTTGCTATACAACTGTGAATGGCACTGACTATACTGCCATTATCTCCCAGAGAAAAAATGAACTGGGGCCAAATGGAGTAATGTGGATGTCGAGAGACATCGTGAAGAGGTCACATCAGCCATTCAGAGGGGACATAATGGTCGCTTTGTGCCCTGTCCCTGCAATTCTTTCACTGACAGCTGTGATTACGGTTAAGGCCTTCCAGCCACATGTATTCTCCCAAAACTTCAGGTTAACACTGACACTGGTCTAAGGTGCAGAAGAGCTTAAAACAGGATTACAAACCCACTCACCTCTCACAAAGGAGAGAAAACATACATTTTCTCCATTATAGTTATCCATTACTTTCTGCTTGGCTACTCCCAGTAGAAGAGTCAAACAAATGGTGCATCAAAATGTAACAGGAAAAAAAGATGAAAATCTCCTGTGTATATAGATGGTGCAGTGTGAATTTAAATGTGCGATTCTCATGGCTAGGACTAAAGAGAACAGAAAATGTACTTTAAGTTAGAAATTACAACAGGGTAAAAATGTTACATAGAGGAAAAGAGGGAAGATTATGGGTGAAGTGAGAAGTAAATGTGAAAAAAGAACCTGACTTAGAGGCCATTTACTCAAAGCTAAACTGCAAACACTGGCTTGTAGCATGATCAGTACATTCTGTTGAGAACACTGTAGTATATCTGTCAGGCCAGTAGGGGCGCTGTGAACCCAGTCACAACAGTCATTACACTCAAGAAGATCTTCCCAAACCAGAAAACATTTAAAACCAGGCATTTTCTGAAATAGCCCTTATAAACTGAATCCTCAGTCTGGATCTACACATTTAATATTAATAATATATCATAAGTATAAGGAAGTACAGTAGTATTCTTGTAATACTTGTGGTTTGTAGCTAAAAGCACTATTATAACTGACTTTCCATAAAAATAGACAAGGCTCCAGATTGCTGCATGCTGCAAAAGTATCTAGCATTTAGGAAAAACATGTATCCATTTTGATGATCAGATCGCTTTTTGCTTTTTGCAGTGAAGACGTATTCAGACTTGTTCTAACTGTGTGCTAGTATTCACTGAATTTGTCATGTTTTCCTGGACAGGTTTTTTGCATTAAACCCCAAACTGCCATTTTCATGACAGGGCTGTGGGAGCACAAGATAAGAGCATGTCACAGAATGCTGTGTGGAAAAGGCATGAATCATGTGTTGCAGTAATGATGCCTTTCTTTCACTTGTCAGTAGCACACAGCTGTACGCAACAGCACACAGGTTCTCTTGTACCATTCATGTCCTCGATGCCATGATGTGGAGTTTTGTGTGGAAAATTGCCACAGGGTGCTGTATTATCATGACACGGGCTTGTACAAAAGACTGAAAATGGGATTGAGTGTGTTGACAATCAGTACTGCAGTTTATGCAGTGATGTTGTTGTGCAGGAGAGATTGCTGTCTGAAAGAAATCTGAATTCTCCAGCTGACAATTTCTCATATAAGATTTCAGTCCAGTACTGTTCCAAAGTTGGGATCTTCAGCAGGAGTCCTGAGTTTACAGGTAAAAAGAGAATGGGATGTGGTTATTTCATCAATGCGGAGTGCTGATACATTTGTATTACTGAACATCTCAGACACGCTCCATTGAACTGTTATTCATGAGCGAAAACACTCCAAATGTCTTGACTATTCATCAGTGGAGCCTACATTTCTCACAAGCAATTGCATTTTGTTAGTCTCCTTCTAAAGCTTATCAATCACTTTGTTTTTAATCTCAAAACAAGAGCAATTATGTAAATCTGGGAATAATATCCCATCATTTGTTTACTTGGTTGCATGGCGTATCCAAGCATCACCAGATTTTCCCTTTGCTCCATGCAGCAGCAGTTTCTTACCATTTCACTGTTGACATCAAAGACAGGTATTTAAGATCTGCATAGATTTGCATATATTTTGTCTGACATGTTACAATTTGTTGTATTTATCAGGTATGGAGTAACTTGTAGCAACCTATCAATACAAGACAAACTGGCTTTTTTTTAAAACTATAGCTTAAAAAATAGTGTTAGTAAGTCAAGATATAACTTTTACATGTAATGTGTGGAGGAATAGGATGTTTTGGTCCCACTGTGCAGGAAGGCACAACAAGATGCTACAATTACTCTACTCTTACTAAAAATTAGTACAGTAATATATAGAAAGTAAGATTTATTTCTTAACCTCAACACAAGTGAACGCAAAAGGGCTTTCGCTCAGTCTGGACTGTTTATCTATTAGGTTGATAATTAGAAGCTGTATCATGAACTTGATACTTTTTTACTTACTTTGCAATGTGCTCCTATAGCAAAAACAAAAAGAGTGCTTATGCATTATTCCTTTTAAAATGCAGCATATCAGCAGCAGCTAGCGAGCCTGTTTTAGAGATGCATTATCCCCGTATAGTATGTGGTCGTGTGGTGGAACATGTTACATAAATTATATCGGTTATGCATTTAATCATTATCAAATCAAACATAATCCAACGAGTAATGTGGTTGCTCATTAAACACCAAAGTAGAGTTCATATTTAGAACCTTCCTGTAAATGTCACTTAAATAATATGTGTTGGAAAATATAGTGCCAGGTGTAAAAAAAACGATAGCAAACAGATATATTCAGTGTTATGAGGAAGCAGCGTTGGGATTTAATTGAAACAATCTCTTTCTTTGTTTAAAGGCATCTTAATGCTGCATAGCTAGCGGCTGTGAAAACATATTAAACTGGTGAGAAAGAAACAAGTGCTAATGGAAACAAATGTGTCCTGTTGACTCCCTGTGCATATATTGATTTGCATGCACCCTTGGGTCTTTTTCATTTCATCTTAGATTTTCATTAGCACCGGTGTGAGGCAGCTGAGGCCACATCTCGGCACATCTGGGGTTTTGTTAGCCGGTGGTTCCAGTGTGAGGCTCACGTGGACGCAGATGTGGACTCCCTCTTGTCTTTGTTAAAGGTATGCAGGGCACAGTCAACCTGGGAGACATCCAGAAAGGTGTAGTGTTTCCCTGTGGCCCAAATAGCTCGACCAGCAGGAAGCTCTGATAGCCTAAACAACATTAGTGACCTCATCTCCACCTCATAGAAATGAAATGGATGTGGGATCTGCTCGGGGAAAAAGTCCAATATGACCAGGAAGGAATAGGAAGACTTTTTTTTCTTTCTTATTTTTTTGAAGTACAGTAAACAACCTCCATCGTCCTTATCCTTTAGCTGTGAGGGTCTCGCCAACTACACCTGCTGTTCTGCTCCTCTGCTCTCATATTTAAAAGCACAAAAACACTGCTTCAACTGCATCTGTGGGGAAAACAAAGCTGATGAAAGCATTGTAAAGATAATACATGCCTTCCTGTTCACCTTCCAGTGTGTACGGTAATTGTGGTGGAGGTGTAATGGAAGCCACAGTAGGTGCCCCTCCGCTGAGAGGACATTTGGAAAAGCTTTAATGTCATCTTTAGCTCCTGTTGAGGTTGCCCGGGCAGGTCTCCTCTTCATGTTAGCAGGGTACACTGTTGGCTACACTGCTTAACCTAGGAAAATACAAGTTTGTCTGTGAATCTGAGATCTTAAAAACACAAAGGTCTACTCATAACTAACTAAACTAAATAAAAGAAAAATAGAATCACCTCTCAAATTTAATAAGAAATAGAAACACAACCAGTTGATGCTAGACTATGTCTAGTGTTTTAGAGCTGGTCATAACTTGCTGGTTAAGATTAAGGTAAAAATGAAATAATACACCTAGTTAACAAACAAATAATGCTATCAGCGATTATATAATGTTCTTGCAATAGCCAAATAATGTACTTAGCTATGGACCTTTATTCTGTTCTTAATAAAGACTGTTTTTTATTCTAAGACCTAATTTGCCATTTTCACAATCATGCAATCTTTTGCCAAATGCATTTTGTGCTGTTTTAGAGGGTAAAGTGCTTAGCACATTCTGTATATAGTGCACACACTTCAGTGTTTGACTTAAACACCACCTGCCCCAGGTTACCCCTAGGGTAGATGTTCTCTAAATTGCTGCAAAGGGTTCAAACGCTAATCTCAACATTTAACCAGAACAAATGGCTCATTTATCTTCAGTGCAATTAGAATTCATTTGCACGTGAGGAAGTTCATTTGTTAAGCACTCTGTTTTACATAAATGAGTTACATTTTAGCTTTCAGATTAGCTATTAACTCCTTGTCCACACTGAGTACTGACTGCACTGGGTAACGGAGCAATTAATTATGCATATTATTTTGCTTTTATCCAGATGTATTGTTCTGCTGCAGTGTCTAATTTCATTTCTAATTCCATTTGCTAAAACACCAGCGTACCTATGAGTTTAGACCTCAGAGGAACTGTCTCTTTTAAACAGCAAATAGATACAGGGCCTAATGCATTTCTGGCAATGAAAAATCCACTGACACCTCAATAACATATTATTAGCCAGCTTTTAAGCACATCAATGCCTTTGAGAAATAATTTGGCAGTATGCGTGAAGCAAAGGAATGACAAATGCAAGGTCTGCCAATCACCTTTTCCACCAAACAGCAATAATTCTGACAGAGACCCCCGAACAAACACCAAGCACTGGAAAACCCTTCTTCTCCACACAAGGTCAGGGCAGTCAAGGATAGTGCTTGGTCCCAGGGGAAGAGCCTCAGCTCATGAAAATGTATGTGGTCCCATGTAGTGATTATGAGCCAATGTAATCTGTATAGCTGTGACTGGCCTACAATAAACAGCAATTGACAGTCAGGCTACAAGCAGGAGCCCGTACTTTTTCATTATTTTAATTAAGATGTCAGCAGAAAGCAATCAGTATGACTGAAGGGCATCTGCTCCTATGTTAACACAATCACACATTGATCGTCAAAACAGAAAACAGAAATGGAAAATCACTGCCAAAAACAGTCCCACCTCCAAGTGATTACACGTCATATTTGATAAAAACTCCTCCGTCGTTCTACGTCTAGAAGGATATTAGATGGTTGATTCCTGAGAGGCGTATGTAGATTTAAATTCACAGCGTGTGTCTTGTTTGACATGCCGGTGGTCTTAGTTTTACTCTGACTGACATGGTTCTATGTCAGATTCTTCGCACTGCTCATCCCACACAGCTCTGCTCAGCCTTTGCAACCACTGCCAGCCTCTACAATCAAAGCAGACATGTTGCATGTTTCTGACACACATAACGGGAACACGTCTTGACTTAGAGAGAATAATATTTAAAGAAGCCTTTTTTTCAATTTAAATTACTGGACTGGAAGATAAACAGGTCAAGATGTGTTTATCCAAACACCATTATCAGTTGGAAAGTTACCAAACAGAAACAAAGCTGGGAATAAATACACAAAGGAAGGTCACATGATCAATCATTATGTGCCCTGCCTCTGTGGTGGTTCAATTTATTTATATGTTTATCTTATCTTTTTCACTTAAAAGCAGAATTTTATAAGCTTAGGAGAATGCAATTTCCTTGTGGGGACAACATGTCTATACAAACTTGCAAGTAATATTATTTATAGTTTTGAGATAATTTACAAACATGGATTTGATGACAAATCAAATGTATGCTTTATGTAAAAATAGCTAATCCTTTCATGCGTTATGAAAATATGAAGGTATTATATCCTATCTAATGCAATGATGGCTGAAGCCTTTGAATATGGAAATACCGTTATTTTTCACTGTAACATATTACACAGAGGGTGATATCAAACGTTAATGCGGGTATTTGTCACACCGGGTGCATCATCTTCCCAGTGTAACATCATTTATTGTGTCCAGATGAATTAAATTGCATGTTTTGTCAGCAGCAACATAAAGATGAACTGTGTGTTTTACGGCATTAAAAATAGATACTAAAATACATATATACCTATGGTATTTAATTCTACTGCGTGCTGAACTAGATTCGGATGCATTCATCCACATTTGCTAAAGTTTAGCTTCAATATAGAAGCAGGCATCTTTACCTCTGCTGCCAATGTTGTCATTTCTGAATTAACATGGACAAGGCATATTTACACTGAAAATACTTGTATGCAGCTTTCCAAGTGTGACCAGCGGATGTTATAGTTTGAGGATTGTAGCTCTTAAAAGAGTTTACAATGCAACTTAAGCACACTTCAACAAAGGACAAACCCAATTCCAAAAATCTTCTTCTGCCTGCCCAACAGTCCCAGGCCTTCTTTGCTGGATTTTTCATTTTATGCACCAACTTTTTTCTGCTGGTGAAAGTTTTGGACTGGAGGTCAGTTCAGCACCCAGACTGTACTGCAAAACCATGCTGTTGTGATGGATGTGGTACGTGATAGAGCATTTTCTGCTGAAATATGCAAGGCCTTCCCTGAAAGAGACGTTGTCTGGATGGAAGCACTTGTTGCTCTAAAACCTTGATATTCTTTTCTGCATTGATAGTGCGTTTCCAGATGAGTCCCATGCCATAGGCACACTGAAAATGTGGCGGCATTTCTGGACCATGTTCACATTCTGAATCTTTTTTGCATGATACAGCTTTAACTTGCATTTGTGGATGGCATGGCAAACTGTGTTCACAGTCAGTGACTTCTAGAAGTCAATACTGACCTTCAGCCTTGTCCCTTGTCACAGAGATTTCTCCAGATTCTCTGAATCTGAAATGCACCTGTTGCTGATGACCCTAATTAGTTGCAAAATGCTCCTCCAATAGTTCTTTGTTATTACCACTTACCTTTCCAGCCTTTTGTTGACCCTGTCCCAACTTTTTTGAGATGAGTTGCTGCCATCAAATTCAAAATGAGCTTTTATTTTTCATTAAATGGTGAAATGTCTCATTTTCAATACCTGATATGTTGTTTATGTTCAGTGAGGAATTTTAATTGCCCAATAACGGTGACCTTTTAGAGTAAATACAACATATACAAATCTACTTTCACAATAAGTAGATTAGCTGTGCATTCAATTCTTCCAGTTAATTTTGTAGTCTGGCTGTTCTATTAATTAACTTAGTTATGACAAACACATCAGGGGAACTTAGGTATTAAATGCTAGTGTAAACATCTTAATCCGGATTAAACAGGATTAAACCAAATTATATCTTCCCTATGGCCAAGGGGCAGGTAGTCATACCCTTTCCATGGAGTGAGAAAAAGAATATCATACATCAGTTATTTAGTGTTATATTTTTTTTTCTTCACTCAAGGACATATCAAGCATTAATATTTGTTTCATTCAATCAATCACTGAAATTAAGAGAAACGGCTCACCTTGTGATTCGTGTTGTCGGACACCTATTCAGCTAAAAGTTGACATCAAATCATAATTTATAATTCCCATGTTTAAAAATGTTTTGTCACATACTTCATTAGCCCAAAGACTGATGTATTTGGATGGCATTGTGACTCTCTTCAAAGGCAAAACCATTAAATATTTTTGATCCAGCTAAAGTAACTGCTGCTGATGCTGTGATATCATTGGAGGAAAGCACTGGGTGTTGGCTTAGATTGAGGCAGACCATGAAAGGCCAAAAGGCACGTTAAGATAAAGTCCTGTGTTCTGGTGATAAATGAAGTATTCAGAGACTCTTGCTTTGTTCTTTATTTCTCTTGTTCCACCTGCCAGAATCAGCTCCAAAATGTCCCCCAGTCAGCCGTTTGAAAAGGTGAGTGTTGCTGGACCTTTCCCGGCTGTCATGGAGTTGTTGTTTTTTTTTAATTCTCTGGCAGACATATCAAAACAACATGGCATTTGAAAATGCTAGAGATTTGACTGGTGCTGTCTATGTAACATATGCACTGTCTTAGACTAACAAAGATGCGTCTGCCTGCTTATTTTTACCAAGTTATTTATAGACAACACATAATGGAGCACAGCATTATTACGAGTAAAGATATGCAAAAACATTTGACAGAAAATGTGGTAATTGTGATGAAATATAAAGTTCAATTGAAGAGACCCTTCAAAAGTTTTATGAACTAACAGAGGCAGTACATAAACCTTTTTTTGTGATAATAGTTTTTGTTTTCTTGCCATCCTGTACAAATATGTATCACCAGATATTGTTTTTAGTGGAAAATTAGAACAGATGACAAGATGAATCTGATATTCATTAGATCAGAGTTTAAGCACACTATCTCCTTTTAAAAAAAAACCCAAAAAACCCTCAAGCAATTATAATAATCCGATTTTCAAATAAATTAATGTATTCTATACAATTTTTTCTTCAGTGGTAGCTCGGAAGAAATCTAAACTGAACTAATCAATTAAGCGCCTGAGGTAAAACTGAGCTTTGGACTGTGGGACTACATATTAAATATGAGTTTTGCTAAAGGGCAGTGGCTTAACAATATTTTTCACATAACTCCATATCAAAATCAACTCGCACAAGATGCAATACTTTAACTGCACTCATCATCAGAGGTTGTAGTGGATGCTCGCTTGAAGTAACTCCAGAAAGCAGATATTGACCTCAGAATACATTAAACTGATGACAACACTACTTTCTCCATTGTAAGACGGGGCTATGAGCTAAATAGTGCAGGTCAACCGTGTCCTCTTAGAAGACACTTAACAGAAGCTGTGACTTTCAAGAATTACATCAATTTTAGCACAACAGTATTTCATTGGCTTTTACTCTCATACTTTTGCTATTTTATAATACAAGAGGAAAAAAAATGAACTTATGAACTCCAGCTATGCCGTTTATCTCATATTTCCTTTAGCAAATTTGACATTTTCTGCTCATGTCAGGGGAGGGCTAAATGCTGACTGACAGCCTGTGATACAAGAGATTAAAAGTTGAGACAGAAATGAGACAGAAATACAAGAGAAGTCATGCATCACTTAGAAATGCCAAAGGCAATTCTTTTCAGCTTGATATGAGGAGCCAGTGAAAGCCTTTGCAGTGGACTGTGGTCTGTCGCGAGTGAAGCCATTATAGAAGGACAAGCTTATAATGAAATCTGCAATAAATGAGTTTCTCTGAAGGAATTATTCAGCATTTGTTTCATTGCATTATTACTGATATTAACCAAATAACTCAAGCGTAGTGCCTATTAGTATACAGATCTGCACTTGCATGTAGAGAGCCATGCGTGACCCACAGTGACAATTCCTAGCGACAAGAAGTGTGGCTTTGTGCCGACGGTGATAAAACATTTATGGGAGTCTGGTTGGGTGACCTTGAGTTCGCTGCTACATCTTCACTTGTTCACTTCTAACTCCTTATGGGAATGCATTATCACTTTTTCATCACACAGGTTCACGAACCCCTGTAAGTTTTATTTGGAATTCTTAGAAGGTAAAAGAGATAATGGACCAGGTGTAAAAATAAATAAATAAAAACGGGGGAAAGGCAGTGGAGTATTTTTTTTGTAGCATTTAGATATTTCTTCCTTCCACAGTGGAAGGGGGTGAGTACATTGCACAAAGCTATTCATGTCCTTCCCATTGCACCTCAGAGGAAAGTAACACAGCATGTGACTGATTACAGTTTAAAGCGAAGTCCTTCTGAAATCCAACTCAACAACAGAGAAAAGTACTTAATGTGAGTGATGAAACAAGTCCTCCAGACAGCCTTGGTCCTTGAATGATTGTGTGGAGTGTGCGTCTTTAATAACATGTTAAAATATGAATGGATAAAGGGTCTCTGAATGAGCAGTAAAACCATGGGATATTGGGAAACATTGGAGGAAAAGACAGTAAATGGTCAGAATCTGTTGTTAATTGAATATTTAGAGCACTTTTAGTCCGAAGTGAGATGAGTGTGTGATGAAGGTTTCAGCTCATTTTATCGGGAGAGACAGGTTGTTAACATTTTATTATTTTACCTTTGCTACTATCCACCTAGTGGGGACCTAATGGTTTACTATTATGTGTGTATGCTATATGCCATAGTTTTATTTATTGTTTATGCTAAGGTTTAATACTGTACTCTTGTCATACAGGTTCAATAAGGCTCTAAAAGACTGAAATGACACAATAATAGTTAGTTACAGGTGATAAATGAATGTTGTAAATCCAGTAGTATCGCTATAATTAAAACTTTTTTGATATGTTATCTCATTATTTTCCTCCATCAAACAGTAGTTAGTTAGTTTTCCCAACTCTGGTAAAGTAGTAAAAGCCTTATATTAAAATAAACAGCTGACATTGACCCGACATGATCCTCATTTCCCCAAATCACCTGGACTATAGATTTAAATTCACTTCCTCATAAAGCAGTAAAAACTTTTAAAGCTGAGTAATAAAATCCTTATTTAAAATAGGCTTAGCAGAGTCACAGTTGTAAGCATTCCACATTCACCCTGCTGTCATTGCAGCCAAATGCCCAAATGTGTCGTTTTGCAAGCTCAATAAACAAACCTGATAGGCATCTCCACAACTGACGATAATCCGAGACATGCAGTTTTACTTTATAAGTCCTGTGAAAAAGCCCACCTCAGCATGTGTAACTTGGAACTGCCATCCAATAACAGCGCTGAAGGATTTAGATGTTTATTTTCATGTTGGCACCTTGCAATGTGTTTTTGTGCTTCAGCATTTTAACTACGTTTGAGTTGATTTTTGCTGTGTACTGTCTGTGCACTGTTATGATCCAGCAAATTTAGAGAAAAGGGTAGCTTTACAGAAATGTATTTATAGATCTGGATGATTTTGTTATGCTGCAGAGGGTCAGGACAGCTTGGCTTTCTACACAGTTCAGCTGAGTCCACTGTGAAGGCCAAAGCAGCTCATTCGCATCATTTTCATGAGCGTTTGGTTATCTCTGCTGTCCTATAGATAGAATAATCATCCTTGAATTAACCATGTGTTAATCACCACTTTGTTACCTGTGTGCCATTGAATGTGGAGCTCCCATCATCTGGGATCATTGACTTGTGGTGCCACTACAAACAAATGCATTTCTGCATGATAATTACCGTGGAAAGAGCATTTAATCCTGATTCAATTAGAGGACTATCTTGACTGCACGCCATTGTTCGGGCTGATTGGATCTAGAAGTGGAACGATGCTGGGGATAAATGGCTGTAATAAAGTGAAAGATTTCATGCACATTTAAAGGTTTGACATGCAACAAAAAGTCAAAAGAGTCAAAAAGTATATGTCATGGTTTACAAATCTCTCTCAGTGTCCCTTTGACCTGTGGTTCTATAATTAATAGTGATTATTTTTGTCATGCCTAAGTATTGCTCTGACTTTAAGGAAACCTGGTAGAACATGGGGCAAGGACAGAGCCATTTATTTTTAAGAAGAGCCAGAAAAAGAGCAAAATCTCATCTAATATTACAGGACATAAAGGATGCTTCAATTACCCTAAAATTGCATCCCACATAATTCAAGGACTGTTGAGTATATAGCAGCTCACTAAAACTGGAAAGCACAGTTTTGTTTGTCAGTCCAAATGTTGTTTAAAATGGCTTCCAAAGCAATGTTTTATTTGTGTGCTACAGGAAGTGCATCAATAATACAAGTGCTGACTGTTTTCTCACTGGGACATTGGATCAATTTTTGTATGGCTTTCTCTTCAGTATTAATTTAACCACAATTTTGAAGTGTATTTTATCAACTAATTGCATGGCTCAAAAATGAGAAAGACAACCCAAGGACCCTCTCTCTATTCTGTAAACAATGTTAGCCCCGCTTAATTCACTCGGCAGAATTTCATCTCCAAATTCATACATAATTCATCTAGAGTTTCACTGACGCTGCATAATAAGTCTACAGACATATTCCTTTGGAGTAATCAAACATTCAGACAGTTGGCAACACATTGCACATAACAGGACACGAATCACTTAACCTGTGCCTTTGTCAGGTTGTGAGTGTGATACAAACGCAGCAGTGCGTGTATCTGCGTCTGTGTGTAAACAGATGTGTCGGACACATGACAATAAACATACAGTGTGCAGTGCAGTAATTACTTCATGGGATAGCAATAACAAGCTGTGAATGTCAATATGAAAGACTCATGACTGTTTACTTCACATATCTACACAATAAGGACACAACGCCGCTGGGAACAAAAGTGACTTACTATGGATCATGAGCTTATTATTCATGCCCATCAATGACTTTAACTACTTGTACTGGAAGATTTCAGAAATTGAAAGTGACACCATGAGATATTACAGAATATAATCGTACCTTTTTACCATATTGTATTGTTATAGTGGGGTGATAACTGTGGCTCTGTCAATCAATAAAGCTGATCAGATTACCTTTTTTTAGCCTTATATGGCATTCAAATGCTATGAAAAGCTGCTGTAACAAGGTTTAACGCAACAGTAACAAAGCTCATCCATTTCAAGATTTAGCTTGAGTTTTCTTGTTTGAAAAGCTAATCTTAACATATGTATTACCCAAGTCAAGTCTTAGCTAGATTGCATTATAATATCTCAATGACATTACTTTACAGTTTACACAGCCTTACGCTTTTTAGGTTTCCAAATTTCTCAGTGTCTGCTCTCTTTTGAAGTTGATTTCATTTCACAGGCTTTTTGGCAAAAATGGTGCCAGTGTCAAATATAAAACCCAGTCAGTTTCACAACCACCAGTCTGAAAACATGTTCTGAGATGCTAATGCGTTTAAGAGCTGAATTGTGGGGAGTGACAAATCGATAAAACCACAGCAAGCTTTAAACCCCAAACTCAATTCATGTGACAGAGCTAACACTTTTGTCTGTCTGTCTGCTCCACAGGAGCATTGTCCAGCACAAAACTTTCACGCAGGCTTTTTGGAAAAGAGATGGTTGTATGTTGCATGCTGTTCACCAAACATGTAACTGTTAACTGTATGTCTAATTTAAATATATTTTTGGATAATATATAATAATGCATTTCCCATACACAGTTTAGATCTCAGAGGAGATTGTAATGATTTCTAAAATGTGTTCTGCGGACATGGGAACATTCATCATGCTTAAAAGGAATCTTACCCTCCGCACCTTTTGATTGTAATGGGCATTTTCAATTGTTGTGGCTTTTTTACAACCATGTCTCCTCCACTTTCTATCTACTCCCCCGGAAATTGATGATGCTCTTCTTGAGCGGGCTACAAGATTGCCTGTGAATGTAGCTATTTCATGAAAGTTGCTTTCCCTTCATCCCTGAGCAATCCTGAGCAGATGTCCAACTGAATTCCTATTAAAAATTCTTCAACCCTCTGATACTCTCCTTGTCGATGTCTTTTTCTCCCCAGCCCTGGATTTATAGGGTCGGACTTTGGCTTCCACGTCAGGTTATTCACTTTTTTATGTGGCAGTTTCTCACAGAGGCAGTGATTCAGCAAAAATAGTGAAATAAAACTTAAGTAACTTACAACACCCAAAAGCAATGGGCACAATGCTTCCCCCAGTGCCATAATATTAAAGGTTAACTTTGATCATGTCATTGTTAAGCTCCCCTACACACACTGCAGCTGTTTGAATCCCACCACACTTTCTATTTTATGAAGATGTCACCAAGCATCCAAGTAATCATTTACTACTGTGTGTCTGCAAAGCTCGTCGCTGCAAGACAAGGGATTCAGAAATGGAGTCATTGGAAGATAAAGAGCTTACCTTTGCAGGGCTGACAGGATAGCCTTTGAGGGGACAATCACATCCGTCATTGTTCACACCTAAAATATTGTTATGCAGCATACAGGTGGCAAGGATAGAAATGGTACCAGGCCTCAGTACACTATATCTGCAGAGAGATATGTGGAAACCACCTGCAGCTGACTAATGCTTACATTTCAAAGAGGGCACAGAGAGCGCATATGATCGTGTGAGGATAGACTGGGGTTTTGAATTCTGTTTTTGGCTTTTAGGGTTGACATAGTATAAGAATGATCCAGCTGTTTTTGTAGTGTCAGAATAACACAGCTGTGTATTTTCTTGTCTGTGTGGGGTCTGACTGTCCATCCAGTGCTTCTGTCCTTCTGTCCAAAGATGCATGTATATATATATATATATATATATATATATATATATATATATATATATATATAGCACTGGAGTTAAAATGTACCTGCATGACATGTAATGGGCTACTGCATGCCTGCTGAGTTCATGGCTGATTATTATGGATTAATGCACATACAGTTGGATGGGCAAATGACAAAGTGCAAATGTAGAAGTGCTGCCTGTTGCGTTCAGTGTGGCTGACAGTGATAGTGGGGTTTAGCAGGGGAGACTAGGAGCCTCCTTTAGATATTAAGAGACTGGGGAATCAGCTTAGCGACGTGTGTTTACAGGTGAGCAGATCGACACACTGCCATGCCAAACTGCCAAAGGCTTTCAGCTGTTCCAAAAGAGATTGTGACGTTTGCTCTGTGCCACTAAAGATTATTGATACACAGTCTATTTCGTCTGCTTTGCCAATCCATTCACCTTCCCTGAAAATGCTATAGTGTGTATTGCATTGATCATCAATTGGCTTTCCATCCAGCCCCCAGCACATAATCAAAATCAGACAACATGAGGGGAAAATTAGGTAGGGTTGAAACATTAATATTAAAATGACTCACAAACAACTAAAATTGATCTCATTTAGCTGGAATGACAACCTTTAATCCTCTGTACAGATATTTACATCTGGTAATCAGTGAGCAGTTTGAGCAGTTTTGTCTACTGTTGTCATAGTCAATGATTGTGCAACTCTAAAACAAATCTTCCTCTTTATTTAACTGAAGTGTTGTTTCTGACTTATTCTGTCTGTATTTAAGAGTATTGAAGTTGTGTCTGTTCATTTATTTGTTTTATTTTTTCACATGACATATCATCTTCAAACACAGTTTCCCCCAAGCTTTTATTTATTTTTTTTCAATTTCCAGTAACATATCAAAGTTTTCATTCAAAAAAGAAAACCAAGAAATGATGTTTAACCACAAAGAAATCAAATAATAAGGAAAAAGTGACAGTATTTACTTTTTTACTTTTTATTTATTTGACTATATATTTTAGGCTGGCCCTCAAACAAATTTAGCTGATAAGCCCTGGTGTATTGGTTCATGTCACGGTTTCTTTATTACCTAAATGGTATTGGGACAGTTTAACTCTCCTTATCAATCCAAACACAACACTTGAATTATTTTCTTCTCATTTCAGGCCATCTCTAGCTGCTCTGGATTTACAGTTAAACAGTGGATCAAGATATTTTGGTCAATATTCAGAAGCAAACAGTTAATCAGTATTCTAGAAAAGTAATACGAGTCAATGCTAAATGCTCAAAGTGTCAAACTGTCTGACATCTCAATTACTTCAGAAATGTAGTTCCCCATGAACTTCTGCTGACTCCAAGAACATATTTAAATACTGAAGCTATACTCTTTGCACCATTCATAATTCATGCAAACATGTGATGCTTGCAGATTTTGCTCCAGTGAATTATCTGCACACAAAGCAGATTTGAACACATCCCTTGAGCTGCTTGGTACTTTAAACTCACGGCTATTTGGTCAGGTTAAAACCTTGCTTTATTTTACACCAAGACAATGTAGCAATCACATTAAGCTTTACCCAAAACCAAACTCTACACAGAAAGAAGAATCAAACTTTGACCTTGCCTGATCTTAACAAACAACTGATAATAAAGAATGCATTTATTCACATTATGCAATTATTTACATTTGCGTTCATATTGCAAACACACATTTTCTTCATCTTTTAATGAGTTTACATTTGATATTCATGTACACTGAAGCCGCAATATTTATGCAGCCTGTCACCTCATTCTCCTTTGGATGGAGGAAAACTCTGTAGCAGCTGATCCTCATCTTTCTGCTAGAGTTGGCGTAGAGACATGATGAATGTTGGAGAAAAGGTCACATAAATCCAAAGACGACTGCTGCCGCTTTGCCGGATCCCTATCAGATTTGGAGAGCGCACAAAGAGTTTCAAATTAGATTGAAAATGTTCTGTGCAATCAGATTTCATGTGTGTATAGTCTAAGAAACACATTGAAATGAGCTAGATAAGTATTGGGCTTCTTACAACTGCCGTGGGAACAGCTGGTACTCTGCACGCACATGTGGACCGGCAGATTATTGTATGTAATCTGTGACTTTCGTTGACCTCCATTGGTGATTGTTCAGGTGTAACTCCACTGGCACATCTGTGCTGCATCTTACTGTGGCATGTCATTGACTCTCACAATAAAGTCACAATGGGAAGGCCTATTATAGCTGAGAGCCAGATGGAGCATGGGCCGAAACACAAGCTTTGAGCTGTGGAGCCCCACTACGTAGATATTATTTTGTTTTAGCGCTGACTTTGAAGCAGACAGTCTAATGCCGTTTCCTCTTGGCATCTCGAAGCCACTGATACAAGAGATAACTCCTCCGATCAAGCTCTGACCTGTATTAACTCAAGACAATTACAGCAAAAAACATGTTGAAAGATTTGTATCGAAATACACTTATTTATTTGTGTAATTAGAGAGCTATAGTCAGTTGAAACACTTGACTCCAGGCAGATATATGGAGATCTTTTCTAGAGATTGTAATGTTGTGGCATAGATAAGACCAAATCAACAAACATACCTTCAGCCACCACTTGTGCTTTTCCTACATGATTATAATATTATGTCCTGTCTCACCAATCATCTTTCTATTCATCATCAACACAGCTTAATTACTAAGATTTAATTTCTGACTTTCATTTAATCACCTTCTACTATTGCTCCTTACCAGCTTCCAGACTCCTGAAGGATGCTGTTCATTTTTTATATAGACAAGATTCATTTAAAACTTTTTCCAATTAGGCAAGCATTACACTCTTCTAATAGTCCGCTGCAGTAATATTTCTCTTAACTTTGTTGGTGTTTGTTTATTTAGATCCTTTAGCTCCTGTCAAGTTGCTAGATATCTACCTCACTGAATGCACCAAGGGTAAATATATAAATGTATTTTGCTGGCAATGTTTATCACTAGTATTTTCAAATAGATCATGTTTTGACTAAAGCATTAGAAAAACTAATAACGTACCAACCATAAAAACATCTGTGCAAATACCAGGGAATTCAATATTTCAAGTGTTTAAGAGTTCCTTTAAATATCTCGACCTAATTCTAAGGCATAATAGAAACAAGTTAAACATAAATTAAGTATATTGCATTAGAGGGAAACTCCTCCATTCCCATAGTGCACCATGGGAAATTGTAAATTCATTATTCCAAATGTGCTAAACCCCTGCAGCTCGTGTGCTGTCCTCTCACCTGCATTTGTCATAACTAATAATGTGGACTGAATTGGACAATTGTACTTTAACATGATTTAATGAAGCACAAATGGAGAAAATAGAAATGCTGTTGGCCTCAGCTTTCAGACCTTGGACAAAGTATTCAAGGAGAGAAGGAGCCTAGTGGGAACCGTTCCCATGGAGGAGGAGGAGGGGGCTCCAGGAAACAGAGAGCTCTCATTTCCATAGATGATTTGTCTCGTAATGGCTTTAGTGGAGCTGATACTGACTATTCCTCCCGACAGCACTGGAAGGTCATTTCTGATGTGGCTCAGAGATTTCTCAGGGATTGTCAAAATGAAGAAAAAGAGCTCTTTGCCTTGTTTTATGTTATAGCAGCTCCACTCCAGAATGAAGGAGGAACAAATATCATAAAGCTTTGTCATTCAACAGTGCTGCGGTCAGGCAATTCAGCACAAACGCACAAAAGCAGAGATTCAACCAATTTCTCTCCTCACTTTGTTTCTGCTTAGATTTATACTCACTAATCAAAACACATCAGGATGGCATTCTTCATGTTGACAGCGCATGGCACTCAAGAGAGTTGAGTCATTTGATCTAGATGGCTGGCTCTTCCTCCCTTTCGCCTGTTGATTGTGGCAAGGGGCTCACAAATCTCCTTGTATTAACACTAGTCTGGCAGCGAGTGGGAATTTAGGCCTCGAAGGGGGATTCACTATTGACTGTGTGGATAAGAGTCGTATGTGTTTGGGCTTTTAGGAGGTCCCTCTGAGAGACAACATTGTGCAGGAGACAATGCATAAGACACACTAGGCACTTATCAGCTCTGCCATCGTATTGCATTTGTCATGAGTGTCTCAAAAGCAGGGAGTCCATGGTGTGCAGTAAACATGCTGCATGGGCAGTAAAGCTCAGTAAACACTTGAATGGTTTTTCCAACTTTCCAAGTGTTTCAGGGGATGTGTCCATAACAGGTGTATGGAAGTTTGTGTAAAAAAATTCAATACTGTGAAATCCATGGCTGTAAAATACACCTACGTGTTTATGTTATCTGAAGTTCAGGAGGAGTACCACACACCTCAAACACTGTCATTTTTTGTTGTTCTTGTTTTTTTTATGTTACCCTCTCTCTGTCTCTTCAGTATAGGGGGTGAACCAAGCTCAATGCCCGACAGCTCGTCATCCTCACACTCAATAAAGCTCCTCTCATTTCTTCTTATTCCTAGATCACCATGTATGTTGAGGGTGCTCGTGAATGCTCTTTTGTCTTGGGCTGTTGTTTAGAATTCCAGTAATCTGGATATATTTTGTCTTGTCACAATTTATAATTTAAAGTGCTATCAGTCTTGTTATGTCTGTGACATGCCACCTGTATACCTTCTAGTCTACCTCCATGTGTGCAGCATGGAAAGTAGAAACATGACTGGGCATCTTTACTTTCAATTAGATATAGGTCCACAGTTTAAATTAAATTAGAAATTCTTCTATTTAATAAGTTCATAGTGTACGTGCTTCATAATTAAAATCACAGATGGTGATTTAGCAGGAAAGGTTATTATATTCCACTTTCCAGATTCATATCCAGGTGTGTGTAAGTTACAGTATGTATATAGGTATACAACACTGTGGGGCAGACTCTGAAAAAACTTACAAAATTTACACACTGAGCCTTCATCCAGACTTATTCCCTGTACCATAGCAACACCAACAAAGTTGGTTTCTAGAAATTACAAAGATGCATCTCCAAAAAGACCAAAGAAGACTATTGTTATAGTATGATGCCAAGTCAAAGTGAACAATAACGCTGAACCTCAAGGACTTTGCTTTAACACAAATGAATAAAGAAAAACCTTTAAGACTGATGTGTAAAAAATGGATGTGTACACTTTTTTTCAACCAACAATTATGTTGGCCATGTGACTGTGAGCTCAGTATTCAACCTTTATCTGGGCTGAAGGTTCATCAGACAATAAAGTACACAATTCAATAGAGAAAAACATTGGGCAGCCATGCCATTATTGTATTAATGGGATAAAGTTTGTGCCACAATGCAGTGTTTCAAAAAAATAAGGCAGCTAAAGCTAAAATATGAAGAATAAATGTTAAATGACTTTAAATAAATCTAAATATATCATATAATAATTTTGGACATCAGAATAAAGAAAGAGCAAAGTCCTGTGCTCATAAGGATAAGAATAAAAAAGAGAACATAACACAATTCCCTAACAGCAGTGATGTAGTTAAAATGAAGTGGGAGATCTCAGCCTAAGTCGTATTGATTCTTTGATACCTTGCTGACAATGTGGTTTTGTGTCACATGAAGGTGATTGGATTTCTTCATAAGGCCAATATCTGTCTGATTTGAGGGAGTAGAACGCTTCACATGACTGAGATGGTGACTTGTGTGGAACTGAGGACGGGAATCTTTTATCTATGTATGTACACTGGAAAAGGTTAACTGGAGAATATGACAATAACAGAGTGAAATGAATGAATGCAAATGTAATATTTCATGCTCTGCTGAAGACACAATGAAAAATCCTATTAAAATGCAACTATAAGACTGCATAAGAATGTTTCTTGTGGACTGGCAACCACTTTAACATTATATAGATATGTAATACTCATGTTTACCTTCCTAAATGGTCCCAATAATCACTGTATGAAAAAAACTACAGTCCCATCTTGGTGTAGATGCATCACTATGGTCCTGCTCATCAAATGTTAGTGACTCTTTGCTCTGAATTTGGTATTCTGATCAGACTTTTCAGGAGGATTCATTATAACATGCAGTCCAGGGTTAGTGTAGTTCCCTCACACCAAGATACATCTCCACGTTTTTCATCTTCCTCTCTAATTGGTGCCTCTAAATTGCCTGAAGGAATGAACAGTTGTCCGTCTCAGTGTGTCAGTCCCATGCACTCGCGACCTGCTTTCTGTCACTTGCCTTCCCTCTGCAGATATGTCTTATAGATTATAGATGTATGAATGGCTCAATTAGGGTTCCACTACTTTATCTTTAATCCTTAGAGAACTTCCACAAGTGTTGTAGCTTGCCACGGACCGCGCTTCAATTAACTAGAAGCAGCTCAGTGAGCGCTCTGCACAGCCAGGCTCTCGGAAGATATGATTCCGATGAATTAATGATGACTAGATGCTAAAAATGTCAAATTGACTACATCAAAGCAAACACATGGATATCGATTGCACGTTGAGATCAGAAAACGGTTACACAAGTCGGTGACATTCAGATGACGCGCTTCAATTTCAGCATCATCAGGAAAGGTGAGGGGAAAACCTGTCTTGAGTACATCAAAGTCAAAAGACATTTCGAGTTAATTAATTTGTCCTTTCTGAACGGATTAATGCAGCGGTAGTTTCCTATTATTAACATCTGCTTGATCAAACAGCATATTTAAGTCCAGCAGCGCACCAGTTACACCCTATGTGTGCAGCACTAAGTAACCGAGGGCTAAAAATAAGACCAGGACACATGCAGCTTTACGTCAATCTTAATGAATGATTTGAGATGATTAAAGGTGTATGACTAAGCAGGAGAGTTGCTCAAATGAGTGAAGTTACCTTTTATTCTAATGGTCAAAGTTGACAGAGCTTAATATACAAAAGCAAAAGTAAAAGAAGTTTGCATTTTCAATTTTAGTGTTCACTGCACTCTCTAACGATGCAAAAGAATCAGGGCTGTTGTACTCAAGCCCACACAGCATGCATTTGGTTTATGCATATTTCACTCATTTATTCTGTCTGGAAGTGTTGGTAAGTATTGTTTACGAGGATATTTTGGAAACTAAGAAAACTAAAAGCCTAAAAGTTGGTGAGATATGTGTTCGCATAAGACAGTCGCATGCCTTGTAAATCACAGGTACAAATTGGAGTATCTGCTGAGAAAGATATTCTAGCTTTTTCATGTCAGGGACCTATAGTGCATGACTTATATATTAATGGCTGAGATGGTATGTATTTATGGTTAAAGGTTACATAGTGATGTTTTAAAAGACGTCTGGTATTCAGCTACGAATCAATAAAATGTGCAGCCTCACTTGCCAGGTGGGCTTAGTTTCTAATTTCTTTTTAGACGGTGTTGACTAGAATGTTACACAGGCATTGGTCTGTTGACAAGTAACCCATGCAACCCTTCTTCAAAATGTCACATATATCTCTTTAGAGGAAAACTATTCAGACAGGATGAGCATAGTTCAACCACACCAACGATGATCCGACTCCTGGTGATCCCTGTCAAGCAGTTACATCATTCTGTATACTTAAGCAGTCCCATTTTTATAGAATTAAAAAATGATTAAAAGTATGTATTCCAGATGTTTGAATCCAGACTTTAAGGTTCTGAAGTCGTTTTATATTTTTGAAACAAAAAAGTCCATGCTTCAATCGTATATATAAAAACAGATTTAACACATCTCTGCCACTGCCATGACAACCTGTGAGATGGCATCAGCACCTTTTCTGCTCTGCTGCTTTTAATAATCACATACATATTTATGTCATAACAGAAATTGGGGAGCATTAAAACATGAAATTGAAGCAAAAGGTTGGCTTGAATTTGTATCATTTTTGGATGTGTACTTTTAACTGCTGCTACCTGAGCCTGAAATGTATGGAGGATTGAGTGCAGCGTGAAACATGAAAGCTTTTTTTAACGGTTAATGACCCGGCAGATGTCCTCACAGTTTACGTATCCAGCTCCAAAGGTGACACCCAGCTGCTGATTAATGAGACAAATCTCCTGCCTCATTATGACTTGGATCTCTAAAGAGTTACTGAACGCTGTACATTCCCTTGAGCTGGGCAGAGGCAGGGGGTCTGTGCAGCTCAGCCAAGGTGGCTTATACGGGAGCCAACTCAATAGCAAAGGCCAGTTCACAGCATTTAGTAATATGGGGATTTTCAGCGTGGAGCACTTCTGGGAGGAAGATGACAGTGGAAAAACTCACTGCCAGCCCTGGCAACAGACAATGCACTGCAGAGATGTGATATGTAGAAAACTGGAAGCAAACCAAGCAGCTCTGAAAATATACACGGGAGAGCTAACAGGAATCTCCAGCAAGGTCATCAGTATGGCTGCAAAGTGACTCTAGGGTTGTTTCAAAACTTCACACAAATGCTTTTCGACAATTGCATAAAAGAGGCGGTATTTGTCGAAATGTATCTCTTCTGGACGGTGTGTGTAATATTATGGATATTGAGATCAGATAATAATAATGCCTTTCCTTTCTCACTACATTATATTCACATATGTATTTGGGCTTGCAATGAAATAAAGTTGAATAATATAAACAGAATGTATCTTTGTAATTGTTGTATAATATAAGAAGTACAAGTTGTAACTCAGTAAATGAAATGTATGATTATTACAGGAATGGCCAGGCGTGCGGTGCAGTATTTACACACAGATGAATCACACTGCAGTGTTGTAGATACGGGTGCAATGCATTTCATTCACATTCGCTCAGAGATCTACAGAGGTCCTTAAGGTTGGCCACAGATAATTTATACTATCTTCAAGATGAATGAAATGTCAGAAAGTAATTTAAAACATAATGGGAAGGTGTGGGCTTTGAACGCACAATAATATGCAACCTTGACACAAAGGAAGAAGGTTACCAATCTATATAAACATGGAAAGATGTTAAATGACCTAATGTGCACCTGTAAATTATTTATTACAAGAAAAAGGAAAAGTAGTTGAGTTATTTCTATATTGAACATGTTGCTTCAACACACAGTTAGTTTTGAGAGTGTAATATGACTGTAGTGTTCTTGATGAAACATCCAAGAACCCATTTGTTTTAATGGCTCTGGTGACTGTAGTGCTACATTGTTATGCTTTCATTTTGCTCATTATTGCTGATGTAATGAAGGGGAAAAGAGGGATTTGAGAGGTTCCATAAACATCCCATCTTTGGGCTTTAGTGGGTCTTATACTGTAATTGCTGGTGCTTACACAAACATAATACTGAGGCGTTACATGTACAATTCTTCTACTCTGTTTTTGTGGTTTTCCCCTTTCTCAATCTACCTTACTTTTCTATATTTTAAACAGTTTCAGTAATAATACATTTTAATAATGCTCAGTGGTATAACGGCTATAGTCTGTTGTTTGATGAAACACTGAATTGATCAAACTTGCACTTTACTTGATAAATCATTGATGTTTTGGAAAGGCAAGATACCACATCGACAGGTTTGTTCTTCTTCCAGGTTTTATAGGAATATTTTAGTTTCTGAGAGTAGTCTTATATTAAAGGTCTTGTTTTTATTTATAAGTGAAAATAAATACATTTTCACTCTAGTCTTGGTCTTGGAAAGAAAACACTGGTCTTGGCATTCACCTGATATGAGATCTTAGTCATGCATTGGTCACAGACACAGTCATGACTTGGTCTCACTTACAATATGCAAATGGAATGGAGTTGATACTGAAAAGATAAATCAAAATAGGCTGCATGGCTGACAGCTTTAATAACTTTTCCCAGCAACAAATCAGTTGAGACAGCTGCAAGAAAGGCTTTCACTTTGATTTCACCTGAGACCCTGTTCAGACTGACAGCCCTTTACATTAACTGTTGTGCCAGTCAAAAATAGAAGCTGATACATGGCTTCAATTCGAATGTACTATTTTGGTTTGAGACACCCACAATTTTCCTGAGAACATCTCATGTCTATTGAGCAAAAGTTAATTTGTGGACCAAAATAGAATGCAACAGAAAAAAAAAAGAAAACATTAGTCAGTATTTGAGCTGTATAGCACAAGCACACACTGTGAGTCAGGGAGAATTTGTGACAGGAGACTTGGCAGTGCGTGTATGCGGCTGTAAACCTGGGCACGTACACCTGCATATGCATGGCAGCTCTCAAACACACTGACATGACGCAACATTTGTGAAACCTTTTTCCAGACTTGTTCAAACAAGCCAGTGTTAGATTTTTTCAGTCTAATGCACCATTCAAGAGTGTTTGATTTCCAGGCCCCCTCCCCATCTCACTTTGACTGACTCCAACACTGATGACACCCAATGAAACATCTGCAGTACGGCTCTTTCACTCTCTCACAATGTACCGTCACAGTCCTGTCAGGTATTGCGTTTTAGTGAAGTCTGCGTTTTATCATTGACATTTCTTAAAGCAATATGACAGAACTTCTCTGGACATGCACTGGTCCACCTGCACTGTCTGTGATTTAGACATGACCACCCCCTCAAAAAGAGCATTAGGACGAGGGACATTTATTACATGCAAAGTTCAAAGTTTGAAAGGTTAAATTCTTAAAAAACACTAACACGAAGAAAAGAAAGACAGAGGAATAAACTATTCAGTGGGAAATCCAGTGGCTAAATATTGAGTCTTAATTGCTTCTAGTGAATGAATGGGAATAAGTGGTGGCAGATGAATGATTGAATGAAAACAGAAGCATCTCTTTTCCCATGAACTGAGCGTTAACACTCTCCATGACTCCTGACCCTTTACGATCACCATACTAATCCTTACTTTCTCATTTCTCATAACTTATATCCTGCATATATTGTTCATAATAAAGTACAGAACCACTGCTGGACTGCAGTAAGAAACCTATTTAAAAAATCATTAATAGCTCAATTTTCCACAGCTATTACAAAAATATATCTCTGGAAGGAATATTTAATGAAGTCTAGACTTACATTACTTCTTATATCTTGGATGCATATTTATTGGCGCTGAAATCCAATTAATATCTGGCTGGCAATGTGTCAGCAGAATCAATTTTATCCTTCTCTTATTTGTGATAAGTTGAAATTTGGTGGTCCTTTTATACAAGCTGCTGATTATACTGAAAAAAGAGCAGTTGTTCTGCTAATTAGAGTCTTGGAGATTTCTAAATTTGATGCTGTCATTTAATAAGCAGATATTTATGATCAACATGTTTTACATTAATGAATTTACACTGAGCAGATTGCTTGATTAGATAACTCCCTGAGTCATTATTGAGTTCTTCAAAAATGTACAATTATGTAATTATGGCACTGACATTAATCTAGAGACCTAATTTTAAGATGTTCAATTTGCAGTAGTGTGTTTATGAATTAGCATTTTCAAATAACTGTGTGGTATTCGATTAAATCAATAGTGTTTCTTTTTTTCTGTGACTCCATGCCTCCCCTTGTTCCTGTGAGACAGTCACCCTGCGGACCTGACCCCCAGATTACCTTGTTCCGAATGTTTCCGTGTGATTAGTCCTCTATAGACCTCATAAAACAGAATAAAAGTCTGTGAGAAAGGCCGAGCTGAGATGAAGCTTGTTATTTTCAGCTCACACAGAGAACCGGAGGAGTTTAGAGGACCTCAATCGACCCTGGGATTGGAGCTTTTAAAAATTGGAGACACCCTTGTCGAGTGTATTGAACCCCTTTGTCTGGAATGCTTTCAGTTTTCCCCTGCCACAGAGACGCAGCAGTGAAATGTCAATGATTGTGTGAAGCATGTCTTGTATTTTCCTTTGCCTCTGCACACACTATTTTTTTTTTTTTTTTTTTCCAGCGACAATGACAAATGGCCACCGACGGCTGCCACTGATTGAGGATAAGAAGCTTCCTGTGCTGGAATTTATTCGCAATGATCCCCAAAGCTGGAAGTCATGGGCGTTTGTGTGTGTGGAAATACAGATATCTACTTTACCTCAATCAATGATTATGTTGTTGTTAAACTGAGCAGCATTAGTATTCCCGACTGCAGATCTCCTGGAGGTAGAACGCACAGCCATGAAAAAGGTTTCTGTCTTTAAAACGTTGCCTCTCAAGCATGGAAAAGGAAGAGTGTGACTGAAATAACGAGTGTGAGTTTGGGCGAGACCTAACAGCATTTTTTTTAGTATAAGGAAAGTAAAGCAGAGACACGGAAATCAAACATGCTTTTTTTTTTTTTTTTTTTTTGGTAACCTTGATCAAAGTTGCAGCACACAATCTTTCTGGCTACAAAGATAAAGATAAAAGGCTTCATATCCTGTAGCATAAAGCTTGCATTTGTGCTTAAAATAGAAGAATTGAAACCTTGTTTAGCCACTTATGGTATATCCTAAAGTATAAACCCCATTGTGCAGCTGCCACATTGTTGATGCAATAGTGACATGTCTTATATTTCAGTCTATTGTGTTTCTTTCTTCACTTGTCAGAAAGGATATTGGTTCACTGACACTTTCAACAGTGAAGCTGCCATAAAATTAATTTACTTTAGAATTTGGTTTCTATTGTCTGCAACTTTATGTTTTAGTTTTTTCTTGCAAACATTTGCCCTTTGGGATTATGACCCTGACTGGGCAGTGTGTCACTAAAAAATGCCTTTTTTTTGTCCAGAGTAATAAATTGGAGTGTAAATTGTGTGTTAAAGGATGAGGATAAAATATAAATTAATGAACAAAAAACTAAAAAAAAAAGACCAAGACATGTCACCTTCATCCACGGTATTATTTAAATGACAACTCCTTTAAAATCATAAAAAACAACTCCCTCATTTCTTTCTTTTTTGACTTTCTGGAGTTTGCCTGACACATTTTCCTTAGAATAAACTAAAACGGAATTGTCAAATGGAGTTGTCAACCGTTTGTTTGAAATGTTTTCAGCTGAGGACAGTTTACCTCAGAACGTCACAAGACTTCAAAAGACTGAGTGGTTTTCCTCAAAATACAAGCTTTTCTTATTTGATGACAGTGGCAGGAAACAAAGGGAGACTCTTGATGTGCTGCACTAGTCCCCTGGTGCGATGTGTACCAAGGTTGAGGATGTACTCAGTGGCTCCAAGTTAACGTGAATGTTTTTTGATGATTTTCTTTTGCTAAAAGCCTCAACAATTATGTTTGTCATTATTTTCTGTTTATTACGAGTTTTTTACGAGTTTGTGTAGCCCGTTATTCTTCTGACACAATTGGGTTCTTTTCAGTGTAATTACGAATGGCAAGAGGGATCAATCAACACTCAAAAGTAAAGCTAGTGCAGAATATTGTTAAAATGTAATAGGCTGCCGGGAAAATGATGTAGCTCCAAAAATCATTTCTACAAATGGCACCAACTGACTGGTTCTCTGTAGTAATCCTTTAGATGATTCAATTTCACTTTTTGTATGCTAATTCTAAAAGTAATAGGAGCTTTTAGTTCTGCTGTGTGGCACTGATTGTGAGATACGTTTGCTGCTTTCTTTTAGACTAAAACCCTTACTACTGACATTCACCATTGTCTAAACCTGATTTCCCAGCTTTAATTTAAAGGGAGAAGTTAAACTGAGATAGGACATCAAACACAACTTGGTATACAACAATAGATTAATGTGGCTGAGTGTAATGCTACCTGGTGCACCCATAAACTCTCATAAACTAAGACTACATTTTGAGCTTGTACGTAAAACCAGAAGGCTGCGTAGTTTGACAGAAATTGTTTCATTCACCAATCATTATGGAATGCTATAAAAACTATTTAATGGTTGATGCATCAAAATGTTATTGCTGGGAATTACTTTGCACAGTACCGAAGCATATACAGCAGGAAGAAACAGAGCCTCTGCCGCACCCATCTGTCTCCTGTCAGAGATCACCTTTAAGCTCAAGTGTCACCAGTAGTTTGCCGACTCCGTGCAGGTACTTCCCACACAACTTGGAATGGCACCTGCTAACAGCTCACGCCGTTATCTGCACAGAGATAACACTGTGAGAGAGGTGACAATGCCCTGGGACCCGCCTGTCAACTCAAGGCACATCAAAGGTCCTGACACCCTTCTCTGACTCTCTAGCCGCTGTAGAAACACATTAGGCTATGATTCAGTGCGGATTAAAGGGAGTTGACAGAGGCATTTTCAGCTTCCATTTAAAATAGTATTAATTATTATGTCCACTTTGCTTTGTTTTACATCTCATTTGGACAATACAGTGTGGTGTTTAGTGAGGCTGTGCAGTCTTTCGGACAAAGGCTGTGAGGAACAAACATGTTACAGCAGTTTGTCATGGTTCACTTGTGCAGTACAAACAACCCCTACTGCGGCAGACACGGTGCTGGGTAATAACATTGGTATTTTGCTTTGCACATTCTCAGGAAACCAACCTTTCCTTGGCTGTTACTTGTAATGTTGAATTACGTGAGACTTTGCAATGGTAAGTCAACTGTATCTCCCATTTACCTTGTGCCTCAGACTAACAATGTAGGAGCTGTTTAATAAAGTACATTTTCAGTGGAGCTTACAGTTCCATGGGGTCAAGGTCAGTGTGAACATTTACTTCGTTGCCCATAAGCCATATTGTTTTGCAATTCATGTGCTGCTTTTTGAGCTAAAGCCAAACAAATACAGTCTTCCACTTTAGTGCTTCTTCAGAAAAAAAATAATTTCACCTTCGTTAAAGATTTAATAATTTCCCAAAATTCAATTTGCTCTTTGCACAAACTATCCCAACCTAGTGTTATTTAAACCGTTTTAGTTCAAATAAGAAAGAAAGGCAATGTCCAAACTTGGTGAACATGCACTCTCCTTTCTGTCTAAATTTGAAGCAATTGGATACATGAACAGTTCCTGTGACAATTTTTCATAATAATGGTCGAGCCAGGGATTGGGAAAAAGAAATTCCATTTTGTTTGGCAGTGAGTGAGTGGTTGACAGGCCACTGTCATGGCCATCACACAGCTGTCCATTCTGTTGTCATATATGCCCTTTTAAGTCTTCTCACCATCTGTCCTAAACATGGCAACCAAACAAAGATACCGTTGGCGAGAAAAGTATGGAAGGTAGCCAGTTACATTGAGTTAAACAGCAACCTAAATGAAAGGAAATACAAATGACACTTATGGACTGTAATGTTGTGCCACATGAGTGAGTCCGTGGCTCACAGCATTTCCTTCTTGTTGAGGTCTTTGATATGTCAAGAAAAACAGACATGCTACTTTGTTTTCTCTTCCCAGAAATAGAGATAATACTGCAAGGAAGCAGCTGAAAGCCTCCTCTGTCTTGTGTAAATGCTTTTTATGTGTTCCTCTAAAAGAAGGTTTCTTTTTTTCTTTTTCTTTTTTCTCAGTTTGTCAAATGTATTTCAGCTGTGGACATTAACCACTGGCTCTCTGGGTGACTGTTACAGATCCTGACACTGCCCTTTCCTTGAACTTTTGGATACTAACTCTGATATTTGAAGATTGTCACGGCACTTGCAATTGTTTGTCTTGTAAGTGTCCCTTTGCTAGAGCTGCTTTTCCAAAATCGTATAGCATAGCCCAGCATATTTATTAAAAACAGCATCAGCATTACTTCCTGTTCACCACCTCTGTGCATTTCCCAAAAGTACACTTTGGCTGGTTTATATTTGAGAATGAAAACATTCAGCATTTTAAAGGTTTAGGTCTGTCAGTCTCTCAGTGGCTTACAATCCTTACATTCCATAAAAGCACAGCTTTAGAAAGACTGCGGAAACATTTTTACAGCAGTTCAACATGAGGCCACACTGATTCTACTTCAAGGTAAAGTAAATCTTTAAAACTCTGAAGCTCATGTTTTTCATAGATGAGGTAAAACAATGCTCACTAAGGTGTCAGGTGCAGCTTATATTTGAGCTTTCTTTTATATTTTAAACCAAGGTCAAGAGGAGTCACTGACAAAATCAGTCACATTCTTTCTCTCCATTCTCATTTAAACCATCAACATTTGTTAACAGAAGAAAAACAGATTCCAGTTTGTTGGATGAAAGTCATGCAATTTTCAGTTGTTGTAACAAAGTGGTGGGGCTTTGTAATGCAAATGAGCCAAAAGAGGCATTGCAAGACTGTTATTCATCTTCACAGTTTGTGTTCATAAGTCAATGTCCTTTTTGGGAAATAATGAATTTTAAATGCATGTGCAGTTATTCGGAAATCCACATATGAGAACTAAACTGGGATTAGAGTTTAAGAGAGATATATTAGAAGATCTACCCAAGCAAATGTTTGGAGCCTCTATTCTGAGATTTGAACAAATGAATGTTTTGGGGCTATAAATGATAACATTCTATCTTTTTAATCATTAAGGAGATGATGGACAAAATTAAATGGTTGTGAATTTGTTCAAAGTTATATTACATAAAACATAATGGAAGGTAGGATCAAAGTTTGTTTAGTTGTTTAGTGTCTCTTTTGAACATGAATGAACAGTATGAGAGAAGATTAACCCTATAATAATTTAAATATAATACATTATGGTGGTATTTACTGTCTATACAGCCCACATTGATAACTGATACCACGTGATATCTAAACATGCAAACTAACCAAAAATGGTGAAACAAATCATTTCATCTGCTGCGGTGCTCTGAGGCAGACATGGAAAAGGGTTTAATGGCAGATAAAAATAAAAAGCAAACATGGGCAAGTGTCACTTTATAATGAATGTGGACCAGTCACCGGTTGCTGCACTCCATAAAATATCAATAATTGGGCTACAGCCTGCTGCAGCCACTTTTGTTTACAAAGCCAGCATAGTTTATGTTCCCAGGCTATAAGTCTGCTGAATATAAATATCCTACTTCACATGGATCAAGTTTCCGGTGTTATTGTCAAACGTGAGAGATTCCTCGCTGCTCACACTGTGGAACGTCAAGATGGAAACTTCAGAAACAGCCTTTAGGATCAGGCAGCTCTGTAATGAACACTCATGGGAGGTGTTATGATGGAGAACTTCAGGTAAGGCTTTTTATAGTCCACACTGAACAGAAGAAAGTTTGTCTGAAGAGTTCAGAAAGGCTCCAATGGGTTGGTGATTGTTACCGGTGGGATTTGTAAACCTCAATTCAATGTTTCATGAGTAGAATGGGGTATTTAACACAACATTTGAGCAGCTAATACGTTGACAGTGTAAGGTATTAACATAATGACCATTGGGTAACCATTCAACTGAAGAATTTGTGTATTGTGCGTCGAACCACTTAATGTTTTCAGTATTATTTCATAATCCACAAATAATTAATATTTTTCTGACTAACTGGATTAACACAGCCCCCCATTATTATTTGTGGCCATAGATATTTCATATTAATTTACAGTGCAGGATAATCCATGTTTGTACAAATAATAATGATGTAATAAATGACACAAACTAAAATAAATGAAACAATTAGTGATTGAAGGAATAATTAATTCATGCCAATAGTTCCCCCACAGATACCTGCCATTTGAAACCCTGCATGACAATTAATGCATTTAGTGAAGTTAATAGTGCTATAATATATAGAATACAATCAACTGTACCTACGCATTCAGACTGAATAATCTTCAGCACAGCCTTGGATTCCTTGGTTATAAATCATGTTACTGATGCCCAAGCTCAGTTATAAATTAAAATATCCTCACAAGAGTGTGCAAAATATTTCTGTCCACATAGCAGCACTGCAAACACAAAAAACAAGTCACATGTTATTGATGATAGACGACACTCCAGTATGAGAGGGCAACATTGTTATTTAAACTGTGGATTTAACCACTGACAGTAAAATAGGAGTGGACTAACACAGTGTAACTACCATCAGTGCTACGCAGAGAGGGTTATGGCAGATCTTAAACCCACAAATAGTCCAAACACCTACCATCAGCACATTTAGTGTGATGTCCTACTATGGATGTGCAAATAGAGCAATGACATTAGCACAAATATATGTGAAAAGCTAAAAAAAAAGCACTTTTCCTTACTATGCTGCATCTGGTGTTAGTGAAATATTTCAAAGGCATTATAAGAATCATTTTATGGGCTCAAAACTCTGTGTGTCAGCCTGACCATCCATCCTAACTCCTTATTATATACAAAGAGTCATAGAACTAGAGAGCATCACCAGCAGGAATTCTTTGTTTAACTGTTGTCAATTGAAAGCATGCCAGACCCATTTCACCTTGTGAGTTGAATGGGTCTGACTGGCCCAGATATCTGTATGCATAAGGGTAACTAGGACCTAAATTAAATGTGGTTGTATATTAATGTTTTGCATGCATGACTAGCTAACTGGTTAATCTAAACATGGCCAGTGTTATTTTCAGTAGATATACAGTCCACTAATTTGGGCTTGATCATATTGGATGTCAAAAAAGTTCTTATACCTTAAAAAATTATGTCAAATCTGACATAGTTTTACTGAGCTGTAACAGGAAGAAATGGTGTCACACTATTACATTATATAGTAATAGTACTTTACAGATACTCAGAGCAATGTGTTCCAGCCCTCACACTACTTCTGTTTGCATCTCTCTTGACGTTTGCATGGATTGGATGAGCTGAGTGTAATGCATCAAGAGGTTTCTACCACCTGCAGCAGCGTCCCAGAGGATAAGGGGCTGTAATGGAGTTTAATGCACTCAAATGCACACCCAATCAGAGGTTTAGAACAAGTCTTATTGTGAGGAGTCGAGTTGGGGCTGGGGAAATCTCTCTTTGAGGAGCAGAGATGGTCTGAACTACAAAGCAGGATTAACTCGAGAGTCACAGTGCTCAGAGTCAGAAATGTGTTCCCTCTTTACCATGGCAACTCTAAATTAGAAAGCTGCTGTTGGTATCATTGCAGTGTGCTCACGATGGCTTTAACTTTGTAGTCAACTCTGCTCTTACTTTAACTGAGGCCACATCTATACTAATGTGTTTTCATTTTAAAGCATTAAAGATGTCAGTCTGCTTTTTCAAAATGAGGATAGTACATCACAATAAGGTAGTACTGTTTATTTAGAATTAACTGTATAGTTTACATGCACACTGGTGTATGTTACAAATGTATATAAACATGGTAACTTTCATTGTTGTCTGCCTACACTGTAACACAGTTATAGAGTTACTTGAGTTGTGCTGCAGTCTTTATGCCACGACAGTATTCGTCACTTGTTGTTATGTGTTAGCAGCAGTCTGGTTCACAATGGACCTACAGGCCTGGCAGATAGACTTTAGCTTTCTCCTCAGCTATGAGTAAGTGTGTGAACATCGATCGATTTGCGTTGTGTAAAATGTATCCAAAATAAAGTTTCCAGTCCTTTAAAAAATCTCAGCTTTTGCGCCCTTGAAACCCCAACGAATGTGGATACAAAAAGTCAGCAACAAGCATTTTAAAGTAATTTATTGATGTGGACACAGCCTGTCTTCCTCCTTTTCTCAGATAAATCATGCTGCTAGAACAAAAGAAACATGGTTTACTTTAAATGTAACAGTTTTAATACCGTATAATACATATTGTACCCTGCCATAATTGTCAATTAGCATCTAACTTGGTAATTGGCAGGATGTAACAGCTGAATGCAAACCACTGTATGTCACAGTTATAACACCGCTTCATTTGCACTGTCTGTGAAAGAAGCTGCTATTTGTCTTGTTTCCTCTTCCTGTGCGGTCTCACAGGAAAATCATAAATCTTGCCCATGTGCAAAATACAATTTAGTCTGAAAAAGGAAATATGGGACATCACTGCAAGAAATTGTATATATTCCGTCAATTATATGAAATCAAGTGTCTCAAACACCCACGGAGTTAAAAGTAATTTTTCAAGTTAAATTACGAAATGCAAAAGTCAGTGACAACAATGAGATAGAAGCAATAAAAATCTACAGTAATGTGAAAATGCTCTGTGCTGTTAAGCCGGTGAGTTTTACAGTATTGTGTCTTTATGGCATTGTGTGATTATAATCAATTAGGAAACAGACCATTAATTATAGGTCACTTTTAGCCTGCAGTTCTCAGTCAGTGTCAAAGACAATGTCCAGCATGTGACGGGTCAGTAGCTTGTCGTCCAGTCGGGGAGTGGGATAGATCAGCTGGCCGCTCCCCAAGCCTCTCGGCTGGGATATGCTCCATCTTACCGCAGCATTGGAATATATTGACTCCAGCAGCTTTAGGGGAAGATTTATTACAACAATTTAGGTCAGAAAGTTGGATGACTTTAAAAAATGACAGCGGTGATGCAGTTTTGTCAGCTAAAAGTGCATGGTCATTCCTGGGTAATGAACCAAATATTGAACCATTTTAATAGGAAGCCCTGAAAACACAGATTGAAAGTGAAGTATTCATGAGGTCATGTTGTAAACCTCCCAGAGCTGCACCAGCTTACGTTTCATCTCTCATTCATTAAAAACATTATTGTACTAAAGCAGGAAATGGTTGAGGAAAGTAAAAGCCTTTGATCTATGGCTTGGACAAAACCTTTTGCTGGTAAAGTGACAGCACAAAGAAAGCAGCCCCAGTCACTCGTATGGCTTAATAAATCTGTCTGGGTGTAATGGTGAGGTTGTATTAGCGTCAAGAAAAGAAAGAACCTGTTCTGCATCTGACCTGAAGTTAACCTCTTTGATCAAATAAAGGTAAAAAATGAAAGAGAATCACAAAAACTCTAATCAGTGACCTTATGAATAATTTTACAAGATTTGCAGACTTTGGATTAACCTGAGATTAAATCACTAGCTTAACTTTTGGTTGAATAATGGAAATATTAGATGAATAATAGTAGTCTAAGGTCATGACAATGATTTAAGTTTTTGACTGAACAAAATAAGAGAAACCAAATATGAATTAAATATAAAGGGGGCCAAAACGACACATTCAAATGGGAAAAAAGATAATAATAATGAAAAATAATATTTAATAATAGTAATCTCAACAAGTGTCACATGCAATTTATCACTAGTTCTAATTATAAGGTTACCAACGGGTACATGCCAGAATATATTATTGTCTGTGACATTTATTCCAGTCAAGACATACTATTGTATTAGTATGTAGAATTAGATCCATTTAGATTTTCTTTATGGAAAAAAGGTATAACATATAGAATATTTTCTCGAAGAAAGGACCAGAATCTCAATGATATTCTGCAAATGGGAATCAACGTTACCATAATTTATGACCCAAAATCTCCATCTGTTTGCACGTGTAATTTCATTCCCCACTGACTCGAGGTATATCCTGAGGCTCAGGAGGCAGAGCAAATCGAGCTCACACCGTCAGGGACGCACTTCGATCCCCAGCCCCTCCCATCGTAATGTCATTGTGTCCTTAGGCGTGACACTCAACCCCAGTCTCTCTCACTGGGAGCCATGCTTTGGTCAGGGTGATAATCTGTGAACATTGTGTAAATTGGAAAGTATATTGGGTGCTTAGTAGAGTACAAAAATGCAGAACCATTTTACGAAATGAAATGCTTCTCTGCACCTTCTAATTTGACATGGTAAAATATCTCACTGGTCCAGGGTCCACATTCACTCTGCTTATCCTGAAATGCATATGAAACAACAAAGTACATGTGATAATAATTTGTTTACACATGGACTGACAAGCTACAATCTGGCGTGCCTCTCTTTCTAGCACAACTGAGGAGCGTCTTGACTGGCTGCAGCTCCTGATGAATGGTGCAAATTATCCTGCACATCACAATAGGTTCCCTTCGCTTTTTTAGACGCAGTAATTATAACAAATGAAGTCTGGACCCAGTCAGATTCTATGCTACTCTTGCCCATATGGAGAACAATTAATTCCTAGTGATAGGACCAATTCCAAGACAAACGACTTGACTTTACTTTCCTGTACGTAATGCTAATCTCTGCCAAAGAATTAATGTGATGCAAATAGCTGCTGACTGCAGGATATTTGTCTCAGCTGCACAATTCTCAACATAATTTGATTTCACTCTGTACTTCATGCTATTGTTTCTAATAAAATGTGATCTTATCTGACAGTAAACAAACAGGGCCGTGGTGACAAAATATCCATATCACAGTAATCTAAGTCTTCACTCCGTGTCAATAGGGATCACTGGAGTTTTGTATGAATAATCTGTCATGTTATCAAGGAAGTCAATTTCACTGGAATGAATATTGATGTTAAAATCCCCTCTCTTTATAGGATTTTAACTCTCTGATGAACTGATCAACAATTACATCTCCATGGACCTCATAATATGGCGGCCCAAAACACATCAATAAACCTTGACTATTCAATGCTGAATACTCACAGCTGGGAAAACACTGATTTGTATTTATCATTGCTATACGCATTTGACTTCATGAGCTTATGGTATTGATGTGTTAAATAACCCCTGTACAGTTCGAATACATTTAATTTTAAAAGTTGTAAGTTACATCAGCACATTTTTTAACACTTTTGCCATTTGATTAGACCTGAAAAAATAAAAAGGCAAAATGTTGACATATCTCTCACAAACACCCAAAGCTTGATTTTGGTGATTGTGCAAATCTAATCCTTGTTTAGATATTATTACTAATAACACACTGAAAAGCCATACTTCCAACAAATGACAAGGGATTTTCAGACAGATGTTTGAATTACACTCAGTCATAAAACATCATCCTAAAGTTGACTTTCCATCCTTAGGGGAGCCAGCTTTTCTGGATATTGTCTAACATCATTAAAATCTCAGCTAAATGTGCAGATACATCCATCATTCTCTATGTTCACTGGACGTCTTGATAACCACTTGTCACAACATCTTCAATCACTGTGATTTATGAACTCATATCAGTATAAACACATTCGGTTATCCTCTTCTAATACATATTTACCAACCTGTGTTACACTTTCAGACATTTTTTGCAGACATTTTCTGTTCAGGAATAGTTCTGAAAAGTTGATGTGTCATGCATCTTGGCTCACAGAAATGGTAGAGTTAGAAGCAGGTCAAACTATTATTTTAGAACGACTCAAATTCAAAACAGGTTTCACTGAAAGTGTAACAATGTACCAGAACGCCACAAGTTTGTGCACAACACTACATTATACAAGAGAAACACTGTGCCTAGTCCTTGTCAAAATATTTTCATTCAAGCTTTGGATGCTTTACATAATTTGAATATTTACATGGCTGCAAGATGTCTTCATAAAAGTAGAATGTAATGGCGGCTGCAAACGCATTGTTGCCTGAGGCACATTGTTGGATATACAACATTGTTTCACCAAACTGCAATCAGAACTTGACTTCTGTTCACAAATCATGTTGACAAGTTTCCTGTTGTTATCACAGCACCAAACTGAATCCCACATCCAAAGCAAGTCATTTGAGTCTTCTTCCTGTCTGCATGAGTCTTTGCAGTGATGAAACTAAACTTTCCATAAGCCTGAGAATTGTCTCACATAACATTTATTTGACAGCTTAGTACACAATAACTAATAGGAATGGTAATAAATTAGATCCAGATGTGTGATTATAACCAGCAGTAAACAAAGCAGTGACTAACATTCGTATATTTTAAAACATGATTGCTATAGAGTTAAATGATAGCAATTCAGTACTTGTGCATTTAGAATGAAATTTTGCTTGTGTCAAGTATTAATTTACTCAACGGAAAGGTATCAAAGTCTGTATAGATTCATCTGGCCTTATGGCAGAGGAGTCAATAGAACTACTGTGTTAATCCATTCTGATCTGACTGCTCTTTGTTCACACTGCAGAGAAGTACAGTTCAAAGATGATTCATTGACTGTTCACATTATTCAAGTGGCATACATTACGATGTAGCTCAGGCCTGTTCACACTGACATGAACAAATGTAATCTGACCAAATGAGAACTAAAGAGTCACTTCTGTAAAAATCCACTGTATGCTGACTTCAGTCACCATGAAGTTACATCAAGCACGTCTGTAGGGCCTCAAAAGGCGTGTCATCTGAGACTGGACACCAGAACCATACTTTAGTCTAGCCTAGGGCACAACATCTCTCGATAGCCTTGGCATGGTTCAGCAAGGAGCCAGCAGACTTCATATTCAGGTGTGCAGCTCTTATTCCTCACTAACACTTTTAATTGAATGTCACTCAAAGTGGAGAGGTAGTGGTCCGTGATGGTGCAGCCCAGTGGAGTCGGGTGGAGGAGGGGACGGAGGGGGACGGCGGGTGAACTTTTCATCAGCGCTCTAATCAGAGGGTAAGTTACACCGGGGAGGCCAGGTGAAAGCAATTAACTCACCACCAGGACAGAACACCAACAGCACAGTGGGCTCCGAGAAAGAAACACAGCTTAGAGCCCTGTGTTCACTGTACACTTCACCACAGGACCAGGGAACACTCTGAAGTGTGTCACATTACAGTGTCAATAAGTGTAATGGCCCTGGTCAGTGTGTTAAGATATTGTAAAGGCTAAACAGGCATGCACTGGAAAGGATGTTTGTGTCTGGACATGGTTTTGTCAAGACTTTTGAATTTGAACTTTCCCTTCACCCTGTGGTCTGGGTGATTGTAAATCTCCCGCAAATGTTAAATGCCAAACAAAAATGCATTTCTCCTTTTATCCATTTAGTCATCTGTTAGTTTTGAAAAATACATAAAAAGCAGGAGTCCAACGGGCAGAAACACCTCTGAAACACTGATGTCGTCAAATAAGAAATGTGGACTGTTTTTATGATTACATTCATAAAAACAAGTTGTTTCTCTAGCTACAAATAAGATTACAATATTGTTTCACCTTATTCACCTCAGAAGCTTGTTATGCAGATCACTCTTTGCTTCTGTACAAAAAAGATTTGATAGTGGAAAATAAAATCTTTGTTTCTTGTCTTTGTAGGATGTCATCTTGGTGGACACATTTCCTTTAAAAGAACCATATGTGCACATGCTCTAAGTATCAATCTGTGATGAGACAAAATAGATAGTGTCAGCACTGTCTTAAATTTCATTGGCTGTTTCCTTGACAACCGCTTACTCTGCCAGTACCGGCTACACTTTCCTCCAGCAGTATTGTTTATCGTTGCCTCATTTTCACTTTGCAGCTCATCAGGAATCTTAGACACAAGTCCTGGAGTCTCATCTTCAGCGCGCGGCATTTGCCAGAGAAACCGGGCACTCTTGTAACTAAATTGGCATCTTTTCTTTCTGGAGCAATGATTGGTGACACAAGAACTCTCCAGCTCTAGTGTCTAACTCATGAGCACATATGGAAGCACACAATAACCTCTGCTTTTCTGTCGGAGTTCATCTGAAGGTGGGCTGGTGTGATGGCCGATCTTGAGAGCTTGTCAGTTTGCTGTTGATGAGGGCCTACACATCACAAGCATCTGGAAAACACCATTTCATATTCTCTTTATGGAAAGCAAAAGAGAGAAATGCATTACTTTGATGTGTGCATTTCATTTTTCAGCTGCAAGCAGTGAATGATAGCTCAGTCACTCTCGATGTTCTAGATCCTAAACAGACACAAACTACAAGCCTTTAGCTTCTTACTAATAATGGTGATTTTGGAGAATGTCATTTGGAATATTTTCAAGCTAAGGATCAATTTGGATCAATTGTTGGAAACCTGGCATGTCTGCATATAACCAGAACTGATAAGAAGTCTCTTCGTTGACTTTAATTCAAGATTCAAGCCAGTTCCCTCTGCTTTAATAAGTATTTAGACAGTTTCACTATTAATGCCATTTGCAGTGTTAAACAGCAAAAAATGATACAACTTCAGCAAATAGATTTAAAAGACAAAGAGCTCATAAAAACATAATAATATTAACAGTTTCACTTAATTGTGAAGACCCCCTTTTTGACTTGCCCCTATGGCAGCCTGTAGCATCTTTCACCAGCACCTTAGTGGCAGATCTTTCAGTGAGAGTAGTGAGAAGTATCTGACACTGGCCTGAACACCTCACTGATGCTCTCTCAGATGCCACATTTTCTTCTCTTTGGGGATCTACTGCCCACACTAGCTTGAGCCAGGCATCTATCAATGATCCTGATTTACATATCCCACCCAGCGACAGCCGTCATGGTAACAAAAGCCTCAGTGTTATTCACTTCACCTGTAAGTGGTCACCGCAGTATGGTTGATAAATGTACTGAGCTCTAAAATTATGCACTCATTTGACTTTTTGTTATAGTTCACAACATAAGGACAAGAATAACACTGGTAAAAAATTGCCAGAGTTTGTTGCTAAGACATGAAAGACTTTTAGCAGAACACGGAAATTGTAACGTTGGACTTGATTGGAGCCCTGTGTGTGTGAGTCTATGAAGCGTGCATGAACAGTGGTTTCTGACAATGTGGATTTTTCACTCCAGCTGGGTTCATTCTGATTTCAAATCAAGCTTTTTTACTTTTCATCCTGTAGCTGTGTAATGAGTTCAGAAACGATGTTTGAAGATGTGTCGATTTGCAGAAAAAAGGAGGGTTGCAAGGGCTTGGATTTATCCTAGGGCAATAAATGTTCCTTGTATTCAGAGCCAGGAGGCATTTGTCTCTACATTTCTCCAGACACATGGATGATTTCACCATTTGCATTAAGCAAAACTCTACGAAATCTAAAAGGAAATGGTCACACACTACTTTTTAAAATTAACTTTTTTCCTCAAGTTTCCACAATGTCTCAGTCACAGTGGTACATAATAATTAAGGAAATATAATTCAACTATTTCATCAGTTTGTCGAGTTGTGCATTGGTGTTTGGCATGTAACATCATGATCTTCATGCTGTTTGCTGCCGCATTACTCATTATATCCCTTAACATAGATTTCTTTTGCTCCCTCACTAATTCTACCTTATATGCTAATGGATAAGTGGAATATATTTAAAATATCATAGCAATATTCAGAATGACATAGAATAAATAGAATCCAATGCAGAGTAGTGCACTTTTCCCTCAGGAGAACTTTATTTCAGAGTCAGCGATGTGTTTCTCTAAAGTTTCTCAAGATGTTTATGCCTTGTACTCCCAGTTATTCCTGTCTCACATCTTTGTCCTTTGTTTATGTTGCTCCTTTCAATCTCAGTGTTTCCAGTGTTCAAGAATAGTCTCTATATGTGGTATCCAAGTTTATCTCTGCCAAGCTCATTTGAAAGTCAAATGTTTGCCTTCACTCGTACCACCAACACTCGAAGCACGGCACGCTGGATGCAAACACTTAATCAGGCCTGTGCCACAGAGCAGCAATCAGAGATAACAGTGCACCCATGTGGGTCGTCCCAGCACTGCGTTGTGAGGCGCACGTGTCACATGACATGCGCTAATGAGGCAGAGCCCATCTCCACTGGTCATGCCACACTGACAGGTCTGAAAGCTCTGTTCAAAAGAAAAATACATTATGCAACAGTCCTTCAGTGTTACAGAGTCACAACAAGGCAATGCTAATCCTTAAAATAACTGCAAAACTAACAACTCTATGTACAGTTCTCTGGCCTCTAGCATAATTTACACTGCTGTAAACATACAGACAAACTTTTTTTTTGAAGAAACGCTGGAGAATTAGCATTATTAGTATTCATTTCTGTGCTGTGTGTGTCTAATGATTGTAAGTTCAACGTTACACTGGCTTCAATAATGTTTTCAACATCTTTGCACAAAGGCAGCAAAGTTGGTTGCTCAGAATGAGTTAAAATAAATTCTACAGATGTATGTTTACTACTAGTCAATTCAAGCACCTGGAAAGAACCTCTAAGGACTGCTTTTCAAGGAGGGACCCAACAGTTAAAAGGGGGTATGCAAAAAAGAAAAAAAAAAAGTTTCTCGTCTTATTTTTTATTTTGTCTTTTTACTGTTGCTTGTGAGGGTTAAAAACGAAGTACACCATTTAATGCTTGTGAATATGTCTCTGTGATTTTTCCTTTTGATGGATGTTCAAAAAAAATGGTGCTTGCCATGCTCTGCTCCATGCACTGTTCTGTGCTTGTTAAAAACTGTAGGGTATCCATTACGGTGTGCAGGCCTGTAGAGAAGCTTTGGATCAAAATTCAAGGCTTAGACAAAGGAAAAAATACCTGCAGCAAGTGTTTCCTGCTTTGTCTTTAGGGCCATGTCCCAGAGGACTGACGCACATGAGTATAATGGACCCCAAGTGAGTCAGTCTAGCATATACATTATGAATGTGACAGCCATTGTGTGTGTGTTGCCTTTGACAGTGCCTGGTTTCTATATTTTTCTACCACTTGATATTTTCCATCAGTGACAGTTTATTCCCTTGTGTGAATCAAGAGGAAAGCAATTTCACACAGTGTCTTTGTTTAAAAGGACAATAAGAGTCAAATGTCAGTAATAAGCAACTGCGTTGAGGAGTTGAAGGGATTAGAACTTAACAACATCTGTCCAAAACAGTGTGTGTCCATAACAATAAGTGTGACAGGAACACAATGCAGCACAAATAGCCCTAACGGAGACAGGCAAGAGGAAGAAAACAGGTGCAAGGTGGGAAAATTGGATTACCATGAATTTCATGCAGTTGCAAGGTCAAGATCTAAACCGATCAAAATTCATTTTGACATGTTTGCTCTAAACACACACTGGTGTCAGATGCTCAATGGATCCTGGACTAAAGATTCCCATATTTATGTTGATGGCCTGTGACACCAGATAAACACCAGTGGCCAGGGCACCAGCCTCTGAATATGTGTCAGTGTTATTTAGTGGCCAATGTAAATATGCATCTCTTAAGGGATTTGGAGCTACATATATTTAGTATTTATTCTGCAATGTGTTACCTGCATGGACAGTACAGAAAATTCATGGCAGAAGATGTTGTATTCTTGGTGTTCTTTAGGAGGCCTGGCTTCTACTGAAGTCTCACAACATTTTAAGAGGAAAAATAGTCCTATCAGTTTGTCTGAATGACAGTGTGTCTGTTGTTAGCATCACTAGCTACACAGACTGCATTTGCACATGCTATCTGACTTAAAATCTTTTTCAATGTCACTTTCCTTTTACTGCTGGTTTATTAGTTCATTTGACCATTTTCCTCTTCAAGTAATGTACAGTCCTACATCATTATATATTGTTTGTTGTTTCAAACAATTTTAGCAACACTATAATCTATATTTCTTCCTTAATGAAGCTGTCCTGTCTTTGACGGAAACATCCTCCACAGCAAACACAGTTCGTAAACAACCTGTTAATGAGGTGTATCTGTCGCACAGAAGGAATAGAACATGCATGATTTTAGTAGAAAATGAAGACATTATACAAGCAGTGTGTACCCAAACTGACAGCTCAATGAATATGCTGTTTAGTTATGTGTTTGCTTTGACGTTAAACCGGGACATTACAAATAATCTATTATGTCAAGTTATAATATTAATATTCACAAATAGATGATTGTGCTACACATGGATGAAATCATAATTTTTCCCACATCATCATGGGTTGAAAATACATTTTTAAGATGGCTTAATGACACACAACACAAAGACAGATGTGCACAGGTCAGCAGAGTCTGCTGTGTTTTGTGCAGATTATATGTAATGCAAAAATATTAGTGAAAAAAGAGGTTTTATTTGTGCCTCTTGTCTGTAAAAGGTTGCTATTTGCATACAAATGGACCATTTTACTTCTTCAGTGGCAGCCCTTGCAGCCTTTATTTAATTTGTGCTTAGGTTAATGGGTTTTTGTGAGTAAGGCATCTTATATTCTGATGGATATTGTTTGCATTTAGGCAGTAGTCTTGTTTCTTGATTAAACTGCATTGTGAATATGTTAACAGTTGTATTGTGGTTTAAAACCAGAGCTCTGAAGGCAAACAGTGGATGAACTGTTTGAGCAGAGAGTGTGCCAAAGCCTTGACTGACCAATTATAAGTTATCTCAGCCTTAAAAAGACTAAGAGATCAGTGGGCAGCTGTAAAAGGACTGGGAAATCAGTCTCAAAGTCCAGTCATGATATGCAGAGAGACCTTCAGTCCACTCAGGTCCGATCACAAATGGCCAGCTCACATGTTGCAGCAGGTATCCTGTATCCACATGGGAATGCATTTCAACTCCCTGCTTGATTTACAAAGCTCAACATGCTATGCATTGGATAAAAACTGCTTTTCCAATATCTTCTGCTGTATGATACCATTAAGCCCTTGTCACACAGTTGGTGGTGGCAAAAACAGTGGATGTAGGACAACAGTGTGACAATCGACTCTCACAGTCATATGACCAAAGAATGTAAGACAATCAAATCATCAAAAGTGAAGTCTCATGGTCCAGAAAGTATTACTTTCATCCCTTATGCAATAGCTTGGCTAAGGTGAGAAGCCTTTAAGCAAAGAATACAAAACTGTGCCCCTTCCATACCATATGAAATCCACCGACCTAATTTCACCATGTTACAAAAAGCACATTCAGAATTGCTTGTGCAATACAAAACACATCTGTTTTTTCAGTGGTCACACTCTGAACAGAAACAAAGCTAAATGATTTGTTTCTTCTTTGGAAGGTCTCTCTACAATTATGCAGCATACACTGTTTGTATAATGAGCCATCCACAATTAACCGTTGGTGTAAACAGTCCCAACCTTAAATGAAAGTGGAACCCGTCGAGACTTGAGAAGTTACAAACTGAAATGGTGCATTAACAGTGGTTGGCAAGAAAATCCTGTTGGGCTTCTGCAATTAATTTCTTTACTAGGCTGTCACGCTGTTCTTCTAATCCTGGTGCAAAAGTACAGCCCCTCTGTGATAAAGTATAATTACACTGTATTCATTCACACTGTTAACATTAATCATAAGGCACTTGGGATTGGAGGTTGTACCGGTCAAATAAAAAAGGAAGGGCCTACTGACAACAAAAATAAAGTCACCACTTACAGATCAGATCCGACTCAATGGATCCTTGAGTTAACAAAGAAGGTTGATTTCATTTACAATATAGTAGAGTGAATACAGCATGTGGGCTGCATGTAAATTGAGTGTTTTGCTCACATAATGATTACTGATTAAAGTCATTTGTGATTAATAACCAACAGCAGCACACCTTTCTTTAGTACATTGCAGTCAAGATAGAAGCTGTCAGATTATAGAATCCAATATGGTCAAATAATTTCACAACTGGGAGTTTTGGGGGCCTTTTTAGACTTTATAAGATAGAGTTAGTGTAGATAGACAGGCCTGATTTTCTAAACAATAATTTTATGCACAGATTTAAATGTAAATCTGCTTCTATTATTGTCAGTTGGCAGGTTCCACAAGAAGTTTACAAGAAAAATGAGTGCATCATGAAGCTGGAAAAACGGGCTTTCATTACTTCATTAGATCATTTTCCTTTGTGCGTAATCACATTTTTGTTGCCATTCTAGTGAAATGATTGCCTTATGTTACTTGAGCATAGATTTCTTCAACCATATAATGAGTGCTCAGGTGTCTGGCTCCTGTTTGTGAGAAAGTCTACACACACTGCTAATGAAACACAGGAAAAAACGGCATTACTTATAATAAAAACTACAGTGTTTGGGGAATTTAAGCCTAATTTCGGATTAGATTCTACAAACATTACATTTCTCTTTATACTAATTCTTAGCACTGAAGACACTAGATGTTGCAATATCCTCTCATCATGCTGCCACCTTCTTGACTAAGCTAATTCGGTGATAAATTACTATTGTATGTGAAGTATAAAGAGAACAAAGAGCAGTATAGTCACGGCGTTAAGAGGTAATTCAGTTGTTGTAAATCATGTTATCTCATTGATGTTGAAGAATTGAACCATCAGAGCAGTGTCACAGAAGGAAAACATAATGAAATGTAATTCCTTTTCACTTCAATTCCACTATTTTCTTGAACTTTAAAACCCCTTCATTCTTGTTGGTTTACATAGTTCCTGCAGTTCTCCTGTTTACAATCCTGGGACATGCAGGTCAGGTAAACTTCATTTTCAATAAACCTTGCAGGATGGAGTCTGTCTGCCTGTTTGTCAGCCCTGTAGCTGCTGACCTGCACCAGGTGTTTACTATCTGATGATGGTCACTGCGTCAGTGCATGATGAGATACACTGCAGAGCGCTCCATAATTCCACACTTAAATGGGGAGAGGGTGTTGCTAATAGAAAAAGCTTTGGGTGCCTGAGTGGCTCCAGAAGGAGTACTGAGTATTACTCAATGTTAACACATGTATTACATAATGTTATCAACTGTGATTTAAGATTTTGAAAGAGTCAGGATTGACCCAGGACAGACTGGGATTGATTGGAGCTACAGGGTGGTTTAAAATCCAAACTTTCCCAGAGTGAAATATCTATGTTGAAACTCATAGAAATCATCCCAGTATACTTTGAAATGTAAGTAGTTGACCCTTGAAATCATTTTTTTTTTGTAATTGTCTGGGGCTTAAAGAGTAATGTTGAGGAAATTATTAACTTGATAAACTGATGATTGACTGGGGATAGTTTAGAAATGAATAACAGTATCAAAAAGGTGCTCAATTTAGACCTGTCTCAGAATAAAGTCAATAGTGAAACGTAACTCTGTCATCATTTCTGCTCTGGACTAGAAGTAACAGTCAATGAACTGAACTGACCTAATTATCTATTATGGACCATTGGCTATAGCTGAGTGAGTTGTAATTGGTTCTGGACCTGAGTCCTCTTCACTTTAGAATTCAGTAATGCACATGTATGATGTAGTTTTAAAAGCCTGTGCACTGACAGAGCGGCGAAGGGTGTACTATTCAAAATGATGGATGTTTCTTCCAGTCACATGGGTGTGTAGAACAGACTGTGTTTTTCAGTTGGCACTGTACCAGCAGGTCACATATTGAAATTATTACAGATATATTTCCTTATCTGTAAAGGACATATGTTGATGAAATGTTGTGCTACTTTTCAGTTCCTGCATTTAAATAATGAGGCTTATCTCTCCTGCTGCACAGCTGCACATCAGTCTTTACATTTAATACATGCCTGATGCCATATTTCACATACAAGAGAATACAGTATGTGCCACTTACAGTACAGCTCCTGCACAATGCACTGTCAGCATTCAGACCTTAGGAGGTAATTGCCAACTGCAAGAAGCAAATGAAATTTGTCCAAAAGATGCTGAAAACATTCTATTCTATTTCCCAGTGAATCAGGGCTGCAACAGAAAATCTGCTTATGTGGACAAACATCCCACGGATAATCTGACAGAGGCTTATAAAGTTACTTACATAGAGACAGCACAAAAAGAGTTGTAGAAACTTTGCTTTTCAGATTGCAGGTTCTTTGACATAATCTCCCAGAAATACACTGAGGGTGTTAAGAAGACTTAATCACACGTTTGTTTAAAGCAGAGCAATGTTGATGCATGAAAAAAAAAAAATGCAAACCTTAAACAATTACATTTTTATATGATTCACAATTACTTTTTTGGTTGGAAGTTTTACTCTTATTTATTTATTCATTATTTATTTTTATTTGCTCTTGGTGGGATCAGTGCAAGGGGTTACACTAAATATTTATTCTTTTACCAGACCTAAACACCTTGTATCCGGTTATGAAACAAAACAATCTTCTAATTCCAGCTTTTTGTCAAATGACATCAGCTTTTTTTAACTTTAATATCCAATATGTCCACATATGCTTTTCCGTATGACTTTCAGAACCACTTCGGGGACTTATGCTGTTGTTGCATGTCCCACTGTTTTTGTGTGACATCTTCTAAATCAATTCAGCACTGTTTCCCACGAGAACAAGTGGCCGGTGATCAGTTGATAAATCAGCTGTCAGGAGGAGACCATACCTCTGCTTCTCCCCAGGGTGGCATATTGACTGATTGACCGATTTAGGCTCTGGCTGTCATCTGGTCAGTTAATTTATCTTGTGTCAATGGCACTGACTGGATGACTCCAATAATTGCTTACAATTTATGGCTAGATGAGCAGGTGTACATACATATTTGAGCCCTATAAAAACACAGGCACAAAATAGAAGTCTTATACCTGATTATGCAAAGAGAGAGTTGTATAAAACTTTGGATGTGATGGCTCCCTTGACACTCTTGTACAATTTGTTTTTGAGAATAACTGAAGACAGCATGGTTTGATAATATTAATTTGTTGAACCTGTAACTTTGAGACAAATTTTAAATGTAGTCCTTTCGCCTGTAAAACTGAAGAAGTCTTAAATGCACAAACGTCAACGTGTTAATTAGTTCAAATGTGTTGTGTATTTGCCAGACTTCTGCTTGAAACAATGGCGGTTCCCATCAGTCATGCTGCTGTGAGTATTATATGGCTTCTACCAAACAAATCAATCACTTGAATCTGATTTTACACTCATCATTTAGGGTCATGTGACTGTCTATGCGCGTAACACAGTTCGCTTCAGTCACCATTGAATTAGCCACCGTTTTTAATTCACTGCCTGTTTGATGTGTGTCGTTAATTAGATTATTTAGTGACATTATTCTCTGCGGAGGTCACTCTGTCAGCAGGTCAGTGGGACTGCTGTGACGGCCATTGACCACATGCCTCAGACGTGAGATCAATAAAACCAAAGTGACAAACACAAGTCGGTCTGTGTGGTCTTTGATGGATTGCAGTAGAATTACATACGATCAGGGCCATGGATCTTGAGCAAAAGAACTGGGACCAAAAACTGTCAAATAGCAAGCAAAACTGGATGTGCCTCTGCAATTTTGATCAGAAAGGCAGTTAGAGTGGGAAGGAATCAGAGCTGCATGTTCTGAATAAATGAAGAAGAGTGAATATGGAGGATTACATGCCTTTCACTATTTAACACTGCATCATAAGCCAAATGACTTTATTAGATACATGCTTTAATGCAAATTGATGCCAAGTATAACATAAGGGACCCTTACTGCACAGAAATCTGCACTGACATTTTAATCATATTCTTATCAAGTATAGAATCCCAAAAGTCTAGAGGAGACATAGGTCACTCTCTGAATTCCCCAAAATGCATGTAAGAATACATTATGACACAGTAGACTTATTAGAAAAGAGGGGAAACAAGTAGATGAGAAGAGAATTAAAAATGTACCTTTTGATTTTTAAAAGAATATTGTTGGGCAGGTTTGTCGCTGGCTCACGCTTTTCCTTCAAATGTAAATATTAAAAGTTGTGGTTTTTGTGACATCTGTGACATGAGAGGCTACACTCAGACAAAGATTTGATATTTGTGGAGCATAACAAAAGAAATAGGAACCATTTGGTGTGGCCAAAAAGACTCTATCTAAAAGACAGAATGTTTGACATCTGTAAATCTGCTGAAAGGATACCAACATCTATCAAAACTGTTGTGTTTCCATTCTGGTGGATACGTTGGATGCGCTGAATAAAGATTCTTACTATCTTGTTGTATTCTGCTTTACTAACCTCCAACAGTATTCTTAAAAGCACATTTTTCCTAGTCTCTCTGGGCAGATTGTATTTTTGACAGCTTAGTCCTGAAATGTTTAGCCAAATAGTACAGTTTGTCTCTACCTCCATTTACTGTGGACAAATTACTCTAAATGACTGTTATTTAGCACTTACTAAAAAGCCTTGGTTGGGGTGATTTACTAGTGTTTTTTTTCTAGCGCTGAAAGGCCAAACTCAAGTGTCACAAACACAGCAAGTCCAGGCAAATAACACCATGTGTGTTTTATTAGCCTATTGACTGCCAAGTAAGTCTCATAAAACACAGTGAAATGAAAACAAACTTCTGAACACAACCTGTGAGCCGCTGGGAAAGTGATGTGGGCAAATACGCTGTGTGACACCGGAGCTTATATCACCATAATATACAGACAAGGAAACTGCACCTGTTGGGATACTTCTGTGCAGAAAGAGATCGGTAACAAGCCACAACAAATACAGGACCAGAATGGTACAAAACACAATATATTTCATTTTCAGAAGCACATTTCAAAATGCATGCAGTTGGTACATAACACATTTGGAGTAGAATACATCTTGTAAAAAGTTCTATTTCTCACAGTGTTTTATACGACATTAGGCAGTAGATTTTGACAAAATAAAGTGCACCTATGCTGTAAAGAGTTCCCCCTTTTTCTGCTTCTAAAAATAGGCCGCGCCAAGAGGTGTGAATAGCTTTAAGTGGATTTGAACAGAGCAATGCAGATTAGTGGCACAGGGGGTAACAGAGTGTCAAGTTTCCAGCCAGTTGCACTGATACACTGCAGTGAATAGCTTCAAGTATGATGTTGAAGAGTCTTAAAAAGGTGGTGTTTTATGTCTGGAGCTTCAACATTGGGGTTCACTGATGCAGATATATTGTTCTTAAGGTAATGACACTACAGACAAAACTAAGATTGAGCGATTGATATAAAGAGAGTGCTACAATGTTGTGGTTATGAATACCAATGTGTTATACAATCCACTTATTTAGATATTGAACAAATATGTTTTTATGTGGGCAGTAAAACAAAAGCAAAAATCTATTACTTAGAGATTACTTAGATTACTTTAGTTTTGTTCATTTTTTAAAAACTGCTTTGTACAGATATGCCACACATTTTGAGTTATTTCTAGTATCATATTGAAATGTATGAGGAAATGGTGTTCAGGTGGGGCGTTGAGGACAATGCCAAGGACAAAGTGTGCTCAGTGGCAGTCTGACATCGCAAGGCATTTAGTTATTAATATTTGCTCTCATAACCTCGTAACCTGCACTTGACAACTCGTCAGTAAGTGCAGAAATAAATGACTTATTTACAGCAGAGGGATGATCGTGTTAAAAAAAACCCGAGTGCAGCAGCAGTTCAGGTCACCAGTAAATGTATAATTAAACATGTAAAAGTCACCCTTTCACTCCGGTTGTGCTTCATTTTCATTGTACGCGTCTGACAAACAAGACGCAAAGCAGCTCTCTGATTGGCTACTTCCCCTGTGTACCTGGCAGCGCTAAACACCGCTAAGCGCGCGTTAATCCGCGGTGGCTCCTTAATCTTCTACTGACAACACACTACTGAAGCCTCCTAGCTGCGGACCGCGCCAAACGCACCCCCATACCCACCTTCCCCCGGCGTCTACAGCCAAGGACTCTCTCTACATGTCCTCTTGACTTGTATTTCTCCTGACTCTCTGACGTCTGTCTCTTTCCTTATCCAGTGCAGCGGTTTGGTTTGTTTTTTTATTTTTTTGCACCATTGACGGTTTCTTGTGGAAAATTTAAGCTACAAACTTTTCCGGATCTTATCGTTACGTGGTTTTCGGGGGAGCTGCAACCAAACGCAAGGGCATGCAGCGTTTCTAACTGCACCGTGAGGAGATACGTGCCATGCTGCAACACTTAACTGGAATATATACGCAGACACTAGTTTGGTTTGCGTAAAGGAAACTACAAATGTGATTCGGCGGTTCTTGTAGTGCAAAGAATCTAGTCTTTTTGTGGTGGGAATTAATAGAGGAGTGAAGTGAAGAAGTGCGGCTGAGAAGCGATGTGCGCCGGGGAAGGCAGCTGGCTTTGCAGCTTGTCTCCTGGAATTATTAGTAGACGAAAAGGAAGGGAGCGGCTGTAGCCTATGAAAAGCACGAAAAAGCGAACGGAGCAGATGCGGGCTACCCCAAAGGATACATGCACCTATGAAGGTAAGAACCAGGAAGAGTTTGTTGATGCTTGGCTTGTTTTGTGAGGCAGTTGTACTTCAGTATTGCTATTGCTATGTTTGGTTCTTTTCTAATATCCCACTGTTAGAGTGTTAGTCGTTGGGCGATTCCGTTTCCATACAGAGAGTTATCAGTATTGCACACTGTAAAAAACATTGCGTCTGTTGCGCAAATCGCACAAATCACCCACTGTTGACTAGTTGTGTCCCACGCATACTAATCCTGTGTGTGAGCGAACGGACGAATGTTTGGCTGCTTTACCAGTGAGTGTTGTTGAACGAAGAAAAAGACGGAAGGGGAGTGGTTGGTCCCTTCTTTCACCTTGCGTTCACTTTCTGTGTAGTCCATTCACGTTGCTGTGTTCAAGTGGACTGTACAGTATGTATGTAGTTAAGCCATCGATCGCCACCATAAGGCACTGTGGGCAGCACTGAACCGCCACCACCCACTGTAATCAGCCCCTTCCTGTGCGCAGAGAGAGGAGTGGGAGCAGGGCACTCACTGGTGGCAGCGCAGCTTTGCTCTGAAAGGAGAGTTCAGTACCATGGACAGCGCACAGAGCTTTAGCCACAGTCACAAGCTCCGTGCAAAATGAACACGCAATTGTTTAAAAAACTCCACTCTAGAAGTGTCACTTGATGTTGCATGTCTTTGTAGTTTCAATGTTCGACAAAACAGTTTCAGTATTCTGACGCAAAATGAGTCACCGACTACGCTCTACATGTTGTGTCAATGCCATTTGTTTCAAAGGGGTCTGAATGTAGGTTGTGAAATAAACTAAACATTGCAATCATGGTGTCTGGAAGTGTTTACAGACCAAAAAAATCCACACACACGCAGTTTCAATTAGTTTTCTCTCTCTCTCTCTCTCTCTCTCTCACACACACACACACACACACACACACACAAAAATACACATTGACAAAATGTAATATTCTCAGATCAAAACAAACATTTTAACACTTGATTTTAAATTGTTTTTAGACAAGCACACCATGTTGTTGTACCAGGCACATTAATCATTACAATAGGGTAGTAAACAAAAGGCATGTCATTTTAAGTCAGTTTTGTTGGCCCACAATCTTGTAAAACTGTGACTTTTTAGGACATGTGTGAAATGTGGATACACTATGAACAATAACTCAAATAACACATATCATATAAACATTACTGAAAATTCTAATTTTATTCAGCATCATGAAGATGCTCCTCCATTTTTCTAAATGCTTCTTGGACACAGATTTAAAATGTTGTACAGATATGGGTGGGGCTCCGATCACCGTTTTCTCAGCAGCTAAACAGCATGCATTTTATTTTAACACTTGTATTCATTGACATGTAGATTTCTTCAATGCAAAAAATTACAAGAGAGGCGTCAGCAACAGTCATCCGATAGGCTGCTGTTACTGGCAGTTATTGTCTGTCAATGCTAGATGCCAGAATGATGCTGGAGGGTTAATGCCTTCTGTCGAGACTGCTCTGTAAAATTGATAGGGCTGCTTTGACAGATGAGATAACCTGCGATCACAGGCAAACACAATTTACGGGTTTGGCAGATGGATGCTGAGGATGCAGTGAGAAGTAGGCCAGTTTTACCTTGGGGAGCAGCTCAGCATGCACAGAAGGCTCCTAGAGAATGCTCCAAACTTGTTTTGCAATGGAAATCATGAGACAGGAATCATTGGAGGGACTTCAATTTTTCTGTCATTCTGAAATAATATATTTGGCCCAGTGCAGTTCTAGTGCAAACAGTTAATGATGTTCAAAATTAAGTGGTAAATAACTTGGGATTTTGCCTTAAATCTTCCATGCAGTTTGTGCACAACTCTTATCTAAGTCTTTGGGAAAAAATAGGTCTTGGTGACTTTGTGAAAGTTTTCCCATTGGATTTATTTCAGTCACTTTCCCTATAATGGAATGAACAACTGCAAAAAAAAGTAGCAAGGAATGCACAATGAATGCATTTCAAGAACTGAGAGTGAGGAGCTACTGTGCAGGGGCTCCAGTGTGTTTGATGTACTGTAATATAATGACTATACTGTAAGCTTTTCATGGGAATAGAACACCTCCACCGGGCATTTTCTTGTAAGTTTTTTCCACCTCAAATTGCTATTTATTACGCAGAGGCATTTCCCTAATGAATTTAATCACGGTTCGTGTTGTCACTGCGCTGGGCTTTGTTTGCGTTCTCGCCTGTGACTGGAGCCCAGCAGCTGCCGGGGAGCAGCATATGTACTGAGTGAACCTGACACTTCATGCAGAGTGTGCAGAAATCAGCTGCTGGGGTGGAGCCCAGAGATTTGCATGAGCAGGCTCTATGGTACGAGTGGTTTTGTTACATAATGAGCCGTGGCCCAGGAGACAACTTTATAGCCTTTTGCTTTTAATAAGTGCACAAACACACATTGCTGTAGTAGCTAAACCTCAGCTTTTAATACAACAGAAATCATGAAGTGGAAGGGAAGCTTGACACATTCAGTTTAGCCTATACTTTTTTGAGTTAACTTGATTGGAACTGTCAGTCACTGTCATGGACATGTCTTGGTGTTAATGAGGGTGTCCAGATGTTGCCAATAACCCACCCTACCTTTAATAAGATCCATACCTACTACACCATCTATGATTTGGAATGGACAACTTAATGAACACAGGTCTATCTGCAATACAAACTATAAGATAGGCCCCACTAACCTAACATATGATTCATGAAAGTAAAATGTCTCACAAAACTGTAATCATAGCCTCAAAGGATTTATGTATTATTGATGAATATTCAAGTGAGCAGTATTCTTTTTCATACTGATGATGAAGTTTTTATTCCCAGTTGAGAGTGCTTTTGTTGTTGACCCACTTTGCACATAGGCCGCAACTATAAGCAACATCACATTCCCAAATGGTGTATGTTTAGAAACAGTTATATGTAGTGTGTCCTTTAGCAACAGATAATTTAAATGTTTAAATGTATTTCTTGAACTGTTGTTGCTTTATTATTGATGCTAATCCTTTGGTCATGTTGTTCTCTGCAGCAAGGTGTTTTTATGCCATTGTCACAGATAGGCTGCAGAGAGAAAATGGCAGCTTGTTTTTCTATAGGATTTTGCTTGATATAAGTTCACCTGGGCATATCCCTGTGGTGGCTCTCCTCACAGTCTTCGCAGCAGGAGGCTCTCCCCTGTATTTGTAGATCAAAGCGAGCCTCTGAAGAAGAAGGCCATTGTGGAGCTCTGAGACTTTGCACAGGCGTCAGCTCCTTGGCTTTGTGTAACACAAGTCGGAACATTAAGATGTCACTGCTGACTGACCAATATGACCACAGGGACATGGCTGCGGATGTGTAACCTGAGCACACTTTAAGTCAAGGAGATATATTTGTTGCAATAATTATGGATTACGCATGGTCTACATTCTGTCTGGAGCAGCACTCAAACTTTTCATAAATACATTACAATCTGAATCGAATAACAAAGCCTTAAAACAGACCTGGTGTCTTATTGCCTGTGTTTTGTTTTTACAGGTGTATGAGTTGGCATTCTCATTTTGGCGTGACCCTTTCACTTTTCCCATGCGAGTTCTCGGCTGTTGTTGCTGTTACACTTTGGGATACAGTAGCTCCTGTCATTTAATGGCTCATTCATTCGTCATAGTCAGCAGTTCCAGCCTACTCAAACTACACTATTTCCACCAACTTTCACTTTTAAAAGCCTCTAACTTTAGGCACACAGTCTGAGAGGAGGGGGGCAGTCATGTGACGTTGTATTTCAGGACCAAAATATTTCTTGTTTGAGTCAAATGCATAATTGAATATATTTTTACATACTTACACAATGTCACATAATTAAAAAAAAACAAAAAAACGTTTCTGTCATTAGAGCATGATCTAAGCTACAGATACACAGACTTTCTTTCTGGAACTTATCAAAGTCTTCCCAACACAATGACTGTCTGTGAATCTCACACCCCACTGACTCACAGTGAGTGGTTTTCTGTCACTGAAATAGGGTGCAATGTACCCTTCTTGTTACAGTAATTTACAGCTAACAGTGTTCATTGATCTCACCAGTCTGCCATTGTGCTAACTTATTTAGTAGTGGAAAAGGTTGGTACAACAATCTGTAATTTATTCATATACTTCTTACCGAGGTAAACAAATGTTGAACACCAATGTAATGCAAAACATCCTACAGTGGTAGAATACAATATTTAAATGTATTTAACCTATGCTTTGTATAGTATTGTAGTTCAAATGCTGCTCATTGCTCTGTGAATAGGTCCATTGAGTAAGAAGCAAGGCATGTTTATAAATCTCTGTGCAGCTAATTGGTGAGGCTCACTGGTAACACAGGTTCTAAAGCACACACAGACAGAGCACCACTATTGTGTCAGTTTGTTTTGTTTGCCTTATTCCACCATAGTTACATACAAGTCACTTACTCCTCTCACATATTGATACACTTGCTGTTGTCTTATGTATGATTGCGTCATTTGAGGGAAAAACTTTCTTCTTTCTTCTATTTATTCCCTCAGTTGTCTTAGATGCCTTGTCAGTTGAAGGGTTGTTTATAACTTTATGCTTTGACTTCTTGCACCCCAAGCAAGAAGCTCATGACTCTGTCTGACAATCGAACGCAAAAACTTTTTGATAGGGGGTGTAATACCTAAAAAACTTACATAAAAGTCTTTTGAGCTGGGGATATTTCATATATAGTCCATATAGTTGTTCCTGTGGTACCCAAGACAATGGCTGCTTCACAGTGAAATAATACTGCATAAAAAAGTTCTGTGCAACACACTTTTAGTATGCTGTCTCTATAATATCCTCTCACAAGAAGAGGAGATCATAGAGTATACTTTGTGGCACCATAATTGAAGGCTGCTGTTGTGCTGTTGTAGTGTAAGAGAGTAGATAAATCATATTTACATTCCAATAAAAATCCGGAACCTGGCTGTAGACTTTTCCGTATCACCAAATGCTGACTGTGTGGCGCCACTCTTACAACCAACATCGGTCGATATTTTATGTGCAGCATTTTAAAAGACAGACAGATTTTCATTCAAGACATAAACCTGTCTTTATACACCCCTGGATCACAATAAACTCCAGTCCAAAAATACACCACTCACTGTACTGATGCACTGCTCCATTACGCGCTGACACAAACACACATCTTTATTAAATGCAATGACATAGGATTCTTTTCCCCATATAAACAGCCTTCATTGATCCTACAGTTGAGGAAACAGGGCCTTTGCTGAAGTTATCACCAAGTGCATGACAGCAGGCTCAGACCGACTGGATTCCTTTGCGCAGTGATGTGCAGTGGGCCTCAAGGTTAGCAACAAAAACTGTTTAGCTACAGAGATCTAAAATGGAGAGCTCCTTTTGCCTCGGTGGAGTGATAACATTCAGGCTCTGCTGGGGACGTTGCCACTGTGAAGAAGCTGTAATTTAGAGAGGGGTTGAGAAAGCTTATCTTCCTAAGCCCCAGAGCAAAATAAAGAAATAGACACAAGCAGTAGCAATGAATCACAGTCTTTGAGTGGTAAAAACAAAACACAGCATGGATGGAGGTGATGTGGTCAAAACTGAACAAGATTGCTTATTATTCATAAATTCTGATGTTAAGACTGTGAGAGTCACCAAAAAGGAAGCCCAAAGGTCAATTGCCACCACACAGGGATGCCTTTATACTGCTGGAACACACAGCCTCTATAGAGATGTCAATGGGAAATGAAATAGGTAGACAAGAAAGGTTTGTCTTGCTATGACGAAGCTGTTGAGTGGTGTGGCAGCAGATTTACAAATACAATTGGTGTTAATTTAATTGGTTTAAGTGAGAGCCTTACCAAGGTCCATCTAGCCGTTTATTATCAAAAGCTTTGGAAATAGCTGTGTCTTTTTGATTATAAGCTATTGGTAATAAGTATAAGTAAAGAGTAAATATCTAACAAACAAATCCAGATCATTGTAAAAGTGATATTTACACTGATCTAAATTGTCAAAATGTGTGTGTGTCAAAAACTTGGCTTGGTTCACAAATATTAGGCAGCAATATTTGCAAGTGTAAAGAGATCCAATCCCAGAGCAATAACTAAAATCCATTTTAAATAGGTTAGTCTGCTAGTATTTAACACAATTTATCATCATTCAGCACAGTTTCTTGAATCATATAGTACAACCTAGTGTTACATACTAAACCCTGCTTCAGTCTTTCAATAGGTGCCTCTGGAAGTCCAACTTAAAAAAAAAAAAAAAAGTTTTACACCATTATAATGCATTTTCTGTAGTTCTGTCAGATACAAGTCTCTGGAGATACAAAGATTTTAAAAGTGAATGGCCACAACAATCGAAAAGTAAAACTCACTTGGGTTGAACTTAAAGTGCTTATTCTAATTGGCTCCCAAGATTTCATTCTGTGAATTGTACATGCTCTGTTATAAATTGCAGTCATTAAGGGGCCATTGTCCCAGTTCTGCTTTAAAGTTAAAGTACTCCCCACAGCTGCGAGTTTGATAAAGTGATAGCAAGACTTTTAATCTCACTGTTCTCATTTTGGGTCCTCCCTGGTGATTGCTTTGTTGATGGGTGCTTTGCAAAGCACTGCCCTTGTCACACAGCACTGAGTTTACATCTCTGAGTCAGCTGCATGCTTCCCTTTGTGTCACTTACAAATGCAAACCTTTGTTTCACTTTTTAATTAGAAATGCTGTAGAGTATTCACTCCAAGTATTAGCTTCACATGAAGATATTTTCAGGATTCCTTGTTAAAGAAAAATGTGCGTCATTAAAAAAACAAGCTGTGCTATACTAAACTTTCAAACCAGTTGTAGTAGTATGTGAAACAATAATATAGTCAAATCCAAATGCGTATCACCGTAGACCTTGCATTAAATGAAATCTACAATTATTATTGTGCCATTTGTTGACTAACATTATAAACACAATATAATATAATGTTTATAAATATAATGCTTAGCCTGAAATGTTCCATGTAACCTATTTGTCCAGTCAATATTTACATTATTTCCAGTAAGTAAAGCCTGTGTTATTGCAGACACATGCTTTTGACTGCACTGGTGTGATGTGCTGTGTGGCTTGTGATTCACATGATTACATAAAGTAGTGTAATTGTGCACTAATTAGTTATAATTAGCTGCTGGCAGGCATGCATTATGATGTAGGAAATGCCAAAAATAGTCCAAATTAAAAAGCTGTGTGTGGCATGCCACCAGGAATACATTTTTTGTCATATTTTTTGGTTACTGTGACTATGCTGTGTAGTCGGTCACTACTTTCATATGACCACAATGGTGACTATGAATTGTTATAAACTGAAATGTAGAGATTCCTTACACAAGACAACTTGTGGCAGTGAAAACATTGCTTTAGTATTAGGTTTCTTTTTCAGATGGTGGAGCTAACACTAAAAAAAGCTTGCGGCTCTGAGTCCGTATAATCCCACAGCAGGCGAGTGTTTGGATGTCAACAGCAGGCGAGTGTTTGGATGTCAACCACGCGAACAAAACCTCAATTTTCTGTTCTTATAGTGACACAGACCAACAGACAAACATGGCTTCTCACCCTCACTGATGGAAAAGTTAATATCAATAAACTAACTGCAAGAAGTCACCCACCCATCATAAATATGTAATGGCTCAGATTTGTTAAGGCAACAGTTGTACAGATGGGCATTTGGACCTGATCTGCTGAGATTTACATTCTTATTGAATTTCACAAGCAGTAATCTATGGCTTGAATAACCTTTTTTGTTTAGTTTTAGTTATGGCTCCCAGTTAATTACAAAAAAAACCCAAATCAAAATGGGGTTTAAACCAATCCTTAAAGCAGCTAGTTAACTTCAAAAGCAGTGTCAGGAGGAGGTCATTTAAAGGTGGGTTTTAGAGCTCATAAAAGCTGTGAGAGAAATCAGGTCAGTAACATTAAAGTCTAGAGGAAACATGTAATCAATTCATTTTGTTGGTGTGGTGTGTGAGGCCTGCACAGTGGTGGTCAGTCAGCGGGAGACTGCAATGTGTCTGTTGCTAATGGACCACGAACCAAAGGAAACATCCATGTGATTTTCTACTGCTTTAAGCTGGATGGAAATCTTTCTGCTCCACGAGCCAATTAGAATCTTACACAGGGATGAATGGGCTCCAACCTGGCAATCTGGAACTGGACTTTATTAATAAACCAAGGTGTACGGAACCTGGTTACCATGACAACGTGGGAATGTATGACTTTATATTTTATATAAATCTCCTTGCAACATTTTAGATGGTATAATAATATTGTTGCTTTTGAGAATTGCTATTGTCATTATTATTTTAATCAGTGTCATAATAATTGACTAAATGCTTTTTGATTCAAATGGGGGTCTTATTGATCCTTCATACATCTTAGTGTCACCAACAAACATAAAGAACCTAAACACTTGTGGCCAAATACATTTTTTAGACTATGGCCATTGACTGTATTCATACACTAAGTCTCCATGGTGATATTAGTGCAGCGCAGGTTAAGAACCCCACCAAGGGCTATTCACATTGTTTTATTTTATATCTTGGAGCAGTTGTGTTAGTCCAGTGGCAGCATACTTTCATCTGCACACATATGTTATCATACAGGGCCCTTGACATTGCACTACAATTTTTTTATAACCTTCATTGCAACAGCAGCACACTAGAGGTAGAGGTTGTTTCCACTGAAAAGCAAAGTCCAATATATATATATATATATATATATATATATATATATATATATATATATATATATATATATATATATATATATACTAAGGACTAAGGACTTATATATATATATATAAGTCCTTAGTTGCACTCAGCTGGTGGTATCCTTGAAAAAGTGGTCTCTAGGCCTGGGCCTATGAATATTGTACACAACCACGAAAATCATTGTGTTTAAGGACAGCTGAGGAAATGTACAGATAGTAAAAAAAAAAAAAATGGAGAATGAATACTCAGAATGTGGACTGTAAAGTACTGAACGATTAGATCAGAGAAACACGTCCCTGAAAAGACCAGTAGATAATCAGTGGACAATTGCCAGTCGGACTCCTGCCGAGAGCTCACAATTCCAGTTCACTGAAAGGCAAATTATTCCACACTTTTTCTTGCTTGAGTAAACTTCTTCTCGCCTTGCTAGAGATTGGCTGTCTAATTGGTGAAGAGATGCTTTTGTAGGCAAATTCAGACAATGTGGTCTTATCTTTCATATACATAACAAAGCAACACATTTTTGCCACCAATCCTTGGGGGACATCACCATTATGTTATTCAGTTTTGCTCTTTTCCCAATAGGTTGGCTGCAGTTTGGGTCAGAACAGATTTACTTTGTTTTGATAGCGAGGTGTTAGGTGTAGACAGTAGGAGGCATTTGGTTGGGCTAAAAGCTATAACGAGTGGCTAAATTTAATCCAGACACCTCACAAAACACATAGTTGCTGGTTTATCAATGCAATTACCAGGAAGTCTGTTTGTCGGAAGTGTGGGCTTTTAACAGTTTATTCTGGATCTTAAACATATGCTACCAACCCATTTTCAGTAAGAGTTTCTTGTAGGCTTTTATTATTGCAGAGCATATAAGGGCTTCAGATTTCTGTCGTAATAGCAAAGCAGTCTTATATGTGCCTTCATTGTTTAGTGCTGAGGCTAATTACCAACCATTAAGGTAGACATTTCTCAGAATTTAGATTTAGCAATACGTGCAGTTGTATTTTGAGAGTAAAATATCGAGATTTGTGCTTTTACAGAGCATCACATTTTTCTCTGCAACAACAAAACCAAATAAGTAAAAATCCTATCTGTGGAGGCCATGGGTGACCGTGACATGTTTAAAGACTATAAAGGCAGCAGACATGGCATTGGCTTCTGTTGGTGACCACTGCTTCATCTGGGCTTTGAAGTGATTGCAAAGAGAGCTGTTATTCGCTTCTAAACATGTCCAGCTTTGGCCAGGAAAAAAAAAAGAAAGCAAAACACACTATCTTTGTGCACAGGCTGCGGTAGTTTGGCTCCAGATGAGCTTCTATTATGGTCACTTTCTTCCTCCACTGGCTGCCCTTAAACATGCTTAATACCACTGGCATTTGGGAATGCTACAATGACCTTTCACTTTTGCTGTTGCATTATGTTTATTTTGTATCAACTTGTGGGGAAAAAACAAGCAATCTAAAGGTTAATCAAAAGGGCAGGTGCAGTCGGGTTCTGGACTGGCTTTTTTTACACGCCCAAAGGGACAATAAAGCTTTACAAGATTTATTACCATGCCATTTGATATGTGTGTGTTATAGGTGCCTTACAGCAACAACTGAACCATGATCTTCCAAATGCACAATGTCGCAAGTGAAACAAAAAAGTGCTGCGGCAGATTCCCCACTGCTTCAAATGAGGAGTCAGATTATGATTAGAAGTCAAATGAGTTTTCACACAGGCAGAATGAGCTCAATTACCTGCTTTAATAGAACTCTGTGCTTGTGATGGAAGTGGGGAGGAAACAGATTACGCTTGGCCTTTGGCGGTTGTGTGGCAAATCATCAAAGATGGCACCAAAAGCAAGGATCAGGGTGTCCTATTTGAATAAAGGGGATGCTTATCATCTCTACTGTATATTAACACAGACTGGGCAGAATGGGAAGTAGGGTAATGTACATGTGCACCGAGATGGAAATGGTACAGGGACAAATCACTTAGAAAGCATAAATCTGCTCATGGATACACTGGAATCTAGTTCATGGTTACAGTTTTGTAATTACATGTGTTCAATCATTTAAAGGAGACTCTTCCAAATCATTTACACTACTGACAGTAAAACCCAATATGATCAAGTATAGGTGTAAAGCACATATGAATTTTTTTTTACATGAGGATATAGCAAACAATGAATGCAGTTGGACAGGGTTTGGAGTCTAAAAAAAACCCCTCAAAAATGATTCCTGCAGAAATATTACCCTCCTACCTCTTTTTTTATTCCATCAATTTCACTATAATAAGCTCTCTACAAGTGTGAATGCTCACTGGAGAGCTGCCAAAACTGTGCAAACATCTACGGACTGTCCATTTCCACCATAAATCTTATGACTTTTTTATTGCATATTAATTGAAAGGATAAAAATCATGCTGAGTCCTCAGAATAAAACACGTAACTATTCCACTACATAGGACTTAGGACTGTGATGTGAATGTATTATCATCAGCTCATTTCATTGTTGACAGGGAATTGCAGCCCCTACAGGCCTGAACAAATTAAAATAAATTTGCTTTTCAGTTGTAATAAGCAATGTAAAGCAATAACACAGGTTTCACTTGAAAGCTATATAAATTGACTGATCACTGAGCCCGATCATTAAAGCTTCGCAAAGGGACAAAGAACATCTTATGGAATTGAACAAAACTGAGCTATTCAACACACACACAGGCCATTATGTCTATTTCGAGAGGTAAACTCCATCATTCAAAATGGACACCCATCACTGAGCCACAAGATTTATAAGATTTGAGACAGCACGTGATAGAGAGATCCACTGTGCAAGAAAAGGCCATCCATCATGTGTTAGCTGCAGACTAAAAGCACAGGCACTTTGTAAACGCTGGCAACATGTCGAGGCGCTGGAGGCAGATAGTGAAGCTTTTGGCCCAGTTCTGGAGTCACAGATGCTCTTTCAGGTGAGCAGATTGCAAAGGATTTTTAAATACAACTCATGTTGGCGTCAGACATGGACGCCAACACTGGAGTCGGAGACCGTGAAAGGGTTTGTTATCAACACTAACCAGTAAAAATGACAGAATCAAAGTCAATATAACAAGAGCAACAGGAGAAGCTATGATTATTGTGACAGTGCAGCTCCGTGCCCCTCAGCTGTGTCTGTTCAGACTTCGGCAGTCGACACTGAATGGAGCAGGTGACGATAAGTCTTCTGGCAGCTACTTCAAGAAAAACACAGGACTTGGGAGCCAACGAGACTCCTGTGACTGAGAGAGAGATCAAGAGCTACTTGATGATACCAGAGGTGGACAGTGACATAAATCCATTCAACTGGTGAAAAACACAAGAAGAAATATTCCCCCGACGATGGAAAGTTGCACACAGAAGAGTGAAATGTGCATCCCTGCCTCGAGCGGCACTTGAGAGGGGGCTCTTCACACAAAGAAAAATGTTCCAACGAGTAGCTGTGCCGCTCTGAAGCCTTGTGTCTGTCACATGACTAGAGGCAAATGTGGCTCCCTGAAGTCCAAGCTACTGAAGCTCACTGCTTTCATTTATCTTTTCTATATCCCAACATACATTAAGCCAATCTGGAATAAAACAATATGAGCTAATTTGCTGAAACAATTTCGAATAACTAAGCCATTTAAATCTGCAGAAACAACACATGTATTTCCATAGAGATAAAAGTAATGCAAGATCAAGCTGTCTTTTTATGGTGCTTGATGCAGCAGGTGCACAGTGAAAATAGAACAGCTAGTATATGTAATGTAATTTAACCAAGTAAGGAATGTTTAGGGTACATCGTGAGCAGAATAACATTGTAACTTTAATAGAAACAAAAAAATATGAGAAAGAAAAAGTGCCCCATGTATAAAAACCTATGTCAAGTACTTTGATTGCATGCTGTAATATTAAAATGTTCTTGTGTTGTAGTGTTGAATAAACCCTGAAGACATGATTTCGTTTAAAGGAATATAATTGAGTGATGAGCTATAACTGGAAAATATATCAAACATCTAATCATCATCAAATATCTAACATATATTACACAAATAATGATGTGCTTTTGTTTTCACCTATATACACATTGGAGTGTTAAATCAGTATTTGGTCATCTATCACCTGCTTACTATTAAAAACCTTTTTTACTCTTGTGTGTTGTTAAACTGTGCTAACGTAGTAAAGATGGGCAGCTTATTAACATGTTTTTTTAATTTTTTTATTTAAGATTCCAATTAATCTACAGATTGAATAAGTAATGTGTGCAGCTGTTATGACCATATGCTCAGTAGGGCTCATTAGTCAAGTATGGAGTAAATTATTTTAAAATTGCTAAGGTGTGGTTTTTGATAGAAGTAACATTTAGTTAAAGTTTTAAAAGCACCCTGACAGCTTGCATTGAGTGTAATCAACAGCCCTGTTTAGGAGCTAAGGTAAACAGACCAGCGCTAACTTGACTGTTTAAATGTCAGTCTGCCTGGCCCCAGACCTGCAGCCGTGTGTGCGCGTCGTGCAAAGCAGCGTGCCCACTTAGAAAGGAAGAACATTGATTTTTTCCCTTGGATAACAAGGCTTGACCGACTTGGGTGCTTGCCTGAGTTCGATTGCTTCCTTTCTCTACTGGTTGTCTGTACAGATCTCAGGCTTACACATCAAAAATTCTAAATGTCTCACGCAGCTTGTGGAAGTCTTTAGTGAGTGGCACTCAGACGTCCTTTGACTGTCACTGTTCAGTAGCAGTCTTTGGATGGCTGATTAATATCAAACTGTCTAAGGACACAGTGGATCTTCAATCAGGGACACCAGACAAGAAAAACCTGGAAGATGAATATCTGCTGCAATCAGTGTGAGCTCAGACTGATTAAATGCGGAGCTTTAGACGCAAAGTAGGTTTTAGACATTTTTCACAGTGGCACATTTAGAGTGGCAGTAACAGCGGGAAATTTTCTTCAAGACAAGGTTTCAAGGAACAGCAGCAGTGTGTGGCACATTGTTTCAAAGGGTTGCCAGATTTTCCACTCTGCAACATAAATTGGAATATGACACGAATCTGAATTTATTATCTTCTGAACCTTAAGGCATGACAAATGAAGCTGTTGTTTATGAGACAAGACTGCTTTGAATGGCCACTTGAGGCGAGCTCCAAAGACACAAGGAAAAAGACTTGATCTTAATATATCGATGCTGACATGACAGTCTTTATTCTTTAGTGTATTGTGGATTACTTTAATGTGAACCCAACATCTGTGTTATTAGAAACAGCTGTTACAAAGATGTCATGATAGAATAGAAAATTAGATAGACATAACATTAATGTGTAAATCAGTACATTGGTGACGTACAGCATTCAGCGATGTGTTCTACCTGAAGAGATTGTGTAAGACCTTGTCTCCCACATCTCATGGTCTCCCAGGAGAGAAACCAAGCATGTCAACAGTCTATAGCAGATTGCCTGACAACAGCAGCAGAGTGGTGTCATCTGTCTATTTCCCAGCTTGTCCAGCACTGAAATCCTCTGCCAGTTTCTTCAGCTGGGTATAAATAATAGAATGCCTTGTGAATTGGGAATACTTGTTAAAAAAGCCACACAGTTTTGGCTCGGGAAAGTTATCATTGTCATTACACATTAATGAGGAGCAGGGCTCATAACCTGCTATTCTTTAAAAAGTGGTTTTATTTTTTAATGAGGGTTAGGCAGCTTTTCTGACATCCATTCACAATGAGATTTATTTCTGTTCCTCTGAAATGACTGGAAGCTTTAGTTAAAAAGAGCTTGATATTACAATAAAAGGGCAGCTTACAGGGAACTTTTATTTCATAATCCAGCATCTAATTTGCTACAATCTGACTAAAAACTAACTTAACATATATTTATTATTAATTTGTTGCATTTTGAAGAAAATTTAAAAACTATTTTAACATCCTCTCAAAAGCAGCAATAGGCTGTTTGAACCGCACCTCTCTTAAATCTAGACTGACTGACAACTGACAGGTGCCATTCTTTTGCCTCTTTGGTCTTGTTTTCTTTATTCCATTTGAAGGTTGGCGGCATTGTGGGAGATTCCCATGAGAGACAACAAAATGGAAACAGCTCAGCAGATGAATGAAAGAAAGGCGAGGATGGAAAAGAAGGCATCTCGGGCGTGTTTTATGAACACTTTCATTACCTCTTGATGTCACAGCACGCTACGATAATGGGCAGCTATTAAGTAAAGGTGTCCCATGAGTATGCCTCTACTAGCATACTTGATTTTCCTTTGTAGAGAAAGCTTCACTTGTTCTGTCAGATTGTATGTAGTGGAAGATTGTCAACAGCGATGAGCAGAGAATAAAGTACAAGGCGTCAAAGTCTCAGCTCAGTTATTTATGTGGACAAGAACGCATCTCAACACAACTTATTTCATTTACGTGTCAATAATTTTACTAAAATTGCTTCAGTGCAGTTGGATATAAGACTGAACTGCTGAATGTTTTACTCGTTTTTGAGTCTCTTGGATTAAGTGACATCTCAAGCAGCTCTAGATCTTCAACTATTCCTCATCTGTCAGTCAAATCTGCAGAGCGTGACATAGTATATAGACTGAGGTAGCATCTTTTTACCATCAAAATCCATGGTCTACCTATGTATCTACAGCGTGATAGATACATAGACCTTTGTGTAGTCAGTGTCTTTTGTTTATTGTGTATTAAATCAAAACTAATATAACCACTCGCAAGGCACTGGGTTGAGACACACAGAAAAATGTCTCTAAGTCAGTAACAGTATTAATAAAATATTAAGGACAATAGCTTTGCTTTCATGCAACGTTCTGACTCTGCTACTGCTGTTACGACAACTGGACAAAGGAGCATTGGGTTATATCTCTGGGCGGGAGGGTTGAGTCGAATGAACGGCAAAGACAAAGGGATTGGGTTGCAGCCCGCTTAAAGTCTTGACTGCTGAACAACCTCTGGGATCAGGGCAGACACGAATACAAGTATTTTCACCATTTGAGCTTAGTTACGGCTTGTCCATGACAGATAAGAAGGCCTCTGCTTGCACTGCATATGTACCATGAGATTAAAAATGGTCAGTATCTGTCTAGACTGAGCTTGAAAGGGCTCTCTTTAGCCCCATAGTCTCTGCAGGCGGTCGAGAGCGCTAGCACCATCCAGCTTTTTATTATCATTGTTTCTTGTGAATCGGAGGACCTCAGGGGCAGATACACTGTATTTTATTCAACTATTTCAGACAGTGTAGCTCATTTAGAGCCGTTTATGTGTGCTCTTATAGTCAGCAGATGTCTAATTGAGGTTAAAGGAATTATGGATGAATAAACTAAGCCTTGAGGGAAAACACACAGTTCTGGACCGGGATATGTCTGCTCGCTGTAGCTGGTCGGATCGCTGCAAGAGCTCACTGGTGGATGTTTAATTCACAAGTGATTGCAGGGACTAGTGCAATGAAGTGAGAGGCACTTGTACCTCTTCCATCAGTTCACTTTACTGTAGAGGTCAAGTCAAGGATACAATGCAGGAGAAGAAACACACTGGCACAAGAGGGGGGAGCTTTTGTGACAGGCTTGTTGCCGCATTTTCTTAGATGTGAGTCAGACGTGCTAAGAGGAAGAGCTGAGTGGCTATTTCTCTGTTCTGTTCTCAATAATGTGATTTCAAAGACACATTATGTAAGATTTCCAGATGAATGTTTCTTATAAAATGCTTCTGACCCCTTCCTAAAAGTCATATTTAGATGTATTCCGGCTTTTGAATTAGCCATGTGTCATATGATATAGCTGTGTTTTAGTTTCATGGCTGAGCTGTGATTAAGACACAGGCAGAGGACAATTGGTTTCAATGTTCATTAACCTCCACATTGTTGTAGTGGGCAATAGGTGTGGAATGAAAGAGATTTCATTTGGGTGACTTTTCTTCATTGGATTCCAGCATGAGTAAGGACAAGCATTAGTTATAACATATAGTTTTCAAAGCCTATTGTTTCCTATAATGCTGTATTTAATTGAGTAAAAGCTATTATATTTTCTTTTTGCATTACATGTCATTCCCTTTGTCTTATTCTGTGACCACAAATGTCGGAAATATTGGCGGTATTGTTTATAATGAGCCTTCCATATATTCTTATCTTTTTTTTTTTTTTTTTAAATCTTGCATAACTCGAAAGCCTCAAAGAAAAACAGACTCCCGGATGTTTTAACAACCGCAGAGGCCACAGGTTTTGTTGTCTATTCAGCCACAACACACTGGCTTTTGTGGCTGACAGTGAATGCATACAGTAGAAGACTAGCATTTAATTAAGATAGCATAAAGAGTGTGAGAAATGGTGGAGATTTATTTCACTTTGTAAAATAAACACAACTAATTGGATTTTCTGAATGCATTCCCCTCATGTGTGTTGGTGTAGATCTGGTTAATTTGGCCACAATAGCCTCACTTTTCAAATCCTGTGTTCTGTTAAAAAAGCCTGAAACGTGTGCTGCCACAATCAGGTCGGGCAGATTTAGATAATGGATGGATGTTTTCAGGAGCAATTTAAAGGAAGTGAGTGCAGAGTATCCCCAGGCATCCTGTCCCACTGATACACTGAAGCCTGATCCATCTTCATTGACAGGTGAAATTCACAAACTGCACTCTGCCTGTAGACCTTGAGCTGCATTCAGAGCTGAATCACAAGGTCAAAGATAGAACCAGCCCAGCATTGATTGATGGTTAGTAAAACTCAGTCAAAGGGTCTGGAGCTGGGTGACTTTTTTGTGTGAAATGCACTAACCACGAGGCTATTGAACTGTGAATATGGTGCCATTTTTTTGACGTTATCAAAAAATGTGCTCAATCAGGATCAAATCCAGTCTGAAAGATAGTCCTGCCTCAGCACTGAAACTGCTCCTCATTTTGTGCAGTGTCAAAGCTCTGGGGGGCTATGAACCCAAATTACCATGAAATGCTCCAGCAGGCCCTTTGATTCTTGAAATAGAAGAGGAACAGATCATTTTTGGTGTAAAACTGGTGAGAATAATAGATCCTGCCATGGATTTCTATGAAGTCAGGAAGGCACAGGCAATCAAATAGGAAGAGAGTGTTCCCATGTAAAAACAGTTTTCCATGTGTTTTAACCAGAAGACTTTGTTAAACCACATAATGTGCCAGCAGCAGAAGTCATTGCTCTTTTATTGGGTTAATCATGAAACATTTGAATATGAATACAATTATATCTGCAACATGAGAGTAAAGGTCACATGCCTTTACACGTGTGCACAAATGTCAATGTTAACACATGGCAGAATTGGGAAGGATCCAATTATGAGTAAGAATGAATAATTGTGCATAATGAGTGGGAAAACAATATAGATGGAAAAGAAGGTTGGTGTGTTGAGTTTTAACAGTGTGACAGTGGAAAATGTAGCAACAGATGCTGTTTGTGTGGGAGGTGTATTTATGGTTTGCCAAATAATCTCACACTTCAGTGAGTGAGAAGTGAGAGGAAGCAACATGTCGAGCGTGTGTAAAAGGCACGTTTTGAGTCTAATTGTGGTTGTTGGACAAAATGCTTTGGGTTCTTCTGTGTTAAAGGCAACATCCAAAGTAATATTTTACATTCCTACTTGGCAAATGTGCATTAGTGCTCCATACTATCAGTTATTTCTAGAGTAAAGCACCCAGTGCAAAGCCACATATAAGCAATGGTTCCTGCACCGGCAAAAGGTCAGAAGATACAAGAGACCAATGTGCAGAAGGAGTGCCATTTGAAGGGCAGAAAAAAACAAACAAAAAAGGGCAAAACAGACAAACGGCCAGAGGCAACTAAGAGAAATAGATTCATTTTTAGTTTTGTAAAAATATCACTGAGAGCATAGTCATGAGACTATAAAATTAATTGCCATAGTGTTTTGATTTAAGATTAACAGCAGCAAACAGTAGCAATCTGCACCGTTCTTGAAAATGTCAAGTCAGTGGATTGTTTATGAACTCTCGTGATGTTTCTATCCTACCTTGGTCATATAAGAAGAATGGAAACCAACAGAAAAAGGAACAAGGTCTGTGACATCTGTGCTACATATTTTATTTCTTCATAAACGGTGTTGTAGTTAAATTATTAGTGAAAACATGGCACTACAGCTGGAGAAACTCCACACCTTTCCTCTTTCCATAGCTTTGAAACCTACTTGAGCTGCTTAGAGGAAGTGCTAGTGATTAACTGATTAGCTCCGTGTGAGGTGTTGAAGGAAGGTCTCTGTGCTAACAAACTGCACTCAGAAGTGTTTATAGCCAGAAGTTGTAATATTAAATGTGGGCAAGAAAGGCATGTGAAGCGGGGCACACACTGGATTGCGTGGGTACAATACACCGCATAAATTCCGCATTGATGGACGTGCACTTATTTGATATGAGACAATGCATTAGCTACATCTCATCACTGCATATTAGCTCATTGGAGTTGACAGCCCTGCATGTGTACAGTGAAGTGGGCACTGTTGAGCATATACCCAAGGACATGAATGTAAACAACAACATTTTTTGTGATTGTGATTAAATATCACTTTTGTATCATTTAAACAGAAATGTTGGGGTTTTCGTATGTGATAATATGATACAAGGATGCTGAGAGTAGCTACCATTGTGAGGCTTGTGAGTGCCTCAGGTTTGATGAATGCGTATTGTTATATTTGACAAGCTCATAGAAGCACAAGTAGCCTAAGGATTGTATGTAACTGTGGCACTGCATGCAATAAATGTATTTATTAACAGCTTTGGTATCATAAAGGCCAAGCAGTTAACAACAAGGTTACATTTGCAGGCAAAGAGAGATGACCTTTAGCTGAGTATCTTGTCTTCATAAGATGTTTTTGTTGTTGTCTGTGTGGTGCCTGTGGTTAACTACTTTTAAAAAAAATGTTCAAGAAGAATAAGGTTTTTGTTTACAATCTGATGACAATACGCCGCACAACTCCAAGTTAGCAGCCTCTTAATTGCCTCACTGGCTGCTGCTGGACAACACAGTGTCACATGATGGCCCAAACAAAAGCTTGACCTCTGCAGCCCCCAGTTGGACTGGCTCTGCAACGTTCTCCTGTCCAGGGAAGAGAAATATCAGATTGCAACTGACCTAAGCCCTGCTGCTGGAAAATCCCAGCACCGCCATAAGAGGCTTTACTACTGACTAGAGGCGTATGAATAGGGATAATTTAATGAAACATTAGACGAGAGCACTCCACAGCCCTTTAACAAATTGCTTCTCTGACTGCCAAGCCCAGCTCAGTTTGAGTTGCCTGAAGGAATAAGTCAAGTAAAAATACAACGAAGGAAGGCAAGGCAGGGCCGGCCGCTTGTACACTGAAATCGACAATATGAAATGACCTAAAAAATGGAAAGTCAACATGTGGATTTACGACAACTGTCCTTCCCTGTGTGGCTTGAAAGAAGAATGAGCAGAAGGAAGATTTCCTTTCATCCTAAGCCACCTTTGGGCATTAAACAGGTGGCTTTTGGGCCCTGGCACCATTTACCAGTCCTATTAGCTGTGCATAGGCCTGCCTTATTAAGATGTTGGCAAGACCCAGGTGAACATTTCTGTGGCATCACAAAGCAGATTCACCCCTCATTACCGCTTTGTGCTACATAGTGTTCTTAATCTTGGGATTTAACGATGGCCACCGAGTAAAGCCTTGAATTAGCTTAATGGGAAGATCTGTGCATGTGATTTAACCCTCACGTGGATTGAAAGTCGCAGACATGCCTTTGGAGCTGATATGATTATTGTGTGTACGCTGGACTAGTTTTGAGATGAGTGGCTTGGTACAACAGAGTGTAATCGGTGTTGCCATGCTCATGTCTGTCATGTATATTTGAGTTCTAATGTGCCTATAAATAAGACCGCAGCATATGGTTTCACAGTGTCTCTGTAATGAGGGCAAGAGAAGTCTCACAAGCAAAGAGTGTCTTACTAGAAGAACGGATTTGCTTTAAACACTTGAAACATGAATTAAAGAAGACAATTATAAAACTGTCCAAATACCAAATAGCCTATTAAATGTTGAAGTCACTTAGGAGGAAGTTAGGTAAGAAAATAGACATGGAACTCTTTCAGTTCTTTATTTTTAAGATACATAAAATTTTCTTTAATTGGAAAATATGTGCTGTATGTCTCTCTTTGTCTAGCATCTATTTTGAATTTATGTAGAAGCATTGCATATTGTGGAGTCCATCTACATATTTTTTGCAGGTCTCCGCACCCGTCCTTTCAGAGAATTCTACAATAACGAAGTCATTTATATAGAAATGGCAAAGTGCTGCCAGTGGCTTTAGTGTCTTTACACATTTCAGTTGCATAAATTAGCAGCTGTGTTTCTTAATGTATTACCACGGTGGCATAACCATCAAAAAAGGACAACTTGATTTTTTTTCATGAGATGTATTGAAAAATAACACGCTTAGATCGACATATTGCTGATTCCATACTGTGAACAAGATAAAAGAGTAGGAGTCCAATGGATAGTCAAGACAAGATTGGTAAAATTTGGTGTGATTTGTAGCCATTCAAATCCATATAAGATAAAAGCTGTAAAAAGCTATAAAAGTGTCCAGTTTTTCCTCTTTTTCGCACATTTTACTGTGAAGGACACTGACGGCACAAAGGTTAGAGTTCCTTGTGGCTTGACAGTTAATTTCAGGGAGTGAGCAACAGCCAGAATGACACGTCATATTTGTCATTCCAGCGGCTGAGGTGTAATATCTCAGTAGGAGGGGAGTGGCATTCTTTGATCACATGAAACGAAAAACAAACATGACAACACGAGCTAAAGAGTGCGCCACACACTATACAAGGTGAGGTCTGAAGATGTGTGACTGAAACTGTTCTCAGCAACTGCACTCAGGCTCTTTAGATATTGGCTCATAAATCAAGAGTTGTAGATTCAATTCTCCATGGCCTGCCAACAGCAAAGAGTTGTGTAAGCAAAACTCCTCTGGTAAAAGCGTGAAGTCTGTCTGATGTCTCTTCTCTAACCTGACTTGCACGCTCCCCACAGATCTTTGGTGCGGATGATCCAAATGAGTCCGTGTGCGAACGCTGACAAGTGGAACATGAAAGCTTGCACACATCATTACAAATATGCATGCATGGTTTGTAGAGACAAGTACTACAGCATATTTTGTAGACTGTCTTGGAAAACAACAGATTTTAGCAACAGAAATTAAGTGCACTACAATACATTGCAAGGGCTTTGTAACCAAATAGCAAATTCTATACAAAAAAGATAATTTGGGCAAAAGGCAATTCACTGACATTAATGTGTGGGTAGAGAACATTCGGGAGAGGTTAAATATTTTATTGCTTTGTTTAAATGTCACCTCCACAAACATAGACAATATTTCAATACATACCTTTGCATATAAAAAAACGATTTTGTTACCACAGTGAACAGTATATGTTTGATTGATTATAAAAGGGCATTTTTGTGGCAGTATTTGTAGTTTTTGTCATTTTTACATTGTATTTTCTTATGCTGCACATTGTTCACATGTAATGTGATGGACAGGCCTAATGTCCCGTTAGTCAATAGGACAGTAAAGTGAGACTTGTGACACAGAAAACATTCTCCAGGATGGCAATCAAATCTTATTACTTTAATTGTCCTAGTCTATAGAGACACAGGCCAGGTTTTCACAAGTGTATTGTGATGGAACAAATGTGAGCACAGTCCAAGATAGTCCATGTTCATTAACACATAAACCAGTGCTGCGTCAGTATATCACAGTTTACAGCCAGTGTGTTAGAATTTGTTGCTGACATCAAGAGCACGGGACAATATGTTGTGTAAAAAATGTATTACAAGAACACACAATAGTGTTTCTGTTGCACATTACCTAATTCATTAAAACACAATTAGCAGCCTTGTCAGTTGCTACATCGATTTGATAAAAGCAGAGAATTATTCAACTGTCACCTTGTAAAAGTGTTTGGGTTTTTTTTAATTGGTGAGTTTATAACAAGGCAATGGTTGTGGAACACTGCTTAAAGGACACACAACAGTTGGATGGCAATAAGTGACCATACCTCACGGAAGTGAACAGACAGAGAGTGGGTTTTAGCAGCAAATTAAATATTTGATTTTTTATCCAACATTTGTTTTTAAAATAGCATTTTGTACAATTAAACTTTTAACTGTATTGACAAACATATAACAACACTGTAAGATCTATAACTCCCAAGCCTACAGTCTTGGAGTTTACCCAATTGTTTTTTCTTAATTCAATTTGGCTGCAATACTGTCCAACAGAGCTGCAGTACTTTCTTTTGCAAGGTGAGGACACAGGCTAAAATGAGGCAGTGGAATGACAGGCTAAAAAATATAAGAACGAGAGAGATGGGTTGGACTCCAGCTGATGTGTTTATTTGTCTCAGCGGGTGCTCAGAAGTTGTGGGCGAGTGCATTTTAAGTCTCCAGTGCATAAAAAGTAGACACAGCCTGTCTCCTACCATAAATATCTAGAGAGATCAAAAAGACCCTCAGTTGTTGTGACTGTGGTGTTGCTCGGTTGATTAGTTGATGCAGGCTTTAAGAGGAAGGTTCAAATCCCTTCCTTCACAAACTGCTTTGTTCGCGGAGTCACGTTTAATAATGTGAGCCGTATTCATCAGAACAAAGGGGCCAGGGCTTTGTAGTTCAGATGAAAGTCACGTCAACATGACAGACAACTCTCATTTACTAATAAGTCTCCTTCTAAGGCAGATTAAATTGGTTTAACTGGTGATTGTAACGGTGTTTACAAATGCAAATGACTTAGGTAAGGTCAGACAAGGAGAGACATGAGGGTTTAATCAACTGCAACTAAAAATCCTGAGCCATCATGCCAGGATGTGTGATCCATTATTCAAATTGGCTGAGATCAGTTAAATAAAATAATTCAAATATTTTTAGCTTGAATGAGCAATTTATAAAGAATAATAAACCGAGTATTTAAGGATATTCAGTATTTAATTTAAGAAAATTCTCTCTCTCTCTTTATTTATAGATAGATAGATAGATAGATAGATAGATAGAAGATAGATTAACCAAACATTTCACATCCACAGATGCCATACCTGGTCCATTTGTCAGTTATTTTCAGGTTGACAATTAGAAGTGCCTGGTGTCATTGCCTTACTGTATGTTTGATGTGCTGGACCATAATACATAATGGCAAGTATAGAGGGGCACTTGAAGAAATGAAACTTCAAAGAAGCATGTGAGATAGCAGCTGCCCAATCAGATCTCACTTAAGTTGGATAATAGCATTCAGGTCCCCAGAGGCACCAACGAGGGATGTGTCATAAATTATGAATTTCCATGAGAACAGATATGGATGGCGGTGTCATGCAATAATTGGCACAGCACTTAGCTCAGAGAGAAGCCGGCTGCTGGCTGAGTGATGTATCCTGCAGGCACCTGCCTTGAAAACGCCATGTGATTTTTGCAAAGTCAGTGCGACATAAAGATGTGGCCCCAATTATCATGTTGACCTGAGGCTGAGAGATGTGACAACCTCATTTCATGACCTGTAGGACAGCAAGTCACAGGCAACAGCCAGGTCAAGGTTGGAAAACTTTTTGAGACGAGTGGGAGAGCTCCCAGAATTATATGTATTTTAAGAGACACCTATTGAGGCTGGCTATTTTTGACAGTGTACCAATGCACTTTTATAATAAAGGACAAAGTAAGAGGTTCAAATTCTGAGTCTATATTTATTTGGGTAAAGAAACTAAATGTGTAACACACAGCAAAAAATATCCAGCATTTTGTAAATAAATGTTCCAAATGATCAAATTAAAGACTGTTAATTTTAGCCAATCACCAGTATTTTTTCAGTGCAAAAAATTGGAGTAAAAATGCAGCTATAATTGACTTCATGTTGGAGAATCCTTAAAATCAATTTGAATGTCAGTAACTTGTTTCACAAAGAGCTAAGCTTGGCCAGTCTTTTGTCACAAGTAGCATTTGAAAATCCTCAAAACAAAGTCCCCTCTCAGACCACTTGAACTACAAGTATGTGCTCAAAGGTTAGTCTGGGATATTCACTCTTTGGGGCTGAAGGCAGCTGTTTCTACTGAAACAAAAGCATATAAAGTACCTTATCAATGGCTCGTGGTTGGGTGTTTTCTTCTCACCCACTCTATGTCTCTTTATTGTTTTCCTGCAGGTCAAAGGGTGAACGCATGAAGACTTGGACTCTTTTAGCAGCACGTTCAGAGCCGTCACCTTCCAAGGTCCATCTGTGGAAGGAGGAGGAAGACTTGGGATTTGTTGTTGTTTGCAGAACCTCAAGGTCAGAACAGAACACTTTTCCTGATAATGAAGACTTCAAATCAGTTTAAAGAATAAAACAAACAGAAAGACAGTTCCCATTTCATTTTTTAATTTTACTATGAAGTCCATAAGAATTTGGATTTTAATTGCATCTCCGTAGATTGCTGTCTTATTCAAAAACTGGGTCAGTTACTTAAACTCGCAGAGCCTCCTCTGACCTTCACAGAATGCTGCCAGGTTCAGAGCATTTACGGCTGTGGTGTGTTTTGAAAGCTGTTTAGCTACAACGATGACTTAGATGTGTGCCCATTTATATAAATGTCAACGTTAGTTCCAGAAAGCTTTTAAAGTGTCAATCCTGCCGAGCCATCACGACAGGATCAGGTTCCCTGTGTAATTCCTTGGTCTGCGTGGCAAGTCATAGACGTATGGTGCTGTGATGATGGCACTACACAGCACTTAGACGCCAACGTTCAGCTTTGATATCTAAGATGGAAAGTTAAGATATTTCACTTAAAAGTCATGTTAGGGTTTCGTTGGCATTTTATTGCTGCAGCAGAACGTGAGTAGATGACAAACAAGCAACTTGGGAAGTCAGACTCACAAGAACTGTGTCTAGTTGTGCATAACCTCCTGTGCCCTGTGTCCTGCCTTATACAGTTTTCTTTCTTAACTCTGAGTTCTTATCCCAAATCGCTTCCCCTGACTTCAGCCCCTTGTGAGCTTCTTCCTGTGATACTTTTGTAATTTGTCCCAACAATTTTCCTGTCCCTGTCTGGCATTTTTCCCATCTATGCAAAAGGCCTTAGGACAACAGAAGGTGAATCGCTATGAACTTGAGAAAAAACAAAACAAAAAAGGTATCCAGTTCAATCAATAATATACAGGCCACACATCGTCTTTACGTCACACATGGCTAATTTGTGTAATTCAACACACACAATGCATATTACACACACTATGTAAGCCATAATGCTATATGCTATTTGCAGTGATTTACTTTCTTTCCTCTTTCCACTTTTTCCACATCATCCTCCACTTTCTGATCTGTTTCTCTTACCCTTTACCACCTTAACTGTCTTGCACTGCCCATCTTTAATACACACAGACACACATACACACACTTTGTACAGTCCTTTTCTCTTGGTCTATCTTTTCATAGGCACATTTATCATTTGTTAGGTCTTGCCTTTCTTTCTACGTTTTATTGTCGTTACTTCCCCTTTCCCTTTCGTCTTAGAGACACTTCCTCGTGAATAGGGCTTTCTCACACAACCATTAACATCGCTGCAGATAAGGTTAGAGTTCGACCAGTGACACTCCCTTTAGGAATATTTCACCAGTAATATATGTTTTATAGGTTGAGAATCCCAGGACACTCTGAAGGACAGTCAGGGTCAACTCCATCCACTCAGTGTAATGTTTCAACGACTGTGAGTGTTGCTTCTCACTCAAGTCGAATATTTGAAGATATTGTGTCAGTGTGTGGGTCATAGAAATCACAGTTTTATTGATAAAAAATGGAATTCCCACAGATATGCAGTCTTTTGAATAGGATTGGCACACAGCAAGCAGATTAACACGGGCAAATACAGTATAATGCGTTTTTGTGCTTCGTAAACTCATATTATACAGGCTTAGAGTTTCTCAATACTACGTGAATCCATAGAGTGCTTTTTCTAGGATGTTATGCTTGGAGATCATTTTCTTCGTGTGCCACATTGAACACATACTAATTGATGTGCCAAATAAGGATCCACTGGGTGCACCCTTCTACACACAGAAACTCCATCAGCCATTATATCAATTTTAATAATAGCTAATGGAATATTGATGTGATCTCAATATGTCACTCCAAAACATTTAGGGTAAGTGGGATCCAACTCTCTGTGGACTGATTGTATTACAGTGTAATGAGGCAGGGCTATTTGATTAGAGGCTTGTTTGAACTCGCTTTCACTTCTACGATGTTTTCCCTGAATGAAAGGCAGCCATTCAAATGATTGCATGCAGGATAGTGTCATATGTGTCCTCGTGTCAATTCATGCTAAGACACACATCTGCCATTTCAAACCCAATCATGTTGAAGACAGGAGTTATCATAAAATGGAAGAAACTAAAAACAAGACTGGCTTGTTTTATGTTGGGAAAAACGGGTTCGATATATGACACTTAAAAAGCCCAATTTTATTTCGAGTTGTCATGGTCATTCCCTGATGTTCATAGTAGCTGTTGCTTTGTATTATTTCTTTTTATTATTTTTCCTTCTCCCTGCAGATGGGAAACTATATCGAAATGTCTACGTTAAAAGTGCTGTACATACATTCGTACAAAATCATAATGTCACCATCAATGTAAACTGTTAAAATTGATAAATAAAGAATAAAAAAAAGACAGGAAGTATCACAAAATAAGTGGATTTGTGTTGTCATAACCGTTTTGCAAATTCATTACTACTAGTGCAACTGATATCACTGCTCTTTATCAAACACAAGGTCCCTCAGCTTAGTTGATGATTAAAACAGACAGCCTAATGATGACTCAAATGTGGGTTTTTCTCCCAAGAGAGGAAAACTGATTCTTGTTTGGTGGAGTTTTATACGTTTGAGTAATCTCTTCTTTAAACCTATTTTTACAGTGATTATGATGCTGCCTTAATAGACTGCGACTTTATTAAAAATCTGCATTGTTCTCTTTGCTGCTATTTTCTGGAGTGCATGTGCTTGTCTGAGTCTTCCATAACAAACTGTAAAATACTTTCTATTTCACACAGACACTGAGTCCACAGAAGTAAACCAAACTTGACAGTCAAACAAAATCTGCTTCATTTCACAGTCATGCAGATTATTTAAAACTAGCTGATGAAACTGTAGCACAGAATGTTAGTGCAGTGTTTTTTTCCTCTTCTTCCTCTTGTCTGACTTAGCTTTGATCAGAAAATGTCTGGATGCTTGAGATCCCTGAATAGCTCACCCTCCTACAGCATCTGTTTATGAACTCGTCCCAAAACTGTCACCGTGCGTGATGAACATGAGCAAGAGCCCCGAAGATGAAGGGTTGGGAGCAGGATCTCGTCAGCCCTTTCCTCAGCTTCCATTTAATGACCCTACCTTACCTTATTACCCATTCAGCCCTTAAAGGTAAATGATAATGTTGCACGCTCACCTGCCTCACGTTACCATAGATACAGCTGTAAATGGCCATGCTATTTCTCCTCTTTGCGTCATTATGGTTGTAGATTGCTGCATGGATAGATATGGCCTAGGGTTTGCATTTGTTTAGAAATATGTTGAAGTACATCAGCTGTAGTGCACTCTGGTGATGTTCCATTTGGGAGGTTTGGTACTACATGGCCTTTAATAAAACACTGAAGGATATTCATTCACCGGTGAGTCTGAGGTTGGCATGTTGTTGTGTTGTTTACAAACTCACTAAAATCCACCTTGAACTGTTCTGAGGAATCCGATGTCTCACGACCCTCGACATGTTCAGAACATCATCCAAAGTATCAGCGCTTTGCAAATACTTTCTGAGGAAGCTCTCCCAGATCATTCTGATTGATTGATCTGTTTTTGTTTAACGAGCAGCACCTATTTGGATGCTAAAGCAGGGACTTCAGTTAACTTTTTCATACATTTAAGCAGTTATGTAGTCGATCTGAACTGGAAGGATAACTAGATAATATGGAGAGGGGCATAAGATCACGCAACAGTAGAAAAAGGACAGTTTCCTTGAGATTCTTGGCGACTGTATTTTTAAAATGTCACCCCATTCACTAGCTATCCCTGCGTTACCTTAATGTCTTACACTTGGTGTGTCTGGTTTATGTTCATCAATAATTCAGTGAGGTCTGTAATTGTCCATTACTGCGAAATGGTTCTCCGGATAAAACTGAAATGAAGAATTCCTTTTAAACTGCTCCTTTTGTGTCTTGACCTTGCCAAATAGTGAGCCAAATTGCCTATCTACAAATCCTTTTATTGAGCTTTTTTCTGCAAGATGAGATGAAATGTACCTCTCACCAACTGAGAGTATATCCAGTTAGTACCAATTAGCCGTATATAGATTCTGTATAATTAATCTCAACGCTCAGAATGGGACAATGAATCCTGTACGGAGACAAAGTTGGCTCCCATTATGAGCCAGCACAGTGATATAAAAAGTGTCAACATTGACAATTGTTGAATTGAGATAGAGTAATATCTACAGAACCTGATGAAGGAAGCAAATGTGTCAGATGAGAATCAAAGTAATGAGAAGGAATGTAAACAATTAGACAGCCATAATAACACATCAGCCTTATGAACAGCCACCGTCATCAAATATTCTTTTTGTCCTCTCATCTGTTTTGTCATCTCAGACACAGTCGACGGCTGCCAAAATGTTTATTGCTGATGCGTTTCAAACTTCAGACAACAGCCAAGTCGTTTCACACTCAACAGTGGCGTGCTAAAACTGTGGCAGTTGCTTCATAATGAGTCTGTGCTGTGGTAAGCTCCAAGGCATGAATGTATTGTCATATAGAATGGGGTTGGAGCTTTACTTAAAGGCTGCAATGGGAAGAAATGATACAAGCTATGGTAAAATGGACCATACACATATCCAAATTGTCACAGTAATGAAATGAATGAATTTTCGGAAGAATGTACAAAGAAACACTGTAAAAAACATTCTTTGTGTTCTTTGTACCTAAACATTATCATCAACAAAGCACACAAACAATAAAAAAAATAATAATAATGAAGTCAATATGAAGGTTTCACAAATGTTTTTAAAATGAAATGTGCTTAGATTAAAACAGCCTAATGATGACTACTCAGCTTCCTTGGTGTTCACAATAGCATTTTCAGCCCTGAACCAAATGACACAACATCAACATTTTATGAGTTTTCTTTCCAATAAACTCCACATGAGCCTGCACCAAACACTAAAGAGGCATTCCACCTCCTCATAGATCCACATTTGCCTCTGCTCATCTTGTTTTATTTAAGCAAACTTTACTTTTTCTGCTCTCTGGAAACTATCAAGTCACATGATTTTAGTTTTGCATCTTGACATGCTCTTGCTGTCTTGGGTTTGTTTAGACCTCTGAGATCTGTGAGGCTTTCACATTTCAATCAAACAGTGCCAGTGTTCAGTTGGAAGTGAACTGAGACCCTCCTTTTCAAGGTTTCTTGGTGTGCATGTTTTGTGTGCACCGAGGATGGCAGAATTCACACTTCCAAGTGAACTGCACCAACAGCTCCTGCGCACCAGACCTCATCTTAACCAAACATGACAATAGTGAACACACTCTAGCTTGAAACTATCATCATTCAAAAGTGGCTGGAAATTTGTGGGTGTAAAGTCATCAAAACGAGGGCAACTGCCTTCAAAAATAGTGCACCTTGATTAAAAAGTATTGATTCAAGCCTGAACCATAGTCTGGCTATTTCTCTGTAAACCACAGAGGAAAAGCAGCCCTGCTGTCTTCCACAACCTTCAACTTTCAATAGATTTATGATCTTTTGTGTGTTTTTCACAACCTTTTTGTTCAAGTCCCTTTTCTGTGACAGTAGTTTTATTAAAATGTTTATTAATGCTATTGATTGTTATATTGTGCCATTTCTAAATCACAAGAAAACAGCCCATAGGTAATATACAAGCATTCAGTTGTTGACAAGAACACTGTATTCTGTATTTTTCTTAAGGTTTTGTTGCATACAATGCTGGTGAAAAATATGGTCTGTCCAAACAGTTGTACATCTAAGTCTTGTCTGGCTCAATATGGGCCTAGTTTAATGAAATGGCACTTCACTCAGCAAGGTTTACAAAGACAAAAGCTTCACATTCTATTCTTTTGTACGATACAATTCCATTGTCTCACAGTCTCTTTGAAAGTCTAGGCACCCTTTTCTCACTAACAACTATGCTAGTTAATCGAATTGTATTAAGACTATTGATTATGTCTTAGACGGCCTTTCTAAAGCAAAGGTATAGACCATAGTGACTCCACCAGAGAATAGATTGTCTGTCTCCTACACACAAGTTAGTTAACAACTTTCCTTCTCAGTGATTGCACACACACACACAAAAAAATGTTCAGAAAGTTTACAAAGGATCTGATCATTTTGTACAAGCTTAAACTGATGCCAAGGCAATGTGGTTTCAACATCTTTAGCCTAAAATTAGGAATGCATAAGGTATATCAGCGGATTGGAAAGATGTGTTGGTGTGATCAAAGTAGCACGAGATAGGAAGAGGAAGTCTTGGCTGATTTGTTAACTGGAACCACTCAGATCTTTGAGCCCAAAGCCACTATTTTGTGACAGATGTTCGGAAAGACAACTTGGACATCCAGGAAATGAATCGCCAAAAGTACATGCAATAACATTTAGAGAACTGCCATAAAATTAGAGGTAAAGGCACATGAATGTCAAAAATATTTGGGAAGTCACTGAACCAATATGAAAAACTGTACACCACACTTTAGAGAAACACCCCATGCAGCAGTTTTCTCCATTAAATCATTTTTTTTTTGCACAATACGTCGTTTTATGGATCTGAATATGTCAGAATATGACTGAGCCACAGCTGACAAAGCCGTTCATGTTTAATTGATCAAAGCGTGCATTGATTGGCAGCTGCGTTTTCTGCAGCTAATTAACTGATGACATATATTATACTGGCAGACAACAAAGTCCCACATCATGCAAATGTGAGACAACTTTCCACTTGCCTCATCAGAGAAACTGACTCCATGTTGCAGCTGCTAAATATAGCCGGCCCTGTTTTTCCTCTCTTTTCTCTCTGGGGTCTTTTGGTATTTCGTTTTGTTCTACGTCTTATTGCGATCAGCTGCTGGTTTCATTCTCCAAACAGTGCATATTGGGAAACCATTTTATAATGTGTCACCTAAAAGCAGTAGCTATTCAATGTATATAGATGACTACATTTTTTGAGTTAAAAGTGCGTATTTATATCATCATTTATCATCATACAGTGCTAAAAAAAGAACTGATAGAAGAGTCACAATGCCAGCCCAAGTTGTACACGTGCAGGAGGTTAATTGACTTGCTTTTTTTATACTTTATACTGAAGAAGCTTTGGGAGTGATTTTGGAGTGTGCGGAGCTTGATTATGAGCTAAAATGTCTGACAATCAAAATGTGCACCCAAACTTACAATATGGTATTTGCAGGAAAAAATAAAAAAGGAAAAAATACCTTTGTGTCACGCTCAAAGCTCATGAAAGACAACATAATTGGCAGGTTTTACAATAGCATTCATTACAGCTCACAGCCAGAAAAGCTTAACTGTTTTTCTGTAATTATACATGTGAGTACAGTCTACTCAGTTCAGGTGTTTTGTTTTTTGCACATGTTTGGAAATTGTGTTGTAAAGTTCCAGAGGAAGTAGTCTGATTTTTAGGCTTAACATTCGTAAAGCCGTACTTAGACATCAACAGGATTTGTCCCAAAAGAAACAAAATAATTGTTCTTAGTTTAACAAGTCTAAAAGCAACAAGGTCTTTTGGTTGAAAACTAATGATCCAAACAGTGAATGACATGATTGAAATATTCTAGTAACATATTCTTTTTTCTGTGGAATGTAAAGAAGCTGCTTTAAATGCCTGCTACTGTTTTGCCTGAAGAGAGGACATATTGATGTGGCATGTTCTTAGGATATTTGCAAAGACGCTCTGTAAACATGGATATGATTGAAAGAGTTATTTTTACTGCTTCGTTTCAGGGAACCATCAATCTAGAAAGCATACAATATTGAAATCATTTAGAGTTGTATATAAGGTAAAACAGTGTGTAGTGTTGTTTTAACTTGAAATTATTGATAATATTCTAATATAGAGAGTCTAGTTTTTGTAGATTCAGATGGCTTGAATTATCTTGGTTGAGTATGCTGATCCATAATTTATCAGATCCATTAAAAGAGTCAGTTGTATGTGAAAAGTAAGTGCTTTTTTACAGCCCAATGATAAAATGATGAATGTTTTTTGATACTCATCATTAAGCAAATTTGTTTGGCAATGAATTGAGACAAAGCAATAAAGTACTATCTATGAAAAACAACAAAAAATATGGGCTTTTTGCTACAGCTTTGCACCATTCATTCAAAAAAAAATTAAAATAAAAAAGTAAGCGGTATATTGTGTCAAGCATAGAATGGTCTAAGGCCTGAACTTTTAAAACAGCACCTTCCACAATGGAAACAATCATCACCATTCAATTGTACAGAGTATACCCTGAAGTGTGTTATTGTTTATGTACAAATACATCTACACTGGGTTCAAACACGTAAAGTGAATAGATGAGCTTTGAATTTATGTTAGGAAATAAAAATAGTGTGTTATTAAGCTTTCTTTTTCTAAAGTGTGCGTGTAATCCAGTGCACCATTTACACCTGGCACATATAAGTGGGTTCTATACAACCTGACAGTAGACAAACAAAGGCTTGAGCCCTTGATGTAAGCCTCATATGATCTGAAAGCTTATTTTACAACAACAACGAATTTTGGAATCTAAATGTGTTATTACCCTTGCGTATATTGCTGTGCTCCCATTGTGTACTTGTCAGTGCTAAAATATTTCTTCTCATGTACAGTACCAGAGGGCTCAACTTACTCAGTCAATTACCGTATGCCGCTTCATCATACATACTTGCATGCAAATGAGGCTATAAATACACCCACTCATCTCTTAGATGTATCACCATGTCGCACTGTGGAACTGTTCTATAGGGCATTCACTGTGCCTTTCACTGTCTCATGTTATGCAAAGAGTTTGGGTTCATTAACAAATTTGCCCACCCCCCAAAAAATAAATATAAGACAAATGAGCTATTAAATATAGAAATCGAGTCAAAGCTCTGCAATGTTCAAGATAGTGCATTATGAGCTCTGCTATTTCTGTATTTTACCCAAAACTCTTTTTTTTTTGGCAGAAATCTTATATAATATCTGAAATGAGTGACTTTCACATTAAGATGGGCTCACCATGAAGAACATAAAGTGAGGAATGCTAAGCTCATTAGCATTAGGTGAAGATTTCTTATTTTGTAGATTTTTTAGAGTGACAAATTATCTATAAGTCATTCTTTATTTTATGTATTTGAAAAATACATGTGTTTTAAGTTTTAAAACCAAGTTATTCCTAAATCAATGAGCTGGATGTCATATATTAAGCCCCCACACATTATCTCCTTAAGTGTGTGTGTGTGTTCTTGAGCCTTACCACTATTGTCAAGGGAATAAAGGACTGGTTGCCCATATTAACTACTCTATGTTAATGATTAAGTTGCCTGAGTGGAACACAATAGGCTAAATACCAGGGAGGTTTAAGCAAATGTGACAAGTCTCTAATTATCCCTGTGACCATAAAACTGGGATATAAATCTAATCTATAAGTAGTGATTTACATTATTAATTATACCTGGTGCTATTGAACCACATAAAATACATCATTTTACCCAAGATTATTAGATGAAATATTGTTAGTTCACATAGAAGTGTGCCGCTACTTTTTTGGCTGCAGCTAGACTTACTTAATAGTAACTGTATCCCATTAAGTACAGGAAAAAAATCTTGAAAACAGGAATGACTTTGCAGGTGTACAATACAGTTTATGTGTTACATTAAACATAACACAATACATAGGCCAAATGAAAAGTTTGACTAGATTTAACATTAAATATGAATGTGTGAAGTAAACTTAGTCGGACTTACATGTTGGTCCTAGGAGGGAGGTCGTTGATGTTCAAACAGACTGGGACACAGTGCACTTCAGGACAGCCCATTCAACTTTGAGCATATATTATACAGCATTTTTGCATAATGCTATAGAACACTTTGATGTCTTCCCACACTATACTACTTGTGTGAAGGTGTCTCTTACATGCTGCCCAGTGGTGTAAGGTGACTTTAGGAGCAATCAGTTCTTTGAAGACACGATTCATTAGCATTCCTAGGGCCGCCCCATGTCTCACCGCTCAGTGCTTGGATCAAAACATTGCCAACAGCTAGTCAAGGGGACGTGCACTGCATTCTTTTTGACCTCCCATCTTTGAGACGCCTCATCCTCAGTCCCGGTGTCATGCAAATCCCCTCAGATAGATAATGTCACGGTAAACTCAGCAACCTGTCATGTTATTATGACAGAAGCGTTGGCGGGAAAGAGATCGGATGTGATTAGGATGGACAGTATGGCGGCTCTTTAAAGGTCCTCAACCGGGTTTTAATAACAGTAAGAGAGACAATACTCATGTGGGCACTGCGGCCAGTTAAGAAAGACAAGACAAAGTCAATGGGAACTCTAAGGACCTATGGATTTCCTCTTCCACTTCTGCTAAATGTTACCTCGTGGAAGTGTTCCAGTGACTAATGAGGCAGTCATGACTCATTGTGAACTTTTGCTCAATGATAAGGTGAAGTTAAAAGGGGCACTGCATGTGTATTAGGCATCAAAGAATCTACTCGTCAAAGGAGGTAGTGCTCAGCCTACGAAAACAGTTGCATAACACCTTCTCTGACCTTCACTAAGCATTGTCAAGTCTAAGAAAGTGTTACTGTGACATACACCACTGCATGGATTTAGCTTAAGTTATAAAACATTTGCTTTTGAATGTGCAGTTCATTCGAATGGCCTCTAGCGACAATGATAATGAAATGTGGCAGACACATTTATTATGCTTAATACAGCTGTCATTGCACCATTGTATTTGTGGCTCTCAGCAGAGTACTAAAGATTTAACACATTTGCGTTGTCAGGGAAAGTGGTGTAACAGCTCTACATATGAAAATTAAGGAGACTGACGTTGTTTGTGCTTCTATTAGAGTCGAGCAGGAATATTAGCTGCAGGATGTGTAGTTGAACAGGCACGAAACTATACAAACAGAAAGAAAAACTAAACTAAAACAAACATTTAATTCTACATGCACAATGCCTGATATGAGCACAAAGCTATTTTACAAAAGTACATCCAGTGAATGTTGCATCTTCAAGGACATTGCAGGATATAAAGAGCACTTTCACTGATTAGACATCTTCTTCCCTTGAACTGACCATTTTCATTTAATTTTGTATTTTTTGACGAAACAGCTTTTCCCTTGCCTGAAGCAAATAATATAGACAAAGATGAAACTCAAGCTTTACAAATCGAACTCGGCAGATAGATCTCTCAGGGATGATTGTTAAAACAAAGTGCTCTGTGTTTACACAAGTCTGTAATTTCTTTTTACAGAAAAACTGTATATGTCATTTCTTAGTGAAAGGATTCATTAAACTTAAGGCTGTAACTCTGTGTGAAATGGGAAAAAGATCAAATAGTAGGCTATCCCATGTTCTCCTCAGTGACACCAGCGGTAATCCAAACTGACAGCTGTTGATGACATATGTGCCATGACTGCCTTCTACAATGTCTCAAATTTGTGGCATCTAAGTGTATCTGACTAAAATGGGTTTGATCTTTTACATCTCCACCCCTGTTAGCACTCAGTAACATTGTTAATCCCACTACACAGCTGAGCCGTGGGCCTTGCGGGCTCCTGTATGTAGGTGGTTAGTTTCACAGACCAAGAAGACTGTAAGCAGCCAGTGGAATCTCATTAGGCGTATTGTGATGCCAGATTCAAAGCCGAGGTGTAGCTGGCAACAGCTGTGTGATACGGGAAAGTGAAAAAAAGAGTCTTTTAACACCTTCAGCTGGAGATAGATCCTCTCAATGGGATTTTGGGAGGATACTGTGTAGAGTTCATGCAGAGATTATAATAACAATGTCAATAAGTCTCAGTTCAGCTTTTCATATTTTACCTTTCCACAATACACCTGCTATGTATTCTAATTGCATGTATTAATCAAAGCAGAGGATTAAATCAACACATTTTCCATGTGCATTTAAATAGTTTACACTACACTGTGTGAGTCGTCCTGTGCTTTGTCCAAGGTCATAGAATAGGATCTTCACACAAGAATGGTGTTTGAACTAACCAGGTATTTTGTGCACATTACATGTCCTTTCACGTCTCAGGTAATAACAACACATATCCACAAGACATTCATTCAAGTGTGAAAATGAGTGGTTGCCCATGTTTACCAATGTCAATTTTGACAGATTATGGATTTGCAGCAAACCTTAGTAATTGACAGTCAACTAAAATACAACAAATAGCCTCCACAACACTGCAGAGGCCTTACACAACCAATATGGGGTGTATAAACAATATATTATATCTATTTCATATAAATCCTTATGACATGAGTGATACCTTGAATTTTTGTTTGCACTAACAACCCGAGTCTTTGTAGAATAACAATTTAAATAACCCACACAGGGTCTTCGGAAAAAAATAAAGAAAACAGACATTTTTAGGATCAAGCAATGCGCTCTTGGGTTACACTGAGTTTCTGTGACACAATGCTTATTATCCAGTATCACACTGTCACCATTTAATTTGGTGTCTCTAGTTGCTCTTGTCTGTTGCCATAAGACGGCACATTCTCCTTATAGCCAGCAGGATTTTGTGTCATTTACTGTTCGAGGCTGACTGTCTGATTTGGCAGGGGCAGCGGTCTGGCAGATACAGGGCCCTAAAAAGAGCTTTCTTTAAAAAAAACGAAAAAAAGAAAAAACAAGAAAGAAAAAGATGTATTGTTCTGCAAAGAGAAAGCTAATTGCAAGGGGACTTTGAAATTGCTGTTTATTTGTTGTGATCGTCACAGCCTGGAGCTACAGCATAGAAAGGTTTTGTTCCTTTGCTTGCTTTCTCAAAATAAAAGTCACATAGCCTTGTGCTGTGTACCTTGATGTGCTTTTATCTTCTACCATTAAGATAAACTGCAGCTGTGGGTTCAGTCACACATCCTCTGACAGCACTAAATTTTAATGAGGAGACCTATTAATAATGTGCTGTTGGACCTTGGCTTTTCCTCATTTGTAACATCAAAACTGTTCTGAAAACATCATGGAGTCAGTACTGCCACTGAATATCACAACATTTTATTTGCCTTTCCTACCACTTATCTTCGAATGAACTGAACATTTAGCCTTTTTCTTCAAATGTTTTAACAACGATGGTTGCACCATTTTATTTATATTGCTTTATCACTATTGTAAATTGATTTAAAATGCCTAATTTTATCATTTTGAACACTCATTATTTTACAGCATTTCTTCAATCTGCCTAAACCTTTGGAAAGTACTGTGTGTTTATATGACAACCTTACATACTCACCTTTTTGTCTTTGTTTTGTGTTTTCTCCAACCCAGATTTTGGACAGCTGACCAACTCAAACTCAATGTGCAGGTCTAACTGATGAGGCAGTCTTGACATGAATCAGTTTTTGGACACCTGACCTGAAGATTCTGTTGTTGTAAGTACCAAAGAATGATATATATCTATTATCATAATTGAACTCTAGACACAGTTATGGAAGCCAAGAAAAAGCGTATTGCATGCACATGTAAACTAAAACAGTTCAAACTAATTCTGACCCAAAACGGGGTAAAAGTTAAAACACACATGACGCACTCTGCTAGAGGAGCCCATTTTGAATTAAAGTGGGTACGAAGTAATATCCTGAACATGTTTTTTAATTTATGCAGGCATTTCACACAGGATTGTTTCTCCACTCTGCATATTCTCCCTGCCTCATCAGCAGAGAGGCAAAGACTTTTGTGTGACTAAGATACTTAAAGTAAGCTAGGTTCCATGATGTATAGGATTACTGACTGCTTATAGGAGCCCACTTACTCCAGGGATTGCCTATTTCACAAGATGGGTAATATGGCAGTAAGAACATGGTCCATACTGGAACTTTTGTTTTGCCAATTTTTTGCGATTGAATGAAATGAGACCTTCTTTTCGAGAATTCATAGGAAAATGCTGGAATAAACAATTTCCAAAGCTCATTGGATGTTACATAAGTTCAACCATTGGAGAACCCTTAAGTTTTTTATCTTCTGAGACAAAACATTCTCTTTTCACATTCGCCTAATCTCTTTAAACCCTTTCTGTGACATATCTTCTGTCAGCATTTGTGCCGCCTGCACCTGAATGGAGGATATAAATCACTTGAACAGGACAAACATTCAGCAAAACCCCAAGCGTTCTGATTTACAAAGTTGGATTAGGGTCTTAAGCTATCTCCCTCCAAACTCTGTCAATTCTCTTTTAGAGAATTGGCATCATTTAATGCTGTCACTGTGGAGCTCATTGTCGCCTATTATCCCAGGGACAAAGCTGCCGTGACATTGAGTTAATCCGCGCTTGTTTCAATTTCGCTTTTTGGGGGGAAGAAAACAAGGAGTTGGACTAAGTGATGGTGATATACCCCTGGCAACATGGACAGACAAGAAACATAAAATACAATCTGCATGACTTGATTTCTTTAAACATGTAAGGCTTTTAATTCTTGGAAAAATGGACGTTAACATTAACAATCGGAAGCTACCATTTTATGTCTGCGTGGATCAGATATAGACCGACACAATATATTCTCTGGCCTTTTTTTTTTTTTTACCACACACTGTCTGAGTGAGCATCCAAGACTGTTATTATAATAGCTCATTGCTTGGGAGGCAGTATGGCCAGACAATCTATGAAAATATAAATATAGATGAGACAAGAGAGCACTTGTTGTCTGTTAGCTTGGGCTTCACTGTTTATCCTGACTGTTCCAACAAGTAGAGATTGTGCTCTAAATACATCTTTTCTGGAACACACTAATGACCCGTCCACACGTAGGCAGCTGTTTGAAAACATGCCGTAGAAAACTGTTTTTGTTGTTTTTTTTGTTGCTTTTTTTACTCTATTCAGGGTAATGTAATTCATGAACTCTTCCAGACTATTTATAGACGCATGTTTATTTTGTGTAATGAGCATATATTTATGGTAAAGACATAAACATTAATGGCGGCTGGAATACTGTCTTTTAGGACAAATTAAAAGTTACAGTCAGCCTTCAGTTTTCATCAGTTCAGGTTGTAAGGTAATGCCAAAACAGTTTTTTTTTTTTTTATTATTGTGTGTAAAGGAATTAATGAATGTTGTTTTCTGTTACTGGTGTATTATTGATCATCTCCTAGAGCAAGATGGTGACATTTGGAAGCTTTTATTAAATTTTGAATGTGAGATTCCATCTTCATTTTAGTCTTACAAAAGTTATCGCACAAACAATAATTTCCTTCTTTTATGAAAACTAGTTTGAGTTGGATTTGAACAGGTTTTAGATGTATTTAAACAGATTTTAGATGGATTCCAAAAGTGTTTTGGTTGAATTTGAACAGGTTTTAGATGGATTTGGACAGGTTTTTAGTTAATTACCTTGTAGCAAAAATCAAATCCATCTAAAAACTGTTCAAATTCAATGAATAAAACCTAGTGCCAAAAATATCCCCCTCTAAATGTATTGAAGGGCCACATAAAACGAGGCCGCATTTGGCCCACGGGCCTTGAGATTTACATGTGTGACCTAGAGGTCTGGTGGACTTATAAGAGATATGTACAGCGAAAATAGCCTGTTTACATGCAACTCGTAATCAAAACAGTGTTTCCGAATAAACAAACTATGATTTATCACCCTATTATTAAAATCTCCAGCAGTTCAACAATACAAACAGATCTGTCAGATAAAGACTGTATTGTGGTGTTTGAGTCACATGTGCACGGATGAAACTACTGCAAGGTTAGAAAAACATTTGACGAAAGCCTCAAAGGTTATATGAATGTGCATTTAAAAATATAACCTGAAAATGTCACATGTTAAAGCAGGGAATCATCCTCTTCTCCCTGTTCTGTCTTAATGGAGTATCAAAAAGACCGTAAAATACATCAAAATACAACGCATGATCTATTGATTGCACTTGTCGGCTTTTACAACCCGGTCACATTTACTGCTGGGTGCTCCTGTCTCATTTACGAGTTTTCCTGGGAGACGAGGTGAGCCTGTCCTCTAGCTGCCACAGTGGCGCTCCCTCATTTATCCCATCATCCCAGCTAGGTACCATCCTCACCATCCTGTGCATGAGAGCCCTAACATGGTTCACTAATCCTCCTCATTAAGGCCGGCCCCAAGGCTCTCGTTACTGTACATCGATTCCCTCACGCCTTGTACCGAACCCCACTGAACTGTACGGGCTTTTATCTTCTGCAGTGTGTGCACATGTCATGAATTTGCCATGTGCGATATAGAAAGTGTGGCAGGATTTTGATGTCTCTGTCATCTTGCACTAGCACCTAATATGGTTTCAACATGGCGGTTCCACTCTGTCATAAGGAAGGGGATTGCATGGATTATACTCATGAGTCTTGGTTTAGATGTTCAGAAGTTTCTATGTACCTTTTTAGAGAAGAGCAAAAGTTGTTCGCCTCGATAAAGAAAATGAATTTTACCTACACTAGGGCATCATCTCGGGCTTTTACTCACTTACTGGCAGATAACAGATATAATATGCAAATGTAAAAAGGCAGTGTTTGTTACTCTAGGTTTAGCCCCGGGGCAGCCACCATCTTTCCATTTATTGTGTTTTTGTTTGTGCACTGAAGACAAACTCTCAGCCAGAAGCATTCTTGACAGAGCAATTGTGTTAGCTCTTCAACTTGTGCAAAGGTTGTGGCAGAGCATCAATTGCCCAAGGGATCTCTATTAACCTCACTTAACTTTACAGCTTGAGGTTTAAAGCCATTCACGTTTTCATATCTCCATAATTGAAAGACAACACCTTCATATTAAAACCCACTAAGACCATCTGCAAAGTTACACTGGAAATGGTCCAAATTAAATAAATGATAAATAAATTCTGTTATTCGTTTACTTGAGAACAGAATGTATCAGTAGTTTCTGTTTATTTTATTTATTTATTTGTTTATTTGAACAGGGACAGTACACATTAATAAACTGTAAACGTGCCAGTGTTAGCAACAGAGCTAGTTTCCAACTGCAGTCCCTGGGCAAGGTGTAAAATGCCATCAATAGAGAGAACAGCCACCACAACATCAAAGGTTAATATAATATTGTCCTGCCAGATCATGAATCAATTGTTGGCAGTAGTCCAGGTTTTCCAGAGAAACTAAAATCCTCTGACACCATATACTTTTTCAATTTTACTGTACATTTCGTTTTGCGTACGTACGTTTCGTTTTGTGACCATATATTACAAGAGAGGTTAGTGTATTCTGTAGTAGTCACAAGTACAAACCACACCGGACATTATTTGGCTCACACATCACCCACTCAGTGAAAAAAGACTCCAGATGGCAGCTCTGCCTGTGTCATCGGACCATGAGTAAATGTAGTTGTACTCCTCCATGCTGCGCACCGCGGGTGACACAGTTTGTACTTTAAACAGGTCAAACAACTTCTTAACCCACTTTTACAAGAGCAAGCAAGAGACAGTAGTGTAAAAATATTCTCATGAAGATTTTATTTACAGACATGAAAGGCAGGCTGTGTTTTTATTTATACTGGAGAGAGCTTATGACCTGTTATTGTAATTGTACGAGCGATAAAACAAGTGATGCTGGTAAATGGTACCAAAAAAGAGCCACATAAATTGGGTATATTTTTATCTGCTGTGAGTTTAAAAAACCACCAGTTAGTGCAATCTTCCTGCAGGCACAATCTATGCCCCTCCATGTGCAACGGACATGTCATTATATGTGTTCCTGGATGCTCTTTAAACAGCACTGGTTTGGATAAGTGGCCAAAACTGCATGAACTGCATAATGACAACGTGTGAGAATTCAATAAAGCCTTTTTCTCACAGGGGCTTGAACCACCATCGTGGAAAATGTGATTACACTTTTCCACGGTAGACACAAGGGGGAGTTTGGAAGCCCAGTTTTCCCCTATCTGTTCTCCTGTAGCCTCTGACATCGAAGACATGTGTGTGGTCTTGTGTTTGTGTGTGTTGTCTGCTTTTGAAGCTGAGCGTGAGCCACTCGCTAACGAGGAAATGACGCGTAATGTGGTCGACACCATGCGTTGGAAGCTCTCACTGCTGAGCTGAAGCAATTGAAATCCAAACTGAGTCAAACAAAACATAGTGGGGAAGTTTTTAATATGTGCCAAGATACAGAATGTTTGCCAGCTGCTGTTTGCCGTTAAAACAGACTGACCTGAAACAGCACAAATATTGTTATTACTCACTCATGACGGTCCAAGACATTTGGAGTTAGATGACAACCGAGCTTTGATGTTGAATTAAAAACATATAACAACTATATAATTACTGGGAGAATTGGGTGTCTGCCTTTTTTATGTTAAGAGATAGAGAGATAGACGTTCCAAAACAGTTCCCCTCATTTAGCCCTGTCACTGCACCATAAAAAACAAATTAATTAGTCTAAGTTGATTGTTTTAATTTGCTTTCTACAACAACATAACTTCTTTGCTAACTCTGCACACAACAACACAACACAGTTTATTACTTTTAAAACATTTCAAACATTGCAGTGGTACATAGTAGCTGCTGGCATGGGTTGCTGTTTTTGCTGTTTTAACCCCTACAATAACAGTCCTCCAATGCTTCCACACTCTTACTACACAAGTCTAATGCCTAAAATGTTCCACATGACAAAGATGAGCTGAAGGATCATAGGAAATGGCATGTTTTCCCAAGCCAACAGTGACTACACTTCTGACTTTCCTTGCACTAGGCATATTTCTTACTTACTTACAATAATAACTTCAGTTTACATATATTTCTGCTTAGGGTGCTGTTTTAAAAACGTCATGCTTTTTGAAGCAAATAATTAATTTTCTCTAATTCGTCACAAAAGAAATGCATAGAAAGTGTCACATTGGGTGTATGCTCACAGGCCTGGAATCTGAAATCTATCTCATTATTATCTACTAAAGTCTACAGGAATTAATTCTGTCTGTTGGAAACATCAGAGTTTTGTTTCTCATCTATGGCACTTTAAAAATCAGGAAGACGTTTTAATGAGTGGGTAAGTAATCAGTAATTGGGATTCTCTGGCTGCTGGGAATTAAAAGCTAATAATGATTTAATGAATGAGAAAACCCCAGGTAAATCGAATCACAGCACTCCATACACCTTCCCCAATCAGTGTCATTTAAATATTCCAGTCAGGAAAAGCCTGAGTGGAGTTTGCTTCCAGTGCATCCTGTGTGTGCCATTGTTGGAACTGGGATTGACAGGTCAAAACCTGCTGGGAGGCCCAGTAAACATGAAGACTTAGATTGTTCCTTTTGTAGGCTACCCCCAGTCTACTACTTACTGTTGATGAGCAAGATCTGCCCCAGAAATCAAAGCACCGTTGGGGGTGTGCTCTGAGACTTCCACTCATCATACTGACATCCAGGGGCAAGATCACGAGAGGCTGGAGGAGGCAGGGCGGGTGTAAAGATGCGCCTGTGAATTCAAACTGAGAGAATGAGGTGTATCATCATTCCCAAGAGAGACAGAAAGAAGCACAGAGAGTGTGTATATAAGGAAACTAGCTGACTAGAAAGGCTGGATCTTGTTGTTCTTGCGTGGGAAGGCAAATGCACAGGAAGTGGCAAATAAACATGGCCAATGAAAGCACTGAGTGGAATATAAAAAGGAGCTTGATTTCTTCAACTCTGGATGGAGCAAGAGCAGTTAAACAACATATGAATTATGCTATTTATTCCCACGAAATCAACATATAATCCAAGGGTAAAGTAAGGCAAATGAGTCTTGAGATCAGCAGGTCACATCGAAATTGTGTCATCTTATATAGCTATTACTGATTAACTAACACAATATTTCCTAAGACAAATGCAGACTGATGCTGTTTTAGGATTTAAATGGGCACCATAGTTGCAATAAGACAAAATGAATACATACTTTTCACTGGTTAAAGTTGAATATAGATTATTCTCAGCATAAACTTTGGCTTTCTGACCTGTCCCCAAAAGCCAAAGTCTAGTATCTACACATTTTGTTCAAATGGATTTAGAAATACTGGATTGTTGCATCGTCGTATTACATTGCTGCTAAAATGGCACTTATTAGTCACCAAATGAATGACCTTGTGCATTATGACTCATTGAGTATTACATGTGTTTATTTCAAGAATTTTTGCAAACCAAATATTACAGCACTGAATGTGCATGTACATAAGGAAAAGCATCTTCTATGGGCAACTGGCCACAAAAACCAGGGACGAGAGAATGTGTGCTCAGTCATTCAGATTATATTGTCATTTGGGAGCTGGGCCCTGCACTGTCTGCTGTGCTCAATTTCAATAATTTTCCATAAAGCAATCTAATCCCCCCTCCCCTACCCTCCTGCAGCAGGCTTTAAGGACATTTTTATTGGCTTTTTGTTTGAGCAGCAGATAATTCCTTATGTGTGATAAAAGGTCTCCCTGTATTTTTAAAGGGTTCAAGGTTTACCATCAGGAATACGTATTTAATTATCTTACATATGTGGCTGTGTGTTTAGAGTATGAAAGTTATCACATCTTTCGTACTAATCTAGACACTGTGTTTTGTGCCTCATGTTGGTCATGGTCATTTTCATTCACGCTGTTTCAGTGGTTTAAAGATTCTTATGTTTCTTCTTCCATATGAAGAGATATGACCTTCACTACACAATTTAAAATGGCCTGTGTTGCTTTCTCTAGGCGCTGTCTTCACCACACTCATTGGGTGTGAATGTGTGGCCTTGAAGTGTTTCCAAGGGACCATATGGCACAATACCACACGTTGTAGGTAAGAAGCTTCCTTTTTCTTTCAATGTAATGCACACACTATGTTTAAAGCTATAACATGCAGGATTTTCATTAAAAATGTAAATAGTCCTGACATGGAAATTCCTTTTTATTCATCTTTATGTGTGAGTGAACCGACTGCCATCTTCCTGGATGTGACATTCTATTTATTTGCTCACAGGACAATTTAGAGTGTCTCAGTCAAACTGCCAGGTTTCAGGCAGGTTGACTTAATGTAAATGTCATTGTAAACCTGCAGCACTGAAAGAAGAGCCGGGGCACAGGGGTAAGGGTTTTGAATAGAAACATTCACCTGGAAATTCTGCATATTATGCTTTTAAACTGACAATGAGAGACCCTAAATCAGCACTGCAGCATCCACTCGTCAGCCCAAACATTATGATCGCTGACAGCTAACAATAGCTCATATTTTACATTGCTGTTAAAATGGCATGTCCACAAATGAATGACCTTGTACATTGTGACTGCTTTTCAGTACAGAACAGTAGTTATGGTCATAACTGTAACAGGATTTTTGCAAACAAACAATACAGCACTGAAAAAGTGTGCATAAAGAAAAAAAAACACAGTTAAAGGCAACTATAGATATTTTAATTATTGCACTAGTCCAACTGTGACAGAAATTTTAAAATGCAAACATGTTAGTCCTGTCATTTGAATTTCTCTTAGCCGTGCTGGTGCTGCATTTGGGATTTAGCTGCACCAAGGCCAGGTTAAGCACTTTTTACATTCTCCACAGTGCTGAACTGGCACAGAGCCACAGACCCCAGCTCAGCATAACACAGTTTAACAAATGAGAAAAAGACATAGTTATGGTGTTGGGTAACTTGTTTGTCAGATGTTTTGGGCTCTAAAGAAAGCTGCTGTAGCTTATCCTGCATCCAAGTCCTCCCCAAATGCAGTTTCTAAGTTAGAATGTTGTATTTTTGATTGATGTTCAAGTATTTTCATCGTGTAATTAGTGAGTGACTCAGGGCTGTTTTGGATCTCGGTCAATGGTCTGATCTGTCAGAAACTAAAAAATGGTTTAGTGTTATCTGTGACCACCTTTGTGCAAGTTCAAGGTATGAGATGAGCTGCGGGGGTGGCAGCTTGTGAGGACGATGGCCGTGATGACGAAAGTTTAATATCGTCTCCAATGTGAAAGGCTCAGCCACAAAACGAGACTCTCGCTGTCGCCATTTTATGACGCACTCACAGTCCCACATCACACAGTTCTACAAAGGGATCAAAGTGAGAATAGTAATTGCGTCACCACTCAAGGTTCGTGAGGGCCAATCACATGGAAACGACAACGAGTACATACGAGTGTGCTTGGATTCTTTCTTTTGTAGAAACCACAATCAATTCACATCATCGTTAGAGACTAAAACAGTGAATTTTTGTATTTAAAAGTACATCGCACAGTTAAAGAAAATGATTTTGTGACAATAAACCATGTATTCGATAGTCTTAGAAGATGTATTTTTAGCGTACTGTGAGTGAAGGCTTGATAAATCATTCTTGATCTACACTTGGGAAAACCAGAACGCTCCGACTCAGTAAAAAAAAACTCACTTTCATCACAAGAATGTCCTGGGAAATCCATCATGCATTGTTTCAATTAGTTCAGCCCTTCATCCTGTGATTCTGCACGTCTGATATCTTAATGAAAAACACTTTGTTCTGAGTGTAGATGTTAACTGCTGGATTACTGTTGAGTTGTGACAGGTCAGTATGTTCGATGGTGAGCTTGAAGACTTTTAGGCATCATTGAGCACTAGACATAATGAGACATAATGATATCTTCACATTATATTTGCAAAGTTACTGAACAGTTACATCAGACTGTTGTGTAAAAGAACTAGATTGTGTCTCTTTAAAGTGGATTGTGTGGTTCTCACACTCCTTTCTACAGCATGTAAACGGTGATGGCGATCTGCAGGGCCATACGCAGTGGAAATGCATGGATGCGCTTTTCCAGCAGTGCTCTGTTTGTCTGTTGTAGGAACAGGAATTAATGAAAGTTAGAATTTCCCCTTCGACTGGGTTCTGTCGGCTTTAAATGTCTTTTTTTCTCAAGATAAACAAATGCAAAGAGTATTATGTTGATGCACTGTTAAAAATATAGACTAGAATAGAAGTATATTTTGTTTAGTCTTGACCACACATGTCAAACTCAAGCCCTGGGGGCAAATGCGGCCTTTTGCAATGTTTTATATGCCCCTTCAATACTTTTTGTAGGTAATATTTTTGGGTTTTAGGTTTTAGTTGGATTTTAAGAGGTTTATATTGACTTAAACTGGTTGTAGCAAGTTTTAGTTGGATTTGACCTGGTTTTAGTTGGATTTGAACAGGGTTTTTTTTTTTTTTTTAGATTTGATTAGGTTTCATTTGGATTTGAACAGGCTTTAGTTGGACTTTAACTGTTTTTACAAGGTCTTCAATAGGTTTCAGTTGTATTTGAAGAGATTTCAGTTGTATTTGAGCAGTGCTTTTGAAATGTTTCTCATTTACTATTGCGGCCCCTCACCACTTTGAGTTTGACACCACTGGTCTAGACATTTACTGCAATATTTAACACCAGTGGACCTTTAAAGGAAACTGAGGTAACATTCTAATTATCGCCTAAGTCTGCATGTGGATTCCCAACTGGAATTACAGCAGTAGAAGTTTGCAGTAAACTATAGTGCTTCATGTACACAGCTCGACCATACACTCACAGTTTACTGCATAGAGCCAGCACCAGGAGATGTAAAGACATGAATAAACAAGAAGAGTTAGGGAGCTGGATCTTAGAACAAGACCAAGAAAGACATATGGCTGCAATGCATGGGGAAGCTCAATGGTCAGTTGTTATGGGCTCTAATCTGATTAAAAATGTGTGATAATCTTATGAAAAGATTGTCAGTAGCCTAATTAAATCAACAATAGAGCAATTGCTATATATATATTTGGAGAGAATGTTTGTGTGACGCTCACTGAAGTGTTCTGCTAAGCTGCCACATGGAGGAAGTGGAGGGAGACAGTGGCAGGTGTTATGAGAGGAGGAAGGGGGGCTGCTGGGGGGCTGATCAGGAAATGGTGTAAGGAAATCTAATTTATTTTTCATACACTGCCAAGATGGAATGTCATATATCATGCTATGCAGCAATTTGATGCCAGACTCAGGCTCGCAAAAGATAAAAGAATAGTGATCAAAGATACAAAGAGTGAAGTCAGCTGGAGTCACTACAGGATCCACATCCTCTGAGAACAATATAAACTGCGCTGAATCACTCATTGACTACACTGTCACCGGTGCCTCTCTGTGTAAGACAACTGACTTCAAAACATCTGAGGCTTTAAGAAGAAGAAAGATTGTTTTAAGTAAATGCCTATATGCACTTAATCTTTGGCTTTTTTGTTATGAATATACACTTTAAATGCCTTGGATAAGTAATGTGCTAAAGAAACAATGAGTATTTGGATTGAAATGGTATCTAACTGAAAATCAAATTAGCCTCATTAGCTTTTGGACAAGCCATTAATGGAGTGTTTGATTCATAGCGCCGCACTTTAATGGGCTCACGTAGAATCCATCAAGAGTTAGATGTTAACTTTGCCTGAATATTTTTACAGTAGCTCAATCATTCAATCAGCTCCAGTCGAACAGATTTCAAACCTTAAATAGCATAATTACTCAGCCAATTATTCATAGTTTCAGCTCTTGTACTCTTGACCCAGCAGTACCTGGTCCGTGTTAATGTAGTACCAGTACAAGCCTTCACTCACACATGTTCAAAGTACACTAGACAACTTTTTGGAGCACTGCAGCACTAGCGTCTTTGTATAAATCTCAAATAATCAGATTAAACTGCTTCACATTACTTCCTGAAAAATAAGGATTTGAATTGTGTTGACTTTTACCAATAAAAAAGTCCAAAATGGCGCTGTTTTGCTTGTGACTGAAACAGACAAGTGATTAAAACAGACTTTCCACATAGACATTTTCTGGCTGAGTTGTCTTCCATCATCCGCACAAATGGACCACTTTAAATATTATTCGTTGTGGCGGTTGTTGTTTTTATATATTAGTCATTACAGCACAGACACTTTTGCGAATGACTAGAGGCTTTCACAGCAATAAAGATATTACAGTATTGCTTGTGAATGTTAATAGACAGGGGTTTTTATGGCTCCCTAGTGTGCTGTTATTGTTCTATGGCCCTCTTTTCCTGCGAGCTTCTATAAAAGCACTCGGTAAATAGATCATACCTACTCCACAGATCCATAACACCCCAGACCTCATGGTGTGTTAGTGGTATATACTGGCGGCTCAAACTAAATGTACATCTGTTTTAGAATACAAAGTGTCATACATATTAATGGCAGACAGAAGTTTTCCTTTTCAATTACACGTTTATTTCTTCCTCCATTCTCACAGGCTGCCATTGATTGGCTGCACCAACATGGCCTCACTCTAACCTGGTGTTTTTCTGCTTTCTGATTTGAGACTTTCCACTGTCTTGTTACACATCAATGATAACCCAATTAAAGTCTCTACATCAAGCTCAGAAAAGCCTTTTACTTGAAAATATTCTGATCTGTACAATGTTCTGAGCTACTGAGTTCTATAGAACTCACAGCCATTTCTTCTTGAACCTATTCTATTATCTATAGACTATTATGTGCACGTTTTTCTGCTCTAAATAACCCGTATGTGGGAGTAATATATGTGATAAAAAAATAAAGTGGGTATACATTTGTTGTACAATCCAAGGGCAGTCAATATTCATTAAAACATTAGAGTTATGTTTTTGAATCATGATAAAAGTAGTTTTAGAAAAATAAATCCCTTTCTGCCTCAAGAATAATAACAATAGTAATGCAAACTAACAAGGAGGTTGTATTAAGCAGTTGACATGAGTTTCAGACACTTAAATAAGTTCAGTCATGTGTATTTATGTGAATGTTCTGCCAATGAGCTTGCAATGTTTTGTTCATCTAAATCCAGTCAATGGTGTACACTGTGATGATGGAACAGAGTAGAATAGACTGTGATGGGAAAAAGTACATAGAAATCAATCTGTTTTTAACTGGTTTGATTTGTTTTAAATATAGAACGTAAAAATAAAGGTATGTGTCAAATTGCACATTTAACTGTACATGTGCACACCTATTTTGTTGAGTCACTTTTCTTAATTTTGTAACATGTCATTAGTTTATGTCATGAGTCCAAAGGAAAGCACAAATTTAAAAATCATAAAAGACTTATCTATTGGCCGGAACAGATTGGCCATTTAAACCCTGACCAGACCTTCACAAATTAAATAAGTAGCTGGAGAAATCGTTCATCTTCACTAATGTAGATCCTATATTTGACAATATTTTTAAGCAGTGTAAAAAGTCATTTTTTAGAAAACTTAAAGAACACACTGCAAGATGTGTGTTCACCTAATTATCCTTCCCAACCACAAGCCAATGTAAATGAAAGATGTATTATGAGCAGCCGCTGAAGGGTTTCATGTGCAGTTGTCTGGGTTATTCAGCAGTAATTGCACTCTATTCTTTCTATTAACCCTATTAGTCAGTATAGGTTCTAGACACAGCTGAGAAATGGTAACGTCAATGCAGTGCAGTCATGCCCACGCACTTCTAAATCATTAAGAGTGTGGAGGTGCTATGAACATGAAGCGAGTGTTTTGTAAATATGCCCACGCTCTGGTTTGATGACATTTTTATGATTTAAGCTGGCGTTTACTATATGAACAAAGCAGCGGGATGCATTATATTCTTTTGAATAATAAATCATCCACTCTGATTTATTTGTTTTTGAGCCTAGCAGGAATTACTGAGTTGAGGTGCAGAGTGAGTTTGCAGTCTTTAGAATAGTAAGGATGCTTCAGTCAACCCAAAGAAGTATAACCTTTTTCATCTTAATAAAGGAACAACAACCAAATATATTTATTTTACTGTCTCACATCAATTGCACATTAACTTGGGATTGTTTTTGTTAATTGTTTTACACGATAATCAGTTTATGTCAACAGTGTAAGTCCAACAGAATGTGCACCTCAGCACAGCTCGTCAGCTAAACAAGCTTATGTGAAGCGCTGTAAAGTAGGCCACCTCTGACGCTTTAGCACTCTTCACAATGCACAATTTCTAAGAAATGGGAGCATTGATCTGCACAAAATCTGTGCAGTTTTCTATCCTTCCCAGTTTGGTGTGGCAAAACCACTGGAGCGGAACTAATGCTGTTAAAATGCTGCACCAGCTGCCATGTGCTTTTGTGTGACGTTTTTACTACCTTCTGTCGTGGAGAGAAGTTGCAAAGTGAAGACAGGCTCAATCTTGTAAAGAAAAAAGCCTGTCAGTCTCTTTTGTAAAGCTAAAATCTAACCCGTAAGAAGAAACCATGTTTGTCATTTCTTGTTGCAACCTTTTGCTTCTTTTGTAACTGTCTCCTTATAAGAGCTACTTCACTTTTAGTGCTACATCAAGGTTAAAGCTTTTAAAGTTTGTAGACGAGCCTAAGTATGGGAAACCTTTAGTCAAGAATGCTTGGTTTCGTGGTATTGCATCATCATCAGCTTTACTTTTTCTCAGAGATGTTTTCAAGGAGATCCATTGCCACAAGGTCTTATTATTTTTCAACTCTATGAGCAAAATTGAGCTGTGAACACATTAACTCACTGAAGTGGTCGGCTTTAAAAGACCATTTGATTTTACTGTTGGTATTTCAATATGATTTAATGCTGAAAACTGACTTTATTATCTACAAGTGGTCAACAAATAATGGATCAAGAAGTAAAAATTATTTAATAAAGCTTCCGACTCCGACTTCTCAGTGATTTTACACATTTCATAACATGAGCTGCAGACTTGGGTTAGACAGAGAAGTAAGTACATGGAACTTTAAACATGACTGACTTGAGTGCTGCTGCTTACATTTGTGTAATCATAAAGAGAAATTAATATTAAAAGCTAACATCTTTTTAACCATTTTTTTTTTAGCATTTTTGTTGAAAGCAGGAACGTTTCAAACTGTGTAGTGAGGCTGACAACTCAAAAGCCACGGGGGATGTTTCTGAACTATTAAGTTTGATCACATCCATTTTCCCAACAATGGGTCATACACATTTTGCTGCAATAATTTATGTTTCTCTTTGCACAGTTCATCAAAGTTTAAAATTAAAGGGAGCAAAACTTTGATGCCAACGGTGCAGTTCTGAACACACAATTGTACAGTATTACTGAAGATATTTTTAATTTGGTTTGGTTTAAGACCCAACTTATATGTTTCAATCTTCCAAGTCTGCCAAACTTTTAGACAACGGCACTGGTATGTCAACCATTGATATGTTGTTAATGTTAAAACCTCACCTTGCTTTCTCTGTATGTTATTACCTTCATTTGTTTAGAGAAAAGGGAGTCAAAGCCAGCACCATTACATTTGACTCTCTATTTGGAAATTCAGAGTACATAAAACAAAGACAATATTTTGTATATTAACTTTTCAAGTTAAAGTAAAATGTATGCTTCAGAAAATCTATAAAAAACAAAAAAAACAAAAACCCAATTGTATCAGTAAAAGTGAGTGCTGTTACTATCATCCTGGAGTTTGAAGTGTAGTCTTAGTCTAAAGCTGCAGGGCGTTTGAAGTTCAGTGCAGCAGAGATGTCCTTCTGAACACCTTACCTTGTCAAAGGAAGCAGTGAGTAGCCAACGAGAGTCGATAAATAGATTCCAGGAGCTTGCTGTCCCACTGGGCTGAGTTTGACAGAACATACACTCCTCTCTCACACTCGCCTTGACTGTAATGTTTCAATCAATGTACTCTAGTGGTGGGATGTATGTGGTTGGTATACAGCCGTCCCAGTGACCACAGAGCCTATCAGGTTTCTGTCAGCACCATGCACTCCGCAGCAGTGATTCTCAAAGTGAAGCTGATCAAGCTCACAGTGAGGCACAGTGAATATTACTGACCTTATGGCACAGACACGTGCATTCATCCTCAAACTAAGGCATTCTGCACTGTGCACACAGATTTATGAAACAGAAACAAAACTCTGTTGACAGTTTTGTTTTTCATGTCTGTCACCGACCTGGGGCTGTTTACACATCACCCAATACGTATTCAAGTTAGTGGTTAGTATAAGTCAGAAATGGGATTCTATTCCCATAAAGGAAATTCCTAATTTGGGAAGATATATCTTGGTTGGAAAATTCTCAACCAAATGGAATGATCTGACTGTACTTCAGATAAGGTGCTGAAGGTAAATGTATAAAGAAAGGTTTCATTACAGAGGAGTTGGTTTACAGATGCATTTATCTCCATATTGTTCTAGAGTGCCACAGGAGGATTTTAATGGAAAGAATGCATACTTTATCTTACATCTTTTTGGGTTTAGAGCTGTTTAATACAATTGTTAGCTTACCTTGCCACAGCTTGCACTTGACTTATGAAACACCACATGTCTCCACCTACAGAATGGCTTCATTGTGTTTTGCATGTTAGCCAGTTCCTACATTAGTGTTCATCTTTGACTGATCCTACTCAAAGGACTTGTTACCCACGCAATCTCACAGGACTAGCCAAGCTTTGAATTTCTGGGGATCTATAAAATACACAGCCCATGTGTCTTTGCTGTTCCCAGAAAAACCAGTGGGCGATGGAAGCCCACAGAGATCAGAGATCAGAGGAAGGACTACATGCCTTCAGCTGTACTAACGTGCACTGAGCAGTTGAAATGATCAGGTCCCTTTGTTGTCCTTATTCATGTTTGTTTTCTTTTTTTGTGTGTATGGGCCACTTGTTTGGCTAAAACAATGGCAAACATGAAGGCAGCAGAACAACCTAAGCAAGGGTCTGTGACAGCCATATTTACTGCACAGAAAGTGCAGCTAAGTGTCTTCCACATCAAAGGGAACAGTGTGTAAACCAAACCACTCACTGCTTTCATGATAAATCTCTTTGAGTTACTTTATTAAAAAAAAAATAAAAAAAAATCTGAAACTAATTAAGACGCTTATCAGGCTATGAAAGCGAATCACATATTCAGTAGGAAACAAAAGTTAATCCTATTATTGTAACTGGAATTTTGGCTGACTCAATCACAAGCACATTACTTTTATTTGATTTGAATCTTTGCTCAGACAAATTGGAAACATGGTGCTCTCTGAGAACAATGGCCGCATCAAGCTTCTATAATTTATGTCAGCATAATACAAATTGGCAATTCAGAAGAATTTATTTATTATTTATTTATTTATTGTAGATCTGTATTTTAAATCTGCATGCAAAGTTTGAGATATACAGCCTCCCACTCTGACGACCTTCTACATAAACACACACATTTGTCTGTGGAGCGTTGCCTTCATCCCACTGTTTGTCTTACTTATTTTAGGAAAACAGATGAGTGAGGTTTAGGGGAGTACTTAAAGTTTGAGATACAGATGGCCACGTTAAATCCATTTGCAAACATTTTCCCTGTTTGTTTACGCAGAAAAGTGAACTACTTGTACTTTTCTGGAAGTTTTATTACGTGAAGCACAGTGTAATGCATTATTGGATTGAAGGAGGATTCACACATTTTTATCTTTCACCTTTTTAAACAAATTATTGAGCATATCTATTGTTCCATTCATGCTGTGCACAGTATTGAGCAGCAGAGAACTGACATTCAAAGTGTAATTACATACAAAGCAACTCACCTTAAATTATTACCCTGAGAATTATATACTTTTGTATATATTATAATCTAGACATATCATAACATTTTTATTTAAAATGTTGTTGCTTACGTAACTTAGATAAGTCAGAAAGTCAACACCTGTGCCAGGTGTAATAAAGTGAAATTCACACATGCGCCTTGCGTCAGCTGCAAAATCAGATCCACAGTCTCCATTTCCTTTTTTACAAAGAAGTCTTCACCCAAGACTCAGTGGCTTCTTGGTGGTTTGCATGTCCCATCTCTCTCTGTTTTTTTAATCTCAAATATTCTTCTCACATCCGGCTTCCTCGCCGTTCTTTATTTGGTGGGAGACTGTGGCGGTAATAAGCTTTCAGTGGCAGCCTGAAAAAGAAGTTAAGGCAGTGAGCAGCTGCCAGCCATCATGTGTGAATGTGTACGCGGCTGCGTCTGTCAAGAGTGTGTTCATCTGAATGCCATCACTGAGTGTTTTTGAGGCGGCACAAGAGAAAGTGAAACAAAATTTAATTTTGGGGCTGTCAACCACTGCACTTTCAGTGGGCTGTCACAATCTAATCACATGGCTTGATCAGACAGTGTATCTTGCAATGGTAAAAGGTTTTTTAGCCTTTTACATGTTAAATTTGGAAAGCTTTCTCCCACAGTAGGAGACATCCTGTAGGCTTTTGCATACGATGTGTGCATGAGTGGCTTTAGCCGCTGGGTCTGCGAGCTGTGCTCAGGCAGAAACAAGGGTGATGGATGGAGCTTGTTTCTCACAAATGATTTGCATCATCTTTACAGTTTCTAGAGAGGTGCAATAGGAAGCATAATAAAGCATTTTTTTCCCTCTTTTTATGGTAACAGATCACATTCTGTCAATAACCATCTTAGTAGCTTCTTCATACTCGGGTCTGAATCCTCTCAGACATGTGGAAGGAGAGGGCTTCTCTCTTCCTCAGTCTCTGTCTGCTTCGATCAACCCTCCTCCACACAGTGTTCCACTTTTCCTCATGGATGTTCCCGGGCTATACGACTCGTTTTTCCCTATATTGCTGTTTACTGTATCTTGGTAGCTGGCTCTCGCTCCCCAATGCGATGGCTTCATGTTACTGTGCACCTTCAGGCTGTGTGTGGGATGGTGTTGTGGGTTGGCATCTGGCAGCTTCTGATAAGAAACCCGGCGAGCTGCTGCTATTCCTTCTGAGATGTTTTTAATTTTTCCTTTTTGGTCGTCTAGGGAGGCCACTGGGCAAGGTATTCATCACATTTGAAGGGGCTTTTGAAAATGCTTTACAATAGAACATTGTAAACTTTGCACAGTGACCTCATCCAGCAAAAGTATTCTCAATAAAATCTTCACGTTTAATATGCAATAATGATTTATGCAATGGACTAAACCTTAAGCCAAATGTAATGTTCTGTCATTTTGTGTTTGGACTAGCTTAGTCACGTTGTACACTCATAGCAACGTGTTTTCTAAATTAAAATCTTTTTGTTATGTGATCACAGAGTTGACAGATGGTAAACATTTCTAATTCTGATATCAGCCACCTTCTATTTGCAAATTTAATGATTCAACATACCAAAAATAAAAAACTAAGGACCAAATTGTATTTCTTTGCTTTTCACGTTATTATAAAAACTGATAAAAACACTGATCACTTATTTCTCACCCATTTCTCTTCTTAATAAACACTATCTTTTTTTTTTTTTTGTTAATGAAGCCTTCAGAGAGCCTAGATGGTCTTGATAGTGCTTTGGCCACTGGCAGTTCTTGTCTCATTGAAACATGCTTGAGGCAATGCCTGGTCACATCCCTGCTTTTCTCAAGATAGTGACTAGATAATCCATGCTGCAGGCTGGGGTTTATCTCGGTGGAAAATCTCTTTCTAGGAACTTTTGGAATAATTACTTATGTTGGTGGATAAATAGGCTACTGTACTGTGGAGTTATTAATCCAATTCTGAGGCCCATTTACCCTGGACTCTTTACAGAAATATCTCCCCAGGTTCACTTTTTCCACCAGATTAATTTTGGCTTCATCGATGTCTGGTTCGTAGAGTCCAATATTATTTGTCACCCTTTAAATGTGACTCTGGTAAATAGCCAAGCAAAGCTAATTGGTGTAATAATTTCTGCATCAGGCCTCACCAAGGACCTTGTGCAGGAAAGTAGCCAGAAAGTTCAGTGGCAATGAGCCGGTGATGTTAAATGTAAACTGCTTTGATATTAGCCGGATCCTTAATTGTGTACTGTACTGTTTATTTTTAATTTAGGTCTTTTATGATGGGGTCAAAACATATTATGGTAAACCTTTTGTTTTTATGCCCCCTCGCACTTTACCCCTCTCTCTGATGATTGAGACTTGAAACTAAATATAACCGCTAAGATTAAGCTTTTTTTGGAAGTCCTCATGTCCTCCAAACGTTGTATTGATGGAGACAAAGAACATAAACTTAAAAAATTTACTGGCCCCAGTGGACCTTTAAAAATGATTTGACTTTAACTTTCCTCTTTGCCTTTGTCTGTTCAAACACTTGTTGCATCTGATTCATTTTGTTTTAGTTGACTCTCAGTCAGAATCACTGCTCAGATGAATTTTAATGGACCCGACAGCTTTTGAAATCAGCAGCTGTTCCTCACTCCTCGTGCCAAACATTTCACAGTAGTTTGATAAAACTAGTTCATACTAACCCTGTTTATTTTCCCTGTCTTCAAAATATTTGAGATGCACTTGATTGATTTTGGTGAACATTAGCCCCTTCTAAAAAATATTTTGAAGCTTTCATTTTCTAAATCTAAAAGATAATTGTGTTTGTTTTACAAAATTATGACACCATCCTGCTCCCAGCAACCTCCATCGTCATGTTTGATGAAAAAGATAAAAGTTTTAAATCTATTAATTACAACTTACTTTGCTTACCCCCATCATTCTGAGGAATATAAATTATTATTATAATTATAGGCCTTTGCATGTTTTTGTCATAATGAGGTATGTTCTCACCTTGTTGTTTTTTTTAAACACAATTTTTTTATGTTTCTCCTACGGTATTAAACATATTTCATATTAAGGCATCAAGGTGATAAGAACTTTTTATTTATTTATTTTCTGATGAGCCTCTTTGTTCTGAATGTTCAGTCTGGATACTCCTCAGTCCTTCTACAGAAGTCCATGCAGAGCACCAGCAAACTTGTAAACACGCCGCCTAGCCAAACAACAAAGATAAATAGGTGTCTAATCTCATAAAAATTAATTAGGTTGCCAGTTGTTGAAAAAAATAAACATTTTGAGTGTTGACCTCAAGTGGCATCAATTAATTTCCTCCTGTTTGGGAGGCACAGACCTCCCTCCTGCGCTGGCATTCATTATGGCACATGGGGACTGACATCAAATACCAAGCAGTGTTGTGGAGAATACGGCTTGATTAATCAGTGTGTGTCTGTGTGACAATGTGTACTTACTGTAGAGGAATGTATGTAATTAGCTCTAGGTAAAACAGAACGGAGATGCTACACCGCCTTAATATGTTTGACCTTTCCCATTGGCACAGCTTGTTAAAGAAGCAGCTAGCTCATTTGATAAATGAAAACATCTGGGAGAGATGCTAAAACAAAGAGGTAATTACTGGTGGTTCACTATTTCTACACACATTTTCCCTCTGATTGGTGCTAAAATTATCATATTGAGTGGATGTTGACAGGACAACCAGTGCAATAAATATAACTCAGGAATAAATGCAGGGCTGGTTATTGAGTGCTGCTTTGTCATATGGCTGCTTCATTAAAAAGGAAGAAGAAAAAAAACAGCCAGTCTGCTTATTTCTTGTCACCTTGGATATCCTTAGCTGGCTCTATCTTATTAACGCTAGAATTCGATACTGTGGCCTTTGATGAGAGCAGTTTTTAAGCTTTAGTGATACATTTTCTCTTTAAGGAAAAAGTTCATTTTGACTAAGCATTGCCATTAAAAGGTGCGACAGACACACTATAAAACTGATGGTTCTCCACAGCCATATAGAACTGTTTTTAATATAACCTAACCTTCACACAAAATACAAACAAATAAACAGCGCACACCTTTCTTTTAATGCCTTTAGATGAATGTGTCTGGTAAAGCACTGTAGTGGTTAAAAAACTTGAACCTTTCGAGTGGAGTAGAACCAAACCCATTGCAGACACAGGCTTTTTTACAATGTGAGTGGGAGTATATTTGATTGAGCACAGAGATTAAGTTTGGTTATCATCTGGGAAAGTGTCAGGTTTCAGAAGCAATACGCTGCTTTCATTTTACACACTCCCACTCTCTGTCCTTTTGTCATTTGTCCGCAACTTTTTTAAACTCCGACTATTTTTCTACCTACATTTATTATCATCTCCTGCTCTAAGTGTCATCTGTCATCCACTCTAGGCTGATGCAAAGTAAATATAAAAGGATATGAACATAGTGGAGTGAACAAGTGGAGAAACACTATTTTCTGTTTCACATTTTGGTAATCTAGCTGAAGGGACATAGTTTTTATCTTCTTGTTTTCCTTAAAATGGAAGAACCCAAGTGAATGCTGTCATGTAACACTTTCTGCCAACTTTGTAGTAGTAGGATGACTAACGTTGGGCTTCAGCACCCACAAAAGATGACTTAAGTGAATTGTTTACAACACACTGAGCTGTCATCATGTCTCACCAACGTATGACACAACAAAAAGAGTGGAGAGATTAAAGAGAGCACAAGATGAGATGCTAGTCTAGTCTAGGCCCACAGTTCTGTTCCTGTCTGTGATGTGCTAAGTGATGATGAGCTAAGTAACAACTCCACCATAGAAGACTAGCAGTTAAGTTTTGGGGCTAATTTCAGTGTCATTTTCAGTTTTTCTGTGTGCCTTATTTAGGTAAAACTGTGGCCTAACTGAATTACGGTTGAAAGCTGAAAATTCCCATCCCCATCCCATTGTCCCAAAGGGCTAACAACACCTACAGTATGCCTAAAATTTGTGGAACAGATGGCACCACAGCTGTGCAGTCATGTTCATCCGAAGGTTAAGTACAACATACACTCGCCAACAAACTCCATGTCTGTTATGGAAGATCAGCTAAGAATAACACCGCAAGACATTGGAAACATAATTTGTTTTAGTCATTTATGTGCAAATTAACTGAGAAGATAACTAGTTTGTTTTCTATCAAGGTAAAAGAAATGTCACATAAGCCCCATTAAGTCCATGAGTCAAAGGAACACCTACAGTCAGTGGCAAAAATGTGAATAATTGGCCAAAAATTCAAGTTTAGACGTTTCAATTGAGAGTACGACAGAAGCTACTGACTTTCAGACTTACTTGATGATGTAATCACATTCAAGTGTCAGGCATTCTTCAATACAAGCTTCTTAATGGGCCGTCCTAACATCATAAAGGCTAGACTTCAAATACTCTTGAGTCAATGTAGATCATCAGCCAATCAGACGTCTCCTCTTGTCCGACTGACAGGAAATCAGTTCTATTAATAGATGTTCATTGTCAGGAAATGGATGGGAAAATATTGATGTAAGGTTCCTTTTACTACAATGTATAATATTAAGTTTATACACAGGGGTAAAAACATTAAATACCAGTGGTAGTTGGTTTACTATTTCATTCTGTCTCCTGTTTTCAGTCATTGTATAAATCTGAAACATCAAAAGAATAATACATTTCCTTTTTCCCATCCAAGGCTTCTGTTATTTAACAATCTGTAATCACATTAAATCACACAAAATAATTATACAAAAAAATAATTATTTCATTGCAAGTTAGTATGGGTTACAAACACCACATAATATGCACTTGACCCATTATCCTTAATTTAACCAATGACTTTATTTGCTTTTAGTTCTTCATGAAGGTGTGTCACAACTTAACTAAGAGATGTATACATGAGAATTGTTGTCCTGAATGAATTGCAGTCTTAATGTGGTGGAAGTCATGTTTTAAAAGTCATGTGAAAATGGATGTGGGCCTCAAATCTTTCATGCGACTCACAGCTTTTTAGCTGAACCCTCGACTATGCTTTAAAGGTCACCCTCCCTTTGCTTCTACAATACTTCCTGTAAATGACACACACGCTAATGGGAATTTGTTGTAAGCTGGAGAATTGTACTGAGCTTTTCAGACTGCTCGGATGTACGGTGGCCACCCTCGCAAATGTATGTATTTCCAGATTTTCTACTGACCACAGTTGTTCACATTCAGTGGAGTGGCAGATCAAAAGGAAATAAAAAAGGCAGCTTCATTGGGTTTGCATGCCGGTTCGGTTGGTGTTTTTCTCAGCCTCCATTATAATGAATCCATGGGAGAAAGTGTGTGTCATCACTGACAGCTCACACCATGAGGCCTTGCAGGGATTAGCTCCACAGTGCTGACAGGGTCAGAGCTGGATGCATCAGGTCTGCAATTATTTGTCTCAAAAGAACCCACCTTTTTCTTCTGTCTTGATTGATTTTGGCTGCACAGAAACATGCTGTAACTGAAAATAAGTCCAGCTGTAATATCTGTGAAATCTTCCATTTAAACATATGAGACACATTAAAGTACCATATGGTTTACTATAAATGTAGCATCCAAAGGTTCACAATTCCAGCAGTCACACACATCTCTTAATTGATGCCTTCCAGAGGCTGTCAAGTCGGGCTTGCTAAATTCATGTGAGCTGAAAGTTGACCGGGCCCTCTGTGTCTTTATTTGGATCACAGAGTGCGAAGACTGGTGATGTTAACACTTGATGTGACTGTAAGATTTCACTGGTTGCTATAAATGATTATTGCACATCACAGAAATGGTCATTTTGCTTATTGCTTTGCTTTGTCATCTTCTTTTTGATCTATACAAATGTCAAAATGATTTGAAAAATGTGAAGGCTTTAGCCTCATATTAAATCCAATGCATGTAAAAATATTATTCAGTACAATTTTAAAACAACAAAAGGACCTCTATTCAGTTGAGTATATAGTCTGTTACAATATGTGTGGCAATTTTCATTTGTATAGAAGGTATAGATTTATTCTTGTGTTTAATTGTATTTTCTGTATAGAACACTATGACCCAGACTTAACAGTGTAGTACATTTTCCGAACTTCTCATTTGTCATGCAGCATGTGATTATCAGTCTTTACATGGACAATAATCACAAATCGATTGCAGTAATGTGGTTAACATTCACATTACACCACTCCTTATAGTGAGAAGCATACCTTTGTGTTTGAAGCTGGCCTTTAATAAGCAATGCAGCTGTAAAAAAAAGAAGATTAAAATTGATTTTTAGCTTTTCAGTGTATTAGGAATTAATGATACAAATGTCTGGGGGAATTAAAAGCTCGTTGGATGAAGCCGAGTGTGGCCATCTATTCGTTGGACTCAGCCATGTGTGAGGGCTGTTAAGACATTCACAGGGGCATGCTGCTTTCCACCGTCTGCCAAGGCTAACACCTGCGGCTTGTGGATTTTATTTTTATGCTGCATTATCTGCTGGTGAAACATTGGTGACACAGAGGAGGAAGGAAGTAAATTACTAAAAAAATAAGGGAATAAACAATGTTATAAAAAGGGAAAGCAGTGGTAGAGAGTCAACAGAAACAGGCCCCTCTGATGGTGTACCTTGTTTACATTCAAATGGAAAAGGTGGCTGACATGCTAATGAAGAACCCCAGCACTGTACATTTGTCCTACAATAGAACAACTTTGTACAGCCTGCTTAGCAGTATATTTTTAATGACAGCTTATAAGCATGTGCGTCATAAAAAAATAGCTTCTTAGCGCTGTTTAATCCTGGCCTTCATACAACCCTCATGTGATTTCTCACACCTTGTTTGCATTGCAAAGTCGGTGTATATTTAACAATGTTTCATAGGGAATATTTATGGTCAACATACCCAAGCATAAAAATTGGCTTTACTTTATTTATTTATATATTTTTCTTGTTTTTTGTAAAAGTTGAACCTTTAGTTACATGAGTAGCAGTAGTAGCAGTAGTTATACTGTTTATACAGTTCTACTATAAATACTCACACTGTTATTGGATATTGCACTCTGTATGCGCATTTTAATGTTATTTTTTCTGTTTCAACAGGTCCCCTTCGCATGAACTAACATGGACAAAGTGGTCTTCAGTATCCTGCTTCTGGGAACCGCAGTTACAATGGTCCATGCATGTCCCAAGTACTGTGTCTGCCAGAACTTGTCTGAATCTCTGGGGACTCTGTGTCCGTCCAAAGGCCTGCTTTTTGTTCCTCCAGACATTGATCGGCGAACTGTAGAGCTTCGCCTAGGTGGTAACTTCATTCTGAAGATTTCCACGCAGGACTTTGCCAACATGACAGGTCTGGTGGATCTTACTCTGTCTCGCAACACAATCAGCGCCATCCAGCCTTTCTCATTCATTGACCTGGAAACTCTGCGGTCCCTACATTTAGATAGTAATCGGTTGACCGAACTAGGACCAGATGATCTCCGAGGGCTGATTAACCTCCAGCACCTCATCCTGAACAACAATCAGTTGAACCGGATCAACAAAGCAGCCTTTGATGACCTGTTACTAACTCTAGAGGATCTGGATTTGTCATACAACAATTTGCGCAGTGTGCCTTGGGAAGCCATCCGCAAGATGGTCAATCTTCATCAGATGAGTCTGGACCATAACCTCATCTCCTTCATCGCAGAAGGTACTTTTACAGATTTAGAGAAACTGGCTCGTCTGGACCTCACCTCAAATCGGCTTCAAAAACTTCCTCCTGACCCCATTTTTGCCCGATCTCAGAGTGGCATTATCATGAGCACACCTTATGCCCCTCCACTTTCTCTAAGCTTTGGAGGAAACCCGTTGCATTGTAACTGTGAAGTGCTTTGGCTCCGAAGACTAGATCGTGAAGATGATATGGAAACCTGTGCTTCTCCCACCAGTCTCAAAGGAAGGTACTTTTGGTCTGTTCGTGAAGAGGAGTTTGTTTGTGAACCTCCTCTTATCACTCAGCACACCCACCGTTTGCTGGTTCTGGAGGGACAGACAGCCAGCCTCAGATGCAAAGCTGTTGGCGACCCCATGCCAACTGTGCATTGGGTTGCTCCTGATGACCGCTTGATCAGCAACTCCTCCAGAGCGACGGTTTATGAAAATGGCACCCTGGACATTACAATCACCACTGCAAAGGATTATGGGACCTTTACATGCATAGCTGCTAATGCTGCTGGGGAGTCCACAGCCTCCATTGAGCTGTCAATCATTCAGATTCCCCACCGAAGTAATGGGACCAACCGCACCACTCAGGCCAAGTCAGGGCTTTCTGATATTACAAGCTCAACCAAGGTTAGCAAAGGGGAGCCCAAACCTTTACCAGAGAAGGTGGTTTCTGTATCCGATATAACTGCAGTATCTGCTTTAATTCAGTGGACTGTTAGTAAATCAACTCCAAAGGTGAAAATGTATCAGCTTCAGTACAACTGTTCAGAAGATGAAGTTCTTATTTACAGGTAAGACCGGCCTTTATAAAAGTCTCTTTGGTTTACGGGAATCGCTACCGTGATAATGAGGTTTTTTTGGTAACAGCTCATTTTTGGTCTGCTCATACTGTTCTTGCAACATCCATCTCTTTGAAGTCATTCATTCATTATGCTTAACCTCTCTTTGAATTTATTTTCTCAGTAAACTGACAGTGAGCAGGGACACTGTTTTGTGCCAAAAGATTTAAGATGAAGAGTGAGCATATATTTAAAAAGGAAAGCTCAATGTGAAATCCATGCCCCAAACAACTAATTCAAAAACCAACAAGAAAGGGGATTATGTATCTTCATTTGATGTGTTCTTCATAAGCCGTTCAAGCTCACAAAGAATAAGCAGCTGGAGATGTTTGGTTGTGTAAAATCAATTAATTATGTCAAATGAGACAGTGCAGGAACATCCAAGATGACTGAGCTGATATAGAAGACAGGCTGGTGGAAAACATTCAGTCACTTTGGAGGAGGACTTTAGAAGAGGCCAAACACACAGAAGTGTGCATATTGTTTTTTGTCACAGTAGTTAAATCCAGTCTGTGAGACAATCACTCGCTGTGTCCCTTTGGGATCCAGTAATGTACTGAATATACACAATGACAGATCCCTATGGATAATGACCACACTTAGTAATTTAAAAATAATAATATTCACCATAGTAGACTAGTAAACAGCTTTACAAGTGGCAATACAGTTCAAACTGTGTGCCCCCACAATATTCCCTCAGCATGTGATCAAGAGCCATTTAATCAAATATAATACATGGAGAATAGGAAGGCAATATGTTAGTTATGTTAGTTTTTGAATATCAGATTAGTACTGTACACTGTGAGGAAGAGCAATATTGGCTCCTTCTGATACTGTGACTGCAACATGGCATCACTGCAAATTAAATAATACAGTGTTGTCTTGCTCCCACATTATGTACACGTTAAAAAAACAGAACAATACAAAATATCAATGTTATTTCCTCCAAGGACACTTCATTCACAGAACTTGTAAAAACGTTTGCAAAAATGAAGACAAAAGCTAATGTCAATCCACTACAGATACCTGCTCATTGTGTCCGGTGTGGTAAAAAATATCATGCCTCAACATTGGGATCATTTATTTTTATTTTTCTAATTCATAATAGGAAAATCAGTTGATCAAAGTGCTTTAATATGACCAAGGCTGTGTCCTAGAATGTCAAGAGACAAATTAGAAGCTGATAAGAGCCGGTAATGTGCAAAGAGACACCCACTGCTTTTTAAAAATGAATATTGATAGGATTTCATTGCTCACACATGAACACCTACCGTGCTCCTTTTGTTGGCCTACATAGTTTCCCAGGGCACTGTCCATGTTCAAGCAATGGCATGATTAAAAATCAATGAAAGTCGTGTTGGGGAAGGGCAGAGATGGTGTGAGTCCACTGAAATATGTGAGGCAGAGCGGCTTCTTACTGGTTATGGAAAAAGGCAATTAAGGATGAATAATGAACTGCAGCCCCAATGGTGTCTCTGCTCTGTGGTAGAGATGCTTCAGAGGGATCAAAGCTATGGATGTTTGCACTGAAAAGAAAATGTGGCCAACAAAAGATGGATAACCGAGGGATCTATTTATAGATCCACTATAGCAGTATGGTTGAGAGAGTTCAGCCCCCTTTTCTAGCCTTCTGTGGTAGGCCCAATACCATGGTTTGTTACACTGTTCTAAGCCTTTCAACCACTCAATCTGCCAAATGAATAGATTAAAAATAATAATGCAATAACTTTGTATCTTAAACAACAGTAACAGTAACAAAGTAATACACTGCCCTTCTAATCAGTAGTGTCACCTTTAAATTATACAACAGCATCTGTAGTTTTGACCTTATAAATACCCTATTGTTATAATGGCACTTGACCTTAAAGGTCTAGTGTCTAAAGTTCATATGAGTTTTAATGTGTTCAGTATTTTTAACTGTTTTGTTGTTAATCCGTCGGATTTAATATCTGCTGCTGTCATAACATGAACTGAAACAATGTGCATGTTTCATTGGATGAACAACACACTGCAGTAGTTTAAAAAATGGCCACTGAACATTTATCTCATTACAATTAATTCAAGCATATCAAATTTAATATACTGCGCACAATTGTCTGAAATTCTGTTTGCATTTAAATAACTACTTAGCAAGGCTTATTTTTTGTATCTTTTTTCACTGATCTTTCTAACACTATAAAACTTGTGATTCTTTTTTCTATTTTTTACAAACATTATTGTTTGTTTTTATAACACTTGTACTTTGTTTCTTTCTCTTTTTTCAGGATGATTCCCATGACTAACAGAGCATTCTCAGTTACAAACCTTGTCCCGGGGATGCAGTATGACCTGTGTGTTCTGGCCATCTGGGATGACACTGCCACCACACTTACTGCCACCAACATAGTTGGCTGTGTCCAGTTTGTCACCCGAGATGACTATCCACATTGCCAGTCTCTCAACAGTAACTTCCTGGGTGGCACCATGATCCTGGTCATCGGTGGCATTATTGTGGCAACACTGCTGGTGTTCATCATCATCCTCATGGTGCGCTACAAAGTGACCAGTGGGATTCAAACCAATAAGCTGCCCGCTATGAGTAACACATACTCACAGACAAATGGGGGTTTAAACAGGTTTAATGGTGCCCCACCCCAAGTGAAGTCTACAGTAGTGGTCATGAGGGAGGAAATGGTCGAGTTCAAGTGTGGATCACTCCAAAGCAGCCTCTCTTCTTCCTCCTCCTCGTCTAACTCATTGGACAGCCAAACAGCGAGAGGGCCTGCTGATCGCTACAGTATGCAGGGAAGTGAATGTAGCACGCTGCCTAGCAGCAAGTTCAGGAGGCATGGTGCCAAAGGCCGGCCCAACCTGGACCACCTTTTAGGGGCCTTCACGTCTCTGGAGCTGCGAGGGGTAGCGAGGGATAACCAAGGAGTATCTGGTCCCTCCACCAATGCCAATGCCATGGCCGTGGCTATGGCTCCCCCATCCGATAAACAACCTCTGCTTGGAAGAGCCGAATCCACCACCATGCTGGGTCGTCTCTTAGGGCTGCCACAGGAAGGGAAGCCTAAAAGGAGCCACTCTTTTGACATGGGTCATGTTGGAGGTGCACAGTGTCGCAGCAACTACCCGCGCAGGATCAGCAACATCTGGACTAAACGCAGTCTGTCGGTCAACGGCATGCTGCTGCAGTACGATGACAGTGAAGATGAAAAGCCCTCTTTTGAGAGCTCTGAGTGGGTGATGGAAAGCACAGTTTGAGGCTAACTATGACGTCCATGGCCAAACTGTAAATCTATATCAGTGCAAAGAGAGGGATATCCCGCCAGGGATTTGCCTTGGGTATTGCATGACTTTATCTGTGTGAATACTGTCAGAGTACTGTGTGAGAAAAGACACTTAAATCTATAGATGTCTGGCCATGATCTCCTATCCCACAGTTCAGACAGACACATAGTCTGAAAAAATGTTTTTTGGTCTTTAAAATAACATGGAATCTTATTGTGGGGATATTGTGTGGAAGTGATCCCAAGTATTCCCACGCATTTGAGAAAAAGATGTAGAATACAAAGTGGATTTACTACATCTTAATCAAAGGAACTGAATGTTAAAGAGGATTTTCCCTGACTATGGTGAACTGGATGTGCACCTCAGTGTGTAAGACCCGGAGTCTGAAATGGACTACTGCAACAAACGAGAGAAGGACCTATAGAGAGAATATAGAAATTTAGAACAATTTTTATTTTCATCTGGGTTTTCTATCATTTTTACTATTTATTATTTGGGTTCATCAGCAGACTGGCACGCACCTACCCCATCTCATTGCATCAGTTATATTTACTAGAGCACCATAGACTGCACAATTTGTTTTAATTAATGGTATGTATGACACTGGCTACAATGAACAGAGCCAAGGCAGGCTGGTATTTCTACCTCAGGTTCTTTATCATATGAGGTTATTTGTAAAAGGAAAGTGACGTAAAATACAAGCCAAAAGCACAGGAGTGTTCAATCGCTAAAAGCACAGTGTTATCTTATATACTTGTTCCAAGTGCTACCAACAGTGATTTGCCCAGTGGTTTCCTGCTCAAGTTCAGTCCTGCTTTGACAAAATGTATTTGTGAATGCATTTTTCTCTCCTCCAGTGGTGACAGTGGGCCCTGTCATGGTAGTCACTGTTTGCCTTAGTGTAAGATTTCAGGATGTACTGACCTCATATAAAAGTATTCAGACTTAAAAACTCTATCAAATCCACCTGGACTACTTTATCATTTGATTAAACCACAACTGAAAGTGTAATTCTCTGTTGGTAACATGTGAAATCACCTTAATCAGCCCAGTAAAGATCACAGTGCTGCTTTAGCAACCATTCTCTTTCATTGTTTTTTTCATAAACAGCTGTACATTGCAGTAAGACACTTTAAATTAGTTGCTATGCTATTTTCTGCCTCCAATTGATGAGACATACCAACACATATCGATGCCTTTTTAATATCCTGCAAGTTTCTGCTGCATTTCAAAAAGGTGGGGTTCATATTTTGTTTTTTTATTTTTATTGTTTCTTTCCCAGGGTGTACCATTCTGTATAGTGACATTTTTGTACAATAACTGGTGAGAATGTAAAGAGGGGTTAAAAAAAAAAAAAAAGTGCACTAGTACTTTTATTTTCATGTGAAGCAAACAGTGAGAAGGTGCGTTACTGTGGTGTACCAACTTGGTCAATGTTAGTCAGCTTTCTGAAATGGGGTTTTACAGGTAGAAGAACTGACACGGGTATAAGCTGAGAATGTCAAGACCATTCATTAAACAAACAAACAAATGAATAAGTAAATGTATAAATTCTATTGAAAGAAGCCTTTGATGTAAAACCCCTTTCACTACGCTGTCCAACAATACAATTTAAATGTATACTTGACTTGACGTCATGACTCTCACTTGAGGTTCTAGAACAAAATGAGGAAAAAAAATACAGTTTCTGTGTGACATTTTGCTACAAAAATATAAAATAATGATTAACTACTATGAACCAAACTGGACTTTTGTGTCTTTTTTATTTCCTCTGTTGATTTGTGCTTGGGTGGGATTGTATTACTTCTTACTGCTGTATTACACTTCTCAATGGTCCTTTTAAGCTTTCAAGTGTTTTCCTTGGGGTGTCTGGCCACAAACTGATCTGACTGAGTGTCCTTCTCTCGTGTTGTCTTTGTTTACCAAGGATGAGCCAAGGGTTTCTCTCCTGAGGTCCAGCTCTTGTAATCAGGCCAGTCACTGCCGACTCACCTCAGCAATGCCCTTATTACAAATCACTGGTACATGCAGCTCCTGGCCAGAGCCCATAATAAGGCCTTAATTCATATAATCTGTCAGGAAAGGTGCTTACGGCAGCACAGAGTAAATATAATCTTCACGAGGGACGAGCATTGCATGATAAGATAGCGACGTGCACCTGCTCAAGGCCCGGGAGGAACATGAACAGTGGGTGTTGAGTGTAAGTGGGGGGCTATTAGCAGGTTGTGGAGAAGATATTCAAATGAAACCAAATAGACTTTGAAATAATGTGAGCCCAAAGTCAGAGAAAAACCATTACAATTGCCCTCTAGTGTCTGGCTGCAGAATTGGCTACTTTTGTGTTTAATTAAATTACAATTTAAAGCATCTAGGCTTTGTCAAATATAATTTCCGTATTTTAGTGATGTTTCCACCTCTGATCTGCAGTCTGTTCAAGCACCTTCATTTTCTGTGTGTCTGGCAGAACTCTTAAATGATGACTAACAACTGATTGCTGCAGACTTCATGGGAAACGTCTAGTTAATGGCCTGTATCAGACACCAGAGGAGTCTATATGATTTCACTTTTAAGCAGCTAATACTAATTTACAGCATGGGGACATCATAAGCTGCATAATAATCAGAAATAAGTATGGAAATAATTACAAAACTAGAGCTTTTTGGGACAAAGTGTGAAAAAAGAGGATTTACTCAACGTCCATTCTTTAACAAATAAAAATAACAGCCTCTTTGTTAAAAATAGGTGTTTGATGAGTACATAAAAAGAACAGTAGATTTGTTCATTTGTCTGTGCTATCCACTGGGATCATTCTCCATAATTATTTCACTCCTCTCTCATCTCTGACCTTCACTACGTGTGTTTCATTCCAAAAACTATAACAAAGTTTGTTAGCGCAGGGCAGCAACCCTTTTTAGTACTTTTTGAAGTTTACTTTTATGCAGATTTTGCACGCTCAAAACCCCACAGAGCATCTATTCATCATGTTTTATGCTTAAACACAGCCTGCAGCGTTGTATTTGAACTTCTTTGTACACAGAAAGCAGACGGCACTGGAGGTCATGACAAAAAGTTTGCATGTGGAGAATCTCATATTCCCAATAAAAGTGGGTGTCCATTACGCCGAGCTCTTTGAAAGCAAACCTCATCACGTGCTTCTGCAGCCTCATCACTACTTTCAAGGGGCTTCTTTCTTCCCAGAGTTGGATATTAATAACCTCATTATTAAAACTGCCTGTCGAACGACTGAGGGTGGGCCTTGTTTCATGCTAAAACAAAGTTGTGGAGAAAGTTTTCGTTTAGTTGGGTGTAATTTGAGCTTGCCGAAGATGATTTAGGTTCTCATCTCAGAATCCACTCGCTCAGCCTTAATAAGTTTCTCATGAACTGTCACTCTTCTTCTCCGCTATAACAAGCTATTAAGTAATACCTGCTGGATAGTGTAATAATATGTCAGAATGCAATAAACTGCTCTTCTGGATGGGTAGAAAATCCAATCACATCACCACATGATTACTTGAACTGTCATTTGAGCATTTCCTTCATTAGGGCCACAGATCGTTTTACACATAATATCATTTTAAAAGCTGCATGTATAGGTATTTGAGTCTATTTTTGATGTTATAGGAAGGTAATTAAAATGTGATTAAGGGCAAAACAAAAGACTGTGAACGAGATAAAGGCATTTGAAAGGATGTGTTTAGTCTATATTTTGCACATTAATCAATCATTTGATCAAAGCACAGTGTGGGTGGTGGCTATATTAGTGCAAGGAGAAAATACATGTAGGATGTTTGCTTCGCGACTGGCACATGACAGACGTACAAACAGTTTCAGTTATTTATGGGTGTGTTCACGGTCTCTGTGCAGGTCCATGTTTAAAACTAAACTGTGGGTTATCATCCCCGCAAGCACTTTTGTCTCCAGAAGAAAAAAAAAAAGGTAATTAGCTGAGTCTCAAAGAACTGCGTTAAATTGTTTTCATTTTACCTCCTCAATCTTGAGGTAAAAAGGTTCTGTGTTGATTTATGTTTGAACTGTACAGTGTGCTGGGTTTAATGTAGCACTGTGTGACATCTAAAGCTCGGCGTGATACATCTCAGCAGCTCATCTCAGCTAACGGCTTTGTAAAACATTGTGTAAATGTCACTCAGTAAATAGAGCAGGGGAAGTCTGTGTAACCTTGAACTATTTCTCTCCGAGGCTTCCATCCCCGGCGCGTCTGAATCCACCTCTGCGTCACCCATCTAACCCCGTGATGAATGGGACTCAATCATAGCATCCAACTGTCACAAGGTATGCTGTCCGTGTTAAACTTGTTTGCCAAACTCATGCATAAAAATTGCCTCTGTAATTGAGGCGAGATATTTTCTTTCTCGACAACAGACATGATGAATATTTTATGGCATACTTTCAAGCTTCAAATGGTGCAGGAAATACGCTCCATCCTGAAATTGCATTAAGTAAACGGATATTTTTGCCAGGTGCCAGGTAAGCACTCGTTCTGTGCTTACACTTATTTTGTTTGCTTTAACCAGTGTGGAAATTGGAAAGAGAGCAGCAACAATTCCAATTTATTCTTGTGTGTCATGTGATTTCCCACTAGAGAAAATGCATTTTCCAAAGTAGAAAATGAGCAGGAAAATGATTGTGAACCAGACTGTTTGTTGTGCACTCAGGTGAGAGGCGACAGATGCACAGCGCTCTGTGTGTGATGTCATTCTCCAATTTTCAAAAGCCCCATTATTTTGTTCTGTTTTGTTTAAATTGAACAGTTTCAACACGTTCATGGATGAAAATACATGTGAATATTGCTCAGCTTAACACTTCTGTGATAAATAATCGGTACTTTACATACAGCATCCCTCACTACAAGGGCTGAAGCTCTGGGTGACATTGTGACATAAGTAAATGCAGCTCTGCAAACATGTATGGCTTCACAGACTCAATTGTGAGTGTTATTCTCGTTGCCGATAAGGATTCTTCAGACAATTAGTAAGCTCATGATTATTCATTGCAAAATTCGTAACAGAATTGTCTGGTTACATGGTAATCAGGAGTACACATGTGAAGGTAATTGTTGAAATTGTAAAAAGCTGTTTACAGTTGTTTCCCATCCTTACAGAAGTAAAAAATAAATAAATAAATAAATAAACAAGCAGCGCTATGTAATAATAAGCAAGTAACAGGGTCGTTGTGCCAGAAGAATGAGTGAATTTGGTTTGATTTACTCAGAGCACCCAGAGAATTCTTAATCCTCAGGCAAAAACAAGAACAAAGGGAAAAACGCAAAATGATAATGTTTTATTAAATCAAGAATGTCTTGTTCTTGTGATAAACAGCCATGTTCCAAAAAAAAAAAAAAAAAAAGTTGTACTTTTTTCATTAACAGGCAAGCCTTTATGAGCATAGACACTGACTTTGGATTTGTTAGTTTTCATTTTTGAAGGTGCCCTTTCATTTTCCAGTTAATTGGCTGTGTATATTTTGGATTTGAGTGTGGACAAACATTTGAAATTCGAATGAAGAGAATAACAGAGTGTTTTGTGTTTAATAGTGAACATTAAATAATTAAAAGCACGATGTTGTTCTCTGGCTTTGCTAAATGAAAAACTTTCATCCATTGTCTAATTATTTTGTTTCCTCTGGTTTTCTTGCGGTATGTTCTGAAACTCACGGACAAAGAGCTTGTCGTGTCAAGTAGGTACAAGTAAGTCGTAAAAATAAACCTTCTCTTCCTCCTGTCAGGTTTGTAGCCCATGTCTCACCCTGCAGCAGCATCAGATCACCATCCCATCCCCAGAAGCAGTGGCAGAGGTTAGGAAACCATCTCCCAAACAGCAAGTCAGCTTGAATCAAGAGGAGATAGAGAAAGCTTGCTGGGTCAGAGTAATGGCGGCAGTACTTCCTGTGCCCTGCAAGCATATACCCTCCGGCCCTGCACAAAACCCCAGTGGACTACCTGCAGGTTTTATTGATGAACACAGAGGATATATCATAGAAAGTGGACATATCCCAGGCTGCAGGGAGGTATTTAAGGCTTAACTGCCTGCCAGCTCATAGCAGAGAGCGTTTGACATGTGACTGGTGTTGTAATTGACATCAAGGGCTTGTAATTATAGTTTCATTGAAAAAGGACTCTCTGACTTGTATATTCAGCTTTTTTCCATGGTTACTAATTAGAGGTCAGGGTCACCTGAAGCTGCAGTTTATTCTTGAAGCTAGCTCAGAGGAAAGCACTAACAATTTCACAACATTGCAACCTATTCTAAAGCAAACAACAATTTACACCTTCAGCAACCTTTAGAGCATATTATATTAATCAGATTTTACAACATATTTGATATGAATTGTAGTTTCCAGGCTGTAGCTATTTACTTTTACTATTGATATTACAGTTTAAAAGTCACCCACTTTAACAACACACTATTTTTACCATCTTCGTGTAAAAAAAGGCAATAGACATTTTGTGCAAATCACTTCACTTGAATTTTGATGCTGAGGCAGCTGCAGTGCACAGTGACACAGGGCAGTAGACAGGAGATTTCACACTTATTAAAACAAGGAACATTAAAAATAAAGTATTTTGCTCAGATGCAGAAACAAACAAGACAACTCACTGAGGATGCTTATAAATAAAAGGCAGGAATCATGTTGTGAGGTCAATGTGCAGCAATGTGCTCAGGTCGACTCTGCACGATGAAATTTTACACCTGCGGTCTTCTATCTAATTCTGATATTAAATGATTGATGTACATTTTAAACTGGTGTCATAAATGGTGTATTCTATGAAGTCCCCTTGAGGAGTGTTTTGTTGTGTTTGTGTTATTTCACTGCAGTCGGTGGTGAGTACAAAGCCGTTACAGAGCAACCTTTGCCTGTTTTCAGTGATGCATAAGAAAGTGTAGAGCTGAAAAGAGCGGGTCACAGTTTCGGATTCCAAGTTCTCACAGAGGCATTACACTCTCAAGTAAAAGTTCAGCGTTTTCTGACAGAACTGGGACAAATGTAGACGGCAGTAATTTTTGGGCACACTGTGAAAAACCCTGGAAACTAAATTATTGCTAAAGCAAGACGGTGACTATACAAAAAAAAAGAAAGAAAAATGAAAAGAGGTCCATAGGGATCAGCTCTAATCTTAATCCCAAATGCTTGATGAGCTGAAGCATTTATCAAAAGGTCATCCCTCATATTATTTTTTTGTAGGAAAATTTATCGCAAATTAGCATATATTTGTTGAAGAAAACAATCAATTCTTCAATAAAGGCGCCGGAGTGCCTTAAAATGGCACATGAGACTATAATAAAAAGAGAATTTAAAAAAGTCAATGAGCAATCACTGTCTTAGTCTGTTTGCATAATTAATCTCTTAAGTAAACAGGACTGTGGAGCAGATTTATATATCCACCTTCCTATAATGTCATTTTATTCTCCAGTGTGTTTGATAGAACATTGTGCATTTCATGGTTTAATATTTACAAAGAATCCATGAGCTGCTGTGTCGGTTAACCTTCGGTCAGTTTATTTAGAGTGTCATGGCTTCTTGTTTATGTCCCCTACTGAGCTAAATCAGATAAGATCAAGCAACTTTTTTCTTTTTTTTCTTTTTTTGTGATCACCCGTTTCTGCTTTTTTATGAAATAAGAATAAATTGAACCGCAGGCAAAGGCCTTTTTCTCAACTGCAGCCAAACATTGATTGTACTGGGAAGAAATATTTCAGGTCTAGCATGCAAGGACAGCAAGGAGTGAAGCTTTATGATGAATCTTATATCAGTGACAATGTATAGAGCTGCAGGAGTCATGTCATGGGAAAAATGAAGCAAAACAATGACAAGTGCCAGTGTAGCTCTCAAGCTGTCATGTTTCACTGAGCTAATTAATTCCACATTTATTAAACTGTATGTCTCAAATCAATGGAAATAACCTCAGCGACTCTCATCATGAACCCAGAGTGTGTTAATTAAAAAGAGCAAAGCCCAGTGACCTACAGTATTCTCTCTGTTTTCTTTACTCTGTGGTTACTTTTATGTGACATTGGTCTTTGATTCCACTTTGTTCCACGTTCTGTTTCATTTATATGAAACTTAAAATGAAGTTATGAAGGAGATTAAAAACTCCATTCAATGTGCTCACTGTCACATGCAGCTAAAAGTGATTACCCACACCCACTTCACTTTGCCATTTTAATTTGAACTATATATTTTCTTCTTATTCTGTAATTTAAGACCCCACTATACCATTTCTTCTGCTGGGAGTGATTGGAGAGTCACCTGATCCAGGATTCACTGTTTGCAGTACTGTTAAAATAAATTTGCATACCAATGTATTATACCTATTATACCAAAATGTAGCCTGCTTGGAATATGTCTGTAGTCTGGGTCCCTATTATTTCGGCATACTTTGATCTCTTGGAAGTTACTACCTGTCACTCGAACTGTCTTCATTTGAACTGAACTCCAGACTTTTGCCTCTTTCTGACAAAAGTTTAGTAACACACCCCTAAGTTGCTCTCCTACATATTAATGAATGTGTCTTATTATTCTTTTCAAACTATTAAGTGTGCCCTCAATAACTTTAAGCCACAGAATATATTAATGAATGACAGTAAATGTCTGTTTGAAGAGTGATGCCTCTTGCTTCATTTGATGACTTTGTATCTGTAGTCTGTTCATTAGAGCTGTTTCACTTCCATCACTCCTAAGAGACGCTGAAGAGTCAGTATAGCAGTGGACCAGGATCAAATTAATCAGCAGTTGCCATATTATTACTTTCTAAAATTCCCAGCACACATTGTCTCTAACATGACTGGAAACCTGTGGGAAAAGTCACACTGGAATTAGAAGTGAATGCAACAGGTATGCATGATAACACTGTTGCCAGCAAAACTGATGACTATGTTTGCTTTAAAGACAGTGCAGTTTCATGTGGATGCACTCTGTCTGCTCGGGAGGTGCCTACTGTTCCATTGTATCAGAATATATTGTTGGTGCTTGAGCGCCTCCCTCTTCCATCTTCCGTCTGAGTGCTTTGCTTTATTGCCTTTCACTGTGAGATGTCTGACACTTATTAAGTCATGCTGGGACACGTGAACTTGGCAAGTTGCAGTGGAGTGTTATAGATTAATGATGTGGAGGATCAGCAGGGAAACAGCTTCACCCACCACTCACCCACCCCCAGTTTCCTTGTCTCCATTTCTTTTCACATCATCTCCCCTTTTTGATCTCACCTGACTCTTATTTCACACCTCACGGGCAGTGGAGGCTCTTCTTGCTCCAGATCTCCAGGGGAGTGAAGAAGAAGCTTTTTTAATCACAGCTATCTGAGACTCAAGGCGGTTCGGAGCTAACACTGGGGCTGGCACCTATAGCCACCGTCAGCCCTGTGGTTTCTCAGAATATCATCAGAGACTGACCTCTCGACCGGTGATTTTGTCTGTGAGATAGTTTCATCTAGATTTATCTTAAATACAGCCACATTTTGACAAAACACAGGGTAAAGTTATCGAATATAAAATGGCTAATTTCATTCCCACTTTATTAAATGTTAACACCTGTTTGGAGTTCTTGACATTTCTAGTTGTTTCAACGTAAACTGTATTAAAAGACAAACATGAGGTTGTAAGAAAAGATGAATTAAAACTATGCCTGTGAAGACACAAGCAGTTGGGGATAGTTGAAGTTTTTTGTACTGCCCTACACAGTCAGAGTGCAGTATCTGCACTGACCTTTAATTTGGCACTTAACTTTTGGCTGTGATTTCTCTCAGGATGCACATCCTCTTTAGTTTCCTAGTATTAAGAAAACATTTTCAAGCTTTTTCTTAAAATTTTCTTTTTTATGGAAAACTCCTGATAGATGTGGCTCTGGTGAAGCTTTCAATAGCAATCTCAAAGCATACGGTATTTATTTCATCAAATTTATGGTGAAAACGTATTAATCAGACTTTGTAGTCTCTGGTTGTAGCTGCAGGTACACAGCGAAACTGACACATGTTTACTGTTTATACCTACACTATTCTGTTGCAGTAGTACTTAGCACTCCTGTTTGTGTCTCTGCCTGGGCTAACCTGACCTCTGACCTGCTCATTCCCCCATCATTCCCCCATGATGAACCCCCCATCCTATCATGATCCAGAATCATTCCACCATGGCTTCGACCTTGATGCTAGCTGCAGCTAATTACCTTTATTTCTAACCCTGATGGAGGGTCAAAGGACGAGGGTTTGTCTGGTGTAAAGCCCTCTGAGACAACTGTTGTTGTGATATAGGGCTGCACAAAAATAAATGTCTTTTCTTTGTCTTAACTCACATATAGAGCAAATCCAGAGTTTAACTCATAGAGAAGAGAGAATAAGCACAAAGTTTAGTGCTTTGCTTAGTTGTGTCACAATAAACACTAGAACTAAGGCAGATTCCAGTAGTCCAGAATAAACATAATCATTCATTCTCATCATCATTAAAACATATTGTGGGCAGTCACACCCAGACAAACCAAATCAGTCAGGCATTTGTCTTTGTCATATTTGTCAGTCTTTTGTGACAGTTGAATAATTTACATATAAGCCCTAAAATGTGAAAGTATAAAGACCTGAAGAAAAAAAAAACTTTGCATTGTTTCCACTGAAAGTAAATGGAAAATTAGGTATATAATGTTTTGCTACCACATTGTTTTTATACTGATCTCTCTCGTTCATGAACAAACCTCAGATCACCTTAACTGAACAGCTCACCCCCTCAAAGCACCTGAATCCCATTGATATCTGTAAATTTTTAAAAGCAAAGACCCCTCCTCTCTGTGATACTTAATCTTTCTTTTCATATCCCTGATCGTGTCTGACTGACTCCCTTTTTCCCTCTGTCCCATCTACATCACCCTGCTGCCTCATAGTCCGAGACAGATAATCAATATCTGCGGCTCAGCGTCCCGCGTCTTATTGACTTTGTTTTTCAGGAAGACTCCATAAAGAGTCATTGGGGAGATTCTGACACAGACTCTTCCATCCCCTGGCATTAAAACCTCCTTCATCGCCAACCAAAGACAAGGAGTTGTGGATGAACACTAGCTGCTAGCACAACCACCAGAATACCAAATCTGAGGATGGAGACAGCAGTGCCACTTTCTACCTGCAAAAGAGACAAGGTTCAACGCTGCGTGACGAGAATACAAACAAGATCCCAGACAGGCTACAGATGGAAGCCCTGTTTAAATATAAATACAGGGGTGCTTTCACAATGTGAGCAGGCTGTTGGCAAAATGTAGAATCAGAGGAGGAATTTCTCAACAACAGATTTGCATGGAACCTTTGTTAATGACAGATTGTAAGAGATTACTATCTGAAGCTTAGCACTTTTTTGATCGAGGCAAATCTTCATATAATGTTCTTAGTTATAAAAAACAACAAAACATGTTTGGAGTCTCCATGTCCTATTCAGACTATGGGGGGCTCTGTCTTTGCCCTCCAGCTTCCCCCCACTGTGAATTTGTAGCACTAAGTTGTTGTTTGTTGGGAGGTTTTTTTGTCCAAAGAGTCTGAAAGGAGTTGTGGTACCTGACAGGAGAAAGTGGCAGCTGAAAAACAGACTAAGATTAAAGACCCAGACAGGTGGCAAGAGGTTATATTCCACAGCACAACACTGGTCAAAGCATTAGCAGCAGCTGGGCCAATGTATCTTCTGGAAAAAAACACAGTACTTTAGAGAGCAAAGCAAAGATTATGTGTTTTCTGCAGTTCGTCAAACTCTACTAAAAACTCATGCTTTTAAACATTTCAGCACCAGCTCCCCACCATTAAACCAGCACAATCATTGTCATAATGTAAGAGATTTAATTTGCCTTTTAAAGCGACTAGCAACAAGTGCATTGGCCCTACTTCAATTTAGGATTACACCTCCATTAGTGACATTTACCAAAATAAAATTTTCATCGGAACACAAACAAGGCATTTCCCATAAAAGGTGATAAACACAATTTCCTGAAAATAAGCAAAAACTGTGTCCACATTGAATAAAGAGGAAGGGAGCACAGAAAAATCAATGAATCATTTCAGTAGCCAACATTGGTTATACATTTATATGTTCAAATACATATTGTTATACATTAGAGCTCACAGTCTTACATTTGTCATGTTGAATTCATATTTACTGAACTTGAGCTTTAAACAAGCTTTTATGACAATGATGCAGTAAAAAATGTTGCTGTTATCAGAGAGTACATCTCCAATCTTAACAAATATTTCCATGCCTCCATCCATCCATCCACATCTTGTCACAGCCTTAATGCAATAATTTAGCATATCACAGTGAGATATGTGGTTTAAGTGAATGCATTTGAGTCACTAGCAATCACCGTGACCATATATTGTGTAGGAGAGATTCCTTATGAACACAGGCTGGGCTCTGAGCAGTATTCTCTGTAGGAGGATATACTGTCTCCTGCTGATGATGCACACAGATGCGCTCACAGGGAACAGATGAGATTTCCAGCAGCCTACACTTCCCCTATAGTGTACATGTGTTATAATCCCATTAAAGGGAGACTGCAGCTTATGTGTCATGATGAGCAGAGATGGAGCAGGTGACAAAGCGTTGAGGATAAGAGCGGATCACAATTTTGCAATGGTATGCAACGCACAGCGAACGCATAAAGTTAAGGGTTTTGCGAGACATCTTTCAGCGATGTGGCATGGTTTACTCACATATTAGCCGTGTACAGTGTGATGGGTTTATCTGGTGTGCTAATGACGGCCCACGCTGTCAGTCAAACAGCTGGTGGAACTGTGTGTGGTGATGTGCACCTCGGGAAATCAGTTTTGACTACATCTATTAATCATCAATACAACTTTATTTCCCTGCTCTGCCATCTCTTAATTTTACCCCAAGAGCTCATGCATACTATTTATGCAGCCAGAGCAGATTCCTCTGGCGATAACCCTACAGTATAGCAGTATAGATGTTTGACGCAGCCTGCCATAAAGAGAAATTGCATAATTGTCTCAGGGCACCTCTGCAGCAGTAATTAAAGTCACAGTCTTAACAAAAAGCTACGGTTTTGTGCATTCACCACCCCTTTTTTTCAGATATTTGTAGCCAGGATGCAGCTACGAAATCAATATTCTGCTTTATAATGTGTGCATGCAAGTGAGAATGTGCTTATTGTGTTGAGAAAATGGATTATGTTATATTGCAGCCCAGTTATGAGCTTCCATAAGCCCTGATGGCTTTCATTTTGTTGGTAAGCAGGAATCCATACGACACTGCATATTAAACTTTAATTATGTGCTGGAATACTTTTAATAATTTTTGTGAGGTCAGATTTTGCTTTGGGATTTCAAAATAACTATTCATTTATTTTATCTTACACATTTGAGAAATAATATATGATTATCACTAAAACGATTTTCTACAACTACATTGTTTCACACCACAGACAGAGGACATGTTTTTAGGATGGAATTAGGGGTAGGGTGCTTCTGCTGTTGCTTGAGACATTTGGGAAATCATTTTTTAATAACACTTTCTTATTACCACGCTATTAAGCATAACAACATTACTGCTTACTACTGCATTATAAACATTGTTATTAATGTTCTAGTCCTGAATAAATAGCTAATGCACAATTAAATATTAATTATATGTCACCAACTCTCTATCACCTCATTTCCTGTCCTGCTACTGTAAATCTATTTATATCTTAGCCCAAAAAGCCCCAAAAAATAATCTTTCAGGCAAAAGATGTAACATGACTTGAGCAATTATTACTTCAAAGTGGACAGCTAACTTGGTGTGTTTCACCAAGTGTTTCAACCAAGACATCAACCATCATTTAATAATGCTTCCTCCAGTTGCTTTATCATCTTGTTCTCGAGGATGTCCAAGTAAGCCTTTTTTAGCCAGAACTTTACACACAGAAACATCGAGAGCTTTAACTGTCTTGTTTTTCTGAGAGCAAGAAAAATTGGTCGATCAATTTATTTCATGTTTACAACTGTGTGCACTTAAGTTCCCTTGGGGCTTGACAGGAAGAAAAGCACATATATACATTATCAGATACATGACAGTATAATAGCACACTGTCACCTTTTTGTGGTTTACTGTGACATCAGTCCATTATAAACACCATTAGCTGTTCTTTACCTCCTACAAAATGTCAAAATGTCTGCTTGTTTTGTTGTTGGATGCATATGTAAAAGCATATGACTTACTTTATCTCATGAATAGTTGAAGGGTGGCATTGAAGTAATTGTGGAAATTATATTTGTTATGGGTACCATAACCTATGTTTGGTGATATGATTGTTTAAAAAAGATGTTCAAAATTTTGAAAGAAAGAATAATTCATTGTTCCTTTACAACGATTGTTACTTAAGCACGTTTCCTCAGCATTATAATTGAAGTTTTGCAGCAACCACACTATTGGGCTATTAGAAGAGATTCCCTGGTCCCCCCAGGTCTATTACAAAATACCAAAAAGTATCTCTATGGCTGTTAAAGAGGATATTTTGAGAGTACAGCAAATATGACAATTAATTTCCTATACGGATGTCTCTTCCCTCACAAGGACAAACAGTAATCCGCTCCATAATTCTAAATCATCAACACTGCTGCAAACTGTCCTGGAAAGTCTTCTGTTTCTTGCTTGAGACTGCATTCTTACAACATGGCAAGTGGAGGTCAAGTGAATCCTGCAGCGTCAGGAAGATGCAGTGCAACCTTGTCGTGGTCTCGGACCTGCCCTCCGATAGGGCCTGCCTTCCCCCCTTAGGCACCATTACTTTCCTGTCTGATATATTGGATCAAGAGTCTCCTGGAGAGTGAACAGATGGTCAAACCATGTTCCCACTACCAACGGCAGCTTCTCTTTTCCTCTTTTCTAATGATGCCTTAAGGGGAGCGACCCAAAGTGGCTTTCTAGCTTGCAGCTCTTTTGGCTGCAGCCTTAGTTCTACTCCCTGCTCTGTCTGGAGAAGAGGCATGTCAAGGCACACAATGTAGGGTCACCGTGACACACAGGGAACTTTAGCTGAGCTGGGTAGTTTTAAGAGATTATACAGTGGAGCTGGAGTTTGAAAAAAGAGCTTAAAAATACACCAAATCTGAGCTGGAATCACATGCATTTGGCCTGGAAAATGGAAAAACTTTAATCAAATACTTATGTCCTACAAGTACAGATGAATACACAGCGGTATAACTTTCTAGGTCAGTGCTTGCGGTCAGAATGGACCCTGGAATTCCTTTCTCATAGACATGAAGTAACACTTCTTTCATTCTTCCTGGCCAAAACATGATAAATGGGAATCTTTTTATTAGAAAATGTCACCAAACCCATAAAAGGCCTCTAGCATTGACAGGATAATCATCTCAAGGAGACTGAGCTGGTGCTAGAAAATGTCTGCATATTATTGTTCCAAATGTTGATACCTCAGTGTGTGACCTTTATCTGGGTTATGAGAAATTAGAGCAGTTGCTATTAACCATCGCAGCAAGCAGCTGGCGCACACAGACACTCACAGAGACTCAACTCAAAGAAAACAGCAACAGTTCAAGGTAAGTTTTGAGGCAGTACACAGGGAAAAAAATGCACTTTTTGTATTATTATTCAAAAGGTGCCCAGGGACAGATTATGACGTTGCTGAGTGAAGTGCTAAAGGAATTAAAAATGTTTTCTTCTGTGACATTTCTTATGGCTACATATCTTTCTTAGCATACCAGAAAACAGTTCTAAATATCAAACATTACAAGTTCAGATAGAAATTCTTTATCCAATTGCTGCAATAATGTTCATAAATGAATGACCTGTAGTGTTTATTTAAAATCCAAGACCAGACAAGACTGAATGAATTAAATCCATCACAGTCCTTTAAAAGGTGGTATTTTACAACAAGTGTTATTAGCACTCTAGAGAGTTTTCTCCACATTTCTAATATAATAGTATTTTCATTGTTGCCAGGGAAAATCTAATTAGCTCTGTCTCATCACTCTTTATCAGTAGGTCATTAAAAGTCCAATCTCATCCCATGCTGCTGTCCTCCAAGTTGTTTACCCCAATCTCATACAACAATACAACGCTGAGGAATAAAAGGATTTCACATTTGCAATGCAGCCCCATAGAGAACCTCTCTCTTTTCATTGAGTCTGTGGGTGTCAGAGTGCTCGTATGAAAACACAATGGAAAACCTCATTTAGATTATACTCAAATGTACCTCATGCAGATTTTTTGAATTTGAATAACTTTTGGATGTAAAGTATTCGTGATAAATGGACAATGGAAAGTAGACAATATCTAAAACAGTAGCCTAATTTATAGTAACATAAATTAATTATTCCAGTCACAATTTATCCACTTTTTATTGCTTTTACTTATAAAACCCAAGAAGTACATTGTGTAAATTGACATTGATGTGATGGAAAAAGAAAAAAAATATAATAATTGCAACTTACTGACTAGATACTGATTGACAGCATGAAACCAGAACATTAGCTACTGTGTTGTAAAGATTACACCACACAGACCACATCATGAGGAATACATTTCAGGTAATTACTTCTTAACACTTATAGTTACTGAATGGAAAGTCTCTTTTCATGTGTGCTTTAACATTCTGGACTTACTTTGTCTGCCTGTCTATCAAAAAGAGTGGTTTAAAAATAATACGTCTAAATGCTGTCACTGTGAAGATTTCATTCGGTGTCCGTGGGAAGCTGTGAGGAGCATATGAAGCAATTCTCCCAAATTGCAAGTGACAGGGAAGAACAAATCATCATCATTGGAGTCTCTCAATGGACTTTAAAATGCGACTCCTGATTCCAATTAGCTTCATGTCTGTGCATGTGTGTGCTTCACCGCGAGCTTTGAAGCCTCAGGACGTCAGTGAACCAATTAATCTCGCTCATAATAGACTGTATGCTAGTGGATTATTTTACTGATTGGAAAGTTCAGACACCAGCACTTAATTAGCTGTAAAGACTTCGACTGGCATTCACTTCTTTTTTAACTCGCTAATTTAATTTCCTCTCATAATGTAATTATGGCATGAGGCACATTATTGATCAGCTGCAGGTACGGTGACGTTCAAAATGACAGCGCTGCCGTACAGGAACTTTGCAGAAGTACCATCTGCTCCTGTCTCGATGTGTAGTACAGGACTAACAAGATGGGATTCATACTGTATGGGCAGAGAAGCAGTCACATTGTCCAGCACAGTGATGGGGACTAATTGGAGGGGACTGCAAGCTGATGGTCTGACAGGATGTGGGTCACGGAAACTCAGTGTATCTTCATCATTTACTACTGTCCAGTCATGCTATCAGCAAAAAAAAAAATGGATCTGAGTGAAACATTTTGGAGAATCTGTATTTTTGAAGTCAAATTTAAATTTTAAAATATCAACTTTTTAAGCTTATGAAGGGTTTGACATAGCAGTTACGAAATCCTGACACAAGCATGATTGACAGCTAAAGCAGTATGAGCACTTCTAATTGTGCTCAAGGTTGGCATGCTTGCTGAGGTGTGGTGCAGATGGAGTAGGCAGGTTTAAGCGTTGCAAGAATGCATACACAAGTTTAAGGCAGATGACAGAGAATCTTTATATATCAACAGCAACATCGTACACTGTACCAGATACACAAACACCACACCTCTCATAAAAAAGAGAGCTGGCTACAAGACGGAATCATTTAAGGTCACACGAAGTTGGTGCAGATGTAACATTTTCACATTCAGACTGAGCAAAGTTTGATTGTTACCACCACTAATTGTAAAATTACTGCTGTGTTGCTCATTCAGGAACACACAAGGTTCCTTTGGCTCAGGGCCTATTCCAACATCTTTCTATTAGTCCGAAAGAGCATGTGTGGCAGGGCTCTAATCAAACCCAGGCAAAGTCGGATATGAGTGTTCAGGTGGTATTTATTGTGCCAGTGTCCAAAGTGCAAAAACAGCCAAAAAGAGCAAAAGTATATACAGTGAATAAAGATCATCAAAATGTATTTACAAAAGCACAAAAACAAAAGACAAGTCTAGTAAAGAGTTCAAACACAGAGCTCAGAGTGCTCCCAGCCAACGTTACCTGCATTAACCTGTACCTGGCTCAAGACTAAACTGACTGTAGGCCTGAAATGGCTCCTCTAAATACCCCTCTGGCCCCTCCCATTGGGCTTCAGTATTACACAAAATATAAATCAATAAACATACAATCTGTTGCAACATAAAAATGTGGGCTGTTCTCATATACAACAACACATAAATAATCATTAATAAAGAATGACTGAAAAGGGTTGTATGTGTAGGTTACCTAATGTGTATCACCTGATCAGCTCCAGCGCGTGAACAGCGTCCATTTATATGCTTGTATATATTATATCCATTTATGGATAGGTGAGTGCTAGCATGTAGGAATGACCCAAGCTATCGCTCTCAGGTGTGCACCCTTGGGAGCATAAAAGCGGCAGGAAAATTGGTGTTGGTCGTGTGTCGGGTGCGTATTAATGAACCAGCGGGGTAAACGGGGAATCAGCGAGTGTGAGTGAAAAGGTCTGCGTTGTGTATGTGTGCGGGGCCAGCGCGAGTTGGTGGGTTCCTTTGTGACTGAATGCGCTCACTACTCATTGACGTGTGCTCCGTCACAGCATGCATATATTGCAAGGGACACACTACAGTGCATTTCAATCCAGCATTCTGGGTGGGGAGATATACTCTTACACAACAAACCCATCTGTTGTTGATAAAGTGATTCATCATATCATCACTACATCCCCATAGTTTCCAGTCAGTACAACATTCCCATGAAGATAAGAATACAGACGTAATGTAAAATGTTTGACTGACCATAGGGACACTTTTAATGTCACCTACAATAATATCAACTCATTACCCCGAACTATTTCCACTGATTGCTAATCCTAAATCCAACCACAATATGAAAACATCACCAAACTTACAATAACAATGAAGTTTAAAACTGGACATGTTCCCACTGGTAAATAGAGGAAGAGGAATACATTAATTGCAAATGCAGGTAATGTCATCCATGATACCATTCATAAATGTGTAATATGTGATTGAGTACAACTGGAAATGAGCCTTCAACCACTTCAGCTAAACTTAACTCAAAGGTTTATACTGACTTTACGAGTTTCAAATACAGTTTTGGCGTAAACAAATCTTTTTACATTTGATTTATGTTCACCTTCACCCAAAGACATATGTTTTATTTAAAACCACCTGCACATGTTTTCCATAGATACCATATGCTATAGAACACCAGGTGCCCAGACCCTGATAAGTTTAAAAATTAAAGACCATTTTTGCTGTAGATAAGTTCCCTAGTGATGTTTCGAATGTAAACTAAGTCAAACTCTTTGTGTCTTGTTCCCTTGTGAGAGTAGTTAAATTAACTTTCAACTCGAGATTTAAGAACATTGTACATTCAGTCTGCAAATGTGTAGAGTTGTTTTGCCTCCTGATTGTATAATTTGCAGGATGTAAAAAACGGAATTACCTCTAATGCAGTCGAGCATGATTTTCCTGCCATCTCGAGTGAACGTTTGCTCCTTTAGAGATTGTATTGACTCAAAAAATGACTTATTTGATAAAATGCACGAATGCCTCTCAATCACAACAAATGCTAATTCCTACAAGTTTTAGGAAAAGTAAATAAATAAACAAATAAATAAATAAGGAAGTGGATAATTCTCTCAGTGTATTTGTGGTGAGATGGTTATTAGTTTTGCCTTTCTTCCCTGGACACATCTATCACAATCAGCCAACGCACTGTGCTCCATCGAATTGGACAGAGAATGAAAGATTTGCAGAGTTTCCCAAACAACTTGCATAAAGCGGTACGAGAGCAAGACATCAGCGTGAGTGCGGTGATTAACATGACAGGGTTGAAGGTGGGGAGCAGATTGATGCCGAGCTCACTCTTCCCTACTGTTCATTAGCAATTCCTGAACCGTAGGCTCTTAGTACTATTTGGAATATGAGAATAACACCATCAATCATTTCCCGACCGCTGGCGTTAACCTGTATTGTGCAATTATTCTTTTCACCACTTGTCTTTATAGTCTTGCTTGATCAGACAGAAAGCCTTTTTAGCTCAGCCACTAAAGGATTTATGGAGGCGATTTACATTTGTCTATGAAAAAAAAAATCACATGGAATGATTTGTATTGCATGCCACTTCTGCTTCTACTATCTCGTTACTGCTAATCAATTCTTTGAGCTGCTCTTTTGGGGATGGAAATAGTCAAATTTAGAATGTGTGGGAAGAGACTAGGCAAACAAGTCTTTGAGGCAGGCGTCTATTGTCCTGTTCTCTGATTGAAAGTGGCCACTGAAGGCTCAAGTGGTGACTGTATCTGCTATTGGCTCATTTACCAAGAAATAGACTCACGGGAGCTAATTAAAGTGCAATCAGGTGAAGTCTTACGAGTGCTAATTGTCTCCCATGGGTTTCAGAGGTGTGTGTTAAAAAAGGAGAAACTAACATTTAAATTAGATTTTTGAGTGTGCGTGTATTCTACAAAGACGGACAGTAATATTTACTATTTTTGGTGTTAATCATTCAAACTGAGCTACTAACTAACAAACTTACAGACATGAATGTTGCCGTTTTCTAATGCAGGAATCTTACATGTATTCTTTTTTTTTTGTTTTTGTTTTTTTTAATCTTTTTTATTGATTTTTCATTTATTAACCCTGTGGTGCAAAGAGCTCAGCAAAAATGAATTTAAATACAACACACTAAGACACTACACACATATACATACACATGGAATCAAAAATAAAGAAAAGAAAAGAAGACAAAAAAGTGAACTTAATTGTTTACATATTTCATTTAGTTTCATTAGGTCCGCGGTTAATGAAGGTTATTAAATAGTGTTAAAAGGTCAATCTCCAGGTTGTATATGTTGAAGGTTAATAATCACTGCAGAACAATGGTATATTACACATATTCTTGACCACTAATACAATAACACCTTTATGCAGTTTATACAAAAGCTGCAAAAGCAAATCTATCATTTCACAGTGTCAATACAAAACACAGCTCCCAGTAACCTACAGCTCTTAATCAGTTAGTGCTGTTAGCATTGTCTTCATGCTTTACACACAGATCTGTGACAGTGGGACAATATTTTCACCACCTGAACTCACTGAACACATTGAAATATTGAAAATACAATAAATATATTTTCTAAGAAAGTGTATTTTCATTGCACGGTCATATAGTGAACATTCTCAGTACAACTTGTGCCTCACTGACACTTGTTTTATAGAATATACAATAAATATAAATTACACACTGATGAATTGTGTTTACCCATTCACAAATCCTCAGCTGTCACCTACACAGTCATTTTGAGATGACTGGACAATGAGATTGCCCAGTTTTTGGTTGCTTGTGACAGAATTTTGAAATTCAGAATTACACAGAGGATCTCTTCCCAGTCGGAACATGGGCTGAAGACAATAAATCCTAAGAGACTTTGTGTCTTTCAATGAGACAAGTGAGAAGTGTTTTGAAAACTGTGAAACCGTGTGAAATGTGTTTGCAAAAAGAGATTCCTGTCATGTCATAAAATCAGAAATAAACTGTAAATGTTTAAAGGTGATCGTTGGTGGAGTATTTATCTGCACCTTTTCTTTAAGATGCTTTACGTGTAGTGCTTTATCACTGATAAGAGCTTAAGAGACTGGAATTTCCCACAGGAGACATGGAACAAAATGATGCAATGAAAAGGGAAAGAACTAAGTCTGTCAACTACCTTAATTCATTCTCTCACATACAGTCAGGTTATGTTATATATAACCGTTCAAGAGAGGTCAATCATTTTCAGTTTGTAATATGGATATAATATATGGACTAGCCGCTTTTTTTTAACAAATCTGGACTAGACTTTTACATATTCACAAGACTCAGACATCAGTATCGAGAATAACAAGTCTCTACTTTGGAAACAGAGGACATCTTCAAGCATCTGTTTGTGGGTAGAATATAATGTAAAAATCATTCGGTGAGTTGAAATTTCGTTGTTTTTTGTTGTGTTGAAGTGATTCTTAACGATTGAACCTAAGTGCTTCTTGAAAAGCAGAGTGCCTTGACTACCTCATTCTGAAGAGATTCTGAGTCAGTCTCTTTTATATTTGGCTCTGCACAAAATGCTACTTAAATATAAATACAGGCTAGAGATAAGTGTACTCCAGAGTGTTTCAGTGGAGTTTGCAATAGTGTTTGAGGGATGGCAGCTACATCGATGCTGCTGACTATGCGCTAGGTATCGTTGAGCCTGCCTTAGCTGCATCTTTACTGCATTTTCATTAACAGTGAGGCTTTGATATCTTATACATTTAATGAAATAGCTAGATTGAGATTGTTGTGGGTGTAGTAGATGTGTTTTTGCTATTGCCTGTACATTTTGTTCTATGTAACTTGTTGAGAGAATTTTTGAAAAACTTGGGAATTCAGAATAAACCAACCAATATCAATAAAATACAAGATTAGTTATGTTTGCTGTTCTAAGAAGCAGGACAGTATTCTATTCTTTAAAGCTGTTTTTTTTTTTACACAACTAAAAAGTTGATCCACAAAAGAAAAATCTGCAACAAAAACTGCTAAATTGGGAATCAGGAACAGTTCTTCAACCTCTCGTCAGAACAAAAGCAAAAGAAGCTTTTCTCTGGCAGCAGCAGTAACGCACTGCGGTACATCATAAATTGTATCACTGCAGTGTCCACCCAGATATAATAAGGTGTTTACTTTCTAGACAGAAAGAACAAACAAACAAAACTACCAACCACAAAGTCAAATCTGTGGCCTCATTGTAGCAAATATTTCACCCCTTATTGTGACGGTAAAGTAAACTAAAGCTTCTGTCAGTGGCCCACTTTAGAAGAGCTCTTGTGCGGTGCTCTGTGGTGCAGCAGAACGTCCCCTGACTCTGCTGAAGCAGGGAAAAATAACAATGATAGCAGTTAACGCATGGAGGGCACAGGTGGACCTGAAAGAACAGATGGAGGTAAGGAGCGAAAGCACGGATGGGTAAAGGAGAGGAAGCCAAGGCAGGACCAGTGAAAGAATTATTAGAAGAAAGGATATGTAAAAGCGATGGGTGAATTGAGTGAAAGAAAAAAGGATATAACGATGCAAAGGATGGTGATGATGGAGGAAACTAATGTTTTTTTTTTACATTTGTAGTCTGCTTCTTTTAGTTTGGTTCAAAAGAAGAAAAGATGATTTGGTTTGCTCCAGGTAAGCTCACAATTTACAGCACCATTTTTAGCGGCAAGGTCAGGAGACCCTAGTAATGTAAAGGCATCACACTTCCAGGTCACTCATATAAAAAAAAATGTAATATCAAATTCAGCTTTGCTACCTATCAAATTGAAAGTTCAAAGAACAAAGTGTTATTTTCTCACATTCATACAATGCAATAATAAGACCTCTCACATAGCACCATTCACACTAAGTGAGCAAAGTGAGCAGCAGAACACTGCTAACAGCTCTGCTACATTAAACTAAGCAACGTCAAACATGGAAAGTGTGATGACACCCTTCAAATAAAGTAGAATTAGAAAGATGTGAGAAAGAAATAAAGATGTATGGATGGAAGGGAAAAACTGATAAAAGAAACTAGGAAGGGAAGAAGGGAATGAGACAAGAAAATTGCAAGGGATGTTAGCGTTAAAGGGTGTAGGAAGGAGGATGTATGGATGGAACCAATTAATAAAGTAAAGGACGAGGGAATCAAAGCCTTATTGCTTGGTATGAATAATCCAGCTTAGAGATAAAACCTCTTTATAATCCTTAAACAAAACAAAGAACCCTTGCTGCAGAATATTATCACCAGGGGCATTTATTATAATGTGCATTCTGGGTACTGAGTGGTTATTTTCTCAGACAATGCCTCTCAGACATCCAGCCTCAACATCATCCTTATCTGAGTGAGTTCTTCTGGCTCCAGTGCCACTGTCAATAATGTGGACTCATTATTTCCCTCTTCACAATAATATTTTTCTCTCAGGAGCAAAAGGTGACACCGATCCTGATCTGTCTATGTCTTCGTCTGTTTCACACATCTAGAGAAATGGTTTCATTAGCATAATGCATTTCATGGAATAGTTTTATCATTATAACCTTAGAGAAAGAGGGATTGAAAGATTGTTTTATTCATTTCTGACACTGATTAAACCGAGTGTTTTATAGGCTTAGTGCAGCCTTTCATCTGTAAACACTAATACTAAGACATAATACTATGGGAATTTTATTTGGCATGCAGAGTCCTTTTCTTGATTATCCTGAAAAGTTACAGTGTTGCTGTAACAGATTAGTATTGGTTTTGGTGAAAATAAGTATTTTAAGGCTGTAAAAACACATAGCTTAACAAAGTTATACAGAGTCTAAGGAACAATGAATTCTTGAGCAAATGTAAAAGGTTATTTGAAAGGTATTTTGACTTGCAAATTCAACAACCTCAGCTGTCAAATACGACCGCATGTCAAGTTTCTGCTTGGCTACAAGTTTATGTAGACGATTTGCTCCAGGTAAAGTTCTCCTAAAGATTGGAAAAGTTTTACTATTTTTGAAATGGTTAGGATTTATGGTTTGTTTCATCTTCGATGGTTCGTATGTAAAATTTAAAAGGACACTCTGTGCTGACTGAAACAGTCATAAAACTCCAGCTGTAAGTAGTACTTAACTGGTTAACACTGTGGACAGTGATGTAATCAAGCTTGTAAATATAAACGACACGTTATCGACACTGCATGTGATTATTTACATTTTTTGTCTATAATATCATATATTTAAGGGAATACAAAGTGGCTGAATGTAAACAATGCAATATAAAACATATATAAGCACTTGATAGATGCAAAGTCGCAGCGCTGCAAAATTGTACGGCTACATGAAGCTGAAGAATGTGAGTTTGTATCTCTTCAGCTTAACACTGTGCTTTGTTTCATACAGGCAGTGATTGTAAAGAAGACTCAGGCCACCTGGGACACTACACCACCCATCCGTCTCCCCCTTTTCACTACATCCCATTCTCGCCTCATGTTCTCCCCTCCATCATGAGAAAGACCTTTGGCCCAGGTGTAATATGATTTAATAAATGACCACACCAAGGGGTTAGAGTGTTTGGCAAATAGAGTGTTCTGTTTTCTGACACTGGTTTAACCCCACGTTGGGGCCGTATGAGACAACACTGGATGAATTGTATTGCTTCTTGTGTAACCATAGGATTCTATATATATCTAATAATATTAAAAAACAAAGTATTGTATGTTATTTATAAATCCAAATAAACCTAAAACCAAGTCCCATAATCCTTAGCAATGAGTGTTATATAAGACAATATAAGAGTATACTGTAAGAGATGCTGAGTGATTTGAAATGTCTTATTTACATTTTTCAGATCTGGTGAAGGCTAAAGGTATGAATATTTTAAATTGAGGGTAATACCAGACTGCATGCACATTTCTTGATGTGCGAGTTCCCTGTTAACATGGAAGATAGAGTATAAAAAGGCTCTTGTGCTGTATGGTTAAAGTACTAGAAAGCAGTGAAGTAGTGTTTTACAGCAATGTCTGCATGGCTGCACCAACCTCCTCGATCACAGTTAGAGCTGATCTGTAATAATGTGGATTAAATGTACAGGGCCATTTGTCTTTATATACGAGGTCTAATTCCACCACAGTGCCTTATGTTCTCATTTAGCAAAATCATAAAATGAGGGATCATACATCCCTTTTGATCTTTTTCGAAAATGGTTCTGCATTTGGGGCATTTGTACTTTATGCTTAATATACTGTATTATTAATATACTATATCAGGTAATATACTGAACAGGGGGGTTTAAAGTAGTATTTGTGAGATATAAGCCTGGCCTTTCAGATCATATCTACAGAACTGACTCAGAACATATATTTAAACTATGTACTTCACATCACGTCAATATTTTCAAGTTCAAACTCAGCACAAATGAAACAAGAGATTTAAAAGTCAAAATGTGATCCAATACAATCAATTTAATTTGAGTGTGATTTCAATTAGAAAATATGGCAATAGCTATATAAAATAGATTAAAAACTAATTGTCATTTGCAAAGGTAAATAGCACATATAACAACAACAACAAAAACGTTTTATAAATATATTTTCTAGGTCTCTTAGAAAGTAGAAGAAAGTGTTGATAACCTTTTGAAATGTACGTAAACCCCTTTATAAAGAATAAAGAATCGAGAGCTTTCAAGTGGAATGCTGTTTGTTAAATGTCTGCGTCTAAAAGGCTTGGAGACATCGCTATTACACTCGCTTTTCATGTATGTAAAGCTATTACTGCCACCACAGGCCACTGACTATTAACCTGTCTCCTTTGATTAAATGCAGCTATGAAAGAAAGTCACAAACATCAGGGCAGAGAGGCATTAGAAGATAAATTGTTAGGACATAAGGATTGTGTGGTGTTATAGAATTTTGATGAATGAAATATTTTCTCTTTAGATCAGATATGTTAAACAGAAGTACTCCAAATCTGGCATCAGAGTTTATACAGTAATATAATTTAATTAGTTAATCAGCAATATTGTAGTTTAGTTTTTTTCTCATAATTCTCAATTACTAATGTGGAATATGAGAAAGGTAAGCTTGACAGTGCTTATTTAAATCCACTATGATTTTGTTTTATAATGACAACACAACAAATTATCTTATATTTATATTAAAGAACTATAGGTCTATTATTGCTAGGCTAGGTTTGCTTGCTTTTATTTGCTCGATTAAATCTGACTTTTGACCCTGTTTGACATTTATTTTTTCTTTTCTTTCACAGAGTTTTATTTAAAAGGATGACTTTTACCCTAAATGGGGACCATGAACACAATGTACGAGTCTGTTCAGCCTCTTAATATTCTTAGCACATACTGCAAAGATTCTCAAAGGGCTTTAAATAACAGACCTTTAATCTGGAGAAGAGGCTTGCCCTTTGTGCATTTAATGGGTGACATGCAGGCAATTACATGGAAGAGATTCTTACAACAGTGGGCCGTACATGCATGCCTGTCATGTCCTTTTACTCTAAGATGCCTTTACATCATAACATCTATGTCACTGCTGTAACACTCACTGCAAAAAAAGACGTGTTGTATGACCAAAAGAATAACTGTGCAGTGAGATTCTCAAAACCATGAATATATACAAAGAACATGTATTTAATGAAACAGCCAAGTCTTGTGAGTGACTGAAAGCACTTGTGTTCAATTAGAATACTGGTGCAACACTGAAGAGACTATCATACTGGACAGAAAATTACATACTCAGCCTCAGCCTTTTGTATCAGGCACCTGTAACTAATATTCAACTCATTATCAAATTATTTTTTTGTAAGAGAAGGTAGTAGCCATATTTAATGACCTCTTTTGTTTGAGTAATGTGTTGTCCCTTGTGGTTGTCTGAGTGGTCCGTTAGTGTTTGTTTTGCAGCCCAATTGAAAATGAGTTCATAATTACAAAGATTCATCTTAATATAACGAATCTATATAAACACCCAAGTTTTTAAAAATGTTTGTGTTGCAAATCTGCAGAACTCCTGACTCACATGTGGGCTTGTACACTTAAATATAGATATTTTCATAAATGTGTCACTCTCACAGCTCATATTATAACACTCTGGGCAAGAGAATCTCACAGTCTCCGAGAATTTACCTGAACTTTGACAAAGTTTTGACAGTTTTCCAAACCCATTTACTGCATCAGGATGACTAATGGAAAGTGTCAACATAGTTAATGAGCGAGGAATGCTGACCTTAATGCATTTTCAGATGCTAACTGTGATAAGTAATGATTTTCCAGAGCCCATCCCTGACTCCATGACACCCCATAAAGTGCTGACCTGAAACCTGCCACCCCCAACATGAAAGAAATCATCACCAGGTGCACTGGGCAATATCTCTTGATTTATTGAAGTATTGATTTTGTTACTCAATTTTAGAAAGGGGTCCTGGTGACATGGGCAGCCTCAGATAAAAGATAAATGCTAGAAAAACAGACATACCTGCAGAAGCCATCGTTTACTGCTTGCGTCAGTGTTGTGCAAAGCCAATTGAAGGGAAGGGTGAGGAGGCACAGAGGAGCCAGCGTAACCTCCATCCAGATGTACGCCTACTCGTTTATCATGCCAAGTTATGGCTGCGCTGGAATACGTACGTTATAAAGTCGGTTTTATAACATCCCAATCTGCTGCTTAAACATTCAGTAACCAGCTTAAATGGACTAGATATAAATGCACATGTAGTTTCTTGTTAATGTTCTTCTCTTTCCTGGCTTCAGCAAATAAACACTACATTTAAAACATTTCTTATTTTCCCAGGCCATTAAAATGTTCCATTAGCCTGGCGCATGCAGCTAGAGCTTATGCAGAGTAATAGCTGAAAGCATGTACCTAATGAAAAATAGATTTGCTTTCTGTGAATACAAAGCATATTCTGTGCATCTGGCAAGCTGTTATAATTGTTTCCCCTTGCTCTATAAACTACCTGGCCTATTTTGCTAAAATGTAGATTATTACCTAGCATATTGCAAGCAATTATGGTCTATCGCCTAAGCTCTTCCAAGATACAGCGCGGACAGTGATTACTCCCCGCAGTACGCCATCCGCCAGTATAAAATAATCAAGAGGCATTTGAAAGGAGAAAACAACTTTTGATTTTACATACTGACCAGAGTCATTTCAGTCGAGGAGAGGAAGGAATCAATACGTGTTTGTTATTGTATGTGAATTACAGACGGGGGACTTTCAGACTCTTATAGTGAACACAACTGTCGATAGTTGTGTGATTTTTTTATTTACTTAGTTTTTTAGTTTTGTGCCTAATCAATAAAAACACTGTAAGTTTGTAAAAAGTTATTATTTTTCGGTTTACCTGTGAAGTTGCGAGGAGTGAGCTGTGTTCTTCTCAAATCGAGAGCTATGGCAAGAGGCAAAATGTTCAGAGGAATAGATGGGCTAACTCTATTAGCTGTGTATGTCATAAAATGAAAAGATTGATACAAACATGACATACAGTGTTACTGGAGACTCTACTGCTTTTTGTATCCTACAAAGTATGTATGAAGATGCAGATCTGCAGCTGGTATATATATTTTCTACTATTTGTACTTTTGCTTGCATGAAGTTTTCCCTTTAGTGTCCCTTGGCTGATTGTCTGCCATCCTGTTGTCATTACCTTTTATATCTCTGTCACCATATGCCGTTCCTCTGCCAGAATGTCATCTGTACTTTTCCCACAGTGCTGCTTTTTAATCTTGGTTTCCTTGTGTTTTTATATTTATTCCATTCTTCTAATGCTACTTGGCTTCTGTCTCCAGATTAAAATAAAACTCATTACAGATTACTATTTGCAGATCATGCAAGCTTTTTGTTTTCAAGTCTGTCCTCACTAAGAGGTTCTAAAATGGCACTCTGAGGCAATGCATTTCAACATGTGGTATGTGCTCTACCAGGTGAGCCACTGAATTGCCCCATTATTTATTTTGTTCATTGTATTTAAGAACAAGAGGAACTGAAATACAGTGACCTTTGGAGAGTTTTTAACATGGTATTTTTTTCATTAAAACTCTTATGTGCTTTTGTCAGGAAGTGATTGTCTGACCGACGTGGAAGCTTGATTAGGGCTTTAGTTCGGAGAATTCAATCAATAGTGAAGAACAGTGAGGCCGGGCCCAATTAAACGCATAGGCCCATTATATCAGAAGTGATTGCATCGGCAGCGCAGCTCTACTTTCAGCAAAGCGAGAGGTGATCAATAGACAACGTCCTCAGAGTGGACAGGTTTAAGATGGTAGATTTCAGCAGGAGTAAGTAGACTGAAATCCTTTAATTAGCTCTGACCTGTCCTGATTTAGGACAGAGGTTTAGAGTCCTTCAAGGAAAAAGCAGCTTTTAATACAATATCTATGCAGTCTTGTGCTAACAGGAACATTTCTTATTCTATTAAATGTGAAATGTAATGTACATTCAGTAAAACAGTTCACAACTACCTATCATTTTCACAGTGCACTTTCTTTTTTTTAATTTCGGTGTGTATATATTACTGCAATTTCACGCTCTGCTGGATTCGTCCTTCGTTGTGACCCCCTGGCCTGACGTTTTTCGCTCTTGGAAATTCTCACCCTTTTCTCAGCCGCAAAGACAAGATTTTTGAGCAAATGGGTGTGATGTGCTCAGATAATATTAAGAGGAGCAGCACAGAACTGTTGCCAGAGGTTGCCAGAGGTGCCAGAAGTGCACGAATGTTGAAGCCAATGTTACTAATCAATGTGCTTTCATGTGCGTGTAGTGTATACGCAATAAAAGTATGCAGCTATTTACATACTTAAATGAACTGTTTGCAAATCCAACTGCTCTAATTGCTTTATATTGTAAATATGTTGTTGGACCAAATGTGCAATAAATCATTTAATTGTGTTGCAGCAAATAACAATGTCAAAGTTGCACAACACATTGTACAAAAATAAACTGTGCTTGAGCTTGTGTTTTCTTCCAAATCCTCCAGTCACTTCTACCAGACAATGGTTTAAACCTGATATAATACCCCACTTTTGTTGTTTTGGTGTTCATTAAAAGTACGAAAACAGAAACTTTCCCATCTCACATTGCTCGTCAGCCAAACATGCATGAGTTATTAGCTCTGTCTAATACCACATTTGCTTTTAATTGTTTAAGTCATTCATTTTTGTGGCCCTCTAAACTAAAAAGAAAATCTTACATGTCCATGCGCAGTTTTTGTTTCCCTGTTCGTTGCTTTAGAAGCCCCTTTCCCTGCTAAGAAGGAGTTATCCTATCCAAATGCCACAGCTTAATTTCAAACAAGAATGTTCTCTGTCTTTTGAAATAACTTGACCTTTTGTGCTTTGTAATCATATTGAGTATGTATGCAAAACCCAGCCTGGCCTGGAAGCAGCTAGAACAGTAGATTTGCTCAAGTCTCCCACTATGTCACTTCAAAGCTAATAGCCAAGAGCTTATGTGAAATTGCCTGTGTTGGTGTTAGAGCAGAGGGTGACTGTGTGGTGCTGTCAGTGAGCGGCTATGTGGAATTGGTTATTTTTTCTATACTGTTACTTTGAAATTACCTGAAGTAAGTAGGGCCCTAAAAAGCTAAATATACCAAAAAAAATAACAATCTGTTATTTTTTTCTGAGGTTGATCCCACGATGATCAGAAACATGCTCGTGCTGGCTCATATGAATGTATTGGGAAGCACTTCCTGTATAATGTTTTATGGACTGTTAAATTATGATGATGATATCCATTATGATGTGTAAATTTCTTTGACCTGGTTAGCATGTGCACTGTAGGCGTCTGTTTAAGCTGAAGATAAGTTCAGTGAACAGGCAAAGAACTGAGTTTAACAACAGTGTGAACAGTACTGAGATAGAAAACTAACACGAAAGACAATGATGAATGAAGACCAGGTGACACTATTCATTTGGTGATGGAAATTAACATCTTCATGAAGTAGACCCCCAGGATTTATTTGCAAATAAGGGAGTGGCTGTAATAACTGCTTTTTTTTTTTTTTTGTCTAGTTGATGATGATATTGTCTTCAAGGCTTTAAATTAGAATCCGAAGAGAGGGGCATGTACTTAACAGTCCTTTACTGAACAGCAGTATCCAGCCTCATCTGCGGTCTTATTATGAGAACTGGATTAGGTACCAGCACTGGCCGTATCACAAATTATTCCAAATACAAACTCTGGTTTCCCCTTTAGACTGCAAGCAGCAGCGGGTTCAATTATAGCAAAAAGGATGCAGTAAACTAAGGGCTGTTACCTTGAACTTGCCACAGCCAAATAGGCCTACCTGAGTCTGTCTCATATCAGATGATAGAAGTATTGAAAGCACTGTGAATGTGTCGAACAACATCGTTTCACATATATTTACATTTATGCATCACTAACTATGGAAGCCTATCACAATGTGACTGTAGCAGAAGGATATAACTTATTTCACACCACACAAAATATATATTTATCCAGTAATGTTTTGATATGAAGAGACTGTAGGCATTGTTAGGGCTCTCAATCAAAAAGCTCTAATTAAATGTGAAGGACTGCTACTACATTTTCAACAGATATCGACTTTTGATGGGAGATATCTCAGTCCCCGAACCTATCTCAGTCACATTTAGATGCCTCTCACTGTTCCTCACTTCAATCAGTATTGTAATAGCATCTGTTATGATAAGGCCATGACCTGGGATTCTCAATGGGATTCTCTGCACAGGGAGAATAGACACACAAGAGAGCCAATTTGTGATCTAATCTAAGGCTAAAGCTTTAATAAACATTCTTTTTATTTGTATTTCAATTACCATTCAGCTCCAGGATTTTATTGAGCTAAATAAGTGCAGAAAGATACACTTTATCAAATATTAACATCTTGGAACACTTCATTGTCAGTGACAAGAGATGATTCCTTTAAGTTACAGAATACATTATCTCCACTTCTAAATAATAATTCAATTTTCATTCGACTGAGCCTCAGCTGCTTCCGCCATCTGTCTTTGTTGCAAGATTAGCAGATTCAGGTTCTCCTACAGAGGACAGCGATGTGAAAACTTTACCAGCTATAGTGCTTTGTTGTTGTTATTAGTCAAGAGACAGAATGCAGCGTGATTTGTTTTCTTATTTCTTTAAACTGGAGATCTAAAAACACTGACAGATGTTGATTCATATTTAACTGGAGGTCTCATTCACTGTTGTGCTCCGATTTTTATTTTATTTTTTTCTCCGTGTTCTTTTTTTTAATGGTTTATTGTTAAAAGTATTTGAGGTCTACACCTGCTCTTATTGCCAGGTTTTATTCACAAGCTAATTTCAAAGTGGAAGATTGGAGAGCTTTTACAATAGACAGTTTACTCCTTATATTATTCATCAGAGCTGTAGTGGTTCAGCTTAGCAATGCCATTTTTTTTAGATTTAGAGCTGAGGCGAGAAAATAAGTAGCTTTAGTGATTATATAATTAGACTGAACCTTGAAGTGGCTGAGCAATCATCTCTGTCTTTTCAAAATGCTCTCAAAAGATATTGTCCCTTTGGGGAGATGGTAAAGTTTATCAGTGTCATTTTATCAGACCTTTATTGGTTCTTCTTTTTTTTTGCTTCCAACACAGATCAACTCAAGGTACTCTTGAACTTTCGACATCCCCGCCATGACCCTTCTGTGGATCAGGACGTGATCAGGCTCCTACTTTGTAGTCTGATCCTCGTCTTAGTTACTAATGCCTTCAAGTCATTTTGTCCTCTTAACCAGCTCAATTAATTTAGGAAAAAACACACTGCTTTCTAAAGTCTTAATGAGAATGAGGGAAGATGGGGTTAATTTCTTCTCGTGGCTGCACAGAAATGGGAAACGGACCAAGAAATTCTGTTTTTGCTATCTGTAGTATCTATAGTAGCATGTCATTTTCTGCTAATGGTTGAATGGAGGCTCTCTCACAGTGAGCAAAGTGGAATTGGAAAACAATCTCTGTGGTTTAAGTAGAACCAGTCATGAGAGTAATATTCATGCGAGCACTATTTTAGTTTTAAAATTAATTGAATCTGAAACATTCCTATGTAGCATTCTTTATTAAATCTCTTTTTGCTACTTTTCCCTCTTTCTTCACTTTTCCGGGCATACATCTTCCTCTACAGGGTTTGTATGTGTGGACGGGTAGAGTCGTGCTCTCACAAAACCAAGACCAAGAAAGACAAAAAGAGCAGCAAAAAGCTTTCTCCTCTTCACCAGTTTCACACAACTATCCGTCTCTCCTCCCACACCATCCATTCTATTACAATGATAATAGGATTTGGAGGGTTGCATTATTGCTGCTGTCTGAGCTGGGCCTTGTGATATCCCTGTCCACACCCCTCCTCTTCCCAGTTTGCATGTTAGCCTCTTGATTCATATTCCTTTTCGCCAAGGCCTTTATAATAGACCGAGGGGAGCCTTTTGTTCAGGGTCGTTATAGCCCACTGCTATATGGACTACTGAGTTTTATTCTTGGCAGACTGGTGCACAAAAAACGGAGCTTCGGGGGACTCGAGTTTTAACGGCTGCTTTGCTGTAGCCCCCATGTGAGTCTTATTTGTAGATGTTATGTTTATGGTCATTCGCAAGGGCAATTGTGAAAGCCATAATTTCGAGTACACAGTGTTATAGTTTGTGTTTTTCACTGATTTTAACTGTTATAAAGTGGAGTGGACTTGTCAAGGTCAGAACATAAGCCAGATCCCCATTGAGCAGGGTATGCAGCAGTAACTAGAGCATAGCCATAGCTGTCTGCTGGACCTAATGTAAAATATAAACATTTGTTAATAAGCAGTAGATAAGTTAAGCATGATAAGGTACAACCAAGGTTACAACTAGGTTTTAGGACTTTAAGTTATATTTAGTGCCATTTTTGTACATTATAAAATTCTTGAAAAATTCCCAAATATTTAACCTGACAGACCCAACTGGGAGGTCATGTATCCTGTTGCCTAATATAATATCATTTCGTGCACTTATTTGGAATTTTCAACTGCTAGAAGTTGTTGGTAAAAAAAAAAAAAAAAAAAAAAAAAAAGGAAATGGATCTTAAAAGTGCTTTAAAAGTACACCCTGTGTTTGATGTCAGCTTTTTCTACTGACAATAGAGGGGCTGACTCTAAACCTGGAATTTCACCTTCAAAAATAGACATTGTTGAAAGGTCTCAGACAGCACTTGATCTCAAAACCCATTTACAGGTAAATCATCTGCACAAAACAAATACCTTCGCTCTTAAGCCTGTCTTTCTCTGTGTGGTAGCGATGGAATTGAAGCCCTATACGGCGCAAATTCTTCTCAACTCCACGGTTAGATCAGTCTCTGCTGGCCTTGTGTTGGGGGCACACTTGGAATAACACGACTGAGGTTCGTCTGCTGTGAGAAGAATTGGCTGGTGTTAGGGGGTCACTGCGGCTCACTTTGCCTCCTAGAAAATGGGAAGCACATCAGATTGCTTAGAAAACAAGATCAGAATTTCCTGCCAAACAAAATGACATTCTCAAAAACCGTCTACTATCTTAAATTAATGCCAAAGATACGTTATTTTATTGGTCCAAAGATCATGGTGGTGTTTTTAGTCTACAATAACATGTCTTTTTGTGAGTAAACAGGCCAGCTGGCAATAGCTGTGTGGAGTCAGTCAGCAGGCATGTATAAAAAAAACAATTACTCTAAAGGCTGAATAAATGTGAATGGTTGTCGGTCAGTGTATTAAGTAGTGATTGTCCAGGGTGAATGCTGCCTCATGCCCAAAGCTGCAAGGATAGACTTGGATAGAAAATGAATAAAAGTATAAATAACATTAAAATCGTCTAAAGTTGCATTGATTTTACATTGAAAGCTGAGTAATATCTCCAGTCTAAACATCAGAAATGAGTAGCACCAAGAGCATCTTATAAAATATTGTTCAATGAGACTGTGGTCACAACAATAACTTGTAATTTCCTCTGTCCACATCTGTTTGTGTATTTCATTTTTAAACCAGTGAAATAGTTCCAGAAAACAAACTCACACACTGCTGCCCAGCTTTTATACCACAGCTAAAGAAAGATGTGCTTCTTCAGTGGAACCTTTTGGCTCATTAAACCGGCTGGTGTTGATGGACTTGAGAAGTACTTTTATGGCTATTTCCAGTCTGATTAGCTTCCAGAGGATGGGGATAATTGTGATTACTGAGCTTCTCTCATCATTTTCAGATTGAGAAAGGCTTTGATGAGTCAACTTGTTGTTCCGAGTAGAAATAATGATCTCAGTGGCATTTAGTTTTCAATTCTATGCTATTCTTTTTCTTTGACAGTACTTTTATAATATATTTTATGTTTTTTACTTAATCAAACTTAACTTCTGTGTTTCAAGGATTTCCCCAGAGTAGAAGTAAACAGTGAGTATAGGTCTGTAATCTAAACTTTACCAGGGTCTTGTTGGAAGGGCAATCCCATTTACTCTTTTATATTAAAGCCTTACCCTCATACTGGACTTCATCATAAACTGATAATTGCTTGAGGTATTTTAAGGTAAGACCCATGCTTGTGTAAAATTGCAAGAGCTAAGGTGATTCCTACTGCTGTTTTGTGAGCACTACAATCTGCAGTTTTCTTTCATACTGAAATTATAATTGATATTATAAACTGCACAGATATGATTTGTGTATGACACAGTTTCCAAGACAATCTTTTTATAAACAGCAGTTTAATTAGTTTATTGTGCAATGATATGATTAGAAAAATCATGCAATTAAGGTCACACGTTAATTGCTTATTATATCAAGGTAATAATGTGTCTCTAAATAACATCTAATTTATCTTTTTTTCTGATGTTGCTGTTTGCCTTTGTTCCAATACTGTGAGGAGAGTATGTTCTCTGTTCTTTAATATGGTGCTATCCTGCTACACATGCTGCTCCATTACAAGCCCCAGGTTCTCCAAACTTCAACCTATTATTAGCCAGCCATTTCTGTCACTTTTTTCAAAGCGTCTTCCAATCCCTTTTTCCCAACAGACTGCTGCATAAAAATATAAGAGCATGATTTATCACAGCATCTCAATTCCTGCTCAACTGATGTTCACTATCTCTTTGGTCATGGTGGTATTTGGTTGGAAACAGTCATTCTAAGTCCAGTATTTAGAAAATTTCTTTTAGACTTCTTTTGTCCATCTTTAACTTGAGCCATTATACCTAATGTTTCTGGTTGTGTCTGTTCAATTACATTCCGTTGTTGGTAAATAGCCAATGAAATAAATTTCTCATCAACGCCTTATACTCATTCAACTGAAACTTTTTGTGGTAGTTTTATAACTTATCATGATATTTTGCATTTTTGCAATAAGCTGCATGTTCCTGAAAATAACACAACAAGGGAATACTGTTTTGATTCCAGTTTGTCATAAATAATGTTGAGCGGGTCTTCGGGTTGTGATTGCAGAATCTGAATCTTCTTATTATAATTTTCATGTTTATTTTGTAGAATTATTTATCATTAGTATGTGTTTTTCTGTTGTGCAGATGTAACCAGAGCAATTTGCCCCCAGGTTCAGAAAGGTATTTGTGATTCTGATAAGGCCGTAGAGCATGGATCAGCCAGGTGAAACTGTAGAACATTTCCAGTGAGAGATGAATGAAATCCCCCGGCTACTGAAATTGTACCTAATTTAATCAAATCTGCAATGCAGGACCTGCAGAGATCTGCTGTTAACACCATGAGTCCAAGCATCTCATTATAGGTTTGTATTAACATTCGGCCTGAGCAGAGACTCACCCTGGATCAGTGTTCCACTTTTGTAGATTTGATTACACACACCAAAGAGCAAAATGTACTTATTTCCCAATTCAGTATATAGCCTTTGAAGTATTTTTCAGTCTCAGTTAGTCCTTTTACATTTGTACCCAAAATACAGACTGCTAGTCACATCAGTATCACATTCATACAAGGCTTTTTGGTTTCTGTTGTGCTTTGGGAGCCACTCTATCTGCAAAAGCTGAATAATGACACACACAAATTATATGTGTTATGAATGTGTTGTAAGTAACAACATTGTTATCGCTTTGTTCTACAATTCTCATCAAAAAACACACGATTTTATTAATGGAATATGCACTAGCACATTTCACCCAGTAATAACTTCATTATTTTTATCTCTTTGTGGGTTTAAATATAGTTTATATGACTCAACTCTGGAAAGCTGTTGCACATGTCCACACATAGTTTATCCTCAAAAAAAACTACCCAAAGCAGACACACTGATTTTTTTCCCCAAACAAACATGTGTCCTTAAAAAGGCTGTTTCTGGGTTATTTCTCTGTCCTTTTCTCTAGACCTTCCTCAGTCATTTACCCAGCAGCATGTGGCAGCTGTATTAAATTGGGGCCTGAGCTGGCGGTTCCCCTCTGACAAGCCCCCAGGGCAGAAGAAGTGTTAGTTAATCCCGGTGTGTTTGGGGAACAGTAGCGGTGATAGTTCAGGGGCAGGTAGACAGCCATGTGGAGCTATATGGTCGTGATTGGGATGTGGAAATAGGTGGCCGTATGATAACTGGCATTTGTATTCCCGGATGCTACAACAGACCTGGGCAGTTACCAAAGGACACACTGATAGTGAAGCAAAGCAAGAAGCCATCAGCCATTTTATCTTGCCACACAGAGTTTCAGGCCCCCAAGAGCCAATATCATGATGTACTATACCTACCCCTTTCACCCAGCAGGTCTTGAAAAGAATAGCTCCATCTTGGCCCAAGGGTTAAACACCTCGTCATCCCGTCACACGTCAACCTTATGCACCAACTCAGCAATTTTTCGGGGTGCTAATAGTCAGTACATGATGGCTGTGTCGCCCCATTGGCTTGTTCCTCATTCATCTACCATCCCCATAAGCTTTTGTCCCTCCCCAGTGAAGCTGCTGCTGTGTCTCAAAGTGAATCTGTCAGCAAAGTGGCGCTGAGGAGTTATGAACACCGCCGGACGACATCCAGAGCATGTACATAATTCAGCACTTTTGTAGAGGGATTTCTTTATCTTGTCAAGGTAGTGATTCACTCTCAAAGCCTTGAAAATCTCCCTGGTGCTTTTATTAAAACTTTCCGTCATGAGGATTCCAGAGAAAGAATGGTGGCAGCTGAATATTTCCCAGAAGAAAACTGCTGAATAGAGAGACATTTTAAATTGAATCATGAACAGAATTTATGTTAAGTTTATGCTTCCAGTTCTTTTGTTATTAATTAACAGCTATAACCTTTGCTTTATTTGTATTTCATGCATTGAAAACACCGAAGAGAGACGTGAAAAAGTAAACTTCTGCAGCAATCACTCAATTCTTACCAATCAGGATGTCTTTTTTCATTTCTGAATGAGCAAGTCATCAACAATGAATGACTCAACTCCACGCTGCATTCATCTATGTACAGTATACATCATTTATCTGATCATGCATCACTTTCAGACATAAATTCTGAATGAACATGAATGAACACATACATTATGTTGCTATCTAGTGAATGTAGATGCAGTATGTCCAAATGAAAACATGTCTATTGTGGAAAGCTGATGTAAACAAAATAATGAGTGTGAATGAACACTTTGGGAATTGCCCCATTTTTTGCTGAATGATCTCCAAGACAAAGAAACACAGACTGAACTCCTCTGGTGCCTCTTTAAGCACCATTTCCCCAGACCAGTCAGTTCAATCTGCAAAGACTGAAAGAGAATTCAAAGGTTTTTGGGTTTTTTTTGCATTTACTTTGTGGAAAAGCTGGTTGGTAAACAAAAAACAAAGCACACTGTAACCCACCTTCCACTGAAGTTCCTATGCAGTAGGTTTCAGTAATCAAAACACAACTTGTGTGACTGACTTATATGTGGTCACTATTTACAAAGACAAAAGAACTTTTACCATCCACGAAAGTGAAAACCAAAGCCAATCATGAGGTCATTTCACAGATGACCATTCTTGACTAGGTAACCCCATGTCATCACCACAGAGCCATAACATTTGGTCTGTGTCTCCTTCAGTGTACTCCTTCTGTTCTCCCACACCTGCCCATCTGTCCACACCTGCCCCAGAACTCCGGGGCTTTGTGAACCAAGCTCACAAAGCTCAAAGTCACTAATAGAAAGTGCAATGAGCCCTGCTTGTCAGCTGACCTCTTCCCCCTTTAGTCTTTCATGTTGTTATACTTTTATCCATCAGTCTTGTTCCACTCTATACCCTGCATCAGATTTCCTTTTAATCTTTGTTCACCTTTTCACTCTCTTAGATGCACCGCAGTATAGAAACCTGCTGAATCAGACATTTATAAGATCAGTTGAAAACTAACCATTTGACCCAATGTTCAGTGAAATCATCACAGACTCTGTCTTTTGCTCCAATACTTTACACACCTTTCTTACAGGTAAGCAGCTTGTTGAGTCTATTTAGAGGAAGTAAACTAATGTGATGACACCAAATTTGTATACACCTTATGGAGGCATTATATACCAGATAATAATCTCTTATCCAATTCAAACAATGACTGGTATCATTTTTGACCAAAAAGCACCTTTCCAACTGATTACCACTTACTTGCGAGAAAGTACAACATAATTTGCTTTGTTGTACCCAGTTAACAGAAAAAAAAATCTATTAAATGTGTTCAGACATGATCTACACTGTTCTGCTGTTTGTCTGTTTGTTAGAGCTAAAAGACATGGAAGAGGCAGAGGGTGAGCATAAACCTAGAGCAGTCTTTGATTGGTAAAGCTAAAGATTTTACCCTGATTATGAATAGTGTAACACCTTTATACAACCATAAATGTGAACTCAAAATGAATTACTGTTATCTTGGTTGTGTATACCACAAACCGGTACAATTACGTCAAGTTTACACACACAACATCACTGTAAAAACCATTCCTCTCTGTCAGAATGTGTCTATTACATGATTTACTAAACTCAGCTTGACCTTTTTGATGCATACTGCAAATAAATACATTTTTCTTATCATACCTTCAAATAACCATGTTTCTTTGAAGCACACAGCTATCAATTTCTCCTTGAGGCCGAGGGCATGCTCCATCTTCTGCAGCCGTTCATCCTATAGTGTGTTCTATATCTTATTTCTACTGCATCATATCATTCTCTTCCTTTTCCTCTTCCTTTGATCAAGTTGACTGTTAGTTCAGAAATCAAACTGTGGTACTTTACTGTCACAGTCTGTCTTTCTGTAGAGCCTATAGCAAAGGTGTCATGAGTCTAATTCAATAAAGCATCTGTGAGGACCCTTATGACACATGCACCCTCAACCCAGCCGAATAACATTATAGTAGGTGGTTGGTGCTTCCTGCCTAATAGTCCTAGAGATTAATGAAGATACAAGGTCTCTATGGTCACCGGTGTGGGTTCAGAAATTATTAAATCAACATCTAAATGGATCTTTTGTGTGCCATCTCACTGTGCTTACAGCACAACGAATTGCTGCATCAAATCCAATAATGAAAATCCTCACATCTGTCTTCCCTGAAGACCCTCCTGGCTAAACCCTCTTTCTACAGCATTTACCGTGGCTCCTAACCAGTGGTATCTCCAATTTTTCATGCTATTGTTATGGCAACAGTGCATTTCTCTTTTCTGGAGGTTGTGACTTAGATCACAACATAGAGCACCATCTGAAACCAAAACCTAATCATCAGAGTCTGCCTGGTACGCTGACCTTTAGTTATCTCCAATCTAAAGTACAGCTGACCCCTCAAACACTGACCTACAGCTCATTGAGACCTTTGCCGACCAGCTTCTCTTCATCCACGACAGATTATCTTATCTCAAACGATGGCCTATGGCTGTGCAATTCTAAATCCTGATTTTGTTGTACATGGCTGCCAAAGGATTTTCATCCTCACATCTCAAGTTTATAGTTTGACCCTTCTGCCACTTCTCTCCACAACAGAGACTTGTTTAACCAGCTGAACTTTGTGAAGAAATTTCAGTGCATCACTTCTGAGTATACATATACAGCAAGTATAAGTCACCACATTTGATTTTACCCAAAGCATGAGGTAAAATGTATGTTTTTGGAACAGACAGACAAAAATATACCATACTACAGACTGACAGTGTTTGTCAGGTTTGTCTGATGTGTATATAAAACACCTGAAATAACTCTGTCACTTAAATGAATCTTTTCACACGTTATGTCAGTGTTACTGAGTGACGCCTCTCACCCTTTCTCAATCAAGCCACTTTCTGCTTGTGTTGTTTCCTTTTCCATGGCACTTTCCAGATGCATTTCATATTTTAAGTGACCAATGAACCATATGCCCAGTTCATTTCTCACAAACATGCACATTTCTCAAGCAAGATGCTCTGTCAAATCACATAGTCTCTTGAGGAATGAAAGAGCTTAAAATCTAATTTAGATTGGGATTGAATGATTATGACACACTAATCTGTTGTGGAGGCGTCAATTGCTAAGTGTAATAAGGGGTCATAAGGGCTCCTTATGTCCCTGCAGTACAGATTATTGTGACTGCAGATATTGTGCATTGATCGGTCCTTTTGTTATTTGTTTGCTGTTTAAATGCAGCATAGATTTTTCTGTAATGTTTAGAGCAGGTTATGAGAAGTCTGTTGTTTTAAATTAATGGCACAACAGTTTGTAGTTGCTTTGCCAAGTTTAGCAGAGACGCTTTGTTAGACTGTTTTATATAGTTTGTAATGGTTTTATTTGGGTTTCATAATATAAGCCCCACTAATAAAGAGAAGAATAGGATTTATAAATTGCAAGTACATTACAAAAAACATGGAATAAGTAATTAAATCTGACATTTGATGACACTGAGGTCCAAAATGTACTGTAAGTTTTTATATGTATTTATAAAATTAAACAGCACATTGAAATGGATGCTTGGTACTATTTACTTTTTCTGTAAAAAGGCTCAGGAGAATGTCTCAGCATGCAGCATGAGCTCTCATATCTCAATCCCATCACACGTTATCTTAAACTGCCTGCTTTTTATATCATCCACTTAAGTGCATTAAATACAAAAAGCTCAATATTTCATAAATCACTGTCAGTTTAGAGAGAAAAAGCCTCCATCAATATTTCACTGGGCCTGGACAAACACACCCGGCAGACTTCATAAAGACGCTACAGCCACTCTTGTAGCGCCTACATAGCTAGGGGCTTGTAGCGATATAGAAATTCCCGCTGAGAGTTGGCGGATAGCCAGGCATTCTATATTTACAGTCATCATCAGTGTTTTTACGAGGTAAACTCCGACTGACAGGCCCGTGCTCTCCGTCAAATACAGGGCAGAGAGACTAAAAGCGCAAAGATCAGACTTTCTCACAGATCTTTGTAGAGTTTGAGAGAGCTAAAAAGGAAATAATTCTCTTTTAACATAGCATGAAATCATCTGACACATCATTCATGTCAGTCATTCTTTACTGCATGTTGATCAAAGAAAAAAAATGCAGGAAGAGTTATGCAATAAGGCTCTACTATCACTTATTCAACAAGCTATGAGTAGGAGTTTCACCAAGCATTTAAAGCACCCACAGAGTGATATAATAAACTATTTCACTCATTATTTCATTTTAGTATTTTTGTGACAGTGTATGAGTTAAACATGCTTTTATAGACAGTGATGGGCGGATACTAAAAACACGCACATTTATCTACGTAGCTAAGTACATTTCAGACCAACAGGCAATGGTTTGAAAAACTTACTGCAAATTTTATTTCCTTTGACCCATTCAGGTGATAGTTTCATCTTCAGCTAAACATGAGCAGCATTGCTAAAATCTGTTGCTTCTCTTTAGCTGCTCTAGAAATGTTGTTGCGTGTGGTGTGGTTATTTGTACACACCAAAATGTGACCTAAGGGCATCTGCTGACATTTTTGCAGAATTTCTCATTTGTTACCAAAGATGCCAAATTGGAAATAAGAAAGTGTTTCTCATAATAACTCCTGTCTGCTTCACAACAATAAAAAAGTACCTAATAAAGCTTGTTAAAACATAACATTTTATTAACAATTATCATTTTTGACAGTTCTGTGCATACTGTCATACTCTATGAGGCATGTTGCATATTACTCATCTTGGCTCCATGTAAAGGGTTTACTTGCAGGCAGGTGCGATGGTTTTTGTGGAAAACAACAACCAACAAATCCAAGCAACTATGTTTAAAAATGTGTTAAGTGGGAGTGCGCTCCTCCCACATCACAGCCGACACAAGTGAGCAGGAAGAGTCAGAGCTTCAGAGTGCTCAAAGGATCTTTAGATAAAACAACTCTTTTGCACTTTTTGGACTGAGATCAGAAGATACACCGGGAGCTCCTTGTATGTGGCGTTGCAGTGAGAAGCAGGCTGTGTTTTGATGGCACAGGAGTAAAAACGGTGGTGACGGTGTCTCAGATATCCTTTCCTGAAATACCTCAGAAAAATGTAAAATGACTTTTAGAAACTGGAAGCCAGTCAAAAATAGTCTTGCGCATACTTTGTGTGGTGTCTTTGGGCCCAAGCAGCAGCAAATGAAAAAAAGATAAAAATACAGGCTTTGTTACCTCTGAAAATATTCCAAAAATAATGAAGCAGCTGCAGTGAATCTTTAAAAGCTTGCTGTTTTTTTTACCTGCTTTTTAAAGAGAAACTTCCTCAAAGTTTTTCACAAGACTTATTTGCCTTAAGCTAGAAATACTACAATCATCGGCATCAATGACAGTTTCTTCATTTTTATTTAGAGCCAAAATATATTAACATGAAATTCTGGTCAAGAGGTTATTCTGGAAGTATATAGTTCTAAATTGAGGTTAGACTTTGCTTTTTGACCTCTTAAATCGTATTTTATAATTCTTGAACAAAAGTGAAATGGTTAAGACTAAAAGTAAAGATCTTCGGGCGAGCTAAAACATGGTCAAGATAACATTTATAAAAGTTTCACTGCTAACAAGGCAAGAAAATGTGTTTTTGTAGATGTTTAGCGGTGGTTTTAAGTTGTTCAAAACCTTAACTTTGTAAATTCTGACTCCTTATAACAATCCTCTTCTGTAGTGGCTGAACACACAACAAATGGTGCAGTGCTTCACCCTTTCAAAGGTTTCCGTGTGATGTATTATCAGCGCTGGAGGCTGACGATGATTCACTACATTAGCTGAAAAATAAAAAGCTCATAACCTGTAATTTGTGGAGAAAATGTTTGTGTCTTCTTCAGATTCTTCTCCCACAATCAACCCACAGCTTATCTGCCGACCCTTGGGGGAGATCTGAGCCCCTGCTTGATTTAGACGCTTCTGGCTTTCAAAGGTCGACACAGCGACAGGCCTCTAAATCCTTGCTGCAATTATAGCCCAGCAGCATTGCAAGTCACACTTATCTCTGTGATGTTAGGTGTACCATTAGCCAGCAGGTGCAAGCATAAAACCATCTTCAGTACTACACGCCTCGTCTTGTAGAGAGTGCTTGATTGTCCCATTCTTAATTCAAAGTCGATGGCTTCGTTTGCCCTTGTCGTGGTCTCCTTAACTTTCACTCAAACTTAGCCACAGCTTAACAATGAACTTAATGAAAGTGAGTGGCACTTGAATGAAAGTGACCTCCAGAGACCACCGCCTTATATACTTTACCTAAGATTACCTTTAAATTACCTCAAGTTAGACAGTCTGACTCATATTTTTCTAACAGTTTCTGATGATTTTCGGCCGGTCACGAGCAAACTCTCAAAAGTGCTCGTCTGTCCAATGCCACTTCTATCACTCATAGCTTTATTGATTGCTTCCATTCTCAGCTAAACCCTCCAAGTGATTAGAATTGCACTTTTATCCAGACAGTCTGATTTTTTTTGATTTTTTTTATTCAGCACTAGATTCATCAACTTAATTTGTTGTTAAATCACATTTCTGACATACATTTCCTTTTAACTTTACATAATACTTTAATCTTTCTTGACAATTCACCTTTAGCCAGTTAATAGCTCTATTTAAGCATGTGTGTATTTTATAGAACAAAAAAAACAAAACATTGGCATACTCACAGTCATTAGCCATTTTTTTTTATTACTCTCTCTATTGTATTGTCAAGATGTTCAATAGGCCTGGTTTCTTGCTCTATGCTGATAAACACAGCTAAGTGTTAGCCACCGGGCCACATTTTAAAGTGTGCATTTGTCTGGTCACTCACACAAACAATAGGAAGTGGAGTTATTGATTTACCGCGAGGAGGGGATTAGCAGAGCAAAAACGGCATGCTTGCAAAACCTTTACAAGAGTTTTGTAGTGACCCACATGCATACAGAAACAGAATACAAACCAGAACACATGCACACGGGGAAAATCAATGGATTTAGGCAGTGTAAAGGCCCACAATAAATCACCAATGGGCCTTAAACACATGCAAATATGCTTGAGTTGAGGATACCCCCTGCCTCTAATAACCTTTAATAAGCAATGATACCTCCCACCTGTGACCCTCCCTCTAAGCCTGTGGTTTTTTTTTTTGGTCCACAACCACCCACCTGGCCAACTATATTATTATTACTTTTACTATTTTATGCAAATAATTGGTCTGCCCTTGGTCGATTAGAGTTGATTTTCAAGGGGGCAGTAGGAACAAAAAAAAAACAAAAAACCAGAAATTACGTGCAATTAAGTTTAAAGTAGCCATCACAGCCTCTACCTTTAATATGAGTAAGAACTATGGGGAGTACTATGATGAGTTATGATGCCTTAGGAGCCTTTGTCACAATATTGACTGAATATTGAACCTGCTAGTCCCATCTAGGTTTACTAAATTTATCATAATTATTAAAAAGAGCATTTTATTTCATTATGAGGAAGTCACATGGCTGTATCTCAAAGTTTTTTATTTTCCACTTCTTTTTTTGTGTCTGATCTTGTCACAGTGTGGCATTGGGCTTAAAGGAAGTCACATGTTCCTATATCGCGCTGGGATTCCTGATGCTTCCTCTGCCAGGAGGCAAATATAATCCCTTGTAGATTATAGCCCTGTCATTCTCCCAGTTAGACATGTTCAGAATACCGCCAGCTCCTCTGCAGACTTTTGTTTTATCATCAGTGTCAACACAGAGCAGTTTATAGGCTCTCCTGCACAAAGCCACAGCAAATAATGGCACTTCTGTTGCGTAAAAACTTAAACCTTGCTGGGTATACATGTCTTTTACCTGTATCCTAAACAGGTGCATGAAATCCCTTAATTGTTTTCTTTTGGTCTAGATAAACTAAAGTGTTTGCAGATATCCCCCAGAATACACTCGTCATGGCCATTTATATCTTTAATGTGATTTGCTTTGTCATTAACGAAAACAGTCTTGAAACAGGACATATTTGCTCCACAGCTGCACAAATACTTATATATATATATAATATTGAGTGCATCTGTTTTCATCTACAAGCTATATGAAGTCATGTAAATATAATGTGAATGGAGTCAGCAGATCTGGTATACCTCAGTTTTAGTGCCAACAATGCTCTTTAACACCATGCTACAGTGTCAACTAACCACAACTACTACTACTCAAACTGTAAGATTTTTTTTTTCTGTTCATTAGTGCGCTGCTGGCTATTGGCTGCGTCATACTGCCAGAGCAACAACACACTCACTTGACACGTTAGAGTACAAAAGCAGAACAAAACAAAAATTCTCAGTGTGGCTCCATTTTATTAGCATTGGCAATAGAAACTGTGCAACAATATCAGTATTTTATGTTCCACTGGTGGTTAGCCCACCAGCATGGGTCTATCAGGGAGAAGAAGAGACAGCCTTGTTCAGCTTCTCTAACAACTTTGGGTACATTATATGCCAATGGTAATGACTTTAGACTCCAGTGCACATGGTACAGAAACATTGCAGTCCATTTTCTTTAGTTTCTACAAACTCATAATGAGACTTTTACACCAAAATGTCAGAACCAGGATTCAAGCAAGGGTTCATGATTTTGTTACACTGCTGTTTTCAAAACCACAGCAAATAGTTTCCCCTGGAGTTCCACACTGTGCTGACATGAACCACGTGAGTCATATTTCTGCTTACACCTTTACACCTGATCACTGTGTTATCTGCTTTAATGTAAGAACAGATACAAAGATTTAGACTAGTTCAATCTGAGAAGCTCACAAATGCTTGCACAAGCTAAAAGTATCAGCAAGTCTTGCCTGCACACATCAATGTATTTACATGTTAGGTCTTCTTATGTCTAGGTTTGTGTATTTCAGTTGTGGCTGTGCTGTGTTGACAAGAAGATGATGCACAGTGCAGAGTTAACAATGTTACGGTTGACAACAAATACTCAGAGACTAGCAGAAAAAAATTCAGAATTCATCAAATTATGAATTACTTCCAGAACAGTGTTGGGTGGGCATGCTTTATATTAAAAAGCTGAAAATGTCTGATTTCCCTGGAGGTTGCAGAGGCTATCAGCTCATTAATTACAAGTACAACTTCAACATTTTGCAAATACACAGAACTTCCACAAAATAATGAACAAGTGGCAACCAGTGACTAATTAAAATTTTGGTTAAAAATAAAGCAGCTACAAAAGTCTTTTAAAATTGTTACTTTAATGTTAAATGCTCAATATTAAAACTAATAAAATAAGTCCTGTTCTGTTGTTTTGAGGTTTCTCTTTTTCAGTCATCAAGCTGTTTGTGCACAGTGCAATTTCCATAACAAAACAGTAGCAGTGTTACTGAGAGCTGTTTTCCCGGCTAAAGCCTTCATGGCTCCACCTTGTATTTCCACATATGCTTAGTGCCACTGCTCATCGTGTGCTGTTCAGCTCACAGCACGCTGCTTCCACACGAGCTACCTTTGTGTTTGGCAGCATCTGCCTCATGCACAGCCAGGTCACACAGGGAGTCATTTTGGCAGCGTTTACTTTCAGATCATGCCAGTTGTGTTATTCTTTCAACAGCACCAAACTGAGAGATGAAGCATGTTATCTAAAACTAATACAGTGGATGAATCAGACATCCCAGACTGGGCACAAGGCTCTCCTTGACCTACAGGGTTAAAACACAGCGAATCTAGCTGAGACCCAACATGAGAGGCATAAAGATGAAACCTGACCAGCTGGAAAGGGGATGTTTTAATCAACAGAAGGAATAGCAAGATGTGGCGCATGTTGGTGCCAAACAAGAGACGTTGAACCACCTGGAATTTTGTCTGTGGCTGTCAGAGAATATTCATGTTGTAGCCTGCCAGTGTGGACAATATTCTTCCTATCTTTTTGCCCAAATAAAAAGAATCTGTTTAAAAACAACTCCTGATGGAAAGTCATGCCACATATTTCTGTATAAATAAAACAGATCCAAGTTGTTCTACAGTATTTGTATAGAGCCTTTAATGTTGCCACAAAACTCACAAGTTGATATTGTAATAAAAAGGGCTTACTTGAGCACTAAAATCAAATGTAACTTTGTCCTTGGATGCAATCTTTGTTTGTGTGTTTTATGCACCCATACTTCACCCAGACCTGCATTTTGTAAGTTGAGAAAAAGCAAATAAATCACCAGGTCTATCCAAACAAGGGTTTCACTTCTAACCCTGCTTGAACCCTTCTTAGAGATCTACGTAGGCACATAAATCCTACTGGTGAATGAAATAGAATATCATTACCATCCACCTCAATCTGCTGTAAATCCCTTTTTCTTTTCACCTTTACAGTCTTTCGTCCACAAGTCACCACTTTCTTATTCATCTATGCCGACAAAAGTAATATCTCCACGGACCATAAGCAAACAGTAAACAGTCATATCTTCCAGGCAAAAAAGACTGATAAAACCACAGATCAGTGGGTGTCAATTTATTTGCAAAACACATCTAAGTTTGAGCTCCAAGTCAAATCCAGCTTCAAACTTTCAGGATGTTTATGTGAGTTTTACAGCCTGGTGCCCAGGGGAAGGCTATGCCATCTTCTGTTTACTCTGTTTATTTGGTGGCTGAGGACACACTGCTGAAAATACATACTTTTTTTTCTCAAATTCCCTTTTTTTTTATTAAATGTTCTCAATGGTTTCAGATTGCAGAGCTTTAAATAAAGTCATGACAAAGGATTCGTGACTAAATGCTTGGTGGTTGCACTGGTTTGGGAGTAATTCCTAATGCCACTATCGTCACACAATCCAAAGAAACGCTAGCACATATGAAGCAGTGACTGGCTCTCTTTCAGTGTATTTGGCCTGAGTCTTGACTTGGTTGTGCCTTGATCTCAGTGAACTGTGGTCTTTAACTGTGGTCCTGACTACCACTAAATACCATTAACAATTTTAGAGGGTGGGTTGGGAATTCAGTGACATTTGGGGGTAATAGCCTGCAGATTTTTAATTATTACTCCTTTATTGGGCTCAGGGCATAATACCAGAAGAAAGATAAAAGGCATAGAGGAGGCACTGCTGTACTGAGCATCACAATGAGCACGGCACTGAAAGTCTACAATGGCCAGGATGCTGTGCCGGGCCAAGTAATAATTTGAGATACTATCAGGGGACACACTTTCAAACTGACTGAATACAAATGGATTACAGGGCACAGGAAAGACACTGTTACTAATCTTAATCATTTTAATTGAATCATTAAAACTTTGTTAATAATGCAAGGTCACTTAACATGCTATTTAAATATATATATATTTAAAAGCAAAAGCCTTATTGCCATGCTGTTTGTAATAGGTAGCAAAAAACTGGAAGACAGTCAGGGGGAATGTTGCTAAAATGATTGATGAAAAATAAAGAAAGATAACAACAAATTTCCAGTGAGAATGCTTCAGGGCAGAATGAAAGCACTAGAGCTACACGGTACAGTCAATTCTAATTAAATTTCTGTCAAGAAGTTTGTGGGGACAGATATCATCAGGGGAGAATCGTATTGAAAAAGGCTAAAATGTTTCATAATACTGATATGAGCTATTACAAAGTTCTTAGATCAGGCAATGCAATTGATCTCAGAGCCAATGCATTAAATCTGACAGTTAGCGAGTTGGCTGGGTCACATGACAGCCTGCTTGATGCCAACAATATCGAAAAAAACAATAGCTTTACAGTCTATAGCCATTGTCCATTGTGTGAATGGAGTGTTTTGTGTTATACGCGCTGACCTGTGGTGCCCTGTGCGATATAAACACTTATGAATTCTGCTTACTGGTGTCCCATAGGAGCTGAAATGACCAACGAGCTGGGGGTGGAGGAGAAAGGTGCCAGTGGCTCCCATCTCTGGGGAAATGAGATCAAAAAGATGGAGGCGGAAGCAAGGGAAGTTGGTGAAAGTGTGAATTCTAACAACCTTTGCACCACTGCCAGTAAAAGGGCCACTGTGTACTGCTGGACTGTCTTTGGCATCAATGGGTTTTCAGCAGGTGGTCACACACTCTTTTATGACCATGGATTTCTGGACACTTCTTGCTTTGGTCTTGAGTCTTAGCTGCATTGTGTTGTTTGTTGTGTGTCCCTCAAGTACCAAAGTATGCTGTTCTGCTCCAATTGTGTAATGTGAGCATGACCTACAACAAGCAGTTTCCAGACTCCCCTGGCACTGTTTTAAGAGACCTAAATAAATCCAACATGAAGAAATCTCTAGGCATTTAACAGGTTGAGGAACGTACAGTTAGAGAAGGCCAATGAATGCTTGAGTGAACAGCCAGTACGAGATGCTTGATATTCACTGTTTAACCGCACATTCAATTTCAATGAAACATATTATTATTTACTATAAGGCAGTGGTGTCAAGATCAAAGTGGTAAGGGGCTGCTAGTTAATAAGAATCCTTTCAGGGGCCAAAGATGGTGACATTTGGAAGCTTTTATTAAATTTTGAATGTGAGATTTCATCTTCATTTGAGTCTTACAAAAGCTATTACACAAACAATAATTTCCTCCTTTTATAGAAACTGGTTTTAGTTGGATTAGAACAGGTTTTAGTCAGATTTGAACAGGTTTTAGTTAGATTTCAACCACTTATAGATGGATTTGAACAGGGTTTAGTCAGATTTGAATAGGTTTTAGTTGGAGTTCAACAGATTTTAGATGGATTTGAACAGGTTTTAGTCAGATTGAAACAGGTTTTAGTCTGATTTAAACAGGTTGTAGTTGGATTTGAACAGATTTAATTTATCTTTGTTGCAAAAATCAAATCCATCTAAAACATGTTCAAATTAAATTTCAGGTCAATTAATACCTAGTGCCAAAGAGATCACCTTCTAAATGTATTGAAGAGCCACATAAAACATTGCAAAGGGCAGCCTTTGGCCCCCGGGCCTTGAGTTTAATGTGATGTAAGGCATTACTTACCACTGATCTGGCCTTTAATAATGCCAAGCCTTCTTGTTTGTCCAGGCTGTAGTCCATTACTCAAGGATCAAACTTTGACAAGCATCATTCTACAGCAGCCATTATGCAACTGCACCTGAATATTACGCCAATAAATTCTCTGGTGATGTGTGCCTCATAATTTTGATTAAGGACGTGACAATACAGATCTTTACCTTTGCAATACCGAACAATAACTCTCTGCTGTAATTGCTTTCAAATGAGAGCCTCTTATTGCGCTCATCGTAGTCAATCAAACACTGACATTACAATTAAGGTTATGTTTGTTTTTCCCAATTAAGCCACTGACTAGTCTTTATATACTCCATCAGAAATTAACATCTTCAACCCATGGGAACCTTTTAAATGTGTTTCTGCCCAGTTTCCTAATTAGCAGCTAGAAATGTTTTGGTTGGCTCCCAGCGCTCCCATCAACTTCATTTCCATTGCCAAAGCAGGCCCGTGTTTTCAGCAGCCTACATAGCCACAGTAAATAAAGTGTCCAAACATACACAGAATACATTAGTAACTGGCTGCCTAAAATATATAGGAGGGATATAGGAGCTGGAGGGTATTTTTTCTCCGAAAGTGCTTCAACTGTTTAAAGAAACTTCCCAGATTAGCAGGACAGTCAAGGAAACTACTGTGAGCCCCGAGCCAGTCTTTTTATATCACACAGTGGGGACACTCAGCATAAGAAAATGCAGTGCACCTTCTAACAGCTTTGTTTTAATTGAATACCTGTAGAAGGAAGAGAAGCTAGACAACTGGAGCCTTTACAATGCTATGGTCCCTTTCATATTTAATACACACAGTTGCACCAATCCTTATCATGCATTTTAGACATGTTTTGATAAATTATCTGGATGGTGTCTATTGTTAAATGAACTGTTTTTGATGTTTTTTGAGCATGCCTATTGAGTGACATGTTATTGAGGTAATACAATGTAAGATAAAGATCTGGACTATTGTTAGAAACACATTCCCAGGACTGCATTAAAGAAGCTGAAGGGAAGAGTTAGAGATAGAAGACATTAGAGATAGAAAACAAACTGCACTTTGCCTCTGAATAAATGCCAAAAGTAAGCAAGCCTATCCAGCAAATTATGTTCCACGTACATAAGCATATGCCCATGGAGAAGCATGTTACATAAAGTTTGTGAGATGAAGATAAATTCTGTACTCTGACTGAGACATACACTTTCAGCCAATTAGTGTTTTGCTCTCCAGTTGTTAAAGAATTGTATGCTGTACTGTCAGATGTGTCAGATATCAGTGGAGACAGTCCTTTAGCCATCTTCTCTGCATCAGTAGTCAGTCTTCATTGAGCCTTAGCAGAAGTCTCATCAGGATGGACCATAGTCACCACTACAAGGGTATCTTTACAACAGAGTTCAAAGATTTTCCAGGACTCATTACACGACGCACACATTTGTGTGTTGTACATTCATCTGCATTACTAGTGGCACTGTCATTTATGTCATTTTCAGTCTTTTTTTTCCATTACAGCTAAGTCATATATATTAGCTAAATTATTAATAGACACGCTTCTCTGAACTATAGCAGAAAAGCTGTTATATCCCAAACTTAAACCCAATGATGTGCTGGTAGAGACATTATTTTTGTATCTTCCTAAAACAACAATCATAACTTTTTATCAAATGATTTTATAAAACATTCCAGCAACTATCGCCTGCCCATAACCGATGACCCCTGTGCGGCACTCCACCACTTGTGGTGTTATCCCACCAGATAAGGTCTGCTGTCAGTCACGTCGACCCCTGGGACATTGTGACATTTGGTGAGTAGAACAATGTCACAGCTGCTTACCTGACCTTTCACAAAGGCTCTAGAAATACGATGCAGAAAGAGCTGCAGATGTGGCATTCGTGGACAATGCTGTCTCTAACAAGAACTTAATTTGCGGCTCTCAAAGAGCAGCATAATGATGTTGTAGGGCCAAGGAAATTGGTTTCTTTAAAGCTCCACCTGCCTCATGCTGCAAATTAGAAGCAGAGAAACAAATTGACATAATATACAAGAAATGAATAAATTGTTCCAGCCGGGGAACTTTGTGTATTGGTTTGTTGTTTTGCTGCTCTGGTAGAGGAAAGTGAAGGTTATGTTGAGCAAAACACAGCAAGCTGAAGAAATGGCAAATGATATTCTCCTGGATATAATCATACAAATGGAAGTGTACTGAGAGTACAGTGTAGAAATGACTGTGTTAACACTGCCACCCAGTGCACAGTAAAATGATGACATGTTTAATGTGTTGTGATTCTCAGTACATTGTAAAATAATTATAATGCAGACACAACATAATGCCAACTTGCTTATTTGGCTTATTTTTTAAGTTTCAGACAATCATTATTTTGGAAAAACATACACACTTCCATACTCCAGACCATACTTAGCTGCATTTAGTCCTCTGAATCCCACCGTTGGTTTGTCGGGAGTTTTGAGCCCAGCACAGTTTACAGACCCTGAATGCTAATGGTATTATTGAGATGCAGAGCGTAGCTGCAGAGCTGGGACCTCAGCTTTCATACAGCGAGCGAGTACAAAGCCCAAAGATGTATGCACACGCTCCCAACTAATAGCTTAGCCTATACAATATAAACACACAATTTGTCTATAAGGAATCAGGGCATCTTCCGAGCCAAAAGATCCATTGGGCAGTCATTGAATAATTCATACTGCTTTGCATACTAATAACTGTGACCTGATTTCACTTTAGGGATCGACTTTTTATTAGAGTCTTTTATTACAAAGTGCAAATGACTAGACCTTAATCACCTCTTTATATTCAGTGGTCATTTTGACAGTTAGATGTCTAAAAATGCAAGCTGTCATGTTACTGCAGAATCATGGATCTCAATCTATATGGAAATTGATTTGTATACAACACAGTTTTATTGGGTACAAACAAAACATATCCATTAAGCTATTGTGATGTTCTTTTTTGTTTGCAGAAGTTTAAAAAATATTATTACATTTATTATAATAATAATTTACACATTTATTTTTACCTCATAGAGTACTGATGTATTTACATTACAAACATTCAATCTACAGGTAACATAATTAAAAAGCGAAATTTACAGAATACTTTTTTGTAAAAATTGTAAAATCTGAAAAAGAACGATTTACAATCACAGCTTTGTTTTTTTGTAACAATTGTATCATTGTGCATTGGTGTAAAACTCATTTTCTCTGTCTGCAAACCTGACGCTGGCAGGAAAATGATCTAATAATCAAGTCATTTACATGGATATCAACACATGGGGTAACCAGTTTGAATGTTCCCCAGCAGGCAATCAGCAGAAATTAACATCATGAGCCTAAGTGTGTGCAGCATTGTTAAGAGATGAAAGACTGTCAGTGCTTCAGGGCACGCAGCTATCACAACCACAGCAGCTGATCTACACTAGATGAAAGACACTGGTATAAGTGTTTGGTTTAAAGATTCCTGTTGTAGCTTCATCGCCATATGGCATATTAATTATAAAAGTCTCAGATATGATAGTGTTTGTGATATGATATACCTCTGCTGTACAGGTTCTGTGATGTTTGCTGTTTTATTTCCGAGATTGCACATTTGCTACAAACTTTGAACAAAGGCTCAATACTAGAACAACAACAACAACAAAACATTATACCTGCTGTGGTTGGCTACATCACAGTAGCACGAGCATAAACGACAGCTTGGTTAGAATTAGTCATTGCCAAAAACAGGATTATATTTACAAGAAGACCCCAAAACGTTCACTTTATTAAAGTTACTATTATCATCTTAGTTGAAGAAATTCACAGTCCCTGCAAGTACGTGGGGAGAGGTTCATTTTGTTCTGTATCACTGTTGTTGTTCAAATACAAGCACTACCTTAATATATAATGATCATAAATATTTGAATCTGTGTTTAACCAGAAATGCAGACAGGCAGTAATGTCCACCAAGCCCTGTTGCCAAAAAAATAAATCTTGACACACTCGTCACAGATATGGTCACATCAGGCTGTATTTTGTGCATCTGTGCATTAGGATCAGTGGAGCCCAGCTGGAGTTCACCTTCAGGTTGGGGCCATTTGACACAGACTGTTATCACATAGCATAATCTGGGAGCTGCCATGTTCAGAGCTGCACTGGGCAAACACGGCCCTGATAAGAGGCAGCCACGGCAGATGCTAGGTCATGTTTTCCCATCAGCCCGGCGGACCACAGAGTTCAGTCGCTGTAAGCCAACCAGATGAGTGCCTGTGCAAATAGGAAGTACAGAGACATGCTGCAGATTCATATATTTACTTGGTCTCAGGCTCTATGCAAAGAGTGGAATCCAAGCCACCTCTATTAGAGTTGATTTATTGTGGAGTCACGGTGACATTGCTTTGTGCCCTGTCCCAATATTCTCACTACACCCTGAGGTTTTTCTCAAAGTGTGCACTTGTTCAAAGTAAGTACACAAGGGACCGATGCCTTTTGTAAATGACACAGTCCCATACACATCACAACTTAACATTGTTTTTCATCACGACAATGCCAAACTGCAAACACAAGGTCATCTTTTATCGTAAGGTTTAGTTACTATGAGTAGATAATGTTGGTGAGGGTCACAGAAAGAAAAGGCTTGTACACAATATGTTGTAAAAGGTGTCGTTACCTTAGCAACAGGTTTACTTTTTTAGTTTAGATTTTTACATCTTCTTCACATTTGCTGGTTCATCTTTTTGTTGCCCTTTGGTCTTTATTTAGAACCTCCAGTTTGCTGTAAACATCACATCAAAGGGGATTGTGGGTAATATCCTTCAGTGAAATCAAGTCTGAGGCGCACTCACTGGAGGGGTCATATAATTGGCATGTGGAGAGAAGTCTTACATCCCTCAGCCTCAAGGTGCACTTGAGGGGCACAAGTATGCAAATTTGGGTCTTGGTAGAGGGCCTAATATAATAATAATAATTATGCTGGAACATAATGGCACATATGGCTATGAAGTATAACACAAGGTGGATGTTAAATTTTAATAGGGTGTGCCAAATTTGATTTCAAGATTTCACCCAACTGTTATTTTTATTAAACCTTACTTCAGGGCTAGATTTTAAACATTTAAACTTTATCATTTTATACTGTGTGTGTCATTAAACAAGTCACTGACCATCAGCAAACACGCAACAATTTCCTGACTTTTACATCAGCAGGTGGTTCAAATGGTCCTATGCCATTAATAACATGTTGTTCTTGATGCCATCTGTTTGCCTCTCGTGCTTATTTTTCCACCCACTGTGTGGTTGTACAGTATGTGAACTGTCCTGAACCACTCATCTTCAAACAACACATGGGACTGTGGCATCAATTTAAATGCAGGACGCCAAAGCAAATGTTGATTTCAGCCCCTAACGGTTTGTGTGCAAATATGCAATCAACAACGTGGAGTAGGCAATTATAAGATGTACTCATTCAGCAAATAGCATTTTGGCTCTATCTCATTAAATGACAAATATAACCAAACTAATAAACAACATTAATACTCAATTTAGCAAAAACAAATTACCTTGTGATTAACATGCAGCCCTGCCTTTCGATTGCTGTGTTTCTAAAAAACCAATGGCACATACATGATTGCTATTTGCTCTGATGTTTTATGTGCTTTTACATGTATGGTGTCTGGATAGCTCAGACTATTCCACATGGAAATTCTTGAATCAAAATGAGTAACTGCGTCATGATGAATTTCCAATGATTTGCAAACTTAACTTAAATGAGGATATGGCATCATGGATGTTAAGATAGTATAGCTCAGATAAGTATTTTAGCAAATGGGATAGATTTTAATTCTTTCAAAGTGGCTTTTACAGCACCTCACTTTAGTTAAGTATTGTAGCAAACCGTTGCCATATCTGTATATATTCCACTTGCATTCACAAAGGTACATGAGCAGTATGCATTTTCACTTAGTGCTTAAAAGGTTTCTCTAAGCAAGAAGACCATAATAATACAATACAAAAGGCAAATATTAAATTCATTCTTATTTAGCTAGGTATATTATCATATAGTGTAGTAATATTTTGATTTTCTTTTTTCTCAACAAGCAAAAGTCCCAGTGAAGCTGTCAAATCTAGAACTGCAAAAAAACAAAACAACCAGGACGCCATTTTGACTAAATTGACTATTCATGTGGAGGCTCATCAACATAAATATGATTTAATTCAGCACTTTGGTATAATCCACACTTGTTTGTATTACCTTGAAGAGATGAATCTCACCCGCAGGATTTATCTTATTCCACTGAGTCATTGCTACAATTCTCTTATGCAGTGTATTGTCTGGCAAGTCAAGTATCACAGATAATGCTCTGTGTTCATAGACTGAGAATAACATGTAAGTAAAGTGAGATTCTTCTGCATTACATTTGCATGAATCTTAATGAGGTGTTTATCTTCTGAAGAGAGATTGATTGTGGAGTGAGACAGTCCTCTGGTGGTGCACAGTGAGTATTGCAGCTTCTTGCTTTGATGAAGAGTAACTCCAGACTCTACCAATCTGATTACAGGAGCATATATACAGTAGTTTTTAGTGCCATCAGTTGTTGTCACAGAAACAATCAAAAATGTCTTTTAGTACTTGCTCTCCAATGATTTGTAGGAGGATTTTTTCAAAACGTACACATATTCTTACCGATTCTCTGTCCATATTTCTTTTCTAACATTTCATACATTTCTCGTAAGGTTTAGCATATAAAAAAATGATTTCCAAACAAAGACAAGCTGTGATCATGGGACTGGAGCTGTGATCATTTTCAGTAGCAAAACCGAATGTTTTTGGTTGCATCTGTTGTGTTGATGTTCAATATATAAAGCATTTTACTCTCAGTCTTTTTCACTGCATTCATTACACTCTCTATTTTTCCACAAATGTTCTATCTTAAGCATGATTCATTTTAATGCACACTTTAATGGTTCTTTTCACAGCTCGATGCTCTGTGACAGGTTCAGCAAGAAAAAAAAAATACTTCCAGCCTCTTCAAAACAAGGGCCAGTCATCAAGGTATTGAGATTTTGAGTTGGTGTGCCATGAAATATGACACATCCTTTATACTTATCTTAGTTTCTCATTATTCTCTATTCAAGGCAAGTCATTATGCACCGCTCCTTTTGACATTTTCTAATGAACCATTTTCAGCTTCACTGCATCCCCCCATTGGCATGATATTTAAGCAACATTTTTTTCAGTATGCAAGGTCTGTAGCACTAATACCAACACACAGAGGAGTTTTAAGTCACATATATAGTGTGTCTCAGTACAGTTGACCCAGATATTCACCTTCTCTTTGAGCAGTGACAGTAATTTCACTGCTTGTTGTTAAAGGCCACTGTGCTCTGTCTTCTCAAGGATTTGTTCTGTTTCAGAGCTTTGGGCTGTTTGTGCTTCTGTAGATTGTGGTTATGTTTTTATAAAATTAAACATGCCACATTAACAAATTCAAAGTCTTTTTTTTCCTTTTCTTTTTTTTTTTTTCCGCTGTTATCTCCTGTTGTTTGTTCCACTGCTAGTTCAGTAAAGCACACGTGAAGAATGGCACAGATACGAGTAGTTTTATGGTTGGTCTGGTTCTATGCAAATCAAAGTCATACATACAATTCTGCTTTATGTTACCTACAACTCAGTAAAGATATGTTTGGTGAAAAACAAAACATTTTAATGAAAAAATAGAATTATATCTTAGCATTATCAATTTTTATTTAATAAAAAAAAATTATAAAAGCAACCGCGGCGCACAAACACACAACATATAATCAAAACATAGTGGGAAAAAATGACTGAAAGATTCACAGTATTTTTTAAAAAGAAAAGTGAAAAGACATAAAACCAACAACTAATTAAACAAAATCCACATTTGTGAAGCTCAGCAGCAGGGTGCCAAAATTATGTTTTTAGGGGAAAAAAGTAATTATATCATCTCCAAAGTAAACATAAAATGTAGAGGAAAGAAGCAGCCTGTGTTACATAGACCAGCGTGTAAACTGTGTTACCATAGCAAAGCTACAATTAGCAGTGCCTTGCTCCCAAGTGCTATAAACCCTGTCACCCTAAATCCTACGTAAAACCTCCTAATCCATAATCCCACTGGCCTTTCATTGGCCCTTTTTAGTCTGTGTGCAAGGACTGTCCAACAACACAGAGGTCTGGGTGGGAGGCAGAGCGTGGTGTGGCTCGGAGGTCTGATTGGCTCCCCCAGAAATCTTCCTCTCTCGGTTCACCGTCTAGCCTATAAACAGGAGAGAGCAGTGTGTAATTAGAAAAGTAGGGCGGTGGGATAGAGTAAAAAAATAAATAAATAGATGAAACACAGAAGTTAGCTCCAAGGGCTTCTGCCTTTTGAGCAATTATATAAAGAATATGTAGTCCTTGACTTCCACAGTAAGTTGGTTTGCTTAGACACAATGTGACAGAACCCATAACAGATTTATGTCATGGCTGTCTGTCAAATGAAATGACAACAATAAGAAGTTTTGCTAATCAGTTTGTACTTCAGCAATTATACTGCAATAAAATAATACAAAATCTTTACAATACACAAATAAATAGTGGTTGTAAATGGGTGACTGTTCATTGATGATCAGTTATGTGCTAACAAATACAACCAAAACCATGAAGCCATGCTGTATGTCAGAAAGTAACAAAAGCACTCACCCCTGTGAATAGATCATGGGCTCACTACCACAGGTCTCTGCGAATGACACTCCTGGTGATCGTGGTGGCAGATTTAAACTTGGCCTTCTGTCTGATTGACTTCGTCTTATGAATGGTCGAGGTCCTTGCACAGCCACAGGAAAATGTCCATGACCCCCCCACATGCGAGAGAGAAATGAAACCCTAGTAGATGTCCATGCTTCGGGCAGTTGGGGAATAGGACAAGGTGGGGCTTCAAATAGAGATGAGGAAGCAGGGCAGAAAACTGAACGGGCATTGTTAATCTTGCGAGCACTACATAAGTCTTCTCTGCTGTTCTCTCTTGACCATCGTTGTACTTTAGGAGAGGCGGGTGGAGATGGTGCTTTGAAGGGGTATGAGGAAACTGAGTTAGCTTTTGAATTGTTTTGCTTGGCTACAGGTGGACTGGGGAGTCTCCTCTGAAGTAATGTGGGTGTGCTGTTAACAGGGCTGCCTGAGGAAGGTGGTGTTGGTTGTCTTTTAAGATTGTGGGGGCTGGGCAGCCTTCTATGTAAACAGCTTGGTGTCGTGGGTGTAGATGGTAACATCCGTGTCCTAGACACAGGTGTAGTGGCAAGTGGCTGGCTTCTGATTGCTGAAGGAGGCACAACAAACACTGTAGTGTTTGGCCCAGGCACTGTAGTGTTAGCACTGTCTTCTACTTCTGTAGATTTGTCTTGACTGACAGATGGATCTGTTGCAACACAACCAGATTGTTTCTCTGAATGAGAATTTCGGAGGTTAATGATCCTTCTGGCTTGCTGACACAAAGAATCATTTTCTTTCAGTGGTGGCTCTGGTTGGCTGACCTTTAATGGAGCAGATGTCTCTTGGTTGTCTGGTTTGGTAAAAGAACTTTTGGAAGTTTGTAGCAGACCTCCTTTGCTTGGCAGCACTGTCACTGGATGCACTGAGGCCTTCAGTCGCTGTGAGACCATGGCCCTTTTTGATAAAGGTGATTTGCAGACTTTAGTAGCTCCATCATCAGCTACTCCAGTTGCCAGACTTCTGGCACTTTCAAAGGAATTATCCATCAACACCTCTAGTGGAGGTGGCGGCAAACTTTCCAGGTCTAGATAGTCAGTTTTGTCTAATTCAGATTCAGGTCTACAGCTGGTAATTCCACTGTTAAGAACAGCCTCCACATTACCCAGACCAGGCATGACAGGAACACCACACTTCTTCACACCTCGAAGAGGCCCAAGGACTTTAGGACCCTCACGTTCCTCTATTCCTTGGCTGAATGTGTCAATCAGCTTTTTGACTGAGTTTCTACCTCGGCTTAGGCCTGAAGATGGTCGTGGTGATGAAGGAGGGGTTGGAGGCATTGTGGCTTTCATAGTGTCATTATCTGATGAGTTGTCTTTTGCTTTGTTATCTTCTTCCAAGTGGATTGCTTCTTGTTTCTTGCTGCTGCGCTTTACAAGGCCTATTTTGTTGCCAGTTGTTTGGACATTCTGCAGTGCTACATTTTTGTGATTTAGCTTTTGAGATTGTATGGCAGGAGTTTTTTGATTTTGTTTACATGGAGCAGTTTTAGCATGTGGCACTCCTTTGTTTTTGGCCATTTTCTGCAGTCTCTGATTTAAATCCTTTTGAGTCCTATCTAGTTCAAGTAAGGTGGCATCCTCACCTTTGCTCCTCAGTGATTCTGCTGACTGAGAACGGCGCTCCTTAGTTACTGTGGTCTTTTTGACAACTGCTTTGGGTGCCGCTGTTTGGGGTCGCTTTGAAGTCTGTTCTTTATCATCTGACCACTGCCTCCTGCTTGTTTTGGGACTGTCTGATATCTTTGATTTAGCAAACTGTATTCTACCACTGATTGCATTTTTCATTTTCAGAGTCATTTCTATATTTTGGGGATTTTCTATCCGCTTTGGGGGTATTCGGCGAGGAAGTTCACTGTCTACAGAAATAGATCGTGATCTAAAATTTATTTGTTTGTCTTTCATTTCTACATCTACCTCATTATCATCCTCGCAGGAGACATATCCTAGCAAAGAGTCTATTTGCTCATTAGCCAAAATAGTGCATGTAGAGGCTACTGAGTTGAGTGATGTGAGGGAAACACTTGGACTTACTTGACTTGTAAACATTCGCCTTGAGGCCGTCCGTCTAATTTTAAAAGAGTTATATCCTGTTGGGCTGACAAACGTCCTGTTGGTCCCAGTGGATCCGCAGCTATCTGGTCTTTGCTGCCTGTCGGATCCAGCAAGTGATTCACTCTCTGCCCCGATACCACTATCCTCACTAAAAAGAGCTGAATCCTCTGGCCCAGGTTTCCGTAAAGAGGCCATCTCAATGCGACATAGGAGCTGCATTAACCTTGTCTCTACTGCACGTTTGACTTTGAGTTTCTCCTCTAACAGCTCTGAAACCGAAGCAAAGTACTCCACGGTTTCTTCTAAAGCAGAATCCCCAAGTTTTCCAACGCTGTGGCTCACATTTTGCATTCTCTGTGTGGTGTACTGAAGCAGCTGCTGTAACAAATCTGGAGGGGGCTCAACATTAACAGGGCCAGACTTCAGCGCTGAAGAAGAGAGGTTCTTCATTTGGCTTGGCCAGGCTAAATGTTCTCCATATTCTTTTAAAACTTTTTCACCCTCACCAGCCATTTCTTCAAGGCCTTGAATGATTTCCTCATAGCGCAAAGCCATAAAGGCAACCATAGGCTGCACAAGGACCTGGGTTTGCGTAGCTTGTTCCAAAAGTTCCATTAAAGAGTCATATTTATTTATACTAGGATTCAAAAAGGCATAAGCAGCTTGATGAGCTTTTACCAGAGGTTCTGGAAAATCCACCTTTTGCTCCAAGTGAGGTTTATCTAAATCCTTTTCTTTCTTTTTTAATGCCTTTGCACTTCTGGTATTTTTCTTAGATTTTTTACCTAACTTTTTCTCAGCTCCTTCTTGCTTCTCCCCTGCTTTGTCCTTCCGCTGTGCCAATGTGGTGTTTTCCATGTTCATGGCTTGAGGGGTTAGGTCAGGCACAGGCTTCTTCTTCTGTGGGGTAAAATGTACCTCTTTTTGGGGGATCCGGCTTTGTCCAGCCAGCTTTCTCTCCTTCATATCCCGATCTGTTGATCCAGGCAAATTGCAGTTGGTTTCATCTTCAGATAGTCTGTCTCTGGGGCTTTCTTGAGGTGGTGGAGGCAGCATTCGACTTTTCCTCAATGGACCCAAACTCCCAAAATTGTTACCTTTGGAAGGTGAGCAGCCCATTTTAAATGTTGTCAGCAGGCTGAGTTGAATGTCTTCTTGGTATGTCCAAAGCAGCACTACAACAGTGCAGTGAATGATGCAAAGAAGAGCCAAGGTCCTTAGCCACCTGCCGTATCTGTCACTATCAGATGGCTTGGATTGTTTAGGCTAAGAAGAGCTCTTTTCACCAGGAAACTATAAAAGAAACACTGACAAAAATCCATTTCACAAAACTCCAATAGTCGTTCCTGTGAAAAATAAAAAACGTGTCTTGTAGAGTGTTTTGAAAAACATCCTTCCCAATGCTCCTTACAAAGGACACAGAGCTGATAGGATTAGTGGAGCTTTCAGTGAACTCCTCAGCATGCACATATGTCACCTTAAGGCATATAAAACTCACCTACTTAGAAGACCATAAGCTCATTTAGGTAATATAGGCTGGCCTCAGGTGGCTTTTTATAGCTGCACAACAATATATCCCTATTTAGCTATTTGACAGCATGTTATTGCAGAAAAGACTATAATATTTTATATCATATAAAAGTAAAATGGTTTACAATTTAAATACATTCATTATAACATTTATATACAACTATATTGTAGTACTATTGGTATAAGCTATTACTAAGTCTATGTTTAGAGCAATGTACTCTGTCTAAACATTGATTGTTTGCAAAGTAGAAGTAGTTTCTGTCAGTGAATCTGTTTCTATTTTATTATTACGCATGTGAGGGTAACAGCTCACTAAGGCAAGCCTTAAATAACTCTCTATTTCTGCCTCTGGAGTGTAGGAAAGCTGGCTATTAAAGCTATTTTCTTTTCATTGCAAAACAGCATGATGATCGTCTTCCTCCAAGCTTGGGTCCTGTTAAATTTAAGAACAACACCTTTTAATGTGTATTTCTCTGTGCTGTGTTATCGCTACCCAGTCTCACCACAAAATGTAAAATAGTCACGTTGGTCCACATGGTAAAACGTATACATTTCACAAAACGGGCCCGAAATTTGTGACACTGTCACGTTTTTTGTGCCGTTCTTTTCTATTGATGTCACGTGATGTCAGAGCTGCCGCAGACGCTAGGGGAAAACATGGTCGAATTTGGAGATAAAATGCAGATGAGATGAGAAAATGAGATTTTATTGCCTATTTTGAGCACTAAAATCAGTTTGGTTAAATTTCTAGCGAGAAGTGTGGCCTTTAATCTTATAATCTTCAACTATTTATTTCATGTACACTTTTATTATTTTTTTTTATTATTAATAATTATTGTTGTTGTTATTATTAATTTATTTTAATAATAAAATAATAAAAACATACATCCAGGTGCTGAAATAAGTTTCTTTTTTATAAACTTGATTACTACAAAGATGCGAGCTGTGCTTACGTGGGCTCTTTAGGAAGTAGTTTCATACATACCTTTATTATTTTGCATACATTAATTAAAATAATTTAGTAAACAAGAGCAGTGGTGAGATTGACATCTATTGTTGCCTTTATTTGTGATTATGGGCTTCAACCTTTTACATTTATTAGTTACATAAATTTAATGCATGAAAATGACATTTTATGTTTTTAGTCTTTGTAGCTACTTATTTTATTGTCCATAAAAACATATGGTACAATACAAGAGACAACTAAACAAAACATTATGTGTAAATGTGATTTTATTGTTTGGAACATTTTTACGGATTTCTTTAGTTTATGGAGGAAACATATGCGATCGTTCACGGGCTTTCCGAATGTTTGGAAATTGTAGGTATTTCACGTTTTGTGCCTATAGCGACCTTTTCTAGCATTCTTACTTCTTTTACGATATGAATATGCCCTAACTAAACATTTATTATAAAATGTTTCTTTATTTTTGACTTGATTAAACACGTGCAATTTTTAGTTTGTTAAATATTGGCAATTGGAATTTGAGTATTCCATTTGCACCTGTTTACATGATAAAAGCATAACCTTTTCATTTCATTTCATCTTCTTCCGCTTATCCCACTTTGTGGGGTCGCCGGTGGCTGGAGCCTATCCCAGCTGCTTTGGGCCTTAGGCGGGGTACACCCTGGACAGTGGCCAGTTCGTGGCAGGGCTGACACTTAGACGTACATTGACAGACAACCATTCACTCTCACATTCATCCACTAGGGGCACTTTAGAGTCACCAATTCACCTATACATGCATGTCTTTGGCCGGTGGGAGGAAGCCGGAGATCCCGGAGAGAACCCACGGTGACACGGGGAGGACATGTAGACTCCTCACAGAAAGACCAGAGTTAGCCAATGATGTTTTGAGTTGGCTACAATCGGCCAACGATGTTTTTTGGGTCGGCCGGGATTCGTACTCACGACCTTCTTGCTGTGAAGCGGGAGCGCTAACCACTCTAACAAACTCAAGTCAAAATAAAGAAACATTTTATAATAAATGTTTAGTCAGGGCTTATTCCTATCGTATAAGAAGAAAGAATGCTAGAAAAGGTCGCTAGCAAGGCACAAAACGTGAAATACCTACAATTTCCAAACATTGTACAATTACAATTGTACAATATGTTTTTATGGACAATAAAATAAGTAGCTAGCAAGACTAAAAACGTAAAATGTCTACATTTTCATGCATTAAATTCATGTAACTAAAAAATGTAAAAGGTTGAAGCCCATAATCACAAATAAAGGCAACAATAGATGTCATTTTGTCACCACTGCTCTTGTTAACTAAATATTATTTTAATTAATGTATGCAAAATAATAAAGCTATGTATGAAACTAGTTCCTAAAGAGTCCACGTAAGCACAGCTCGTATCTTTGTACTAATCAAGTTTATAAAAAAGAAACTTATTTCAGCACCTGGATGTATTTTTATTATTTTATTATTAAAATAAATTAATAATAACACGAGATAATTCCTAGATTTTACGCTGAAAAACATAGAGATAACCAGTGAAACAAACCTGACAGTATAACAATTTTAACAATGTCGGGACAAGATCTTCGTTTAAACTCATAAATAAAAGCGTATATGAATTAAATAGTTGAAGATTATAAGATTAAAGACCACACTTCTCTCTGGAAATTTAATCACATGTGATTTTATTGCTCAAATCGTGACAGTGTCACAAATTTCGGTATACACTGTCATAATAACACTATTAGTCTATCCGTATTTTTCTGCTGTTTCTCTGTTGTTTTTCTATTATTCTTTGCACACATATCTAATTCAGTTTACAATACAGCAAGCACACAACACCCATAGTGATAAGGAGCTTACCCACAGTATGAAGTGATACCCTGTTTCTGGGGTTGAATGGCCAACACAACGTGAAAACAGAACAATTGAGTCCTCCTTGAGATTCTATATTGAACAAATTCGCGTTCATATGAGCGGTCGGAGCGTTCATATGAGCGGGAGGAGCGGTGGTATGAGCGGCAGGAGCGGTGGTATGAGCGGCAGGAGCGTTCATATGAGCGGGAGGAGCGGTGGTATGAGCGGCAGGAGCGTTCATATGAGCGGGAGGAGCGGTGGTATGAGCGGCAGGAGCGTTCATATGAGCGGGAGGAGCGGTGGTATGAGCGGTCGGAGCGTTCATATGAGCGGTGTGAGCGCTCAGGGACCACTAGAGGAGCGCTGACACTGTGGTCACAGGACAGACCACTGTTCATGAACCCCTCCTGCCTGAGCAGCAGCTACCTTACCGCTGCGCGTCCCCGATTGGCGCGGATCCCTGTGCGCGTTCCCTAACACCCATCTTTTCTGGTCGGTATGCCTACATAGCCTAATATATAGACACGATTACGATTTATTTTTTGTAGCTTTTTAAACTTCGGTTTTCCCAACAAATTAATACCGTTTAAAGAAACGGACCTTATATAATACAATAACTGTCGTTTGTCACTCTTGTCGAGACATTACACTGGCCTCTGTGAACTTGTGCTAACGTTAGCTTAGCCTACTTTACGTTGTTTTGTTTTTTTTGTTTGTTTTTTTTAACTTGCTATTAATTTGTTGCTTTGTCATTGCAAGTTATACTATTGGTTGCTTTGTCAATGAAAGTTATAAAACTAAAACATGGCACCTTGATACTTGGTGGGAGTAAAATGGTCTCTTTATTATTGAAGACGTGTCCAGAGGAGATTTCCAACAAGAACATAAGAAAATAGATACATAATAATATAGGAATATTGAACATAAAAAATAAAAAAAAAACAGCACAACAGAAACTTTAAATGTAATAAAGCCAAAGACATGACGAAATTATTGCAAAAATTCTAATGTAAACAGTATTGGTAGCTTTTGTGTAGTTCTAATGCCCTCAGGTATTACTCTGAACCTGTCTGGCTTATAATATGCCATCGTGTTAAACTAATATTTATTAGCATTCTTCAGCATTATATGTACTTTATCTCTTAAGTACCTATAGGATCCTGTTACCACAGTTATGATGAAACATACCCTCCGGTGGTGCCAGACTCCCCCTTGTGTAACAGTGCGGGTCAAACCCAACAGCACCCGCTCTCTTCAAATCAGAAGAGGTCTCCGACTTAAAAGAGCCAGTGGTGAGGATGCTCAGGGTCCACCTGAGAAGAGCCAGCCCAAGTGTTTTGCCAGATTTGCTGGATCCCCAACTATCCTCATCCAGCGCCAGGAAATGGCATCTTATTTCAAGCTTTTTGGTAAGTACACTTTTTTTTTACTTTGCAGTTTAATGGAAAATGTATTCTAAAATGAATGTGTTTACAGATGATGACTTGATCCAAGATTTTCTGTGGATGGACTGTTGCAGTAAAATGACAGACAAGGTAAAGCTGTTTTGAGGTAAAAGTATGAACTTCTCTCTAATTGTATGCTCATGACAGTGTCCCCTCTTTTCTCACTATTTCATCAGTACCTTCTAGCAATGGCATTTGTGTACTTCAAAAGGGCCAATTTCTCTCTTGCTGAATACACCAGGAAGAATTTCTTCATAGCTCTGTAAGTCTGAGATGGTCAAATTGTGCTGCCTACATCCCTTGGAATATGCTAACTTCTTTCCAATTTGCCCACTGCTGTATGTACAGATATCTTGCAAACACTATGGAGGAGGACGAAGAGGAGAACAAGTATGAGATTTTTCCTTGGGCTCTGGGAAAGAACTGGAGGAAACATTTTCCTCGCTTTCTGAAGCAGCGAGACAGGCTTTGGGCTCGTATTGAGTACAGAGCTGCTGTCAGTAGGCACTGTTGTGAAGAGGTATGCTAAAGGAAATTGATAGAGGAGACTGATAAAATGTCAGAACATTATTTCAATGCTTGGTATCTTCAAGAATTCTTTTGTCATATTAAGTTTCTTTATGTCTTTTTTCCCTGTAATTCAGGTGATGGCTATTGTGCCTTTTCACTTTGTGTGGCAGAGAGAGCGTTCAGAACACCACAGTGGTGCTCAGAGGCAGTATGGCCACAGAGAGCACACTCTAATTCCTCGTGGCCCATCAGCTTCTCCAGTTTCTTGTGCTCTCTGCAGCAGGAGCTCCAAATTGGACAAAAGCCTTAGTTTAGTCTCTCTCAGCACTTCAGCCCAGGCATCAAATCCAACCTTTTTGCTCCCAATTGCTTCCTCTCCGAATCTGGAGATGACGCCCCCCAGGACCACCACCTCTCACAGAAAACTGGAAGACACTCAAATGAACAAGCAGTGCTCCTCTTGTTGCTTTGCAGAGGAATTTCACAGTAAGTATCAGAAAAACCTGACAAACAAACTTAACTTTGTAATTTCAGCAGCATTTATTTAATTTCATAAATGTCTTTTGCATGCTGATTAAATGCTACTAATATTTGTGAAACATTTTAGTTAAATTATGACTTTCAAAAAATTTCTGAATACTCTTTCATTTACTTTACAACACATTTACTGTTAAAAATAGTAAATAGTTCAAAAATAGATTACATGCACTAAAAAGTGGTACAGCTTCATCCCAAATGTGTAATGTTTAGGTTCTACAGGTGGTACCCTGGCTGTCATGAATTTATGTCTCTAAGAACTTCTTTAGGTAAAAATAACCATTAAATCATTGTAAACTATTGTAATCTTAAAACATACTCATACAAAAAGGAAAGTAATGTATCCTTAGTACAAAAAATCTCATTAATGCAGTTAATCTCTAATATGCTAAATACTTACGACCAACTTTCTATAGTAAAAACACTCAAGTATTTAAAATTAGGGTGAAGTTTTTCTAAATCTGAAACTGTTTTTATGTCACTTTCTCTGTTAGGGGATGAGTTGTCTAGTGGGTCCTCATACGACACTGCCATGGACTGGATCAGCGAAGAGTAGAGTATCACATCATCTTCGCAAATTTTACACTTTCCCCCTTGAAATCTGTGCAGTTCTGTCTTTTTTCAGCCTTAATAAAAATCTGAAAACAAGTATAATCGAGCAGTTTTCTAAAACAGATTGTTGTGATCAGAGCCAAGTCATTCATCTGACTCAAGTGACTGCTCTGAGCTGTAATGGTGCCGGGTATGTTTTGCATTCTTAATAGAGTAGAACTATGCAGCAGCAAAGAAAAACTACTGTCTCAACTGGGTTCTATTTATTTGTAGTAAGAGCTTATTTATTTATTTATTTATTCATGCACTCTGTTTAATGACCAAGTGCTGCGTGTTGTGTTTTCAATAAAAGCTTGAAGACAAATCCTCACATTAAGGGTTTCATCAAAATTCCTCAATCTATGTGTGGACTGTAATTTAAGCGTTCCTGAAAGCTTTTAGTTTGTAGATAAGATCTATAACTTGTAAGGCTGGAGATATGCTTGCTGATAAGCCACATATACACTTTTGCATCATGAAACATACTTATTTTCATTCAAACATAATCCCTACAATATGCATTTTGGTGGTTGTGCACAATGTATGCGTCAGTGATGCCATATGCTTGCATTTGTATACTCAAACAGCTAATGTACCTACTGCTTAATTAATTGTCTTGCATTAATTCCACAAATTTGTTAAATTGATCTTTTATTAATTATCAAAAGAGCACAAAGTTCTTGGTTCTTAAAGATGAAACTTTCTAAGTTTTACCAGGAATGCTGAAAAATACAAAGTAAAAAGTAATAATTAATATAAAATAGCTTTCAACTGTGCTGACTTTTCAGTTAATACCTGTATGGCCCATTTGTTCATGGTGAGGCCTGGCAATGTAGGGAATACTGCCAAATGCTGGGTCTCCCTCTGTGGTGAAAAGAAACTCAAGTCATCTAAAATATACTGTTCTGTAATTGATTAATTACTTAACATATCTGTATCTGTGTCAGAGAAAAACAGAAACTATATTTATGAATACCTTTTTCATCTTCATGTAAAGCCTTGTGTTTTCCCAGGTCTTCATCTAAAGTTGGCGCTTTCCTGATGCAGTAGCTCCCATCCTTCTGAAGGGCTGGGGCCACAACCCAATCCCGGATTGGAAGTTCGATGATACGCTCGCAGAGCAGAGGAAAACTCATACATCGGAGCCCTTCCAATAAATCAGTGACCTGTGTAATGCTATGATAGAAAATAGAAAAAAGTATTTTTTTAAAACTCCAATAGGCAGCATTTTATTGCCATTTTACAAATGAAGGATACACACTTGGCGAGGTAGATGGCGCACACACCTCCAGGGTGCAGATGTGGGATTACAGTGGGCAAAACCAAGTGGGGGTGAATGAGGTCAAGAGCAACCTGCAAAAAATAAAATAAAAGCATTGCCACAAGTGTAAAAAATTAAATGGCCAATTCCAATAACTAATACTAACTGCATGGAATCCCCAACCATCAAGACTAGAGGAAGCTGTACAGAGGTCAGCGTGCACAAACTGGACATTGTCAGGCCACTGCTTTCCTCGTCGCAGCTCCCAGGAAGTCCTCCAGCGGTTGTAGTTAAGCACAGCTCTTTTTTGGTGATCGTCTCTGATCTCGACACTCATTACTCTTCCCCTAGAGCCAACTGGAAAACATCCAAATAAGAAATGTAAAAAATATTACCAACAGCATTAATGTCTATGGGATCAGGTTTTATTTAGTGTCTAGTTGCTATAGGGTATTGGTAGTGGTATTTTTTATTTCAGCAAAGTGACTGCAGACCTGCTCTGGACAGAAACAGAGACATGGCCCCTGATCCCGATCCTGATTCAAGCACACTGTCTCCCTCTGTGATGTCCATCATCATGAGCATAGCAGCTGCATCCTAAAAAAAACAGGGTTGCAGAGAGACACAAAGCAATGGCAAACGTGTTGCTTGGTGAATTAAGTATTGATAATAAAACACTAGCTACCTTTGGGTAAGCAATGGCCGGCCCTCTTTTCATATACAGCACATAATCTTCCAGACTGGCGCGACGTATAAGGATAGGAACCCCTCTGTTTGTCTTTAGGAAGCATCCAGCAGGCTGCCCAGCAATCTCGTCATGTGGGATTATGCCCCAGCTGCTCTGAAGACGTGTCCCAGTTTGAAGTTGGAACATTTTCCTGAACTCTACCTGGCCTTTTTTACGATACTCAGCAACAAGCATCTCCCCAAATGTCAGCATAGTCTCCCCGGGAAGACAGGGCTGCTTCTGATATGATGACCCATTTAACTGGGTTTCTGTAAAGTCTTTCTCCACAGCTAGAGATGCACCTTTTGTTAATACACCGTCCTCTTCAGACTCATTTCTTTGGTGAAACCCCACATATCCACAGTCCTCTTCTGCAGAGTGTGCCACTGTATTGTCAAATGGCTTGTGATCTTTTTGGACGCTCATGTATGTTTCAAGTTGTTGTTGGTCCTGTACTCTAAGTTCCTCTACCTCTGACGTTAGACTATCTTGGGGCAGCAGGCTGCTGATTCTCTCCAGTGGGGACAGTGGTCTCCTCTTCCTGGAGATCAGGGCTTGTCTGGAGCTCATCTTGGTGTTTGGAGTTGAAGAGTCTGACTTGATTTCATCATTCTCAACAAAGTTCACGGAGCCAGTTGAGAAAAAGTGTCTCGACCTTTCAATGTTTGTAAGTTTTATAAGCATCCTCATGCTGCCATGCTGCTCTGATGCGCACACTCTCAAAAGACTGTTCATAAACAGGGTTCCAAGTGACATTTTAGCAGCCATTAATCAAAAAATATCTCTATAAAAATATAACCCCTCTACGTAAGATACAACTAGGCATGATGCCAAAAAATTGTGCTTATAACAGTCTGATTACCTTACGTTGTTCTACTGTCTGAGCGCGTATACCATACTTTCGTAAAGGACAGGCACTGTTGTTAACGCTGAAAAACGACGTCATAACTAGGCGACAGGGGTAACAGTTCATGTTTACCGGCAGATGGCGACATTTAGCTATGTTAGGCGAAAGCTCATGGCGGTATGATTTAGACCAATGTGTAAACTTCATTCAAAATAATAATAAAAAAAACTTAGTCAGTGTAGCTGACCCTGTGGCTAGGTTTCATTTTGCTGTGCTCATTGTGGTACTGAGAACTGCAAAGTTGTTAACCATTTCATAAATTTGACCCAAACACTATTGATAATGTTATAATTATGGGGTGTAAAACAAATGACACCTTTAACAAAATTACATGAATTTATCTGCATGTTTCATTTTGGCAGATTGAATAAACCTGAACGCAATCTTGGTGTATTATCCATGAATGCAACATGAAGTGATTTTGCTTCGTATCAGCCAATGGGAGGCCGTGATACTGGAGTGTCACTGCGCTCCTTCAGATGGCCGCACGTGGTTTGTGTAAACCACGTACGACGCAGACGCACTCAACGCTGCAGAAATGGCGTCTGACGGTGGCAGCTCTTCGTTGCAGCTACCTTGCGTTTTTTCACCCAAATCACGACAGTACTTAGCATTGTGTGCCCAGGATGGCAGACTTCGTATCTGGAACACAGATAGCAAAACACTTCACCAGGAATATGTGCCTTCAGCCCATTTGAGTGCCACTTGTACCTGCATAGCCTGGGGACCATGCCGGACAGTCAAGGTACGCGATGCTACTTTGGTTAGCAAGCTAGGCATAGAGGGCCGCGCAAGGAGTTTCGTTTTAGTGTTATTACAACTGGAATATGAACAATTTTGCATGAGAAGGGGCATGGACAGTTATATTTTACCATCCGTTGTCTGTCATCGTAGACAAGTACTGACAAAATATTTAGCATGCTGTGGCTGTGCTAGCTTTTTGCTATGTTAGCTCGCAACAGCTGCACAGAACGCACATGTTGGTCCCACATGGCAGTCACAGATAACATAGTGTATATTTTTAATTTGTTATTAGTGGTGACTTTGTTAGGGGACCATTGCCATCTATACATTTACATGTCCATGTTCTTGGGTAATGTTTCTGGCAATATATTAAGTTAATAAACTCCTTTCTAAGTTAGCTTTAGCTTGCCTAAGCTTGCGAAACGTGTGCCACCATGACACTTGAATCTAGCCCAAATATTTCCACAGTAAAAATACTCTTAGTTATTAAGTATGTGTACAAATTGTAAAATGTTATGTACAAACTCATTAGGGTATCCCTGTTAGTTGCACTGTCGTGTCCGTGTGCTGAGATTTTAACAACGTTTACAGTAGCTTAAATGATGCCTCAATTTATGAGACAGTTTAACATCACTTTTCACGAATTTAGTCGTGCATGTCTCGTTATTTAATTATTTGCTGTTATAATGCTCTGTTTCAGGAAGGACCTCAGAGGAAGAAGAGGAAATCAGAGGCAGGGCAGGTGGATGAAAAGGCAGACCTGTTGGCAATGGGCACAGCGGCTGGAACTGTACTCATTTACAGTACTGCAAAGGGGACCCTACACTGTACACTTGTGAGTTCAAGATTTTTCACATCCCAAAGCGTTGATTGATGTATGGAAAAGAGATAAAAGTAGCCCTTTATTGAAATTCTCTCTTTTGCAGTCATTTAACATACCCTATTTCCTTTTCTAGCACTACCTATTTCGCAGATATAGAATTATTAAGTGTAATCTTATTGTTCTCCCAGGATGGAGGGCATACAGGTGGAGTGAACTGTGTCCAGTGGCATCCCGAAGACAGTTTATTATACAGTGGTTCAGATGATACGAACATCATAGAATGGGACTTGCAAACAGGCAAGTCAAGAAGGTAAGTGTCTATTGTATCCCCTTATTTTTGTTGTTGGTAAATGTCAAAGGAGCAGAGACTTTGACAGTGATTAGTGGCTATTTTGAATTTTCACATAGATAAGTACACTGAAAGAACAATGACACTAGTTTGGTTTGGCTAACAAACATCCACAGTTACTTAGTAAATACACAGATAACCAATTAGCTTCATGCTTCTGACTGGATAAAATGGTGACGTTTATTTGCCCACAGATTAATGGAGATCTGCTTTTAACTGTTTGAACACCATTGCACCACTAAACTTATTTTTTATATGAATATTTGTTATTTGAACCTTTGGCAGTATGATAACTCTTTTTATTTGTGCTTTATTTTTTCATAGGCTAATAATGCTTCATAAAATGTATTTTTATTGAATAAAATGTGGCTTGCATTGAAATATCTGTGGAAAGTATGGTAATAGTTCTCCCTAATCAACTACCTGCATGGCTTGCACACAGTAATAGCAATATTGCAACAGCCAAAAGCTTTGTAGTGTGGCTTATGTATTATTTGGACAAAATTAAAATGTAAAGTATTGGACAACAGTTGTCTGTTTCTTTTGTTTTATCGATTCAACTTGGACAACCATCATTAATCAATCAATATGTAGCTGAATTCCCTGAATAAAGTGTTTATGGGAGTTAATAACCCATCTCACAAGAAGTCAAAGGAAGGTCGTCAATGACATTTAGCAGTAATATGCCAAATACAACAGCAGTATATCATAAATATCTTCAGATACATCTACAACAAATGTTTGGCTCATCTAACATGACTTCTTGGCTTACTCTAGTGTATGGAAAGCGGATCGTGCTGCCGTTACCAGCCTGTGTGTGAGTCCTGATGGTAAACTGCTACTCTCTGCGGGACATGTAATAAAGATGTGGGACCTGGAAACAAAAGAGGTTTACAGGGTGAGCAACAGGCCAATGACATGATAATTAAGGCAAATTATTGTCCGTATGATGACTGAAGCATGTCCCACTTGTGTGTGCAGAAATTTACAGGTCACTCTACAGCTGTGACAACTCTTCACTTTGCCACGACTAGACCTCCTGACGGCAACGGTCTCTATTTTCTGTCTGGTGCAGCACATGACCGATTGCTCAGTGTATGGTAAGTTTGAAACCACAGCAGTATCAATTTTATTTATGGTTCTCATTGCAAGGCAACAGTATTTCAGGTTTTGGCTTGATTACTCTTGACTAATATCGATTTGTATTCATTAGGCAAGTAAGGGATGATGGAAGGGACAAAAACTCAGTAGTGTCCTTCACGCTCACTGATGAACCAGAACATATCGACCTTGTTCCATCGAACAGCAAAGAAGAGGTCAGTAATGTGAAAACACCTGAACTGCAATTTACAATTACTAAAAGTTGACTAAGCCATTTGTTTTAGATTACTTACCATTACTTTATTGTTATGTTTTGGTTGTTATCCACTCTGAGTAACATAATTATGTATTTGAACACATACGAAAGCCTATAGATGAGCTGTTTCCCTTTGGATATTCAAGTACTCTTCTTCTTCTTTGTTTATTATTTTAGTTTCTTTGTAATTGATTCTTTGTAATTCTGTTTTGCTCTGTTGCTGCATAATTTGTAAATGTATATACTCTAGAAATGTCTGCATTTTCCAGAGACATTTGAGGCAACCCGGTTCCCAGCAGTTTCTGTAGCTCATTGAGGTTATAATGTGAGGGACAAAAATGATTCAGAGATGCTGTGAATACATTTTTGGTTTAGAAGCAAAATTGCATTGCAAATTTGAAGTATATTACTGTAAAAAAGACAAAATGTGTAATAGATTGTTTTAATTCAATTACAGTATGCTGGTGATTCAAACATTTGTTTGTTCATATTGTCTAGTTTAATGTCCAGAGAGATAATGGTTTCATGCAGTTGTGGTGCTTACTTCCACAGGCGGTGAGGCTGGCAGTGGTGTGTAAAGATGGACAGCTGCATCTGTTTGAGCACTTTTTAAATGGGTAAGCTAAACATTATATTACACTTAGTAACCTGTGTTTGCATATGGTAGTGCTGTATAGTGGTAAGTTAAATAAGTTTACATTAAAAAACATTTGCATCCTGCCTTTGATGCAAATGTTGGTCCTTTACTCTATAATGATTTGTAGTAAATCAGTGTGTGCCAACAGATGGGACTCTGACTCTTTCTGTTCTGCAGTAATTTAATGATGGAAGTGTGTGTCATATTGGATCCAGTTGTTGTAGTGTAATAAATGTCACCCAGCATAGATTAATCAACACTGTATATGCTATCCTCCCTCAGGCCCTGTAAGAAGCCCTTGTCACCCTCATGTACGGTGCAGTTGTCTGACACAAAGGACTCCCCTGCACCAGTCCCCCTGCTGGCAGCAGCTCTAGGTACAGAGTCCCGGACCGTGATGCTGGCTTATGGCAGCCACCTCCAGCCTGTAATGGAAAGAGTGGTGAGTTACAGTTTAAAAGATTTTATTGTATTGTGAGTGACAATGTCAAGCTTATTAGATGGCACTGATGTTGTGGTGGTAAACAGAAGTATAGTAGGCCACTATAGATGGAAGATCCGCGTTAAGTGAAGCTTCAGTTTTTATTGCTCTAGATCTTGAGACTGGTACCTGATAGAATAGACCTTTTTACAGTGGTACTTAATAAATGACCCTTTAATTCATCATTTCAGGAGCTCAACACTGCAGAGCGTCATATCTGTCTGACCCGAGATGTTCACGCAAGTTTGTCCCTTTCTATGGAGACGACTGTTTCCAAGGTAAAAGTCAATTATTTATCTTTAATATCAACCACAGACTTTTCCTGTGAGATTGCTCTAGTCTGTGTCAGTCGATCATTTAACTTAAAACAAAGCTCAATTCACACTGTCTGTTTTTTCCAGATTAAAACCCCAGTTGTTCATGCCAAAAGCAAAGTGTTGGTGCCTGGGCTTCCTGGTCACCAAGCTCCAGTAAAAGGATCATCACAAACTTCAGAAAAGAGGAAAAAAGACACTGACACAAAAGAGGTATGTTTAGCAGTTATTTTTAAATAGTTGCAGACGTTTGTACATAATCTTTTCACTTTGTCCTTTGGAACCTTTTGTTTAACTGCCTTATTAGTTTTTGATGCAAGTATAAACACATAAGTCAGATTATTAACCTAATTTACCTCCATCCCATAGATGTCAATAGCAGAGCGACTTGGTGAGATTGACATCACAAGAGTTTCCACAGAAAAAGGAGATCATAAGGGCACAGCATCTTTACAGACAGATAACTTTGCTGTGCTGCTGGTGCAAGGCCTGGAGAGCAATGACGCAAACATCTTAAACGTGAGTATCTTCAACAGATCATTTGCTATTCATAAGCTCTTACCATTAAACACAACAACTCCGGAAAAGTTGAGGAGTCTAAGTGACTAGTGCAGCCCACTCTGGTGTTTAATGAAACAGTCTCAGCAGAAAAAATGTCTTTATGGCCACTAGCATCCTTTTGTTTTGTTTCTTATCTTTACAGAAAGTTTTTCAGACACGTAAAGAAATTGTGATAAAGAAAACAGTTGCCCGGTTACCACTGTCTGCTGTTTTACCATTGGTGGAAGAGGTGAGTGACAGTCGTTATTAAGCAAAATGTTAACATTGTCAGCAGACTACAGTGAAGCACTCTCTTCTCTATGGCATATTATGCACATTTTTAAATCAAGCTTTTTATTGATGCCTCACTTTTACATTGGCTTGTATTTTTTTTTTGTCCCTTGTAGATCACAAAACGGCTTCAGGGGCACCCTTTTACGTAAGTTCAGGCCAGACACTATCATAAAGCCATTTAATTGATTATTGGTTTTATGCATGCTGTTTAGACAAACACAACTGTACTGCAGAAACAATTAGTCTGTCAATGAACTAAGTCATTGATAAGCTTTAATGTAAAATTATTTCTGGAGAAAATAACACATAATTACCGAACTGACACCACCTACATTTCTCTTTACAGGGCAAAGCTAATGGTTCAGTGGTTAAAAGCAGTTCTCATGCATCATACTTCATACCTTGCATCGGTGAGTCTTGCCAGCAACACAACATCTAAGGGAAAAAAGTAAATTAAAAATTGTGGGTGCTCACAGGAGGTTCCTCCAACCACTGACTAGGTATTCAGTTAAAGTACCTGATCTTTACAAACACTTTCTGTGGAAGCCTTTCCAAATGGTTCTTTGTAAAACACCATTTGGCCAGTCAGGTTAAATATCCCTTTGAATATGGCATTCCATGCTGCAAATGAGTAGAACTTCCCTTATATTACTGTTTACACATATCTTTATTGTAGTTGTAAATGTTGAAATGCATAGTTGCTATAGCACTTATTTTTAATGTAAACCTATCCATCTGTCCAACAGCTGCCAGACCTGGTCACCCAGCTGGGAGTGCTTTATCACATGATTGAGAACAGAGTAAAGATGTTTCATAAACTAACAAAACTTCATGGGAAACTTTACCTCCTGACAACACAGGTTGGTTTAATATATTTTTTCAAGCTATCTTTCTAATTGATCAGATATTACTTCAACTTCTTAATTCCTTTCCTGGATCTGTAATGACCATTTCCTTTCTCACCACTAGATGGTGACAAACAACAACAGCTCTACAGTCACAGATGTTGACCGCACAGCTAAACTAGTTTATGAAGAGGGTAAGTGTTGTTCTAATGTTCCTTCTTCTTTTTTGGCTACTTTATTTCCCAGCTTCCTTAGCTCAACTAAGTTAAACTCTGCCCAGGCTCATGGGCTGGTGAAGGGAATAGTGGATGTGAAAGACTCTTAATTAATTTCAGTCTAACATTTTTTACATGTTGAATGTGTGATTGACTGGGGTATATTCAACCTGCTGCCTGCTGCAGGTTAGACTGTTGGAGAAGTGATTGGAACAGAGCAGCAGTCTATTGTTTAGGTCATTATTTTGACTGGCATTTATTATCTCCTCAATTTACCTCAAGACATTTGGGGACAGTGTATGAAGACTGAATGAACTCTAAATTGTTGAAGATTTATGAAGGCGTTGTTGCCCATCATGCAGCCACTCTTGGCAATGCACCACACGCAAACATGACTCCTGTTGCCAGGCAACCTGACCGGCGACGTTCAAATCTTCCCCTTTGAGTGGAACAACAAGGCCCCACTCTGTTCATTCTCATTTCTCATTACCCTACTGTATAAAACCCTTTATTGAACACGTAGGAAATTGGCTTTCATGGAATAATTAAGCTGAGCTTTGAGTTCCAATACCCCTGTCAGTAGCCCAGGAAGAGGAGGCTCTTTTTAAAAAGTTCTGATGAGCTGGAGGTTGTTACAGTCCCCAGTGAATGCCTCTGTGCACTGTCTTTATTATGCACCATCAAAAAGCCAACATGGGACTCTGATAGGAAGCCTCAGAACATTGTCACACTGTTTAAATGAGGTGAAGTGAAGTCAGGTTCTACAAATGTTAAGAAATGTGGAACATGGAGCAGTCTCATCAATACTTTTAAAATTGTTTGCTAAATGTCATTTTTAAATTGTCATTTGTAGATTAAGCATTCTGTAGCTTGAGCTGCAATAAAGGGAAAGGGTGCAGACTTCACTGAGATCAGTTTGATTTTAGACCTGTAAAAATGGATCCCCCAGAGAGATTCAGAAGACTGGACTAGACAATTATTGGGTTTATTTGTAATAGGCCCTAGTTGACCTGCAGCTCTTTGAGTCATTGCTGCTTCCTTTTAAGTCAGGTTGTGAGAGGGCTTTGATGTCTCTGTCATAATTTCTTTGACAGTTCTGTGTGAATAAAACGGCCAACTGTCTGGCTGCCTGATTATATCATGTTGCAGTTTTTCCATTTGATACAAAAACATCTGTTTCCGTCTGTTGTATGAAAGCATTTTTTTCTATTAATATCCATCTTAAATGTACAATATTAAATGCTTGGACTGTAGGAGCATGTCCAGTCAGTTACTTGGGCACCCATACAGTGTGCCCCACTAGGTATTGAAATTCTTATTTTAGATCCTGCCAAAAGAAATGCTATGTAAATCTGTGTTTGTAGGGCCATTAATGAATGGATTTATTTTACAGAATCATCTGAAGATGAAGCCTCAGGTGATGAAGTTCTTCCAGATGAGGATTCAGATGTATGTTAAGTTTACTACAATAACACTGTGATTGGTAACACCCTATATTCAAGTATGCTTTGTGCAGTCACTATTTAATATGCTAATTGTTGTTTCTTCATAGCACTGGGAGGAAGAAGAAGAGACGATGGAGGAAGCAGATGAGGAAGATGAGAATCCAGACAGCAGAAGAGAATCCAAAGCAAATGGAGAGGATAACATGGAGCATGAGAATGAAAGCGAAGAGGAATGAGAATAAATGAGAAAAATCATACAGAAAAATGGACCTGAAAGAGTTATATATACTGGCATTTTATTTTCATGCTTTTGATTTTATTATGAAAACAAATAATTGTTTTACAAAATCAAGAGACACCTACCCTAGCTTGGTTCAGATGTGAATGCAGTGTCTTGTACAACCCTGCTCCATCTGAAGAACAGCCACAACTACTTCAGGAGGAGGGCAGGAACATGGTGCATTATCAAACTTATACAAGTTCTACTGCTTTCACAGTTAGTATCTCACTTCTGTCAGTTGAAATGTGTTGGAAATGACAGAAAATTTAAATGGTTGGTGTTGCAGTTTGCTTACACTAAAGTATGCATTCCAGATATTTCATTATGTAACAATATCACCACAATATAATGTTGAACAGCAGTCTGCCCTTGATTTGTTCAAACGTCCCATGCTACGTGGGCCATCTGGTACATGCAAAGTGCAGACCCTGGCTGGATGCATTGCTGGGAACTAGGCTGTAGCTGATGTACAGAATTGCTACTGGCCTCCAGAGATGGGCCTGCCAGGCAAGGCTATACATCATGTCCCAAGTCAATGTAAATCTGTATGTACAGTGTTTGTATGCGCTTTTCCCTCTCCAGTCTCCCCTCAATGATCTGTGGGATTAAACGAACTCCTGTAAAGTCTCTCGGATGATGAGCTTTTATTGACTTTTGCAGGCCTCATGTTTTAAGTTGTATTGTTTTTCAAAGTTATTGTGTCCTGATATCCATTTCATACACAGGTAAATACTGAGAAAAGTGCTCCAGTCAGTTAATTTGTTTTAGAAATATTGATTTTAATAGAAAAGTAAATAAATGAATTGAGCAAAGCAATTAATTTTGTATCACAACAGTTTGAATTCTGAATAATATTTGTAATTTTATGGATAAAACCATAGAACATGGTTTCAACAAACCTGCATAAAGTATAAGTTTTGTCAATTTTCTGTATATGGGAATCATTTTAAAGTTTCCAAAGCACTACCTATGTACTAGAGATGTGTAGAGTTGTCTAATTGCCACTTTATTCTTCTGTTGCTTTTTTGCATTTTCTTAAGGCAGAGAGTTGTGTATGTACAGCATCTGCAGGGTTGTTCGCAAGAAATAATTGGGTGTATTTAGAAGCTTTTCTTAGTGAACTTTAATGCAACTTATTATGCCTTCTAAGATTAAAAATGTCAGTTTATATTAGGCTAGAAGGTCCATTTTCTTTTGCTTTTCTTGTGGGTGTCCTAGGGGCAAACACAAATCCCAGTTGACATTGGGCAGTACACGCCTTCTGGTAATTTAGATCTAGACTTAACCTGTGGTTGAACTGTAGGAGGAAGCCAACAGGGAAAACACAACTTGAAATAACTTTTTTTCCAATTAGATTGATATTATTGTGCTGGTAAACAGATTGCAACAAAAGAAAAATCATGCTTATTATTTTCATCGTGGTGTAAGCTCGATTTTGGATCAGATGACAATGGTAGTGGCAGTCTTGTTACCTAATCTCGTGGGACTCCTGTATTGTCAGATTTAGTGGCGAGGAACCACATTCTCTCTGTCTTCAGATTTGCCCTGATGCTCTGGAAGATGAGGGAAAGCTGTCCAAACTATTGGCTAAAGTCCCCCAGAGGGACGTGTTCCTGTCATGCTATTGACACCACTTCCTGGGCCAAAACGAGTGCAGATGATGGGCACAAGAGGTGTTTGCTAATTAACTGTCTGGCTAGCAGAGTTTAGCTCAGGGAAGAGGAAAATGTTTTTGAAATGATCTGCCTTAACTGATGTGACCCCTATTAGTGGTTAACCATTCATGCACAGTTACAGGAAATGTCAGTGTTCTGCTAAAGCCATAAATGTGTGAATGGACACCAAACTTCTACACATTGAATAATGCATTTGGCATTCATAAATAATAGATGCCATGCATAATTCAGACTACAGCAACAGTTGTTCAAATATTAAAAAAACTGTTTTGTCATCATTATCTCAATGTCAGGTTTAAAAAAAATCGAAGCTTAAGTGGGCAAAGCAGCACAGCATGACGACCTGACCACAGGACTATGGGTCTTAATGTGATGCATTATTCCAGATAGTCATGTTTTACACTAGGATTGCACAGAAAATAAGAAAATTCATTATGTGGTCTAAAATAAGCATAGAAAGTAAGATACATCAATAGGGTGTGAGTATAGAGACTAACAAAAGACAAAACATTTGTCTTAGTCAAAATTTGCAAATGTACCTTATTTGTTTCTTTTTCTTTTTTTCTTCTT